>JAVSCE010018380.1:0-590244 GCA_032199065.1 Smutsia gigantea
TCAATCTGCTTATAGTAGTTTTCCCGTCTATGAGGAATGTTGAATTCTACCACAGGAGGGCGCAAGAAACGTCAGCTGCTTTTTCAGACAATCGACACTAGGTGGCGCCGCTCTGCTACTTTTCTTCATGCCCATTTTTAATTTCTCACTTTTTTATTCCTTTGTTTAGTAGCAATGTTAATAGGTTAGCTTTAGTCATGTACAAAAGCATTTTTATTTTTCTATTCTTTTCTTAATAAGTCTGGGTCTGTCATTTGCCTTTATGAAAGTATGCTAAGAAAAGTAGACTCAGTTATTCATCATGTTTTCCTCACGATGTAGATTAGTTATATTTTGCTTTTGTTGTAATTTTCAAGACACTCAAGTATGAGTCCAAATTGAGATTTCCTTTTTGGTCTATCATTGCCTCATATTCTTTAGAGTTTTGTTGGATTTCATTTTAGTTTGGTTTTCAAAGTGGCATAATTCTGAATCATATCAGGGCCACAAAAATGTAACATAACTCAAACCTTTGCAAAGAAAAATAGGTATGAATAAAGGAACTGAAAATGGATTATCCTACTTGGGTTTGGGAAAAGAGGAATTTTCCTGGATTATATAGTTACTTAGAGTATACTCCTCTTTGTAGTTCAGATTCCTAATTTAAAAATAAGGAAGTTCCTTTAAATGGCCTCAAAATTCTCTTTCAAATTTGAACAGCTATGACCTTTTGAATATATAAACAGAGCTGTACTCCCTGCCTGCCCCAAACACAGTCCTTGAGCATATATGCATAAGCTGTAACTTAAAAATCCGGATAATTCTTAGTGGCACAATATGTGTGGATATGAGCCACAATATGAGCTTTTCAACCCATGTTATTCAACTGGAGCTCCTGTGAGAACAAAGTCTGAACATGGAGGAATAAGATGACTGCTCTGGCAGAATGACACCTACAGCACAGAGCTTATTCAGCGCACTGGATCTGCCTATCAAGAGACCTGAATCCAACTCTGGCTCTATCCCTTACTGGCTGGGAGATGCTAACCCACTAAACTGTTAAGTAGGCATTGAGCTCAGCCCTGGACACCATGATGGATATGGGGAGAAGTAAAAGGCCAGGCACCGGGTGGCTCACAATCTAGGGGGGATGTCAGTTTATTACGGGAGAGTTAGTAATAATGGGGAATTAGTACCAAATGAGATCAGGGCTGTGCCCTTGGCTTAAACCCTGTCCAAACTTTTGCCCACAGTTGTCACCCTGAGAAGTGATATTAAGTCACCCCTGGGGACTAGCTGGGTATGGAGAAATCAGCAAAGTTGAGGTAGGGAAGGGCTAGGGGGAGTTAGTAATTAAATTTGTTTAACATTCTCTGCCAACTGGTAGCAAATATTAGACATCATGATCAAAGAGGTTATATTTCCTGTGAAACAAAAGAAAGTGGCATAGACATACAAACCTTCTAGGTTCCCACAGGTTCCCACAGACCTTCACCAGCCTAGAAGCTAGTGATATATGGGAGTATGCAAGGCAGTGGGCAGAAATGGAATAAAAATCCTAAGTCACACCATCCTTGATGATATCCACTGGACACTGGAAGTGTGAGCTCATCAAGCCAAATGCTGCATGTGGACCTCTTCGAATGCCAATGTTAGCAACATGGGACTCTTTTCTAAGCCTTTTAAATGTAGATGGAAATAGTTGCACATCTTTATTTATGCTATGCCAACTTCTCACCAAGACAAAGTGGATAAATGTCTTGCTGAAGGCCTTGAGACATACTAATGTTACAAGAAATAGTGCAAATTTGAAATCATTTTGTACCTGATATGATATAGTCTTTGGAGTACACTGTCTGAACAAACTTTCTCACTAGTGAGGAGCTATTTGCTTGAGGAAGTGGCTGAACCTAGTAAAAAGAGCAGGCATAGGGCTCCCCAGGCCCCACTGCACTTCTGAGTGGTGAACCTGGTGAAGTGGCAAGTTTTCCTGGGGCGGGGGAGAGAGGGGGGTGAGGGGGGCAGTGTGTGCAGGAAATTGGAAGTGAGTTGGATAGAATCTGAGTTTGGAAACTGAGGCAATGAAATAAGGGAAAAGGAGAGATGTGAAGCAGCAGCTACTCAGGTGCAAAAGTTCATGAGCAAAACCTTTATCCATCTGGAATGGCGACTAGTGGACAGAGGTGGGACTTCCTAGGGCTGAGCCGGCCTTTCTTCCAGGTCCGTGAGCCTCAAAGGGTGTCCCTCAGCACACTCGCACTCAGGGATATTAATGGATTGGAGAACAGACATTACTGCCTAAAATTAGTTTGGAAAATGCTGGATTAAACAAAGCCAACCAAATTTATTTCCTACTTGGAGTCTTTACTATGCCACCATATATTATAACTCCCTAAGAAGAGGTTATAATGTAGGGTTTCCCAAGCTTTTTAAGGTCAAAAAAAAAAATCACAGTATATCTCAATTCAGCTGTTCTAAGAAACACCTCCTGGGAGACAATATTCTAATGCACCTGTGGATAAAATGAAAGTTCCTGTGGCCAGCATTCTCAGCTGGCCTTGGTTGGCTAGCTCACCACACATGTGTGGACTATACGTCATTATTGATTCTATATAAAGAGCTCTGCCCAGTGCTCTGGGTGACATGGTGGCACGGCTGCAAGGCTGCAGGAGAGCAGAGGCTGGAGTGGTGGCAGCGCCAGGGTCCAGAGGATGGCTGTGTGGGCAGAGTTGCCCAGAGGCAGAGACTGACTTGCTGCATGCAGACTTGCCCTAAACGGACGGGATTCTAGTGATTGCCCTGCCACCGTGGGAATAAAGTTGGATATAACCCTTTCACCCCAAGAACATTTTACTGTCATTTCTTTGGTCACACTGACTCCATAGTGAATTTGTCAGGGGCTGAAACCCATTGGCAAGACAGCACTGTAATTTATTTCAAATTAAATTCTACTTTAACACTTTTCAGTGTGAAATTTTCTGAATAAAAGAATTGACAGACAAGTGAAAGATTCATTGAACCAACTTTTTTGGTGACATGCAAGCCAATCCAAGGGTTCTTTTGATTCATTTAAATCATCTGTGTGTGTAGACCCACTTAAAAGGAACCGTGCCCCCATTTTTAGATTATTTGTCTGTAAGTCAGCTATACTAAGTCAGTGCTGCAGCCCCACAACTAGGCCTATGCCTAAACGGTTCTGCCGCCTTGGGACCCGTTGTCATTGTGGCTGTCAATCTAAGCATATCTTCTACTATCAGATTAAGAAGAATAAATACAGTTCCTGATTTCCAAGTCAAAGACAGTGCGAATTGATATTACACAGTAAAATGCAATGAGATTAAATCAATAACATCTGCAATAAGGCATAATGAAGGGAAAATTATATCTCTGGCTTCCTGAACAGCTGTGAATCTATTTTTAATGATCCTCATTTTTGGCAGTCAGCTAACAACTTCTAAAACGTCCTAGAAATTGGATTGTTAAGCAGATGAGCACCGCAGCGGCTCGGAATGTCATTAATTTCAGTTGCCTTATCCATCTGCACGGGCGCGACAGAGGCATCGTGAACTCACCCCCTGCTCATGCCACGGAGCACCCCCTAACCAGGCCCTGGGTGGCCCCAGCAAATGCTGGAAACAGCGAGGCAGGCAAGCTGAGGGCAAGGGGTCCTCTTGGGAGCATCATGGCTGTTGAATTATGGAGTGAAAGGAAAAGCCCTCATTTCGTAAAGCCAGTCCCAGCGCGTACGTAATTGGCTTTCAGGTTCGCATCATGTTATTGGGATCTCATAACCAGCACAGAGAGCAGGCCTGCTCGTGACTCCCTGCTTAGCGCTGGGCACTTTGGTTCCACCCAACTACTCTGCCCAGGACTTGGTCAAGGTCACACCATCAGCAAGTACAGGAGCCAGGGCCCAACCCAGGTCTTCTCATACCAAAGCCGGGGCTATTTCCATGGCCAGCAAGTCGTCTGCTTGTTTGAATAGCAGCCGTGGTGGGAAAGGCACTGTGAAGCATTTGAAATTGAGGAAATGTGAACATTCAGGATCATCCATGTTTTCCAAAGCTGCCCAGCACCGTTACACGTGGCTGCAGCTTTTCCCAGGAGCTGCGTCTGGGAAACTATCAGCTGATCTCTTCGGCTGACTGTTCTGCACTTGCTTGACTTCTCCCGGCTGGCAGGGGCAGGAGAGTGGCGGGCAACACCCCAGGCTTTGCACACTGCTACACTTCCTGCACCCCGCAGATTCTCAGATACCCAAGCCAGGCTTACCAGCTGGGAAGCTCAGGGGGCCCCAGGCTTAATGGTGTTCCAGAGGACTGTGGCTGAGAGGAGGAATTCCCCGTTCAGATTCTCTTTGCCTGGGTGGGAGCTGTGAGAAAGAGAATGAATTCCTTATTTTCTTCTCCACCCGGGAAAGCCTACAACGATTTTCATGTAGAAGAGGTAGGTGCAGCTAAGATAAGCCATTGGTGTGTGGGGCTGACCCCACTGCCCGGCTAGCTTTCAGTAGTGAGGCTGACCCTTTGCTGCCTGAAATATCTGACAGGCAAGAAGCTATGGTGCTGTAGCCTGTGTTTGAACTGGAGAGAAGAGTCTGCTCCCAGGAGAGTCATCTACGACAAGGGGCAGTTACACCAGGGGATTATCTCTAGTAAGCAAGGGCATACCTTCCAGTGGCCACTGTGACGGTCAGGAATGCTATAAAAAAAGATATGGAAACCGAGCAGAGGGAAAGGGACTTTGTGATAATGAAACTATCATAAAATGTTAATAATTAAAACAATGCCTTATGTGCTGGAAAACTATGGTTTGCACCTGCAGATAGTGGGGAACTGGGCGGGGTTGAGGTTCATACAAAGGTAGACAAATGCTCAGAAGGAGAAGGCAGGGGACGCCTGGGGAAACTGGAAGGGCTGGCAGTCTGAGACCTGTGGAGGCTGGGGTGGAAAACCCAGGGGCCAGGAGGCAGCGCACTGAAGGAGACAAAGGAGCTCACCGGGGCCACGGCCTGCTTATGTGCACTAGGGATGACCCAGTTCTGCTGGCTTGTCCCATCAGGCACTCCCACTTATGTTAAATGAAAATATGGACATTTTGTTGTGGTTTAAGAAAAGCTCTTCAACAGAAGCTTAAACTTTCTTGCTTACGAAGAACACATACTAACTTTGCAGCAGTAGCCTTTCCTGCACCAGTAGCTGGTTGTCAGTGACGGAAACCTCATTCCTTCCCTGTTCACGTCGGGGTTTAATGCAAGATTGATGCATATTTCCCTTCAGGTGTTAACTTCAATTTCTTGGCTCACTGTCTTCAAAAGGACGCTAAGGCTAGATCCAGGTTCGTGGGAAAGACTGTTGCATTCAGTGAGTGAAATCTGCCCTGAGTGAGGGCACAGGAGGGAAGATGGGGCATTTGCACTTCAAGAGGAGCTGACCCAAGTGTCAGAAATGAGGGAAGCTCAGGCTCACACAGGAGGGAGATGAAGTGGATGGAGGAGAGCTTCCTGTGAATGTTAAGACACACTACCATTTCAGGCCTTAGAAGCATCGAATCAAATTCATAGCTCATAAGGCTATTTGGAGGAATGGAGGTGCTGAAGAACGATTAAGTAGAAGCCAGAAGGCCAAAGTGAGTTGTCCAGTTAACCTGCCTTACGGTTAAGGGTCAGGGAATTGGGACTACCACCACAAGATATGAGCTCAGCAAATGCTCTTTTCCTTACCTTCCTGAACAGTGAAGGGCAAGCAATTGCAAAGGGAGAGGGAAATGGATGTATATGTAACACACACAACAGGTCTGAGAATATGTACATCCATGTAGATCATCTACACCATGTCTGCATCATCTGTATTGTGTATTGAGGGGAGCAGCTTAGAATGAAGCACTGGAGGCCATAGTCCCTTGCAGGTCTGGGTTGGGTAGTTATCTTCACTAATTAAAGGCAAATGACCGGAGGCCAACACACGAGATTAGAAGGCAGCCACCTGTTGATCAAATACCTGAAAACCGACTTTACGGCAAGTTGCAACTCCCTGGGACCTGGGAGGGAAAGCCATAGTGGGAGAAGCAATCTGCCTTGTGGCTCTGAGCAGATCAAGACCTGGGATGTTTGTTAGTCATGCCTGGAAGTTTCACAATGAGTTTCCATTAGTTCTGAGAGGACCTGCAGGGCTTGAATAAATTAAAAAGCAGAGCTTAACAGTATTTTAAACAAGAAGGTATCACATTTCTGAGGTAATTCTGCACGTTAATATCTTTCTCCAAATGAGAGCTTCTTAATAAACTGCAATTTGCTGGTAGCATATTGCAATGCTAGTAAACAATTGGATTTGTTTTTAAAAGGCAAAGACACACAGAATGTCTGCATTGGCTAATTTATTTGATGTGTTAACATCACACAGTTGGTGTAGAATTTACTCACCAGGCCTGAATCGCTAAGCCAAGGCTCCTGGTGGCCACGAGCAGCATAAATGATAGGCTGCAGGTTTAGAAAGAAGTGCTCCGCATTAAGGGCTGGGAGTTGGGACCATGTGATTACCACCCCGCCCTTCTGGGCTTAGCAGCAGACATCAGTAATCACACTGATCTATTGCAGAAGTCACCCACACCCTAGCAGGGGACAGAACTTCAACTGTAACTGACACAAACACAATGAAACCCATGTGCATTTCGGGGACTTATCTGCCTACTAAACTGGGTAGTTTATTGTGCCCTCTTCATAGAATGACAAGAAGTCTACTTAGATGTTACTTTTGCTATTTGCTAGTTGAGATTGGAAACCATCCTCTTTAAATAATTACACCATAATGGTTTATTATATATTTTGAGTCCTTTGCACTTGTGCCTAGATGCCCTCCAAAGTGGTGCTGTGTAGGGATTCTTACCTTGGGGACTATGAACCATGCATAGAATTTGAGGGTCTGTGATCTTACATGCAAGAAAAAATGTTTCTATTTCACTACCTTATAACTGAAATTTAGCAACAACTGAGTGTTAGCAACAAACCAGTATTAGTGCCTATAATTTTGTCATTAATAGAAACAGCAGCTTTCATATCCCATTACAGTTGTGGCAGACATCTTACAAAATCACATATATTCATCGTGACTGTGAAATTACAATAGTTCTCGGACCAGCTGCTAGTTCTTATTGTTTAATGTGCTGTTATAGAAGCACATATATTATTAGATCACAAATTTGGTTTTTTAAAAGTATTTTGATAACTGCATTTTAATATAATTCATTTTCTTTGTCATCCCACATATGTATATTTTATACAGAAAAAACAATGTTTTTATACATTAAAACATGATGTTGAGAAGAGGGTCTATGAATAGGAAGGGCCCGTCCCTCAGATAAGGAGGCCTGGGTTTGGGGCCTTGCTAAACAACCTTGTCAAGTCCTCCCACCTCCCTTTTTTCTTTTTGAAAATTGAGATAAAATTCATAGAACATAAAATTCACTGTATTAAAGTGTACAGTTCAATGGATTTTAACATGTTATAAGGTTGTGCAACCATCATCACTATCTAATTCCAGAACATTCTCATCACCCCAAAGAAGGAACTTCATCCTATTAGCAATCACTCCCCATTCTCCCACCAGCACCTGGCAGCCCCTTCTGATCTGCTTCTGTCTCTGTGGTTTGCCTATTCTGGACATTTCTTATAGATGGAGGCATAAAATATGTGGCCTTTTGTGTGGCTTCTTTCACTTAGCTTTCATAATGTTTTCAAGGTTTGCCCATGTTGTAGCATGCATCAGAACCTCAATCCTTTTTATGGCTGAGCAATATTTTGTGGTATGGCTCTACCACCTACTGTTCATCCATTTGGCTGTCCTTTTTCAGTCTTCATTTCTACACTTTGGGAATGAAGAGATTGGAGCAGGTTATGGTTTAGGAGTCTCCCAGCTTTCAAACCCTGTTTTTTGCACCTTCTTTTAGCCCCTGCTTTGTTGTTTTGCATAAAGCTCTGTTGAAGAGTCGGTTCCAGGTCTCCTGTCCTCAGGGATAGGCCCAGCAAATTCCTAAGAATACATTTTTCCATCTGTTCATATCTACCAAAAATATTTTTAATAGGTAAGGTCTGCAGACCTTATCTAGTGTAAGCCTTCTCTGTGGGTAGACAATCTAAAATGGAATCCTATACATTTACAGCATTAGAGAGACCAGCCAAACTCCAGGGGGCCAGGCCCATTGCACGGAACTTTTGAAGGGCAATCAACAGAAAAGTCCTCTTTACAAGTCCATGGTATGATGCATGCCCTAGGGAGTAATTCAAGGTCTTATTCTAAGATTCTCATTCTGCCACTCTCAATGCTTAATTCTGGAAAAAAAAAATTTTTTTTCACCTGTCACTTTAAAATTTCAGCAGATCCCAACAGCTTATTTCCAGAAGCTTGTAAAGGAGAGGAAAGATAAAGGAGGAAAGGGCTCAAGGAGATAAAGGACTAGCAATAAATCCTCAAATTGTACTATTAACACAGTTCATTTGAGGATCTGAGACTACTTCTTAACTCACTCTTCTTTATTAGATTATAAAATAGCACATACGAACTATAGTCAGAAATAACACCAAGGTGTCTTAGGCAGCACAACAAATACGTATTTAATGTGAGAAAAGATTATAAATTAAATTGTGTATTATTTGAGTTAATGTTATCTCCCAACCCCCACAGACATCAATAAAAAAGGAACTGTTCATGTTTTATCCCCTGCTTTCTTGACATCAGCTAAGCTCCGTTTTGCTTTTAGCCTGTTCCTTTGTTACATAACCACACTCTCAGTCCATTCTTTCATTTCCTTCCAAGTGCTTTCCGTCATCGCCGTGGTGTCTGAACCTCATTACACCTACTGGCGGCGTGATGCTGAAGCATTTACTGTTCTCAACCTGGCACATTCTTTACTTGCAAATGCTTTAGATTTTTTTCTTGGGAGATAAACCAAGAAATCTGCAAATTCATACCTCATCTGTCAGATCCCTGTCACCCAGTTTAATCCTCTCCAAGCAAAATCCTTTTGGTGAGAGGAAGACAATACCCCGTTTCATAAATAATTTTTTCCACCAACCTTAATCTGCTGTCTATGAATATTAATGAGTCTCATCGATTCATGTCTCCATTTTACATCCAATATTAGACACCTTCCCAGAAAGCTAGCTGTCAAGGTTGCAAAGGAACCTATTTCACTTTTACATTAAATTAGCAAAATAAAAAGGGTGGCTTCTTTGGCTTGAAGATGTCAAGAGATACCCTGTTAGCCCTCCACTCTGATTTCCTTCACATTACTCCCAAATTACAGGTCAGTCGTTGCAGGAAGGAGAGATGGGTCACTTCTTTTTTGTCTGTTCTGGGAAAAAGTTGACCTGATATGATGGAAAATTTTCAGAAACCCATTAAAAGTGTTTCTTTGACTAATCTCTTTGCTTGCCTCACTTTCATGCCTTCCTTGCTAGGCCTAGGTCTGAATTTCTATGAGGATCCACTTCCTGTAGCTATTCTTGCTTTTAAGTTTTCTTTGTACAGATCACAGGTTAGGTGGGATTCATACCAACCTGCCACTGACCTATAAGAAATCTTGGTGAAAGTTAGGAGAGTGTGCTTCTGACAGACTAATTAGAAAGCAGCATTCCCTCCCAGTGGGCGAATGAACCTGTGTACCATGATCCAGGATCTGGCATGGGAGTGTGGGCTACATTTCAGTGGAGAGGGAGTGGTTAGTTTCTCTATTAAGCCTTTTATATCTGTCTCCCTTACCCCTCCACTCTGATTTCTTAAAGACTGGTTTCTGACCTTGACTCTTGGAATAGACATTGTACTTTCTTGAAAACGCAGGGTTGGTGATATTAGCAGGGCAGGACACGCATGAACATAGTCTTCTGTGGTAAGAGCTATGAGATAGATAGATCTTTGAGATCATATCAGACTCAAAGAATATTGGAGAAATAAGAATCTTTAAAGATCATCAGTCTAGTCCTGGGCCTCTCCATGTGGGCTGCACCCACATCTGAGGAAACAAAGCTGTGAGTTATGTACAAATTAAATATGGTGCATCCTCCTGGACTGTCGATTTTACTAGATAATAACAAATTAAAATTTTTAGTTTTAAATGAAAACAAGCATGGCTATATTATGGAATGGAATACAGCAGTCATAGGGGTTTTAACAAGCACCAAGGAAAATGAATACATGGTCATAGAAAACAGAGCTTAGATCTTAGAAATCATCCAGGCCTGTATTTTCAGAAATGACTGTATACCAGAATCACCTTCAGAACTTCACACAAAAGCTCCAAAGAACACTGATGCTGGGCCCCTTTCTAAATGGATTCTAGTACACTGATATCTCCCTAAAGCTCCTTGGGTGATCTGAAGGTGCAGCCAGGGTGGAGAATCACCAAATGGGAGCCCACTGAGGCTCAGGAGGGTGAAGTGACTGGCCCAAGATCACATGAGCTAATTTGTATTTGGTGTTTTGGGCCGCTGTTCTATGGTCTGCTTCTCAGTGGGATCAGCTACATAATTTGGGAGGCCTAGTGCAAAATGGAGATGCAGAGCCTTTGTTATAAATTATTAAGAAGTTTAAGATGGCAAGAGCAGGGCATTAAACCAAGCCCAGAGCCCTCCTGCGTGCACGCCCATGAAGTCGGCCTTGCCCCGCAAAAAGCCGCAAGTGCATATTCAGCACTGGGGCCGCCTTCAGCAGCCAGAGAAGGTCCACAGGCTCAGAGGAACTGTGCCTTCCACTACCTTTCCTAGTTTACCGCTCCAGTTAACACGCACACGCACACGCACACGCACACACACAGGTCGTTCAGGGACGCTCTCCGGCAGAAGTGCTTAGCAGAGAGTAAATGAGATTTTTCTAATGTAGAAGCATGTTTGCTCTTTAAGTCGGGAATGAAATTGTCACCTTTCGACTCTAACCTACACTGGATTTAAATTCTAGTTTACCCTTTCTCCCCAAACCACACCTCCCTCCGCATCCCTGCAGTTTTTCATACTTCTAAATCCATATCTGGAATTGTTGACTGATTACTGAAATGCATTTTGTCATATTTTGACCACAGAGTTAGGCTCCCTTCTGAAACAATGAGTATGTCTGTTGTGTTGGGGGTTAGTGAGAACTAGGGGCTGTCCCCCAACACACACCCCAATATCAGAGAAGGGAAGCCCAGCAGAGCCTATCAGGAGTCCAGAGCCCAACAGTAACCCCCCACTAAGGAGGCTGTTCCTCTCCGGGAGAGAGAATGTGCACTCTGGCTGGATAGAGACCTCTGTGAGCGGTAGGGGCAGATGCTCTTGGGCAGTCCTTGGGGAAACGCAAAGAGGAGATGGCCGTCTGCTGGAGAAACAGAGAATGCATTCGTTCTCTTGAGATTCAGCAGTGGGCAAGGTACTGACAATTAATGAACCAGGGGTGGCTGGGGGAATTCAGAGTAAGTGAACAAAGTTCTCATTGCGTCGCCCCTGGAATTAATATGCAAGCTTTCCTCTCCCCCAGGGCTTCTTTTTGGTGCTCTGCTATGAAATATTTGGGGCCAAGATGGAGCAAAGCCCTAGACGGAAGAAGGTGATTCATGTTCTTGGGAATTTGCATTCAACCCAGTAGACACAGCAGATGGAGGCCAGAGCCTGCAAGACTGTGGAAGCTTTCTTGAAACTCTGGAAATCATTAGCCATCCAGTCCTCATGACAAGGGCACTCTACTCAGATGGGGTCTGGGGAGAGAGCTGTAGGACGCGTCCTATGAAGACCACCGCTCGCCCGTTCAGCCTTCTTGGTGCCAGAACCCTGTCTGTGTCTGATTTTCTCAGGCTCATCCCTTAACAATGTCTGAAGACAGTCTTTCAACCCAGAACTTTATAAAAATGACAAAGGATTCACTGAGACCTAGAAAAAACTTCTGACGGAATACACTGTAAGCAGTTTGCTAAATATATAACCGCAGGCCATGTACACACATAGGTGGGTGATCACACTAAACAAACCACAAATTGTGCAGGAAGGTTCTTGTCGTAGCGGCCAAGATGGACTTTCCAGTCAAGCAAACATAAGTTCTGCTCCCACCTCTGTGTAATCAGAGACAAAGAACTTACTTTCTTAGACTTATTTTCTCCAACTAAAAAGAAGTTGTGTTGAATACTATTTTATAAACTTGTTTGGAGGATCAAATGAGATGGGGTAGGTAAAGTTCTCAGCACAGAATAAGTAGGTTTTCAGTCTACAAACATACATAGTCTATACAGGCACATAGTAAGTATTCAGTAATAATTATTATTAGCCATCAATCCCTTCCTTCCTTCTGCCCCTACTGTGGAGACTAATGAAAACCTTAGCCAACAGTGACTTAAAAAGGAGATGTTTCTGGCCAGGTTCTCTTCCAAACTTGTAACACTTCCTTGCCCCGATTTTGTGTACTTAGCTGGTTTCCTATACCCCCAAAGGCCCTCATCCACAAAATGCCTAACTGGGCCAATACATTAATTGAAAAGACAGACTTCTCAGCCTCTGTCTCTTGTTTTTAAACATCACACTGAGCTTGAGCTGGGACTCAGAGTACTTGGCTTGCTTCCTGATCAATTTGGACAGTGCTGGAAAAGGAGGCAGTTCCTTCCATTTCTTCCAATATGCATCCAGAGACATGACCTCAGAACTGCGTCTCTCTGAGCTGTCTTCCAACAGCTAGAGAGAGGTTCCCCCAGATCAGCCCATGCCCTTCGCTGTTGCAAAATAAGAAAAGTCAGGACAGGGAAGTGGTATTTTCCTCAATAGAGTGTCTCACTGAAAGGCCTGTCCCCAGTGCTGAGATTATGGTTTACTGATGTACTTTGGTATCAAGTGTACTTTTTGTGTGTGTGACACGAAAGAGAGAATAAACGCGAGTGATTATATTTATTATGTACTGACTCAGCAAAATAAAAAGTAGGCAAACCCAGGCCCCCTCCTGTTACTACCCAATTAAAAAAATTTTTTTTTCATTTTACTGGCTCTTGAAATAAAAAAGCTGGAAACTGCTGATATGGACCACCCTGGCTGTTTGGGGAAAGAAAATAACTTCCAGATTAGTGGATACCTGGAACATATTCCCCCAGTCTATAGACCTCTGGGCTTTTGCTGCATAAATTATTTCATGTCTCCAACATACGGTGAGTATGGCAAATGAGGACGAAAGGGGCATTATGGGAGTTCATAGTTTCCCCAGTAAACCAACTGGGTACTAGTCAGGAGGGATGCAAAGTCGAACATGCTGTCCCCATTCCTACCACAGATCCAGCCCTTCTTTTGTGTCTGAGAAAATTTGCTATTGACACTGACACAGTCCTTCCATAATATTATGCTAATATTTAAACTTTTTAAAAACAGAGTTTCTTCTATTAAGAGTTTCAGTTTCAACCTCGTTTTGTTTGAGTTTGAAAAGACCACATTTTTTGGTGGGGGTCTGATATTGTAAAATGTTCCTTTCATCATTACAACTACTAGGTCCCAAACTTCTCTAGCCAGGAGGTCACATTTTCAAAAAATATCCCAAACTATGTGATGTTTTGCCCTATCATGTTGTGTTTGCCAATACTGCCTTAGCAAGTTTTCTAGAACTCTCTGAGAAGAGCTCATATGGCTCTCCAAAGCTTTCGTGGGGGTTATGTAATGGCAGCCAGCCATTGAGCCTCTGACTGCTGGTATTGGGTCATTTCACTGTTCTAGGCCTTTCCTGCCGGCTTTGCTCGCCTCCTCACCCTCCCTTCCCCCGCCCCCTCCCCTGCCCTTTTGTGATTCATTTCTGTGGCCTTTCCTTGGGATGACTACTTGTTCAAGTCCTTCCCCTTCTTCAAGGTTCAGCTCAAATCGCATTTCCTCTAGGATTCTAAGATCCCTAGCATATAAATAGCCTCTTCTCATTCTCCTGTTGCATGTGGTACCCAATAATCCAAGACATAAAGGATGAATGATGAAATGGTTATTTATATGTCTATCTTCCTGACACTTCCAGCCAGCTTATGAGCTCCAGGATGCAAAGACTAGATCATATTCATATTTTTAAACTCACTGAAGCACTGACACAGAATATTGAACATAGTTAATCTGGTAAATACTTAATAAAACTGAATTACCTTAAATTCTCACTAAGGTGTAAATGGCTGTCTTACCTCTCCAGAATGTATAAGAAAAAACTCTGTTTTCCCCAATAGGAATTTTTTCTCTAATTGATAGAAAAGACAATTCTTGATCCTTCCAGGAGATCACACAGGTTGGGTAGCCCGAACAACATTCAGGCAGGTAAAGTGGCAAAGAAGCCTATGGATTCATGCCAAAGATCCCTGCAGTATCCCCCCCCCAATCACTCTGAACAACAACACTGGTAGATTTTGCACATTAGCCTCATTTAACCAGCCATCATTTCCTCTTAAAAAAAAAAAAGACGAAGAAGAGTTAAGGTCAAGTAGAAAAAAAAATGCCTTTGAATTAAAATCTTAGCTTTTCTTTGAACATCCAGATGATTAAATGAGATCCAGACGAAAGCAGGCAATTTCCAAAAAATAAAACCCAGCCGGGGATATCTGCATTCCCTCATGTTTCTACTAGTAACCCCGTGGTAAAGTAAAGTAATGATTGATTCAGAGAGAATTATGGCTATTATAAACTGTAATCAGTGGTGGATGAGAATAATTACACAGGGAAAGGGGGAAAAGCTGAAACATGGCTGAGCAGTGTTCTGATGGATGGGGAAGTCATTTCCTGGCTGTTAATGACTGATTTTTCAACAGTCAGCACACAAGCTTTAATCCCAGGGGGAGAAGGAGAAAGAAATGGCCACATTATTAAGGAAGCTACCGACTTCACCTTACCAATTCTAATCTGAACATACCTGACGCCTGTCCCCGTGTCTGTCCTTGCTTTTGTTCCTGGTATTGCAGATACACCATTCGGGGCTGAGATTAGCACTGACCTTTGTTTGAGAGACACCAGAGAGAGTGATGCCTGTAAAGAACTCCCCTATAACCTGGTGGTGGGATACAGCAACAGGGAGTCACACCATCAGGGGGGGACCACAGAAACCCCCTGATCCACACTGCTCATTGTATACATCATCCCAGAGAGGTGAAGTGCCTGGTCCAAGTCACACGGCTGATGGGCTTTAGACTAAGGGGAATTTC
The DNA here is from genome assembly GCA_032199065.1 of Smutsia gigantea. Classification (NCBI taxonomy): domain Eukaryota; kingdom Metazoa; phylum Chordata; class Mammalia; order Pholidota; family Manidae; genus Smutsia; species Smutsia gigantea. The sequence goes on from JAVSCE010018380.1 coordinate 15,133, forward strand.
CCACACAGGACCAGGAGGCAGACGGGCCTCGTCACAGAGGCACAACTGGGTCTCCGAGGGAGACAGCTTTGCTAAATCCATTTCAGAATTGGCATCAGCTTAGTCTCTTGCCTCTGAGACAGGCTTTGGCATTCAATGTTCTGCCTGCAGAAGTAGTTACAGGGTGAGGTCACAAGAGGCCTGAGAGGGCATGGGCTTGTGGAATGGTCTGTTCAGGTCTACAGACCAGCAGTGAGTCCTCTAACTGATGACACTGACAGAGAAAGAGAGAAAGAACTCAATTTATCTTACCATTTGCAGCCATAAAACAGGATAACTGATGGAAATAGATTACAAGTCATAAACCTGTGTAAAGCAGGATAGTCAAGAGTCAGTTGGTGACAAACACCCCCCTTCAGAGCTCTGTGACTTTGAAGAGCCTTTTGAGTACTTTTGAAAAGTACTGGGTTTTCTCTCACCTCCAGGGCAGAACACCCTAAAGCAGAGAAGGTGTGTGATAGTGATGGGTATGTGACAAATTCCAGCAGTGTGTCCCCTCTCCTCCACCTAAGGACAAGACGCATCAGAAGGAAAGGATGGATCATCTTCTAAAAAAATATGGCAGCCTCTGAGGATAAATCACGTCAAGATGTAAGATCAGGAATGTCCAGATGCTGTTTATCCCATCTTAATTAAATTTGGACTTCTTTGGAGGAAAAAAATACCTCAGTTCCAGGAAAAGTTTGCTTCTGAGGCTGTTTGGACTCTGTTTTATAAAAACAAACAGTTTAATCAAGATACCATCATTCCTGGATTTTTTACTGTGAATGTATTTTCTGGAGCAAAGTCTCTTAAGTAATGTATGTCCTTAATAACGTTCTACTCTATGCTGTTAAATCATCTCAATCTTTCCTTTGTTCTCATTTTTGGTTTCCTGAAATTATTTTCAACAGGATCAATTCCTTACCAGGTGCATCTGACACTGAAGCTTTGAGAAATTGTCCATCCGCCATTCCTTCTTCCTTCCTCAGGTCAGCACACCTTACACTTCCTTTAGGAACCCTTGCTTCCCCCATTCCATGGGGACCTGATAGAGCTACGAGTCCGACAGTGGCATCCCACGTGCCAGCACCCCACCCCACTAGCGCTCCACGTGACCCCAATGTCGAAGGAGGCCCGTGATCCTGATGGGCCAGGCGAAGTCCTCTAACCCCAGCCCAGAGTGACTGGCCCTGAAATGGCCCTTTCTTAGATGTGCTATATGGATGGTGGGAGAGTGTATCTACCTCACTAATTTAGTACAATAGCTGTAAGAATATGGTTTTTGAGTTGCCTGTACTATCTTTCCATCTGTAGGGAAAGAGCCAGAGACAGAGAGGGAAAGAGAAACAGGGAGAAATAGAGAGGCTGTAAATGTCGCCCAAGCCCCTGGATCCAGCAGAACCTGACTTCAACCCACAACCCTGGACTTCCCAGTTATGGGAACAGAGGGACCCTCTCCTGGCTGTATGCTAGATGGAACTGGGTTACTCTCTCTTACTACCCAAAGGCATGACAAAGACTGAGACCTTTCATTGGCTTGCTCTGATTTAAATGTTGGCCGGAGAGTCCAGTATTTATTTTTGAACTGAATTATTTATAATGAATTATTGTGCCAGCAACATGGGGCTATAGTACTTCATACAACAGAAAGTAAACACACGTTGTAACTACAACTTAGATTTCCAAGCCCATTATGCATCTAGTTATACTCAACTTTTGAATCATATGTTTTGAATGAATGAATGAATTATTGAACAGACAGATGGGCTAAGAGTCTTCCAGATATCACCCAGCACCTACTAGAAGCCTCCATCCTGCCAATGATTTATTGGAATAAACACCTCTTTTTCTTAGCCATGCATGTACACACACACACACACACACACACACACACCAGTGTGTTATCCTACAAGGACCAACTAGAAAAAAAGCAAAAGCTGTCTAGAGAAAATCTTTGGAATGATTGTTTAACATGTGACTTAAGGAAGAGTGTCATTCTCTCACAGGTAATATCAAAGGTCAGATCAAATTTTAAGAACTCCAAAAGGATGCAGAAACTCCAGAGGGGAAATTCAGACATCTGGCTCAGCATTTTTTCCCCTTTCCCTCTGAGGTCCAACCTCTATGTCTTCGAGGATTCAGTTATGCATAATGAAGCCCTCCACCGCTTATCAGCTCTGCCCTGCTCTGCACAAAGCCATCCAGTGTGAGAGCAGGACATGTGCTGAGGTGCCAGTTTTGAGAACATGCAGACATGGAGGGTGAGTGTTTGAGGCTGCTGGCTGAAGCATTCCAAAGGCTCTTCCCCTTTGGGAGACCTGCAGGGGCCATACAGCATGAGTACCTGTTGGAGGGAGCACTGGTTGGTGATTGGCAGAATAGGCATGTGCAGCCAGCAGAGCACACAAGCTGTTCCATACCTGGCCCTAGGTTTGCACAGCCTCAAGAGAAAAACATCCTACCCTGCCTTGTCGCACCCATATGAAGTGCAGTTTCTCACTTGGGAAAAGGAAGAGGAGAGAGAAGACACCCTGAGCACAAATATCAATTAAGATCGTTGTCACCATAGTGGCATATAGCTTCTGCTCCAGGCAAGGTTGTCCCCGTTTTATTCTGTCAAGGTGGCCATCTTACAAAGAATAAATGGATTATTTTGCAATAGTCACTTAACTCTGGAAAATGAAAACAAATCCTATCACAACTAGTGGGTCTCTTTGTCTTATATACCGTTGACCTCCTGGATGTGACATATTTCCATGGGTTTATCAGTAGGTCAACTCTCTGTATTGGTGAGTCTTTGAACTTAATCATGATATGATATGATATGATATATGATACATATAATATATTACATATCAATCTTATTCATGTAAGATTGGTATGTATATTATCTATCTATATATATACAGTGATAGACAGGCATGGATACATACAGTTATTCACATTTATATATGTGCATGGTGTATATGTCTATGTAAGCACCCACACAGGTACACATACCTATCTTATCCATAATTGTCACTGTCTCAGACATAGCTTAGCAGTATCTTAGAATAGCTTAGAGATCTTTTCTGTTTATGAAAATAAGAATGCATATTATAGAAAATTTACAAGGTGCAGAAATTTGTGAGGAGAAAAATAAGTACCACTGTAAACTCTCTAAACAGAGAAAATGGTTATGCTTCATCCATTCCTGTCTCATGCATATTGTAGGGTATCCTTTTTAACACAAAGTTGTGGTATATGCAATTCTTCAAAGAGCCGTTTTCCACTCAACCCTATGGGAGGCATTTCCCTTATATTTGTTAAAATAATTTGAAGCCTACCATATGCATTTCTTCCCAAGAGTCTTCAGTATAAATGAGTGTGTGATGTCTGGGTGGGAACAGGGGGTAGGCTGTGCCCCATAGCTTCTCCCTTCTAAACTGTTGCTTAGGCTAACTGAACAAGCAGGGGAATGGACGAGGCATTTGCTTGCCTCCAAAGCACCCTCCCCTTGCCCCAGGCCTAGTGTTAGACCCACTACTTGCCATGACGCAGAGGAGGTCTTTTGCTTGGCACTGGCAACATGCAACCCCCCTTCCCTGGGACGTGGGCCGGCAGCCCTGTCACCAGATTGCACGGGCCCTTTGCCCTGCAGAGAAAGCACCTGTGAAGCTGTTAGAGGCTGCAGACTTAGGCTCAGATCTTTGACATGCACTTCCCCTCACCTGTTGGCGCCATCTGCCCGCTGATACCTGAGCAGCAGTCTGGAAGTGCTCGTGGCTGTCTGTGTAAGTGATGGCTCCATGGGCGGCCTGTGTATCATTCAGAGAGGCAGGAGAATCAACTGCCTGGGGGAAGAGTCTTGCTGGGTGGCTGAGTGAGTAACAGACCTCAGCAAGGGACAGCAGCTCTTGGCTCTTCACCCCAGGGCCTGGCTGCCCCCACCCCAGCCACACGCCAGCCTTTACAAGACCTGCCTTCATTTAGTTGGGCCCAGAAACCCAGAATTCAGAAAAGGAGAAAGGAAAGCAAAGCAAAACAAAACAAAAACAGTAGAGTCAAACATCGTACAGAAGTCTTACTAAAGAAAGATTAAGGCACAAAGACATTTATATATATATATATATATATATATATATATATATACGTATATATATATATATTGTTTTTAATATTCTTTTCCATTTTTACTTTTTTTTATTAAGGTATTATTGATATACACTCTTACGACGGTTTCACATGAAAAAACAATGTGGTTACTTTATTTACCCATATTATCAAGTCCCCACCCATACCCCAATGCAGTCACATATTTGTATCTTTTTAAAGCACCAATAAATTCCTTCTCATAAAAATGATGGGAAACCAATTTGGAAAGGGAAAAACTTAAAGAATCACCCAAGACACTTGAAAGCCAATGAATGCAATAGACAAGAGCTCAGCACTCGGGGCAGTGATGGAGGCGAGAGGTTGGTCTGGCCCTTGCTGTCCCGGCTTAAACTCAGCGCCGTCCTGGAGCAGCCTGACTCCAGGCCATCAGAAGGCACGGTCCTGCAGGCTGGGTAGGTTGACGGGGAAAGGGTCAAGGGTCAAGAATGCTGATCTAAATTCCAACATAGCTCCCTACTGAAGATCTGCCCAGTGTGGTGTCAACTGAGCCATGGCCTCCCCTGTCCACGTCCAATGGAAAGGGGCTTCCTGGAGCGGCCAGGCCCGGGCACGACGATGTGCCTCCATGGGCATCTCTGAGCGAGCGCCTCTGGGCCCTCTGAGTTCACAGTCTGGGGATTGCCTGGGACTCTGCATTCAGGTAGGCCCCTCTCTCTGTCTTTCTGTCAGTTGACAATGAACAGGACATTTCTTCTCCTAAAACTGAAATGCTGATTTTTTTAAAGAACTTCTATTTTCATTTTCTATACTCAAATCTTAGATAAATCTTAAATTTGACAAATTGTTTTAAGATAAATGTTATCTGTTGTTTGATTACAGAAATGACATATTCTTGTTTTATACATTTAGGAAAACTGAGAAAAGTACAAAATATTCACCCATCCTATTATTTGGAGGTTTTGTGTTCTTTTCTTTTCTCTTTCTTCTTGCCAGTTGACCTGGGATGATAAATGCTAGACCCTTGGAGCTTTCCTTGAATCAGGGCATTTTTGAAAGGTGATCTGAGAAACATGGGATGTTATGGTAAAAAATGTTGGGTAAATCCTGCTGTCCCCTTCTCAGAGATGCTCGGAGAAGTCGAGCAGAAAATATTATGGTTGGACATGGTTTACAAAGTTTCATGATATTATTTGATCCAGTGTGGGTAAAATTGTAACATTTCCAGAATATCTCGCCTGGCTTTAATGCCTCTGCATATCCTCAGAGGTGGAGAGAAGTTCATCTCCATGTCAATGGGTAATTACCTGGGCAAGGAGGGCATGTCTGAACCTGGGAGTTTCAAGGGAGGGGCTTGCTTGCTTGCTTCTTCAGGAGCAGAGGAGAGAGACGGCCCTGGACTGCAGTTTGTAAGCAATAAACGGGTTTTAAACTTTATTTCTCTCTTTGACTGATTTCGGTTTTTAGAGGTACTTTGCCCTGGGATTTCCTCTCCCTGGACTTACATCCAGGAACACTTTATTTCACATAATAATCATTGCCATCCTGTGGAACTCTCTGAATATACAGCTTTTAAACTGCTGTTAAATCATGAGAAATTTGACACAGCCCACGGCCTTTTCTTGTCCTACGGGCTTGTATACTATGAGAGCAGCTGGTTGGTATCCCCAAGCCCTCCTATGATGGTGCTGATTTAGGGGCTAGCCTTTGAAATACCATTGATTGCAGTTCCAGTTTGATATATTGGATAGTTTTATTGTTGAGTCTCCTCTTACGGTTCTGTTAAAAACATTTGGTGTATTGTTTCCTAAGGATTATCATCATCAATATCATTAATAATATTTATTGAACATTAATGCTTCTGGACTCTGTGCTGAGCTCTTTATGTGAATTGTCCTATTTACACTAGCTTTATCAGGGAGACAGTATTATTCTCATTTACTAGAGGAGGAAACTGAGGCTTAAATTGATTAGTGCTTGTGGTTGGTCGGCTTCTAAGCAGTTAAACTGAGATTGAAATCCATGTTGCCTGTCTGTTCTTAACCATCATATGATATCACTACAAATTCTCAGCTCCAGTGTTTGCAAACAGCCAGAGGCAGAGATTTAGTGTGGGCATCTTAAGATCTTATGTACTTTTCCCTTGACATATTTATTCTAATCTAATTACCTAGACGACTGTCTCTTTTTTGTCCCTTTCCTCTTGCAAGTATTTATTAAACTTCTACTAGATGTGAAGGACTGAATTAAATTTTGAAAATTCAGTCTAAGACATGGTCCTTTCCTCTAGGAGGCTAACTGTCCAATGAAAGATTCCAGTGAGTAAACCATTAACTAAAACAGAGCACATGCTACTCCTAGAACCCAGAGGAATCACATCTAAATCAATGGGAGACAAAGAGAACCTTCCAGAGAAAGTGGTAAAAGAGGTGGTATTAAAGGTAGGTGCCTACTGACTGGGCCAAGGATTGACATTCTAAGAAGACAGGCAGGCATGCTGGAGGCAGGTGATGGCCAGGAGTTTGGGGGGCCAGGACTGCTGGAGTTAGGCAGGGCTGGGGTGCAGGCAATGGGTCCTCACAGGAGGAAGACTAGAGGGCTAGGCAGGGCAGGTCTGGAAGGTGCCCATTGTGCTAAACTGAGGGATTTTAAATGCATGGAGAATGAGATGATTAGGTATGTGTTTTAGAAAAACCCCTCCAGCAACAGTGGGGAGGCTGCTTGAAGCAGAAGGATTAGGCATAAAGAGTTACATTAGAAAATGGAAATTTCCAGAGAAAAATGATACAGAACTGCCCTGAGGCAATGACAGTGTGGGTGGACAAAAAGAGGTAGGTTAGAGAAAGATGCAAGAAGAAAAACTGAGGAGATTTGATAGACTTAGGTGTGGAAAGCGAGGAAGAAGATGACCCCTGGGTGTCTGTGGTGGTGATGGTGGCAGGAATGGGAAGGGCGGAATGACAGCTGTGGAGGATGGACAGAGGATAGACAGGTGCCTGCAGAGGGAGACAGCATCAGTGACAAGGAGCCTGCGTGTCTGGCTTGGACGGCTCAGAGGGTGATGGTGTCATTTAGACAATTTGGGCCTTCATCTCAGGAATCCTACCTACTATTTGTCCATTCTCTGAAAACTATGAAACTCTGATTTTAAAAGAAGCCCTGTATTTTCATTTTCTGTTATCCATTCTTAGCTAAACCTTGAATTTGACAAAACTGTTTTAGGATGAATGTTAACTATTTTTTTATTACAGAAGTAATACATCTTTATTTTATATATTTAGGAAAATTGAGAAAAGTACAAAATGTTCACCCATACTATCACCTTAGACAGATGTGTTTGGAAGTTGTATATTCTTTCTTTTTCTCTTCATTCTCCCCTCAACTTCCCTCATTTCCTTTCATATGTATTAATTTTATTTAGTTACTTACACATTCATTCATCTATTTAGTCAACAGATATTTCTTGAACATCCACTTCATGCCAGGCACTGTTGTGGGCACCGGGGATACAGCAACAAACAAAATAGTACCTCACGGAGCACAAATTCTAATGGGAGAGAGTCTGATAACAGTAAGAGATTCTGAAAAATAAGCAAATAAATGTATATCAGGTGGTATATGTGCTATGGACAAAACTAAATAAAACGGTGCCAGAAAACTATAGAGTGGACATTTGCCATTTTAGGTAGACCTAGAAAGACCTCTCTGGTAACTTGAGGAATTCAACAGAGTCATGCAAGAATAAGGAGCAAATCCAGGGAAAGAATATTCCAGAAAGGAGAATATGAAGTGCCAATTCTCTCTGAGGTGAGAGAATTCTCAGCATGTTTCAGGAACAGCTCATGGTGGAACCGAAGGAGTGAAGGGAAGATTAGTGAGGTCATGGAGGTAGCAGGGGACCAGATCAGACGTAGCAGAGAACAAATGCTTGGAAAGAAACATAGAGACCAGTTTAGGAGGCTATTCAAATATTCTGCAGAAGGGGTGACAGTGGCTTGGACTGGTGGCATAGTGGTGAAGTGGTAAGAAACAACTGGATCTGGATGTGTGAGGTCAAAGGCAACACCAAGGGTTGTGCCCTAAACTGGAAGAATGGAGATTTGGTCACTGGAATGTATTAGATTTGTTTATTTATATACCTGCACATGTTTTTATACAGTTGAAACATAATTTTGTATCCTGTTTTTCAGCCCACCCCAACATATTTCCTCTCAAAGCAGAAAATTAAAGCCAAACAGAAGATATACTTCCTGTTCACCTTCTTACTTTTTCTACCCTTCCCCCTCTTCTCTTTCTTTTTTTTTTTTTTTTGTCAGAAAAACAAAATACACATGAATTAAACCATGCATTCTGAATTTTGCTTGTGAAGGGACTTGGCTGGAGACTGCACTTTACTTGAACTGTGTGGCCCATGGCCAAGGGAAATAAAGTTTAATTAATGCTAATTTTTCTAACCCCCTTCTTTGCCTTTTCAGCAAAATAAAACTACCTTTGGGAGAACTGACAAAAAAGTTAAAAGAGACACCACACTACAAATCTAGCCATTGGTATAGCAAAAATATTTCCTATAAATGGTTGCGTTTGGTCACAAATGATAAAATATTTTATCTTCCTTCTTCCTCTACCTACATCTATTTTTTTTTTTTTTTTTTTACTTTGAGCAGATGAGTTGATTTTCATTTATCTTTACTTCTTTAGACGATTCAGCCAGCAGCCAGTCTGCGATTTTGTTTGCACTGGGCTGCAACCTGAGTACAGGGCTTGGTTGGCCACAGTTACAGCTGCTAAACTGTAGGTGAAGAAAGAGCTAGTAGGGCGGGCTGCCTGCTGGGTACTCAGTTAGGGTTCAATCTGTTGGCCTTTCTGGTCTGTTAGACCAGCTACTTGGGCCCCAGCTATTAGGAAGTAATCTGTGCCCATTTCTATGATAACAGATTTTGTTCATTAAAACTCAGGCATGTTCTCATTGGTCTATTGGTAAAGTCCATCAGCTGCTAGAGTTTAAGGGTCTGCTTTCTTGTTTTTGATCTAACTGCTGAACATTTTCCAGGTTTACAAATTAGTTGCAGTATGGATTATACAGTGGTCTTTGAGAGCTACAGCATTCCCATGAGATAATGCTATGATGTAAAGCCTTGGAATCTTATGGCAGGATAATCACTTGAGAGACTCTAATCCGGTCCCATCCTTTCCCATTTCCTTATGCCCAGATTGAAAACAAAGCAAACAATACAAACAAATGAAAAGAAACACAATCTCCACCCACTGCCCACCACTATTACCTCCATCCTGTTTTAAGGAAGCTGAGGTCCAGGGTGTGAGGGGTCCTTGCCCAGGGTTGCCCAGCATGTGAACAGCAGAACCTGGGGCTTGGCCTAGGAGGTTCGTGCAAACAAGCTGTTGTGAAGACTCAAACACATGTGCTGTTTGGCTACTCTTTGGCTGAGGCCTTGGGTGAAGTCATGAATGAGGCAAGTGACATATCTCACCCAGCCCACCGCAATAACCTCCAGAGTAAGACCTGCTAACAGTCCTTTTCCCCCTCCAGCTTTCCCTGGGAAGATCTGGAGCACTGAGAGCTGTGGCAGGTGAAGGCAAAGGAGTGGAAGCGCAGAGCATCACAGAGGTGAGACTAAGAGTTGTGATGTGGGGGTGACTTCAATGGAGAGCTGTATTTGCTTAAGAGGTCCCGCTCCTGCTAATGGTGGAAAGCATTGGATCTTCTCAGCTCAATCTACATTATTCTCTTCTCATGATAATAATGGTCTGTAAGTCCGGAGAGAGGAAATTCCAGGGCAAAATACCTCTAAAAACCGAAATCAGTCAAAGGGAGAAATAACGTTTAAAATCCATTTATCGCTTACAAACTGCAGTCTGGGGCCATCTCTCTTTCCTGCTCCAGCAGAAGCAAAACCGGCCCTCCCCTCACCTCTCTGTCACAGATAAGCCCTCCTTGGCTAGGTAATTACCCACTGATATGGAGATGCACTTCTCTCCACCCCTAAGGAATGATGCAAATGCACTAAAACATTTCTTTCCACCTCTCAATGCCTATTAATATGCAGATGTACTAAAGCCAGGTGAGATATTCGGGAAATATTACAATTTTACCCACATGGTCTCTTTGGGATACTTTCCCTCTTTTCAAGGGCTTTCCCTAACTCCTGCTGCACAAGGATTCTTCTTGTTTAGTTACAGGAGAAGCCTGTCCCCAGGTCATGAAAAGATGCAAAGCTCCTGACTCATTCTTGCCTAATTTCTGAGCCTGTCTTTTCGGTCTGCCTCTGGTTGTGATGAGCTCTCAGATATCTCTCCTGTAAATGTATATTCTGCTTAGTTAGGTTCAGTTTCCATTGTCTGCAGCATGCCATTTTCAGCACATGATTTCGAATTATCACATGACAATAAACTTGAAAAAAATTTTCTTTTAATTGCAAGTTGAGTGATGATGTGCCTGTTGTTTAGTTGTTCTACTTTTTCCATGAAATGATCAGTTCTTTTGTTTTAATTGGGATGGGAGGGGATGGTGGGACAACTAGGAATTAGGGATTATCCGGAGCTAAATATATTGGTTTACTGTATCAGAAGTGTTATTTTCACCACACATTTTGGGAAGTTTTTGGATGGCCTGGACTGGCATTATTCATTGAGGAACATAGGAACATAGAGGAGTAAAGCCTGAGCTGTAATAACTGTCACCCATGATGCCAGCCAGTTTCTCCACTATTGCCTGTTTCACTTTCTCTGTTCATCATAGCTGTTATTTGCTATAGAATCTAAGATAAGTAAAGCAACTATATTAGTTATCTATTGCTATATAACAAATTACCCCTAAACTTACTTAATGGCTTTAACACACAATGAACATTTATTACACACATAGTTTCTCTGGGTCAGGAATTTGGTAGCCGCTTAACTGGGACGGTGTGGCTTGGAGTCTCTCATGAGACTGCAGTCACAGTGTTAGCTGGGGCTGCGTCATCTGAAGGCTTGACTAGGGCTGAAGGATCTGCTTCCATCGTGGCTCATTCATGTGACTGGTAAGTTGGTTCTGGCTGTTGTCAGGAGATCTCAGTTCCTCCCATATGGGTGTCTCCATAAAGCTTCTCGAGTGTCCTTGTGGCAGTTGGCTTCCTTCCATGTGACAGATCCAAAACACCAAGGCAAAAATTGCACCGCCTTTAAAAACTAGCCTTGGCAATTACATAGCCTCACTTTTGTTGTATTCATGCAATCAAACCCTGATGCACTTTGGGAGGGACCTATATAAAGGTGTGAATATGAGGAGGCAAGGGTCACTGGGGGCCACCTTGGAGACTGGATTCTATAGCAATTGAAGTATGTGTGCTCTAAGGTGGTAGGAACAGATGACCCAGCAGACAGCTTACAGCAATCCATGCACCATCACCAAATTCACTGCTCTGTCAGTGCAAGTGGCTATAACACATACACTGTGGAGAGATCTTAAGATTAGGAGTAACTCAGATGTTTGTCCTGTGGAATGTTCTTATTCAAGGCCTCTTTACCTTTCTTTAGTCATGGAAAAATAATGCCCCCTCTGTCATTTTGTTATGTCAGATGTAACTATTTAGAAATCCATTCTTGGTGAGCATCTGAGAGGGCAATGTGTCCTGACTGCCCCTTAGTCCTACCATCTCAGCCAAGGCATCCTCTAGATATCAACTTATTTCTTATTTTTTAGTAGGTGGTTTGTTACTGTGACTTACTGGGAGAAGAAACAGAGGATCCAGGAGAAGCCCCAGGACCCTTTGAAACTCTTTGTTTTAGATAAGGACAGTCCTTCTCTTTTTATTAACAAAACTCATGCTGCATAGTACACATTCATATCTTACCCTGTGAGAACTGGAGGAGACCTTAGCGATGGTGCATTTTCAGCTCCATTCTTTCATGGGGGAAGACGCTGGTGCCTAATCAATGAGATTTGTCCATTACCAGACAGCTTGTGAGAAACAAGTCTAGAACCAGAATCCAAACTCTTCATTCCCCATCTACTGTGTTTCCTATTACTGCAAGCTGTTTCTAAATCTTTATTTCAGAAATTTTCTGATGTAAAATATTCTGCCTCTATCACAAGTTTTCTGATATAGATCATTCTGTTTTGTTAGGAAGTCATTATTAATTCTCTGGGAATCAGAATCTATTTTGAGAATTCAGTGACAGCTATGTGCTCACTTCCAGAAATAACATATAACACTCCATGTGCAAATTCAGAGTGCGGACCACCTGAATGCCATCCTAAGGGAGAATGCAAGTTAGGTCAAAAACCCTGTTTAAAAGTTTATTTTTAAATGTTGCATTAAATATTGATGTCTTCTGCACTTCCAATATCATACTGTAAAAATATTCTTAATAGGTTTTGTTCCCCCAGCATTTAAACAACATTCTAACTTAGATTATGTTTCTTCCTTTGGAAGCTGCATTATGTTTTGGCTTTTTGACTTGCAATGATTTTTCCTTAGGCCCTTGAATTGTTTCTGTAGTGCATCTTCCAAAGGGCTCTATCTAGTTCAGGTCTCTCCTTGCCTAGGGATACTGTCTTTATTTTATTCAATTGAAAATATTTTTGTTTTACAGACTATTCAGTACCTGAAAGACAGAGAGGTTAAATCCACCACCTCTAGGCCCTCCCCTAACTGTGCATCAGGCATTATTTCACCACCACATGACAATTCCAATCAAAACTCAAAGCTCGTACTGACAGCCTGAGTCTGGAGGGTCATGTTCAAGTTTATCACTTAACAATCCCGAAACAGGCTTCCTTGGGTTGTTCATCTAGGTCATTCATACTGCCATTCAACTAGATGACTCTTTCATATTTTTCCCTGCCTCGTCAAATTCCTATGCTCCTTCCTCATCCTCATCTTGGCTGAATATTTTCTGTTTCACTAATAAGATTAAAGCAATCTGAAGAGAACCTTCACAGTTCCCTATCACTATATACTCCTGCCTCCCCACACCTATACTGTGGGTGCCATGTGCACTCTGGTGAGGATGAGCCCAGGTTCAATCCCTGAACTGGGGCACTGGGTTTTACTCCTTTTCTCCTACTCAGGGTTACAGCTCCAGCAAGCTCCTTTTTTTACTTAAGCGTCAGTTTTATACTAAATTGTATATTGGATTGTTCCCATCACTATACAACCCTGCTGTAATCTCTCTCACAAACAAAGCAAAGAACACTCTCTTGGTCTTACATAACCCCCAAGCTAAGGTCAGATTTCTCTGCTCCTGGTTACAGCAAGACTCCTTGAAATAGATGTCTCTATTCTTAGTATCCATTTCTCTACTCCCACTCTCTTGAATCCACTCCAACCAGAACTTCACCCCCACCACTCTGTGGAAGCAGCTCTGGTCAAGGTCACCAGTGAACGCCATGTGGGTTACAATAATCACTTGCCCAACCTGAGGTGTGTCATCTATTGCCTCTCTGAGACCTGTCCCCAGACTGCATATTTGTAAAACACTCATGCTAAGACAAAGGAAAGGAAAGAGATTTTACCCAAGTGGCCCCAAATTTGATAATGCTGCATGTCCAGCCCCTATTTTGTACAATGCAGTTTTATGAGACAGTTGAGCCCATCCCATTGAAAATATAAACGTTTCTAGGTCTATGCATACAAAGTGGTGCATCAGCAGTTATCCAGTAACTTCAAGCTGTCAAGGCAAAGATGTAGGCAACTGAGACGTTCTGCACCTTCCCCTCATTCCTCCCCACCTTTTTGGCCTCAGCTGGAGCTACTTGGCCTTGAAGGACATGAGCAATTGTCTCAGTGTTTGCTTTCCCTTTTCCTGGTGAGAGGGGCCCAAAGTCTAGAATGTCACATATTTTACTTCAAAGGAAAATTCTCAGCATGAGAATGGAGTCTTAGGAGCTGCGCAAGCTGCACCCTGTCCTAAAGGACAGCAACCAAAACAGTCTGTCCATGAGCCCTGGGGAGATGACTGCACTTCAGACTCTCAGAGAAGGCCCCGACTGGACAAGAGAGCAGGGGCAGGGGCAGCTCCGGGGGCTGGGGAAGGCGTTCCTAATAGATCTACATTAGAAGGGACTGCTTTGTAAGTGACTCACGATTTATTGCAGTGGGATACTGTCTTCCTTACCAGCCAGAAGGAGAGAAAAGGATCTCAATCCATCTTTTAAGAACTCAGACTATTTCTTCTTTGTCTCCTCATGGGGCATTCTCCATTCTATCTCCTTCCAGAATGAAAGGTTCATTTATTTCCCTGGATAAGGTCTGTATAAGGGCAAGATATAATTTAAATGCAGTCAGGCTTAAGATAAATCAGTCATAAAGAGGCAATTATTTTATATTAAATCTGTGTCCTTTCAAAAGGAATTTGTATTTATCAATTAACTCATTTTCACCATTTAATTTTTCTACAGGAGATCATGAACTTAAAAAAAATTCATTTTTTTTTCTATTTGCAGAAAGATTTAGATAGCTTGGAGGCTCATAATTATAGTAGAGTCATCTTTTTCATCAACATTCCCTAAATAATATTAGGAAACAACTGTATATCTTTTTCTTTAAACATTCAAAAGCTCATACTGCATTTTTGTCATACATTGCAGATTATTAGATGAGTAATAGGAACATATACCAGATAACTGAGCACAGTAAATAATCAAATGTCATTTGCAATCAGACTTGAGTTTGAATTTCAGGCCTAACAATGCATGATCTGCAATTTGCTACTTTATCTTGCAAAGTCTCAATTTCCTCAACCAGAAGATGGGGATACAAACGGCATATGAATGTAGTAAATACCTATGGTGTTTGTCAATCATGCATTTTCTCATCTTCTGGAACAGGTCATTTCATTTTTACTCAGGATCTGTCCCTCCTCTGTTCTGGGCCCAAAAGTCCTAGTAGAGCTCGCCTCCCTCTAAGCTTGGGGTTGGGCATGTGAACTCAGAACTGACAATCACAGCACCTTATTTCCTTGGCTACATGTAGTGGTAGGTAATGTGTGTGTTTCCTAAGCTGGACCAGTGACTTCTGCTAATGCTACTGGAAAATCAGTACACGCTCTCCACAAGGAGTGCTAAACTAATATACGTAGCATAGGGCTGTAGGTGTCTATTTTTGCCTTGCTATAAAGGATTCTTCTTGAGAATGAAACCAACAAAGAATACTGCAATGCCAAAAAAAAAAAGGGAGAAAGACAGTGTCTTAGAGATATCATCTGAGCTGCCAGCTCCAGCTAGGCCCCAAATGCAGGGCAGCTCTGGATTCTTAAGAGTGTAAACAAAAACTCCCATGTTTTCAAAAGCCAATATGAAGTGGTTTTCTGTCACTTAACCAACCAAAAATAATCCTGAAGACCACAAATATTGACACCTAGAGGTGGGGAACTGCAACTGCAAGTAGTGGGGAACCTAAAAAAAGAAATTGGCCAAGTCAGGTCTGGGGATGGAGGCCTGAAGTTTCCCATTTTCCAGGCTGGAAAGCTGGTGACTCCTGTAAAGCGGTATTGCTGTAGCTTACTGTTGTAGGAACTAGTAGTTCGCCCAATATGAGAAGCTCTCTGTGTTCTAGACATATGTTAGAATTGAGTTTTATGGCCTCTTTGATGGGATGTGGCCATGTGACATGCCTGTTCTGGACAATAAATTATGAGCAAAATTGAGCATTTAACTGCTTCTGTAAGATTTTCCAGAACACACTTGCCCTCATCATGGTGACCAACCACGTTCAAGATGTGGGCTGCTCTCAGCTTGGATTCCTGAGCGTGGATAATGAGCGCAGCGCCCCCTGCTAACCAGCGGGGGGCATGAAGCAAGAGGAAGGAATAAACCTTAGCAGTCAGTCCTCCGCCACTGAGATTTTGGGGCTGTTGGTTAATGCAGTGTAATTGAGTCTTTCATGGCCTATGTGCTTTTTGTACGTTGGGATTTAAACTGTATTCCTATCAAAGCTCAGTCCTCAAGAAGCGTGGTAGGAAATGTCAGGGTTATAATTTGTAGTGGGGTTATATTTTGTAGGCTTCAGAATGGCCCTAAAAAAATATAAAAGTTTTCTTACAAGCTGACACATCTGAAAGCATGATGGGGACTTTCTTAGGGGAGACTCTGTTAGCCCGTAGTCAGCAGATCTAGATGGCTGCAGGTCAGATTTTCATGACCTTTGAAGGCTTGGCAAAATCAAATCCTCTTCCCCAGTTAATGCAAGCAAAGATAAGAAAAAAAGCTGGCAACTCCAGGGGAGATAAGATTAGGATCTGGGAAAGGCCTGGTCCCTGATTTGTTGAGGGCTCCCAGCTAACAAAGGGAGTGACTGTCAAATTTTCCCCTGCTGAGTCATTCACTGGACCCACTTCTTGGAACAAGGGGTGGACTGGCTGTGCCTGCCCACCGATTGCCCAAGGGCAGATGCCAAAATGTGAACACAAAGGCATGTTGCTAAGGGACAGAAGCTTTGAAGCAGGTCTGTTCTCAAGATACCGTAACTCAACAAAGTTTTGGTTAAGCAACATGACACAGGTGTTTTAAAAATTGGACTCTGGAGTCAGTTTGGCTGAATTCAATCCCAGCATCACCAGCTGTGTGACTTTGGGCATATTATTTAAATTCTTTCCACCTCTATCTCCTTCCCTACAAAAGAAGGATAATAATGGTTTTTTTGAAGATCTAGTTTAGATAATATATGTAAAGAGCTTAGGAAGAGTGCCTGAACCTAGAAAACACTTAATAAATGTGTTAGGTACTATGATTATTATTAGCCAAGATAATGGACAGAAAGCATGAAGCAACATGAATTGCCAGAGAAACCCTAGCTTGGCCTTCAGATGCCTGTAATTGCTCGATCCCTAAGATGAGCAGGCCCCAAACCCACACTGATAGGAAACAGGCTGCTACAGGAGTGAATGCAGCCTCTGGAAGGGACCCTCTTCCCAGAGATCCTCTCACATGGAGCTGTGATGGACAGTGTCCAGGAGAGAGGCTTCCGGAGAGCAGAGCTGGGGGCAGCCAAGCTGACCGGGCATACCATGCTGCCAGGCAGCCAGGACAAGCTACTCTTGCCCAGCATGTGCTATCACCAGTTTTAAATATGTTGTTTTATTTTTTTCCTTTACTAAATGAAATATTTTTATTGCAAGTACCCTCTTTTTCTTCCACCATTGAATATTGGGTGTGACTCAGACTTGCCAAGGTGAGGACCAGAGCTGATTTTGGAGATAAGGGTCAGAGAGAATGGAACTGGTCTGTTTAATAGAGGGAGAGAAAAATATGTAGATTTCCTGGGGGTGGAAAGGGACTGAGAGGGTTGCAAGATAACGAGAGGCTGTAGGCAGTATATGGAATAAAGGAGTACTTAAAAAATGCCTGGGGGTGGATAGAACACGAGGGTCAGGGGAGAGAGGGCAAAAGTGAAATGAATAAGGTTGCTTAATAATTCATCGAAAATGATTCACTTGCTGCAGTGAATCCCCACTTCTGCCTCCTCAAAACTTTTGATGCGTCTGCTGCACACGTATGCCCTTGTGAGCGGATTTTTGTGGAGATTAAGGAAAGGCTCAGTTCTACATGTGGGTCAACATAGTCACACATATGGATGCACCTAACTGAACAATTAGATGGGGAAGCCCTCAAATCCACAATTATTATCCTCCACTGTTTAGAATTCATTGAAATGTAAAAGGAAAGCCCTGGCGGGCCACAGAGTGTGCAATGGAGTTTCCAGCCCTTCTTGTCTGGATAATAAGGGGCAGGCAGGGAGGCCTCAGCTGACAGCAGATTTCATGTTTTGTCAGGTGTCGAAAGCCTTGCTGAGATGGGAACGAACATTTCCAGGACGTACTTTTCAGAGTGCCAAAGAATGAAATCAGGACTGAAAAGTCCTTCTGTTTGTGTAGAGCCCCAAAGTCGATAAAGCTCTTTCAGAGCTCTTCTGACTCTCTGGAAGTTGGACAACACCTGTCTGGTTTGGATGGATAATTGCAGCCAGGGATCCTTTCTAGAATTTCCATTTGTCTTCAGGTTTCATCTTGGACCCTGGAGGAGTCTTTCGTTCTTTCCTGTACAAACAGCTGAATGGTCCGTGAGTCACTCTGGCCAAGCTGACAGTCCTCTCAGCGTGTGACAGACGGTCATCTTGTCTGACTCTGCTGAGCCACCAGGTGCAAGTGGCAGAGCCTGATGTGTCACTGTAGGTCAAAGCTGGTGATGCTCCCTCTCGGGGACTGGCCGAGAGCACTACTTCTGCTTGGATTGGCTTCTACTGCCTGAGGTGAGCAGGGGAAATCCATCTCCTACCCAGTTATCTGGGGTTACTGGGGAATCTACATGCAGATAAGATCACCAGGAGCCTTGTTGGAGAGGAAACCCAAGCCTGCCTTTAGTCTTCACACTTGCAGAGCTCCTTCCACATTTACAGAGCATCTCCATATACACTAGAAACTCTCTTAACCAGCCTCCCCTCAGTCTGCTTGCCAGGCCAACTACCGTTCCATCTCCTCCATTTCACATGCTGGCTGAGGGCCACGTCAAACCAACATTAGTGATGAAAAACTGACTCTCTAGTTCAGGATCTTTGCAAACTCCAGGTTGAGATCCATGAGTCATAATAATTGTGTAGGTTGTACCCAGAATTTTTCCAAAAAAAAAGAGAAGCAAATAGTAAAATAGGAGAAAAAATATCCAAGTGCATGATGCATCATGAGGGTAAACCATGTCTTCTGTAATTAATTTTTGTTTCAGGGCATGTGTGTGCTTGTATTTGTTTGAGTGTGTGTGTGTGTGTGTGTGTGTGTGTGTGTGTGTGTGTGTATGAAGGTATGTGTTTGCATCTGTGTATTGTGCTGCTAGAGCAAATGCCTTTCTTACCCTGTACATGCATTCAAATAGTTTGAAAGTTACTGCTCTAATATGCCCGTGACCCTCTGTTCCTTACCAAGAGTTGTAGTTATTTCTAAATTTATTTTTAGCAGTTTTACTTGTTTAATTTATATTTGTATTTATACTTAATTACTTATAATTAATTATTTATACTTAATTTAAAACTGATGAGCTATGAATACAAAGAGGCAGGGTGTTGTTTCCATAAAAATAGAATTGAAAGATTTGGAAAGATTTCATAAAATGAGTTGCTAAACAAAAAATGACTGCCAAATTAAGTTTGGGTGAGATCACTATAAAATATCAATGAAAAAATGTTTAAAAAATTCAAGAATATCAATTCATATAATTTTACAAGGGTCTTCAAGTTGTAGTTTCTTTAAAGAAATAGATTTGAGCAAGACCAGGGAAAACTCCATGGGCAAATCCATACTGAAAGAAGAGGCCTATGTGGTCCATGCTTTAGAGTAAAATAAAATGTGTCTGTGCTATATATTTATCCTTTTCTATGATTCTCTGCCATATGGAATTTTTCAGTTAACACATCATCATTCTTTGGGTTGCAAGCAACCTAGATAAAACGTGGCTTCTACTAAACATCCATCTCATTTGATCCAAAGAGGCAGGTAATGCAGCTATTCATATCCCCATTCTGCAGATGAGGAAACTGAAGCCAGGGAGTGAGGAGGGGCAAAGTTGAGCCAACCGGGGAAAGTGTGGCAAGGCTTAGAAGCTTAGTGATTTTTTTCAGCCAGGCAATCATCCATTGTATACTATGTGAATTTTAAAAAGACATTCATTTTCCTGTTTGTCTAATGTCAAAAAGGTAAACAAGGTAACTAAAGTCCTTTCCTTCAGTTAATGATATCCCTGGAGAGGGAAGCACTTATCAGCTTTCTCGTTCCATTTTACCTTTGCCTATGTCCATTTTCTATTTTTCTACTTAAACATAATCATTCTTGGCTAGGTAACAGTGGAGTTTGAATATCACAAGTGTCACTGGAAGATATTCATCATGATGACCCAGCAAACAATTACTTGTACAGATATTAGTCCTGTATCAAGTGATACTAGTTCATTGATTCATTCAATAGATAATTGGTTGTCAACCGTGTTCTAGGCACTGTCCTGTTACACTGGGGAAGCAGGGAAAAGTAGAATGAATGTGAACTTGCAGTCAGAACACTTAGGCTTAGGTCCTGGCTTTTTCACATATATAACCACTCTTCAAACCACACAAAAATTATCTATCATATGTCAGATATGCTGTTAGATTAAGTTTGAGTGATACCACTGTAAAATATTGGAGGACTATGTTAAAAATCTAAGAGTCCTAATTCATATAGCTTTACAATAGTCTTTAGATTGTAAAATTTCATTAAAGAAATGGATTGGTTCAAAAAAGACCACGGGCGACTCCATCAACAAATCTACCAACTACTACAGGTTTAAACATTGCGGAGGCAACAATAAACAGGACCCACAAGGAAGATGAAAGTGAACAAGGTGCCTAGTCTGCCCTCGCAGAGCTACAACAGAGCAGGGAAGACTAACTAAATAATTATAACTCTGACAGAAGGGAAGGTCCGGGCTGGGGAAGCATGTAGGGAACTAGAGGGTTAGAATCGCTTCCTGAGAGTGCCTTTAGTCTCCCTCCACAACATAGAGATGGATGTGACTCTTCCCACTGTCTCTTAAGGGATTTCATGAAGATCCCAAAAGAGATGGAATAAAGTGCCTTATACATGCAGGAATCTCATTAGAAATAGTCTCCGGCACAGTCCACAGTCCAGTGCACCTAATGAATGTGGGAGAATGGAAAGAAGGGGTAGAATGAGAAATAATATCTTTATGGGAGATCAACTCAATTGTTTGGAGGAAAACATATTATATACTTGAATAGCTAGAAAATTTAGAAACTTAACTTCTCCTGTTTTTGCTTTTGACTGTAGCTAACATTTGTTGAGATCTTTCCCAAATCTGCTAAGGACTTTTCTTCCCCCTTACTCCCCTCATACTTGAGTACCTGAGCAGAGAAAATCTGCTTGCTTCTATATCTGGTCAGGGTTGAATTTTATTCTTAATTTCTCAACACTATTCAAGATATTGCCACACATTTGTACTGAGAGCCTACTCCTTGCCCAGCCCTTTCCTAAGAGCTCTGCGCCATGTGACAGAAGACTTCTCGGCATGTCCCATTTCCCGCCAGCCCTAGTCCTGCCTTTCCTCCCTCTTTCTTGGCAGGGGACCACCCCCCCGCCTCACCCCACTGCCACACACACACACTCCTATTTGTCCTGAGAAGAATGAGCCTGCTTGGACCGCAGGAGTTCCTTCCTCCTCAGAATAACAACCCCTGTGTCCTCTTCCGTCAAACCTGTCTCAGAAGAGTCTTATTTCCCTTCTGAGGCTAATCCCAAGGTTAAGCCTTGCCCATTCCTTCTTGACTCTAGCCTTTGTCCTTCACGTGTCCTCTCGAGCTCTTCTTTTTGTCCAGGCGCGGCAGGGCTCCTCTGTTTTGGGAAAAGAATGGCTCTTGACCACACTGCATCTTCAAACCCCCCACAATCTCTCCTTTCCCATCTCTGCCACTTCCCTGTGAGTTCTCCGCACCCTTCCCCTCCTCACCACCTGCTCCTTCTGAGTCTGGTTCCTGCCTCTCCTGCTCTTCACTTGCCCTCAAGGAAGGCTCCATGACTTCTAACAATAAGCGCAATGGTGTTTTCCCAGTCTGCCTCTTCTATGACACAAGGAAGATCGGACGAAGGGGAGACCACAGAATGGGGCAGTGCAGAAGGTAAATCAAAAGGGGGTGAAGAAGATTGCATCAAGAGTGTGGGTTCCCTCCTGACCCCGTGTTCCTTTCTCTTTCTCTCTTCGTTGGAGAAGTCATCAACAGTGACCTCTGTGTATGATCCCAGGTCCTCCACCTTCAGCTCTGGCCTTTCCTTAGTCACTAGGGACCATTAGAGCTCTGGCATTACAATTTATAATGTAGTTTCTAAATAGCCTGAACAACTTGCATGACTTTCAAGTGTTCTATTATGTTGTCAAAACTCTGGGGCACACCACACAAGACTTGGGTGGCTCCTTACCTCATTAAACCCTATCAAGTGCCTCCAGAAGGTAAAGAGCTTTATTGAGGTATGAGTATTAGTGAGCACACAGGTTGGTGGAGAAACTGCCTCCTCATGGCTTAGTTAACCAATCTGCCTGTTTTCTCCATTTTCTAGAAAGCAGAAAGAAAAAAAAAACTGGTTTGCAGTAATGACTGGCAAGAGAATGCAATAGAAGAAGAGCACTTTCTTTTCTCATATGCCAGATCTGAGAAACACCTTGCCTTTGCCTGGCTTCTGTGGGATCATTATGTGCTCAATTTCTTTTTCTTGGCCATCATAATGATTGTGTGCAAACACTGACCAGTTTGCCTCCCATCCTCACCCTGAGACCAGCCTAAACCATGGAATCAACCATTTCTTGGATCACCCATTTTTATCATCATGGTCATGATCTAAGCCTCAAAATGTGGTATTTGTAAATTGTATGGACTGAAACTTCTGTTATAAAGAAAAACAGGAAGATTTAATATTCACCATGAGCAAATAAGTCAAACTTTGTACACCTTAGTATAGTTACAAATACCCCTATCTAGGTACAAAATGCTTTAATTTTCCTTTTGATCAATTCAGGATCTCAATTCACTTTGTCAGCTAGAGAATTCCTCAAGGTCTCAGTACTAGGAATAGGTGTATCTAAATAACACCTTTCATTTTATCATTTGATATTACAATGCATAGAGCTGTCCAGATTTCCCTCTTTGCAATGGCCACAAGGAAGCTCAAGTTTAAATTTGTAGCCTGATGCTGGTAGCAAAGTGTATGACTTACATATACAAGAAAAATGTAAGGTCTACATTTTACATCTAATTTTACTCTCAGTGTTGCCTTTTTTTTTTGACCTTTATCTGAATGACCCACATCCCTTCTTGTTCTCACTTATTTGATTTTTTTTTACTCTTTATATCACTTGTAATTATATAAGCCACCACAAATCATACTAAAATAAAATCCAAACTCTTTAGTATGGCCAAAAAAGCAATCTGTCTAATTTTGCCTCTAATCACTTCTCTAAATGCATCTTCCATCTATCCTCCTCTTGTTCACACAATAGTGTAAGTTAGTCCTTACACTCAGCAAGCACTTTCCTGTCTCAGAGCTTTGCACTGCTATTCCCTCTTCCTGCCATACTCTTTCCCACCCAGGCTCACTCCTTCCCTTTACTCAGGTGTCTGCCCCAGCTCAGCATGTCTAAAGCAGAATACTCTTTGCCTGCTAGCCTGCTTTAGAATCTTTATCCTTACCTGACATTATAAACATTTAATATCCGGCATTCTGGGAAGTGGTTATGAGTGGAGCCAGACTGAATTCATATTCCAGCTTAACCATTTACAGTTGAGTGACCTTGAACAAATTATTTCATCTCTCTGTCCCTCAGTTTCTTCACATGTAAATGAAAAACACACAAAATAGTCCCTGGCACATAGTAAATGCTAAATAATTTCATTTGTAAATAAATGAATAATTACTGTTTATTTTTTGACCCCCCACTTGGTCTGTCTTATGCATCATCACATTTTTAGCTTGAGGAATAGTACTTGACATATTATTGGTGCTTAAATATCTGTTGAGAATAAATTCTCCTTTGGAATGAGGTAAGGGTACTAAAGTTAAGGAAATGCATCTTAAACTTGGCATTAAAGAGAAAGAACACTGGGCTGAGATGTGGAAGACGGAGATTCAGTCTTACTTTGCCACTTAGGAGCCAGCTGATTTCAGACAAATTTGTTACAATGTGCCCAAGTCAACTACAGAAATGGAATGAGACAAGTCCGCTCTACTCCTGAGGTGTAGGAGGGGTAAATTAAGGATTTTACAAACCTGCACTTGCTCCATAAATAAAGGCTATAGTGTTCCCCAAGGAGAAAGTGAAGTGTTTATTAAGTACTTCTACGTGGTGGGCTTTGAATTAAGCTCTGAGAGTATGGAGACTAAAGACATGGTTCCCCCTGGGAATAAGAACACTAAAGATCTTTTTTTTTTTTTTTGGTCAGCTCTAAAAGAACTGACAAATCACAAGGAAGACAAAAAAAGTAAGCAATTACGGTAGAGTAATGAGTGCTCTGGTTGAGGCAAGTTTGGGGAGTACAGAGAAAAGTGTGTGAACTTTACCTTGAAACTAGGGGGTCAAAGTGGAGTTTTCTGGGTGGGGAGAGTTCACGTAGGCAGAGGAGTGTGTGCATGAAGATGTGGAGCTGTTTTTACAGCCCACTGCAGGGCCTGAAGAGAGTTTAAGCACGGCAGGTGGCAGGTGCACGCAAGAGGAAGTGGCAAGTAGCGGCACGGGACAGGCAGGCAGGGGCCTGATCCTACAGGGTGATGCTGAGATCCTCCTCCTTGCCCTCCCACTACTCCCCAAAAGTGGCCTGAGTATCCTCTGGAGCTCAGAGATCTCTCCTTGCCCCAGGAGCCCTCCTGACCCTGGTTGGCTTCCAAGCTGCCTGCTGGGATGTGTGTCCTGTGCCTGAGGAGATGCATTCCTAAGAGAGAAGATGAATGATGACCCAGGTAATCAGTCCCAGCAAATTTTTCCTAGAGAAATATGCATTCAACCTTCCAACGCTTGAGCAGAAGAGGAGAGGGAATGGGCAGAAAAGAAAGAAGGCCAGAAGGAGCTAGACACCATCACATTCCTTTAGACACCTTGAACCTATTCCTTCTTTTCCCCACATTATTTCCTTCCTTTCCTTCTCCCATCATGGCAGATGACTTGCACCGATGGTAGTTCCCCACCCATCCCTGTGTCTGTGCCCCTTGCCTTGTGAGCTGTGGCATCAAGAGATGGGATCTATTCCCCCACCCCTTGCATGCGCTTGGCCATGTGATGTGCGTCGCCATCAGAATGCTCTGCGGGCACTGGTGTGCAGCTTCCAAGCCTTGCCCTCAGCTGTCTGCCAGAACCCTGCCTCTGCCACAGAGAAAAGCCCGGGATGGTCTGCTGCAAGATGAGAGATGAAGTGGGAGATTGCGAGTCATTCCCACTGAAGCCATTCTCGACTAATGACCCTCCCCCAAGCCAACTGACTGCAGAAGCATGAACAAGTCCAGCTGAGATGTGCCAAACCCTGACCACCAGCAGAACCAATTACCTGACCCTTAGGCTCGGGTTCCTGGTTAAAATAGGATGTTCTAGGTCTGTTACTCAGAATAGCTAGCTAATACATTTACCAATAATCTTTTCCAGTTTGGTCCCTGCTTCCCCCAAAAGGCTAAGGAGGTAGGATCCTGGTGAATACATTAGGGAGAGGGCTTTCGTCACCATCTGGCAGCCTCTTCTCTCTACTCTTTCACCCTAGGATATAAAGTTGTATTTATGTGAGTACTAAACTGCCCAGAAGAGACACCATTTATGCAGCAAGATGTGTTTTCCATCCTGATAAACTATTTTTCCCTTTACCTGCAGCACAGCTCTTCAGTGTTCCCGAGGTCGAAGGTCAGTGCTGACTGGCACGGCTGCTCAGACCTTCCCTGGGCCTGGCCTCACCGACGACCCCTGCAAAGTGGAGGGCCCAGGGGGAAACAGCAGAGTTCTGGTCACAGACTGAAGATAATTTCACTGGTTTGCCCCTGGCTTGTTTGCTGGTGATAAAATAAAGCCTCGGTCCTCAGCAGCCAAAATGGCTCCAGAGCTGATGTGGGGCCGAGTTGTCGTAATGAGAACACAAGGAGCTGTAAGGCCAGCTCACCCTTTAATGCGCACTCTGTGCTTGTCTGGCTCCTCATCCAGAGATCAGGGAAAATGTATTAGTGAGATCCACGCCCTTCACTTCTCATGCTAGAGCCACCTGGGAGAAGTCTTACCCCTTTCTTTCCTGGTCCCTAATTGGAACTGCTGAGTGACTTGTTTGTACCTGAGTGGCTTACGCTGGGGATGCTTAGGGCTCTGGTACCAAAGCGTTTTAAAGGACAGCAAGAGATGTCATTCCCATTGTCTGCAGATCCATTTGGATGGACTTGGATGGATGCCAGGAGCAGCCAGCCTAGAAGGTCTCTGAGCAAAGATTGCTGGTTTGCAGCAACCTCTGATTGCACTTAAGCAGCTGAATTCTGCCAACCCCAGTGAGCCAAGATTGAGTATGTTTGAGTCAGCTGGCAAAGAGTTGGCGCTCATTTTCTGGGCCTTCCTTCAGCATCTCAGGGAACACAGACAGGATGTCTTCTGAAAGAGGGCTTCTGGCTATAGTTTTCAATGGCAGGAGGTGGGGCTCCCTCCAAATTTGACATGAAAAACAATTCAGATGTGGTCGGTTGGTTCCAATTAATCACCTTCATGGGTCAACGGATGATTGAAGGGGTTATGTACCATCCTTTAGGTTAATGGTTTGCACTCTCACAACGTGCCCATTTAGTCATTCCCTGGACTGCCAGGCCTGCTGCTGTTTGCAGGTGATGAGGCTGCTGCATCTCCATGGGAACTTGCTGAGTGTGAAGGTGAGAAGGAGCTCCAGGGGAAGCCAGTTCCTCCCACTCTGTGTTCCTTTGCATTTCACCGAGTAGGCCCCTTCCAAAGAAGGCATTCCAGTCATTCATCAAACTTGTATCAGGCACCTACTATGGGCCAGAGGTTGTTGTATGGGAATACAAGAACGAATGCAGCGAGGTGTGGCTTATGTGGTGCTCCAGAGGTGCCAGGCTTCTCCCTGAAACTCCTTGTTCTAATTCAACCAGCACCCAGGACAGCAACCCTTCTCTCCCTGCACCCACCAGGCTCTAAAGCAGCTAGAAGTACCTGTGGGGTGGCAGTTTTTCCTTCTCGCAGGAATGTGATGGAGAAGCTTCTTTCTTACATATCTATGAAAATGAAACTTTCGTATTTCATTAATTTTTATCCCATTACATTCCAAAATGGATATAAAAATTACAGGTCATAAGATAAAAATGGAAAAGATAAAAGGGAAAATACAGATAGGAAGAAATATACAGAATATGTGCCACAATGTCCTGTAAATTTGATTGGGAGAGGTAATGGAAAGCACAGATTAGGCTCTGAGCATCTTGGATGCCTCGTGGAAAGGGAAACCTGGCTGGAATGTGCAGGTAGCAGGATCGGCAGCTGCAGGGGCCCTTTTCCCTCCACATCCTTTAGATGGGTGGGCTGTGTGCGTCAGGCGGCTGGGCTCCAGGACAGGGACCAAACCACTGTTTTTTCCCTTTTACTAGGGCGAATATGAGAGAGTCCTTGACAGGAAACTTCAAGCTCAGTGCTAGCTATACTTAGGCATTAGATTTTAGAGGCACGCTGGGCAGTACCAGTTGCCCAGGACTTGGAGATCCTGGGCCCTCTTGTTCTTTGAAAGTTCAGCTGGGGAGCAGTTTCTCCAGCTGGAGGGAAGGGGATCCACTGTCTCAGCTAGTCTGTTGCCATGGAACCCAGAGAATGTCCCAGAGTCTTACTCTGAACAATCTTCTTGTTTCCAAAGCTCTAAATTTGTACTTCAGAGCTCCCTGAAATTAAAACTTTAATCTCTGGGAAAATCCAAAATAATAGGACTATTAAGCAACAGGATATGTCACCGTGGCAAACATGGGCCAAAGGATCTTCTGTTGAGCCTGAGCCTCATATCATGGTACAGAAATGGCTTCCCACAATACACCACGTGAGGGGCTGCCAGTGGGCACCCCCCTCCCCACCACAGGAAGCATTCCCATAATACCTATTACAGGAAGAATCTGGAAACTTGCTCCTGGAGGCTCCTTATCACTTTGCCCAAAGGGCTCTCAGTGCCTTTAATCCTCTTCCCTGACTATGTATAATCGTCACCCCCCGTTACTGCCTCCAGATAAAGGAACACTGTAACTGAACACACCCCCACTGGGTTTCTCACATAGCTGGTTAATGTGTTGGGTCAGTCACACATTTTTTTCAGTCCAATCTGCTATTGAGTGCTGAGAAAATCAATTTCTTAGGCTATAAAATTAATTTCTTAGCAACTAGATGAGTTTGCATTATCTGTAACACAACTGTGCCAAGGTATTTCAAAAAATCTACAAAGTGATGATGAAGTATCTACTCATTATAGGTTAATAAACTGATAGTATAAGATATTTATTCATTTTCATATAAATGTAGTGGCTACCTGTTACCATGATTTATTCCCCAAATTTAGTCTTGTGTGCTTAAATTGAGAAGTTACAACATAAAAGGTTTATCTTTATAGCTGTCACTGGTGTCATATTTATATAAATGCTACATTCACCAACACTTTAACAACTGAGTGGCACTATAAATTGAATAACTTTAAAGACTATATATGTTTCCCTCTAGTACAGGTGTACATTCATTTATATTACAACCTCACTTCTGTAAAGGATTGGCTGTGGCAGAATGGAATCCAAATGGATTCAGCCACTATCCCTTTTTTTCTACTTGAAGCACACGAAATATCACTTTAGTTTCCTTTCCTGTACTGTAAAATTAACTTTATTATTAAACAGAAAGGAATGACTGATGAAAGAATCTGCATAATGAGTTGTTAGTTTGAGAGTCAACTTTTTCTTCCATTGGTTGGATTACTGTTCACATTTTAATATTTTATCCATATTTTTGATGAATAAATCCCTAATATCCTATGATATAATCATTGTTTGTGAACACTCAAAGTCAGATGGACTTATTTTTGAAAGAGCTGTGCGGTCTGCTGAAAGCCATTTAATCTTATAAAGCTCAGTTTCTTCATCTAATAAGGAAGCTTTTATGTGTGTGTGTGTGTATATGTATATATATCATGTATATATGTATGTATGCATGTATATATAAACATATATATAATATCACTTGTGTATATTATATAATAAGAAAGATAATAGTATTCCCTTCAAGCATATATTATAAAGATCAGTGAAATAGTGTATAAAAACTATTAGCATTTGGAATACCAGGCAAATATAAGTTCTTAACAAAGGCTAATCAGTACTGTAATTATTACTATTATTTTAAAAGTTGAGCAAAATTATTACTATTAACAAGTTCATATATGCATATCCATATATAAACAGGCATCATTTAAGAAGCCCCAAATCAAGCTGTTCATTTTCCTGTAAGTTCTTTTTAAAAAAGAAACTTTGAGTAAGTTCATCATTAGTTTTAATCTTTTTCTAATACTCAGATAAACTAAAAGAAAAGGTTGGAGTCCCCAGAGGTTGTTTCTATTTCACAATTTCTGTCTGTGTGCAGATGTAAACATCAAAAAAATGAGAGGTGGGGAAGTCTGTATTAGCATTTTGGGTCACTATGTTTTACAGGAAATTCAGACTTCTTGTTCAAGATAAGAGGGAGAGGCAGAGTAGAGACTAGAACTAGAATGGAGGTCCTTTGACTGACAAGTCAATTTCTTTCAGTATCAATTTTCAAATGATTACTGGATGAAATTTAGTTAATATGAAGCTGATTTGATATGAACATGGGGTTCTAATATCTGTGTTCATGTATAGAGAAAACTCTCTTGAAATT
The DNA here is from genome assembly GCA_032199065.1 of Smutsia gigantea. Lineage (NCBI taxonomy): Eukaryota > Metazoa > Chordata > Mammalia > Pholidota > Manidae > Smutsia > Smutsia gigantea. The sequence continues at coordinate 44,669 of JAVSCE010018380.1, forward strand.
GCAGATTTAGTTCTGCTATGATGTGTATTAATAAAACCTATGTATCCTTAACACCCAACAGCTGTATTTCTATACTGTACACAATTATATATACTTTTTGAACTCAATATTCTATTTTCTGATAATGCTAAACCCCTCCTACCCTTTACTCTTGCCAAAGAAAAGAAAACAAGGGAGACAAAACAGATGGATATGTTTTGGTTCTTAGTTTTCACTCAGTGGAATGCAGATAAAAGTAGCTGCTGATTCCTAATAAATTAAGCATCTTGTCCCTTTATTTTCAAATAATTTTTTTAACCCCTCTAGTTGACACTGAATTTCCTTTGCAGTGTTATTTATTTCCATCCATGTAACCAGACTACTTGGGAGAATAAAATGGAAAATTTTGTGAAGTGTGCTTGGAGTACCAAGTGACATGTGACCATTTCTTACAGAGTGGAGGATGTGTTCTTGGTATGTTAGTGGTCCTCCACATTGTATGTCCCTTTTCTTTGCAGCTGATGTAAGTCTGAAAAGTGTACTTTAGATGTTATTTATATTAGACTGGCTTTTCTTCCTCCTAGAGTGACAGTATCTTCTTAAAAAAGGCTAAGAAATTTCTGGGATTCTGAGGCAGGACAATCTCCTGACCCCTAAGAGACTGACACCTATTTACAGATCCAAAACTGGGCCCACCATGATTATGCAGCAAGTCTCCAGCAGCAGACAGAGCACCATTTAAATCTTCAAACAGATGTGGACAAGCCACATCACCCCCCTTGTCTTTGAGTTTCTGCATCTAGAAAATGTAACCGATGAGATCCACCCTACCTCTCAGGATTGAAATGTGATTGTATGTGCAACATACCTGGTGCACAGAAGGGAGCTATTATCATTACCAGTGTGTTTTTATAAAATAAATAACAGATTAAAAATCAGTATGTAAGGGAATGTTGCCAATGCAGCAGGAGAAATGGGGTTCTCAGAGACCATCAAAGTTAAAGGGTGGTCTGTGCTCAAAATATTGAGAAGAAGGGGAGGGGGTGATGAGAGGCTGAAGTGCTGTTGGCAACATCTTTGTTATGTCTACTAGACAAGATGACAAAGGAGAGCATGCCAAATATTCTTCTAACAAAAATGGACACTCACATGCATCGTGGGGTCTCCCTCTGCTTCATTCAGTAATATGGCAAAGGAGCAATTATGCCCCAATGTCTGTCTATGATTTGAGGTCTCTAGGGTCTCCATTTTAAAGTACATTATCTCCGTGTAATCCCAGGGAGCACATCTTAAAGGGGCAGGGCTCTCCTTTGCAAGGACTTTTGGAGTCCAAATAAGCAACTGTGAACCACAGAAAAACGTTGGGCAAATCCAAAGGAGGGGGGGGAGACTTTTTCTAAATGATCTAGAAATGCACACAATTACAAAAAAAAAATGGTATTAGACTTCTCTCAGCACAATACGTATGCTACAAGCCAAAATGGCATATCCACAAGTCCTTACACAAAGGAACAGAACCTGAAGTCAGGTTTGCATTTCTAGCCCTCAGGTAAAAACTTTTAAAAGCATCCTTCCTGTGCACACACACATTTAGGCAAAATTTCGCTAAATTATACTTATGATGTGCCAGGCATCATGTACTCGCCACACTCCTCTTTCCTAAACCTTAAATCTACCAGGGCTGCTTCCCGGATAGCTATATCAACAAGTTAGGAGAAATGAGACGGAAAGGTGGTGAAGAGGCACCGTGCCTGTCACAGACCAGAAAGCTTGAGCAGTGCAGAATCAGGACCCTTGCCAAGAGGCAGGACATTTTCTCATGTATCTGGTACTGTTGAGCCGGATCTCCACACAGCTGAAAGATGAACGCATGTGTCCACCCTTATCTCTCTGCACGTCATGCACCAGGTTGGCACAAAATGAACTGAAACCCAACAGTAAGTGATGCATCAGGACTTGGGTGGTGACCAGCAGGGCCCTTCAGTTTCCCAAACAATTTTTTGAAGACCTGTAGTTTGGCAAAGCTAAAAATGTCTCACTGTAACTGAAGAGACTTCCCCTTTTAAAAAAACTGTGATGTAATATGCATAACACAAAATTCGCCATTTTAGCCACGGTCACATGTACAGTTCAGCGGCCCTAAGTACACTCACACTGCTGTGGACCCATCACCATTATCTATCTTTAGAACTTTTTCAGCCTCCCAAACTGGAACTCTGTACCCATTAAACAATAACTCCCCATCTCCCTTCATTTTAAAATCAGTTCATATTGTAAATGGAATTTGAGGTTAGGTATGGTTTTAATTCCCAATTGATCCCTTGGAAAAAAAATATTTTATTTTCCAAAAACAAAATTTTCGATGCCGTTATGTGCTGCTGCCCATGACGCTGAAGAAAGCCTCTGGAAATTTTAATTTTTCTTCATAGGAGTGAGTTTTTACCAGATACATTAAAACACTACACAGTATTTAAATCTTGCTTCGTGTCACTCCTAAAAGGGGCAGAGTGAGACCAATCACGACTCCGGGACGTATCGTGACATAAACCCCCCTGGGCAGCAATGGGACAGGGATCCCCGAGGCTCGGGTGGGGAGAGGAGGCCAATACCCAGCATCTCTCCAGCTCTGTTGGCCTTCTTCCTCCAGCCTTCATCCCTCCAAACACCTACACGCCAGACAACCCTACTTTCCCTGAGAGCCATTTCCTCACAACCCATTCCTTGCTAGAATATTTTCAGTTGTACCAAAGTTATCTTCATTGAGTCCAGTACTTAAAATGACTACCTTCTCCGTTCTCACAGTACTCTCATTTAGCCATGCCGTAATTCCCTTAAAAAGTTCCCTTGGATTCCTTTAAAAATATTATAACAGATTAGATGTACAATTTGGATCAGTATAACTCGAGGAGCTGTCTCTTGGTCAAAATGAAGTTTTCTGTTTTAATTTGCATTTAGCTAATCTTGTCATCACTTGCTCCTCATTAATATCTACAAGCATTTATTAAACACCATCTCTGTGCCTATTGCTGTGCCTGGCACAGAAGCTCCAGAGATGTTTGAGTCACCATCCAGTGACAGACGGAACATCTAGTCAGAGCACAACAGAGCTCTTTGGGAAATGCGCTCTGGGAAAGACAAAATGCCCTGGGAACCAGGAGAAGGTGTGCCGCACCACCCCTGACCGCACATCGGAGGTGACCCCTCAGTGAACCTGCTCATCTGGCAGGTAGGTGGTGACTATGTTCATGATTACTTTACCCCAAATAACATCTTCAGTTTTAATAGTGGTTTAGTCTATCACCCTGAAAAAGAAATGAGATGCGAGAGTTTTCAAGTGGACGTATCTTTTGTCATTTTTAATAAATCTCAATGAAATATTGCCTTGAGAGCAGGCTATAGAGATATATAGCTGTAACAACCAGTATCTTCACTTCAGAGAACCACTAATTAATGACTTTTGTCCAACTTTTTATTTTGAAAAATTCCAAACCTACAGAAATTTTTGACAGAATTGTACAGTGAACACCTGTATACCCTTCGTCTAGGCTCAACAACTGTCAACACATGCCGCATTCTCTCTTGCCCTGTCTCTCTGTCTCTGTCATTACTGAGGCATTTGGAAGTGATTTCCACTTATTTATCATATTTCAACCCTTAATGAACCTTCTTAGAATAAGGACTTTTTTCCTACATAACCATAGCATCATCGTTGCTGGAATTTGTTTTTGTTTCCTCGTAATTGTATCCAAGTTAAATATTTTTGCTAAGAATACTAATTAAGTAATGTTATGGACATCCCCATCGTTACAGGAGACACACAATGACAGTTTGTCTTCTTACTGATGTTGCCAATTTGGACCACTTACTTAGGTGATACCTTTCTATTCTCTCCATTATAATTAATAAGTAATCTGTATGATAATAATCTGAGACCATATTATCCAGTGGTCTGAGCATCTATTGATGACTCTTGTCTATCAATTATTGCATTGGTAAGCCTTATTTTTAAATTAAATGTTGTTTAATAAAGGTTTCCACACTCCAGCATTTAAGGTCAAATAAAATTTCTTTGCTGTTGTTGTTTGTCATCTAAAAATTTGAGAACAAAGGAGATCATCCAATTCTATGAAAACATTTCTCATGAAATAGAGCATATGTTAGGAAAATGGCCAAGAAAACACTGTGCAGCTATATTTTAGAAATCAGCATGTATTTTTTGAAAAGGATAACTCTTACACAAGATTTAATATTGTCCATGATGTTCAGCTTTTGTAGTTTGTGGAAAAAACACTCTAATATGTCATATAACATCATAAAGGAATCTCATGCCTGTCCACTGATAACTCATTGGCAATACACCACAGCTGTTAAGAGGCAGCTCAGGAAAGAGGGGAAAAAAAAAAGGTTCCACAAGCCAACCATCTGATTTTAATTAGGAAAGGGAATAGTCCCCAAATGTACAAGGATGAGGTCTTTCACAGGTCAAAGTATTATAGTGGAACTTGAAAAGAGATAGTATAATGACCCTATATGCAAAGGTTAGCTCATGCTTTAAAGGATTTAAAATACAGAGACACAGTCTCCACCCTTTCCTGCAAGCCAACCTTTGCTATACAGTAAATACTCATTTAGACACAAAAATCTGTACTTTCTAACTGAAGATCTACAGACACACCATTAACTGAGATGGTGAAGGCTGTGGATAGAGCAGGTTCTGCTGGTGAAGAGATCAGGACCATTTGGAGCATGATCCATTAGACAGTCAAGGTAGAGAGGTAGATAGATGTATGAGCTGATGCTGAAGAGGCGGTCATGGCTGGAGGCATACATTTGAGAATCATTTGCAGATAGATGCTACTTAAAGCCATGGAACTGGAAGAGAATCAGCAAGGGGGTGAGTATAGGGATAGGAGAGGAGATTAAGAGATCCATGGACTAAGCTCAGGGCACTTCAACACTGTGAGGTTAAGGGGCAAAAAAGGAGCTAGCAGAGAAAACTGAGAAGGAACAGCGAGGGGGATTGAAGGAAAGTGAACTGAGCAGCGTCTTAGAGAACAAAGTGAAGAAATTACTTCCACGAGGAGGGAGAGATTAACTGTGACATGTGTTCCTGATAGGTCAAGTTCGATGGGAACCAAGGTTCGGATGTAGCAACACGGGGTCACTGGTGATATTGACAAGCACAAGTTTGGTGGCGTGGCGGGGTTCAAATCCTGACTGCAGTAGGTTGAGGTGGGAAGAGGAGAGGAAATGGAAGCAGTGATCCTGAACCACCTCTGAAGGAGTTTTGCTGTGCAGTGGGGGGGAGTGGGCAAAGAAAAGAAGTAGTGCCTGGAGGAGAAGTAAAATCAAGATGATTTTGTTTGTGTTTTGTTTTTAAGATGAGAGAGCCAACAGGATGATTGTGTGCTGGTGGAAATAAGTAGGAGAGAGGGGAAGCTATTGTTATAGGAGACAGTAGGAGAACTGCGCGAGCGAAGCCTTTGGAGTTGGGAACAGAGGGGACAGCAGGGAGGGTATACGGGCCAGATCCTGGTAGGTAGGAAGATGGTGTTGTGGGAAATGCCAATCAATTTCAAAAATTAGACATAGTACAAGCAATAGTCTCTGGTCACAATGCAATAAAACTGGACTCTAACAATAAAACCAAGAAGTTCCTACTCCTTGTATATTAATAGCTCTCACTTAAATAACTTGGCTAAAAGAGAAAAGTCAAACTGACACTGTTAGGTATTCTGAAAATAAAGATAATGAAAAGACTATCTACAAAGTCTCTGCCACAATGACCAAGGGGGACTTATTCCAGGATGTCAAAGAGGGTTCAGTTTTAGGATATCTATTGATTTATACACCATACTAATAGATTACAGGAGGAAAATCATATGATCAGTACACATATGTTGAAAAAAGCATCTGATCAGATCAAATTAAACATCCATTCAAATTTCATTCTTAATAAATTCAACTTTGCTACTGTTACACAAGATTATTCTGGATATATTAGCCTATCCAGTTACAATGGAGAAATTGGAAATACAATAACTAAACAGAAGAAAGTAAAATTATCACCATTTGTGGATGAAAGGACTATATGCCTGGGAAACCTAAATATATCAATTGAAAAACCTATTACAAATAATAAAATAATTCAGTAAGATGGCTGGGTGCAGAGCTAACACATAGAAATTAAAAATAAACTTTCAGAAATAGTCAATAGACAGAAGATGTAATAAAAGAGAAGGTCTCATTTACAGTAGTGACAAGGATAACATATTTAGAAACAAACTTTAAAAGATACTGATAAAGATAACTTTAAGACATTCGTGAGTGATTTATAAGTTTAATATTCAATAAAAATATTAATAGTTTTGAACAAGGCAAGCTTAGTCCAAAATTCATGTGAAAAATGAACAAGTAATAAAATCTAGAAGAATTCTGAAAATACTTCTGAAAAAGATAGTAATGTGATAGAACCAGCACTAGCTGACATTAAACATATTATAATGCTACAGTAACTAGATAATAGATAGAAAAGTGTAGTGCTGACATACCAATACACAGAAAATCAATGTAACTAAATAAAAAGCCTATCATAGGCTAAAATACATGTAGAAATTTAGAATATATACCTGTATGATACATATGCACCTAAAGGAATGTAGGATATGATTAAGGTAGCATTTCAGATCGTAGGGGTAAAGATAGACTACACAATATATGATGTTTGAATAACTGAGTATTATTCTAGAAAAAAAATTAAGGTTGATCCATATCTCACTCCTTATACCAGAGTAAATTCCGAGGGACAATTCGAGATATAAATGTCAAAGATGATGCCATGGAAGTCCTAAACGTTTGCTTGCATATGCACTAAAAAATCTTTGGAAAGATACTCAAGAAATAGATAACATTGGTTGTCTCTGAGTAGGGGTACTTGGTAATTGTACAGGTGTGGAAGGGAGTTTTGGACCCTCAAGCAAATGCTGACACATTGAAAAACAAATAAATTAGCAAAGATTATCAATAGGATTTTTTTTTCACTTGTGAGGTTATTGCATAGAGGCCTTGGGAATGCTGAAGAACAAAAAAATCTTCCTCTTTCTGGAAAATCATTGTTCTCCCTTGCCTGAGCTCTTGAAGGAACCTGGGGGAGCGTGGGGAGGGGGAGAGTGGATGGACAGGAGAGGTGAGAGAAGTGGGAGACGTGGAGAGAGGGAAGATGGGGGAACAGAGATCCAGCTGCATACTTTTTGACATTCCCTTCAGTACTTAGCACAGCATCAGCACCTTATAAGGATGCATTCTTTACTTGTCAAGCCAGAATAAATTAAAAAAAATTTTTTTCCAGCCTAAGGGTGATATAAAGGGTCCTGATTTCCACAGAGTAGCTTAGGAAATCCCCATGATCCCAGGACACTGGGAAGTTTCATCTACAATAGAATTTCACTCCCTTCTCAGCACTTGGAAAACTTAAAAGTAGTAGATGGTTTCACACGTCCTATTCTGTTGTGTGTTGTTTTTTTTTTCAGCTTTTCTGAGATTTAACTGACAAATAGAATTATGAAATAATTAAACTGTACATCATGATGATTTGACATATGTATACATTCTGAAAGGGCTTCCCCCTCTAGTTAATTAACAAATCTGTCCATTCACATATTTAGTGGGTGGGTTTTTTTGTGTGTGAGAACACTTATGGACTACTGTCTTAGCAAATTTCAATTCTACAATACAGTGTTATCAGCTATAGTCACCATGTTTTACATCAGATTCTCAGAACTTATTCATCTTATAGCTGAAGTTTGTACCCTTTTACCAACCTTGCCCTATTTCCCCCACCCCCTAGCCCCCCGGCAGCCATTTTCTACTCTATGAGTTTGATTTTTTTACAGAGTCCACATACAAGTGCTTGCACGCAATATTTCTTTCTCTGTCTCGCTTATTTTACTTAGCATAACACCCTCAGGTGTCATCCATGTTGTCACAATGGCAGGATTTCCTTCTTTCTCATGGCTGAATAATATTTATTATATATATATACCAAATCATCTTCATCCATGCATCTATTGACCGACACTTAGGTTGTTTCCATATCTTGGTTATTGTGATTCATGCCACAATGAACACCATGAGTACAAATGCTCTTCGATATCCTGTTTTCATTCCCTTTGGATATATACCCAGGAGTGGAATTGCTGGATCATACGGCAGTTCTATTTTTAATTTTTTGAGGAACCTCTGTACTGTTCCCCCTAGTGGCTGTACCAGTTTACATTCCCACCAACAATGCACCAGGGCTCCCTTTTCTCCACATCTTTGCTGACATTTGTTTTCCTGGTCTTTTTTTATGACAGCCATTCTAGCGGTGTGAAGTGGTATCTCACTGTGGTTTTGATTTGCGCTCCCTTCATGCTTAGTGATGTTGAGCACTTTTTCATTTATCTGTGGGCCATTTGTATGACTTCAAATGCCTATTCAGTTCCTCTGTCCATTTTTAAATCAGGTTATTTCTTGTTTTTTATTGCTTTTGTTTTTGTTGTTGAGTTTTGTGAGTTTTTTACTTATTTTGTATCTGTATTAATTCATCAGGTATACAATTTGCAATTGTTCCCCCCCATTCCATAGGTTGTTCTTTCATTTTGTTGATGGTTTTCTTTGCTCCCGAGGCCCTCTTCTGGAGACAGAAAGCGCCCAGGACATGCTTGCCCTCCTTTTAACTTTGTTTCTGTCTTGATTTTCTCTTGTCTCTGCTGTGAACTAAGGTTCTCCCTCCCCACTGATACTCAGATTGAGCACCAAGTGCCTATCAGTCACTGGGTTTGGAATCTTTGTGAGTGTTCAAGAGAGAAGGGCTGATGAATGTTTTCTAAGAATATTATTCCAAGTAGGAAGGAAGTGGGCCCTGCAGTGCCAGGAGCCATGTCCATTGCTGGCTCTTCTGGCTGGGTGACTTTGGGGACCTTGCCCTTGCATTTCTCCTCTGCAGATGGGGGATAAGTGCGCAGAAAGAGCAGGGAGACAAATCATCATGTGAATGTCAGTTATTGTTGTTTGGTGTGAACTAGAAAGCATTTTTTTCCTCCCTGTTTTTCTTTTGTGTTTAGTTTCTGTTTCTCGGACCTTCCTCCTTTTCCCTTTTCAGTCTATTATTTCCTACTAAGAATAGAACAAAGTCTCAATAGAATTGGAAAGAATATAAGCTGGTTCCTCCGAGCAGAGCCTCAGACTACAACTGTTTCATTTGTTCTTCCAGAGACACTTTTTGTGGTTTGCTTTTGGTTATCTTCTCTTTTTCTGAAAGCTGCCACTCCTGAATCCGTGGACAAAATGGTCTCAAGAGACTATTCCCTGATCATCTGGCCACCCCTCCTAAAGGAGCTTCACCTACAGTCTTGAGCCTTGTAATGGGAAATGGGTTTTGTACAAGTCACTTCTGGCTGCCTGGTTTGATTGCAGGCAGGGAATGCAGGTTTGCTCTGACTGGAGGGAAAAGCCACGTGTATAGTAACCAAGGCCTCCTGCATCATTTCAGCATTTAAGAACTGAAGCTCAAATATGCTCTGAATCAGTGATGTCTCTCAGTCTTGGCAGATTTTTTCAAGTCTTTAAATTTCACCCTTAATAGAAATAGACTTCACAGCCATGTGACCCACAAGAATAATTTCAAGTCTTTGGAAAATTATTCCCTACTATTTGATGGCTGATGTGGTAGAAGTGGTATTATACCTACCCACTAATTCTAATACTCAGGTTATAGGAGAGTAATCAATTTTATATTTATGCTTTCTTTTATGGGCCTGATTGAAATAAAATGCTGGCTGGAGGTACATTAGAGTTCTCTGAACAAAGTCTCAGTAGAATTGGAAAGAATATAAGCTGGTTGCTCTGAGCAGAGCCTCAGACTACAACTGTTTTGTTTGTTCTTCCAGAGATACTTTTTGTGGTTTGCTTTTGGTTCTCTTCCAGTTTGCATGTTTACCAAAATCCCAAGGAAAGAAAAAAACCATTAAGATTTTTTCTATAATCCATTTAAGTCAAAAATGGAGAAGAGAGAAAAATTTGTAGCTTTCAAACGCCATTAGTTTGCTAATGATAGCTTTCATCCTATGACAGTTCTCAGACTGATAAGACGCTCTAAACATCCACCACGAAGGAGAGGGCCATTTATAGGCCCCCGCTCTGTCTCTGCAGCTTGCACATGTTTTCAAACATAATTTCATGCCTGCTTTCTGACAGCTCATTAAACAAAGCCCTCTTGGTGCCGATATTGCCCACCTCCCCGCTGAGGGTGTAACATATCTACGGCCTTTGCAGATTGCTGGCTGTGGTGCCTTCTCTTCCTCGTGGCCTGCCTGCCAACTGCTTATCAGTCTCCCCCAAAGGTGACATCCTCCTCGTCTGTTTAGGTAGCGATGGTCCCGCGTTTGACCCCGGGAGGCCAGCAGCAGGGTGATTAGGAGCGGCTCCTGCACCAGCTAGATAAAGGCAATCACATGGGCGAGGACAGCTCGGGGCTGCTCAGCAGAGCCTGGCCAGGCAGAGTGCCCCCATTCAGGAACACGCTGGCAGTTCGTTAGCTCGACAGCTGGCAGTGTGCAGACCTGGTGGGATTTCTGCCTCAGAGAAAGCAAACAAGGTTTCGCAGTGTTGAGGAGCTATCTGGGGCAGTGTACGAGGGTGATCAGAGCGGACTGCTCCTACTTATCTGTCTCTTGAATGCCATTAAACCATCATTACACATCCAAACCCATAAAACCCCGATGAATGCAGCACCTTATACTCAGTTTTTATCCTTTCCTCCTGCTTTTGCCAAAAACATTTTGCTGGGTCCTGGGAGGACAGATGAAGACATCTTGGATGCAGAGAGAGGCTGCAGGCTGCATCCATCTGCCGTTTCAGGATCTAACAAAATTGGTAACAGGTTTCTGCCACTGCAGTGTCCTGGGAGTGATGCATCATTTCCACTGAACGGAATGGAGAGAACAGAGAGGGAAGAGGAAAAGGTGGGGTGTGGGGAAAGGGGGAAAGCAAGACCTCTTTCTTTCCAGCTGGTCTCAGTTAATTCAGCCCTTAGCTGCTGTGGGTTACAGGCTCCAGGGTCAGGGTTTCTGTCAAAGCTTCAGATGACCTTGGCCCCAGAAATGCCCACATGGTGCCTCTGGAATCTGATTGGTGCCAAAGCTGGACCATGATTGTGGTGTGATTGCATTCACCTTTTGGACAAATGATCCAATGGCCACTGATTTCTAGCCCCTCCTATGAATGAGGCAGTGCATTAAGCATTTTCTAACAGAGCATCATCTCATTTAATGCAACACCACTCTGAGGTAGGGAACATTAGACCCATTGCACCAATGATAAAACTGAGGCTCAGAGAGATTGGAAGGCTCCACCAAACTCCCAGCTAGTGAGCAGTTGAACCCAGGTCTGTTAGTTCCAAAGTCCGCCCTCTGAACCTCCAGGCTTCTGCTGAATGGACGACTACAGTGGACCATCAATTTAGAATTAGTTGTTGCAAAGTGTGTTTCCCCACCAGAAGTTCTCTACCTCAAGGTGCATGCCCATCATCTAAAGAGGTGGTGAACAGTGGAGCTTCACGGCCTTCTGCATCAGGAAGGGCCCCCAGGCAGAGGATGAGCAATCTTTCTTTTTTCATTTTTCAGAAGCACCTTTTTTCATTTTTTAGAATCTCCCTTTTTTTTCATTCTATACAGGGGCTCTTGAGAGCACACTCTGAGAAGCCATTTCCTAACCTGGGGCTCCCTGAGGAGGAAGCAACCTCATGTCCCTTTGCCCCTCTGGTACCCCACAGAATGCTCCAGCGCATAGGAGGTGCTCAGTAGGTGCTGAACAATTAGAGGAATGGCTCGACTTTATTGCTCTGTATCTTGTTTTAAATTCTATTGAAACTTCTGTATCTTTTAACCCTCTTGGAAGAAAGCAGGGAATAAATTGTATACAAGTAAAATTTATGTTTCTAATATGCCCTGAGCACTGATGAGGTGACATCTTTCAGAGTCACACTGCCTCCACTTTATGCACAGACAGCTGAGCCTCTGACCTCCAGCAGTTCAACATGGAGATGGCCCTAGCCAGACCTTATTGTTTATTGAATATTTACAATGGAATTGTCATTGCATAGAAAGCATCCCCTCAGCCACATTTGTTAGCAGATGTACATAAGCTTTGTTGTCTATAGCATACAAAGAATATATGCTGCAATATTTATAAATAATTTGAACTCTAGCTTGTTTGCTGAATATGGTCTATAGTTTTGGGTGTACTACAGTTTCTGCAAATTGGATTTGTGCAGACTTTAATTCTTTATGCATGGTGTTTCTGATAAATCCTGACTTGGAAAATGGGTATCATTATTTCCATTTATGGATGAAGAAAGTGAGACTCAGAAAAACAAACTTGCCTAAAATGGCATAGCTAGCAGGTGGAGAGACAGTATTTTAACACGCTCTGTATAAATCCAAAATAAAACACAATTTCTACCCACCGTGGTGCCTAAAGAATAAAATGATAATTTTAAAACTGAACAGAAGAATTACTGAAAGAAAGTAAAGGTAACTAATAGCAGTTGCCTTTAGGAGATAGGATTTTAGTTCTTTATACTTTTCTGTATTTTCTAATTGCATATGTGTAAGTTTTGTAATTATGGATGAAAGTTTCTCAGGTTTTTTTCACCACTCTGCAAGTAAAGGACTTTCTTTCCTATCATTTCATTTTGGTTCCAAAGTTGTTGATTCAATATATCCCATGCACCAGGCACTGTGCAGTGATTTCCTGAACATAAATCACCAAATTTGAATTTGATTCCTGGCAGCTTTATAACGTGGGTTGGGTGTGGTCTCTTATTCCCTTTTACCAATGAGGATACTGAAGGGCAAAAATGAAGTGACTTGCTAACAGGATCCCAGTTAGCAGGCAATGGCATGAGAACTCCAATTTCAGCTAGCTAATTCTCAACTCAGTTTCTTTTAACCGAACTACTTCCTGGTGCTTCTTAGGGTCAGATCTGTTCTTAAGCAAGGTTGTAATAGAAATTACTTTATGATATTGAAAAATGGCAAAAGGGGCACCGATTATGGGAATTATGATACAATGGAATACAGTCATTACAAATGTCTGTAAAATGTTTTGAAATGGTATGAAACTTTCCTATATTATAAAGTAAAAATAAGGGGGGTGATTATAATTTAAATAGACATTGGGAGAATCATACCCAAAATATTTGAAAGATGATTATCTACAAGTAATGATGTTTAGAAATTGCTACCATAGGTAATGTTTTTCTTCTTTCTGCATTTTTTATTTTCTAAGTTTTCTTGAATGAAAATGCCACTTTACAATTGGGAAAAAGCTTATTTGGAAAAATATGATTTTACTTAATACCAGTTTTTACATAACTCAGATAATATACAAGTGGCTATATCCAAAAGTGATTTAAGAAACAAACATATTATGTATCTGTGCAGAAAGAGTTAATATAGCAGGTCTGATAGCTGTCCTTTTGAAAGCCTGCTTACAACCTTGGCCTTGGATGGTGTCTAGGAACTTCTGTTTCAGCAGCATTCCTGTCTTAGTCTATTATTTGGGCTGCTATAACAAAATGCCAGAGATTGTTCTGAAAGGCCCAGGTGTCATCTTAACTATATTCAGTTACCTTAGTCCAAATGTGGACAGACAAAATACACAGCACTGATATCTTGCTTTTTGTAGGATAAAAATCCCACATCTTTATAATGGTCTTTCAGTTCAAAGGGAAAAAAGTTCCAAACTCTTTCCCTCTCTCCTAAGATCCATCTCTATTGATGCTAGATCTGATCTCTACATTTAATATTTTAGAAGCTCAATATATAACTTTAATACCTAATTTATTATTAGTATTTTTACAAATTCTAATAATTGATGGTTATATAGCCACACTATTTAAAATTTTAACTTGATACCTATAACCTACATTCTTTAAAAAAAATTAAAAACAAAACAATTTCTGATATTGGCCATTTTTTCTCTTCATCCACATCCCTGGGTCTTTTCTGTTGTTGAATATTGGTAGCAGTGATGAAGGGATAATCCAATAACAGTTTTACAGAGAAAATAGACCCACACCACTACACCCTAAGTCCCAGAGACACATCTCTCTCAGCAAGAAGGCCCTGGGGAAAATCAAGAGCAGAATGAACTTTTAGCTACATAAAATCACAAACAAATAATTGCCTATGACTTCCCCTTTTCAGCTTTCTGATTTCTTTTCCCTAGCAGGTTCACCAACAGAAAAGACCGGCTTCTCATCAGCTTGCAGGAATGGGAGAGAGTACCACACCAACCTCAAAGAACATCTGATGAAAACATGATCCCTTTTGATCAGGAGGGAGATTTAAAATCTTATAAATCAAGCTTTTATTAGCTTATTTGTGTATTACATTCTTTGGCATTTGTTTTGTCAAACAATGGCAGCTAACATATGTTAAAAATGAGCTTCTGGAATGCAGTTCTGGCTTGTGTCCATAAGAATTTCTGGAGTAGCCCTACAATTTTTATTTATTTATTTATTTATTTTTATTGTGAAATGATTATCACAGTAAGTTTAGTTAACATCCTTCAACATACATAGTTACAAATTATTTTTTCTTGCGATGTGAACTTTTGAGGTTTTTTCTCTTAACAACTTTTCAATACACAAGACATTATTGCTCACCATGCAACGAACAAGTTCCAATACAGTGAACAATCTCCCACAAGGTGAACAATGCAAGGAACATAGTGAACAGGTTCCCACAAGGTGAACAATGCAAAGGCAGTCATATCAGAGAAACTAATTCAGTTACTATAATCAATCAAGTCAACTATGATTATTCATGTGAAAGCGAATCCCACATTTCCCCCTTTTTTAATTGACGCAAATGCATATGCATATATTTGTGGAAGGTACCAGAATAATGATTAGCTGGGCTCGGCCTGTGACATAGCTTGTCACATAGCCCTACAATTCTTACTTTTGTATCAATTCTCAATTCTTAAAGACAATCTGAAAGTTCCTTTCACTGAATGAAAAGTCATACCAAAGTCCACTTCTTTTAAATAAATACAAAAAAAATTTGTCTGGATGTGAGGATGGGAAAGATTTAGGGTAGTTTATTGTACTAGATCAGGTTTCCCAGAGACACCCTCAGACTGAGACAGGGATTTGCATGCAGGAAGGTCAGTGGGGAATGAACTTGAGAACAACATTTCTAAGGAAGTAAGCAGCAGGAGTGGGCAGAGGGAGACGTGGAATAGCGAGGCAGTCACAACAGAGGCCTCAGGCTGATCTGGAGCCGAGATGGCCCTGCAGTGCTGACACAAATTGAGGCAAGATGCTTGCTCTTTGTATCTCTGCATCAATCAAATTTTAGACTCAGGCTACCCCTGGAGAGAGGACAAGACTGCTTCCTTGGCAGAGGGCGATCCCCCGAAAGAATCACAGCTGTGACCTTCCTGGCAGCTGAGGGAATGCGTGCCTCAGTCCAGAATGGGGTCTGAACAGGTACTCCACATTTGTGTTGTTTTGTATATTCATAAAATGTGTTCATATTCCAAAGAGAAAATCATTGGATCATCCCTTTATTCAATATTGTACTGGTTTTGGACTCTCATTTCTCAAACTCAGATGAGCAAGAAATGTCATATTATCTGTGAAGTCACCTTATTTTAATTGCAAGTCTCCCTCCTGCCAGGATGTATTGGAAAGGTAACTTCAGTCATTCTTAGGGCTTCCTTTCCAAATCAGGGCTGTTTTTAAGTTCTAGGATCTTAAGCAGGCCAAGGCTTGAAGGTAAGGGGAAAAAGCAGGGGTAGTTATTTATAACTTGGTCATTCTGGTTGTACCTAAGAAGACCACTGGCCCCTTTTGCTTGGTCTCTTCAATGCCATGCTTAGGAAACACCTAGACTATGGCCCTATCTCCCTAGCCATTCCTTCTGGAGACTTGCTACCTCCCGAGAACACTGCCAGGGACAATAGCCCTTTCCTCTCTGCCCACGACCCAGGACTTCTTTCTTCCTGTGGCCCTAGGAATTATCTTTCTGACTCAGAAGCTCCTACCTACCTACTACATTTATAAGTCACTCCACTTTTCCCTACAAACCCCAATTCCCTTGAATATTCAGCACATACCAAATTCTTCTTTTCTAGAGGCAGAGAGAGCTAAATCTTCAAACCATCCTTGAAGGAAATATTTGCAATCTACCTTTCTCAGGAATCAAAGGAAGAAAAGCCAAAGAGTTCATTCCCCATATTAAAACAGTCTGAAGATTCATTTTAGCTAAATCACTTATAGATTTCCTGTGTATTCATTCTGGCTACAAGAAAAAAGTAACATTTTTCAATAATCATGACCAATGGGTTTTATATACAAGACAATTTCAAGAACAGTTTTCCAAAATGACTGTTAGGTTGAAAGGTTACCTCTTTGAGGCTGAGTTTGAATATAAACACATTGAAAACATTTTCTTTTAAATGTATCCAAATTTTAGGCTGGTATTTCCCTCCAACCTAGCCTGTGTATTGTAATGATTTCTGTTAGCAAGCATTTCCAACTTAAAGCCCTAGTTCTGACACACTGGCAATGTAATCAGCTACACGCAGTCCCAAACTTTGAATGTATTGCTGGCCAAAAGATTGTTTGCACATCTGTTTTTATTAGAATTTATGTTCCAAGTGCATAAAACAATAGCATAAATGTGTGTGTGTGTGTGTAAAGAGTTTGAGTTCTTTATGGCAGGAATAGTTTCTTTCTCCTTTCTTTTTCTCTGTTCACAGAATTTACTATTTAATATTTATACTAATAACTGCTCAACCACAAACACTCAGGAAATAAAGGGTAAAATTTTAATCATCTATAATTTCACTACTGCTACCATTAGGTATATGTCCTAGTATTTTTGCTATGATTGAGAATATGTAGTATTATTTCTTTTCACCAAAAATTGTCATATTACCCATTGTTTTGTAGAAATCTTTATTTCACTTGGTAATATACTGGAAACACCAAAGGCTGCTATTTTGAGAATGTGGCATATTCCCACTTCTCTCTCTGTGCCTTTATCCTTGGCCTTGTTCTCTTCTCCCCAATTTCCCACTTTCAACAGCCCCCACCCCCACCCCCCCACTGCCACCACCTGCCTTTCTTCTCCCTCTACCTAACTCCTTCCTCCATCTCCTGGTTAAAACTTCCTAATATTGCTGATCTTGTGGAGGGCTTGGAAATAAAACTGAGTGGCAATATTCACATCAGTAGTAAATGACAAGTAGCATCTTAGCACCCATCTCCAAGTTGCTTTCTAAAGGGTGTTTATTAACCGCAGAGCAATATAATGTCATATGCTTATCATCTTTGGCTCTATCAATCTACAAACCAACTCTTTTTATCCAGCAGGACTTAAAACTTCAGCCTTCTTTGTGTCCCCTGCCTGTCCTTCCCTGCCCTACCAGCTATTCCACCCAGTCCCAACCCAATCCGGTCCCAGGCTGCGGGGCCTTGCTTGCATGCTTCCTCAAGAGCAGCCCTTCCTCTCCATGCTGCCACTGCCCTTGAGTAGCTCTCACTAAACTCCAGAGATTTGCATCATCCCAGGTCTTCTGGGCTCCTATCTTTGCTACTCCTTGCACCCTGACCACAGTGATCTTCCTAAAACAAGCTCAAACCATGCATGACCCAACTGCTGACAAAATAAAGTCCAAATGCTCAGGTCCCTATGCATCTCTTGGGCCTCTTCTTCTACTACCTTTGACTTCATACACACTGTGCCGCACCAATCACATCTATTCTCTGCTCCCTGGGCACCCCTCAAAGTTTCCCCCGTCCTTGCTTTTCTCCCTGTCTTCTCAATCAGAACACCAGCTCCTCTCTTAGTCTTCACATGTGTGTTTGTATCTAAAAAATACTTACACGATGTTTGCAATATGCCAGGTGCTGTTCTCATCATTTAACCCTTACACCAACTCTAAGAAGTAATTATTATTATTATCCCCATTTTAAAGATGAGAACACCGGATTGCTGAGTCAATCTCCCTGCCACCTCTAATATTCAAATACTTTCCAAATCTTGAGCATCATCTTAAACACCATCGCCCTCGAAGCGTTCCCTATTATTCTGACATGGAATAACACAAAACGAGGTAAAAGAAGAGGATTCGGAGGAGAATTTTTTAATGGTAACTATGTGCCCGGCTTTCTGCTTAGCATTTAACTTGAATCAAATATTTTAATCCTTACCACAAAACCAGGAGTTAAGTACTATTACCCAAATTTTTCAGGTGAGGAAAACAAAGCTCAGAGAAGCTAGGTGCCCTGTCCAAAGTCAAATAGCAACTTTTACGTGGCAGAGTGGGGAAATGGCCCTGCACTTGGGATGCCTATCACTCTCCACCATATAATGTATTGTTTATAGAGCATATGTATCCTGAACATGGTGCATTGTGTCTGGGCATGTGTGTGAGCATGTGTGTTCATGTGTGTGCTATGCATATCTCTCTGTGGTGGATTGCGTTATTGTTCCCAATTATTTGCTGCGTTCCCTGCAACCGGATCAGACATCCCAGCCTGTGGCCATATGACTTGCAGTGTTTCCCTGTGGGGGAACATTCAGGTCCCTTTCCCATCAGGCTCTGCCATGTGACTTGCTTTGGCCAGTGAGATGGGACCATAAACCGTAATCTTTGTCATCACATGCCTTTGTCTTCCCTGTTTTCTTTCTCCTTTTCTGACATGTAAATGGCATGCTCCAGAGAGAGGCTGCTCCTTCAGCCTAAGTCCCTTAATGAAGCAAACATACCAGCTGATCTGCAGGTGATATGAGTGAGCATGCTGAAGGCTGGCTGGTATACTCCTCTTTTAGAGAGTAAGCATTTTGACAGCAATAAACATTATTAGGGCAAGAATATAAAACCAAATGCCTTCCTTCCCTCCCTTCTTTGTTTCCCCTCTCTCTCCCTCCCTATCTGCTTCCTCTCCCTATCCACTCTCTTTCTTTCTCAATAATAGGCAACTTGCAACTTCTGCCACTTGTAGTATTTAACAGATGGAGCTGGTCTCTAGAACTAGGTGGTACATTCAGGCGGGAGGCATCTCAATTCTCACCCCAGATCTACATCACTAACAATGGCTCTGTGAGAGAGGATCCTTGCCCAGAGTTCAGAGAGCCCAAGCAGTGTCCAGACATGGACTGTGTGGCCAAACATTTGGTGGTAATACTGAGATTCATAGATAGACATCAGAATTGCAGGGATACTGTCTCTTCTTTGTGGGAATTTTTAGCTTAATCAGTACTTCTTTAAACTTTGTCATTCTCAGTTATTCCATAATTCAGACAAATCTGAAGTTGCTCTCCAGGAAGGGCTATAGAAATTTCAATACAATCTCAAGCCCACAGATTTATGGGTTTTGGATTAAGCTCACAATCCCTTCTGAAACTGTGATTTGTTTAACAAAGCAAACAAACCGTAACAACAAAACAGCTTCCTAGTTATTCAACATTCCTAGCTGAAGATGTAGAGAAATGAATTCAGGCTTCAGGTGCTAACTGCTCCACCCACACGTTCACTTGACTTGGCTGATGTGTGAATGGAGGGAAATAGATTCAGAGTTCTTTTCATTTTCCTTCACTTTCAAGTTCAAAGCATTTGGATGCTGTACCACATCAGCAAGAAAAATAATCTTAGGAATTTGGAGGTAAACAGATAAATTGTCTCAGAACCCTTTAATTCTTAAAACCCCCATGATCTGAAGTATCAATGAAACAAAGCTTTTCCACAAACTTCTACCATCTAGATATAGGAGTGTTTAAAAACATTTTTTTGTGATACTATCTTCTCTTTCACTTCTAATGTAGCATAAATTGGCCATAATTAAGGGCCAAATGGGAAAAGATTAGCAATCTTGATCGCATTGGCTATCTGAACATAATAATTGTCCTGGCTGCAAAGTTCACAGCACAAATTCTACTAATGACTGAAGAAATGCAAGGTGGTATGCAAACTTTTCCTTGGAGTTCGCTAAGGCTATTGGAACCTTTTATTCCCTTTTGTACTACAAAATACCCAGTCTGCTGCAAGTGAATTTACTTTTTTCCACATTTAGACCAAACATCTCAGATGTTTTAAAGGCCTTCATATACATACAAGATTTCTGATAAAATTTCCAGGCAGGTGAAAATTTTCAGCAATGTTTGGCCCACAGGTCACAGCCTGATGCCTCTGTTCATTCAATAAATGTTGGCTTCTCCCTTTTGTTCCGAAAGATGTTGTAGTGGCTATTATTGTTGGCAATTTACTAGTAGTATTATTATTAGGCACTAAATTGGGATTCCTTGATCACTAAGTGCCTATATTTTTTTAACACATAAGTTTCTTTTAATGCTCTGTTTAATTTCCTTTTCCCATTTTTTTATGGTCCCTCTCTCTATTCAAGTTGAATCAAATTTGGGTTTACAGTCAATGAGGGATGACCTACTTTGTCACAACCATAGCTGTTCCTCTTCACAGCGCTCAGCCAATGTCCCTGAAACTAACCTCATCAAGCATAGTATCATTAACTCCAATGTGTTTAGTAAAAATTTCTACTGCATGTCTGCTCTAGTAATTTCTCCTTATGTATTTTGAACACAGCCAGAATTAGTCTGATGGAAACACTAAAAGAAAACCTCTTTCCAGTGTACCTTCCACTCAGAAACACCCAGCCCACAAGTTAGGGACAGCCTTGACCCTAGCTGCTGCAGCACATGGAGGCAGAGCTACACCAGCAGGCTTGGCAGCACATCTGTCCACCAAGACTCTGGTTACAGAAAGAGGACTTGGCTCTATCAAGATATTAACTTGGCACTTTTCATCTTCATTCAAATGCCTTTGGGGGGAAAAAAACACTGAGCCAACCCTGAATAACGAAACTGTAATAAAAATTATCATTGTCATTGGAGTCTCTGGATTTGATTCTCAGCAAAAGAAATGCATAGGAAGTGCCTTTGAGGAAGAGCCAAGCTTCCGAGCTCTACCTTTGTCTCCCTCCCACCACCTCCCTTGTCAATTCTTTGATGTTCATGGGGAAAATCCTTTACAGGGGCCAGAACTCCCTCCACTGCATTTCTTCCAAGCCCTTACAATAAGAGCAAGCCCTTCCACTTGTGTGCTGCTCTTGGCTTACAAACTGCTTCCATAACCCTCAGCCCCACCTTGATAGCCTACTTAAGGAAAAGAAGCCCCTGTGTTCTTAGGATGGGAATTCAGCTTGAGTCCCTGCCCCAGCCATCTTGCCCAAGGTTAAGCAAGTTCATGTTCCCAAAAAAACTAACGAAATTTGGAATTTCCTTAGCAGCCATTGGGGGCGGTGACATATCTCTCATCCAGGTTTCTCTAACCTGACAGCTTGCTAGACAAGTGGTAGGAACAGGGTGAATCCTAAGAGCTAATGGTAGAAGCCATGCGTGCTGGGGCAGAGGCTTCTCCACTATGGCTTCTGTGTTTTGCACACCTGCTGGCTCATGTTTCCAAAGGCAATTGACATTGCTGACCCAAAGGCTACCTTAGCCGGGAAATAAAAGGGGCTGAACTCTTACAGTTTCTATATAGCTTTCAACATCTGTAACCCAAAAGCAACGGGGAGTAGTAGGATTTGGGCCTCATGGTTCTAACAGTCCTTCCTGATTCCCTGTGATCTTATCTCTCATGTAGTCCTTCCTATGCATTCTCTTTAATGGAAAACTGAACCCTTTACATAGAAAAAAATTAAAAGAATACAAAGCTGTATACAAAGAAAAAAAAAGGACACCTTCCTTCCATCTACCCCGTGCCCCTTGCCAGAAGTTACAAGTGTTAATGGTTTCTTGTATATCCTTTCAGAACTATTCTATATACATACAAGAAAAAATACATATATATATGTATATGTATATATAAACTAGACATTCTTCTTTATTATTTCAGAATGCAATATTCAACCTGCATCAATATCAAACCAGGAAAGAGAGTCTGAGACTCTTCAGCATCATTCAGAGGCCATCTATGGACCAAGTTCTTCAGTAACTAAAAAGACACTCGTATGTTAAAGGTTTTCAAATGATAGATTTAGCATATGTCATGCACTTTTTTTTTTTTTTTGCTGAGGCTAGCAACCAAAGGGAATAATCTTTCCTTACCAATGTAATTCCTTCCCTCCAAAGGAGCTCTTATACGGAATCAACCAACTTTTAAAACTTTACAAATAACTTAATTTCTGAGACTGTACTGGCTCCTTTTAAGTTTGTTGTCAAGCCTTTGCTTAGAAAATGACTCTCTTTTTCTATGTCAAGTAGGAAAGCTATTGAGAAGCCTCTCTTTAGCCTCATTCAAGTTCACTTCTATTTAGCCAGGTCCTCCAGACTCCTCGTCTCAGAAATCACTGGCTTTGTGGGTTGGCTTCTGCTAATTGGAAAAGACTCTTGGGTCAAGCAAACACTGGAAAACAATGAGTCCTGATACTAACAGCTAATACTCACTTAGAACTTCCCTGTGTCAGTGCTATCCTGAAATTTCACATCTATATGTTTGTACCCTCTGACCCCATGAGGTACATAAGTCTATTAGCCTTGTTTTGCAGACGAAAATAAGTCTTGGAGAAGTTAAGTAACTGGTCCAAGATCAAAGCCCTGCTCTAATAAGTGGTATGCAGGGCATGTTTTGATCCCAGCCTGTGCTCTTAACCTCTTGGACCACTATGTCACACGCACCTTCCAGTGAACCTTGATCCCCGTTCACTGCATTCCCCAACCTCACCAGCAATCTCATGTGCAAATCTATGCACACCATTTGCCCGCGAGGAAGGCTTTTCTTTCTCCTCCAGCAAGACAGATCCTACCTGGTTCCAGGACTCCAAGTTCCTCAGGCAATCCCCTCATACCTGTTCTTAGATCTTGATGATGTCTCTGAATTTGCACATTTGGCAACTTTGTGCTGTTTTTTTTATTTATTATTATAACTTGTGATTTGTATGAAAAGACCTTTGCCCTTGTGGACTGACAGGCCAAACCTGTCTCAGTGAACAGATGCCAACAGAGAGGTGTATGGTGCAATATGAAGGTTAGCCCAGTGACGGGGCGAGAGGTGAGCCTCTCCTCACGTCTCTTGCTGCTATAGAGTGCATGGGCACTTTGGAAATCAAGATAACCCTGGCTTACGAAGTGACACCACCAGAGAAAAGGGAAATCCTCAACTCTGGAGTGTGGGATGAACATGGGTAGTGGATTGTGAACGAATGTTGGGTCTGCTCTCATTAGCATGACCAGCATGGGTCATGCAACCATGAATCCTAACATTACTTCTTCTGGGGACTCCTGCTCCTGCACCCTGGAGAATCTTTGCCTTTTGAGGAAATATAGTTCCCATTGCTGTGACTGTGGAGGTGTGATAGCAGAACACCCATTTCCATGGAGCCCTGACATTTCTGTGGGCCACAGGGCAGGCAATTTCACCTCTCCTACTACTCCCACCCTTTAACATACACCACACTCTCACTGGAGCTCAAGTACAGCAGAGAATACCTGTCTAAAGAGTGGACTGGGCAAGCAAGAACCACTACATCCTGAAGCCTTCTAAGGATCACACACACCCATTGACAAATGCAAATGACAAATAACAAGTTGAGGTTAAAACTGATCTCTGGGAAAAATAGCTTTAACAAATCAAAGACCTTAATGAAATGAAAACCAGGTTTGAATAATTGCATATGGCACAGGAAAGAAGACTGAGCGCCCAAAGGACTAGGCCAAACAGTTCTCCTCTTACACCCAAAACAAAATTATTTATCGTCCTTTAAACCCTGGACGACCACATGCATCTGACACACAGAGAAAGAGCAGTGACAGCAAGTGGAGAGTCTGGGCGTGTATTTCCCCTGCCAGTCACTCGTACTCTCTCTTTCAGGCTCTCTCCTCCAAAGTTGATTTGTTTCTGATATGTTCCTTGGCTTAGTAGATCCATTATTCTTTTAGTCTTTAGGGAGAGAAGCATGTAGGTGTAGTGTAAGTGTGGGTGAAAGCCTCAATAGAGGTGCAAATGTAGGAGAAGGTGAAGGTATAAACGTACAATTTTCTCTTGATAGCTTTACAAGGGTATAAGGACAATCAGTCCTGGTCTGTATCAGGGGTAACCACTGGGCAGAGAGTGGCGCTATCATGCAGAATGCCTTCACTGGAACCAAAGACTCTTTCTCCCCTCCCTTACTTACCCTGTCCAATCCTTATTCTTCAGTCCTTATTGCAAGGCTAGATCTGAATGTTCCTATTTTCTCTGGTTATGGATTCCTTAAAGCCCTTTAACTTTGGAGCTGCTAATATTTAAAGAAAAAGGCCACTTGCATTAATGGAATGTACCGTAAATGAAAATAATTTTAGCTGCACTGTATATTTTCCCACTCACCAAGAAATAAAAGTGCCTATGGTTTTCAAGTATAGAATGCTGCATAGTGGATGCAAAAGACAAGTGTCTGGTCTTTTTCCAAAAGAGGCTGCCTTGAAAACTCTCCCTAGTCATTAAACCATAGACATCTGTTTTCTTACAGTGAGGCCTTTTGCTCTTTCAATTGCATTTTCTGCCACATTCGTGCTATTTTGTTTATGTATGAGGGTCTCTTGTTAAGAAAAAGAACGTGGGCTAATGGAAGATTCTCAAATTCTCATTGTATGTGCCTAAAATCCCTATGGGATAGATTTCATAGTTTCTACAATAAAAGCAGCATTGACTTTAGGTTTTCTGGCTCAGATAAATATCTTTAATCACTTTTAAGCTGAAGTAAAAGGAGCTTGGCAATGTGAAACTTTGGAACACTTTGCTTCTTAAAAAGAGAAAACTTAGGACGTGTTTCAGATACATGTATAAATCATCTTGCAAGCATTAGAAGGATTCCTGAGTCCTTTCAAGATTCCATAATCAAAATACGTCTTATTTGTTGCAGAGTTCTGTCATATGGAATACCTTTTTTGGAACCAAAGAATCTTTCTCTTCTCCTTTTTTTACCCCACCCAATCCTTACTCTGCATAAAACTATTGCAAGGTTAGATCTGAATTCATGTCACTCATGTACTCTGTGCACAGACTGGAAGACAGCTGCTCAACTTCAGCTTCTCCCTCCAGAGCCCAACCTTGTCTTTATCAGA
The DNA here is from genome assembly GCA_032199065.1 of Smutsia gigantea. Taxonomy (NCBI): domain Eukaryota; kingdom Metazoa; phylum Chordata; class Mammalia; order Pholidota; family Manidae; genus Smutsia; species Smutsia gigantea. Next base: position 69,823 of record JAVSCE010018380.1, read on the forward strand.
CACATTGTCCCTTAGCAGGTTAAAGACAGAGTCTAAGTAGTAAGTGGGCTGGATCCCCAGCAAGCAATAGACAAGACCACGAGTTGACAAAGGCTTTGAGTTTATCTGCAGTGTCCCCTTTAGCTTTCCCACACTGGGGAGAAGGGAGGTGTTGAGGAATGTGCCCCGGGAGGACTCAACAGTGATGGCTAAAAAAATGCACACCCCGTCAGATCTGCAGGTTCTGTGGATTAGTCCTTTAAGAGAAAGACAAGCTGCTGGTTAAGGTGGAAGACTTTAGATGTCTGACTCCTTTCGGTACCTTGGCTCTGAAGTGAGGGAGAATGACGTCATGCCAAGTTTGGGTTCATCTTGCTTTGAGGGCCAGAATTCCTCATGCACTGGGGGACTCTTTTTATTTCCAGGGCAATTGGTTTGCAGATTCCACCCATTTTCTATCTTATATTTCAAAGTTCAGCCCTTATTAACTGCACAAAAAAGACTAGCCACGCTTCCCCTTGGCTGTTTCAACTCAACAGTGAAGAAAATGAAGAGAAACCTGGGAAGAAATTTCTCTGCTCTCAGAACCCTTTTGGAGGCATAGCATGAAGAGCTGGATGTAAATATTCTCTTGCTGGGGCCTTTTAAGGAAGAGCTATTTCCCAGTGCACGACAGAGAAGCCAGGTGTTGAGCCATTGTCACTGCCTGTTGGCCTGGTGCTCCTGATTTCTTGTTGAACCCCAAACTACATCTACACAGAAACCTCCCCAATGACTTTCCTGATATTGGTGTTGAGACTTAGTTTTACTTGCTTTTTTCTTACAAGGAAATGATTGGTTTCAATTTTGTCTTTATTGGTTTATTTTCAAACTTCTCCTAAAAGCAGTACTTATTGTATTAGGTTGATGATGGCTACCCATCATTCTCTTTTTCTAAGCAATAACCCAGTTCCCTCGCTGAGATAAACTCTCCATCTCAGACCCGAGTTTATCCAGTTCAGTCCAAGATGATTTTCTCATAAGAGCATTAAATTTCTACATGGACACAATTAAGGTTCACTGTCATTTTAGAGGCATGGGCAATCGCCTTTATCAGAAATATTGAATCAATCCCCTTTGAAAATCTCACCTTTTCAAAACATGAGCTATATCTCACATTGATTTCTAGAAAACTCCTATTGACTTGAGCTAGGCCTAGACATCGATTTCAGAAGATGGACCTACATTTCTCAGTAACAGAGTTTTGTTTTCTTCTTGTGATGTAAAGTGACCCTCATATCCCTAATACAAACTTATGAACTTTGCACTGCTGAATTGATGCTATAAAAACAAACTAATTTTCAGACCAAAGGCCATGAATGTGTGATTTTGACAGCCCTGTGCATCGTATTGCAAGCAACAATTTTTCTTAATATCAGCCACTGAAACCAAGTTATGTGTGAGTGATGTTGTTATTATATGGAACCACTGATGGCCAAGCCAAATGCAGTGTGATTTCTCTTCTGGAAATTGTTTGCTATCTCTATCTTATATGTATCCAGGCACTAAAAAAAAATCATTTGACTTCAGCTTCAGGTTGCCCTGCCCCCAGTTTATATGTTTCAAACCTTCCAAGGGAAATCAAACCCTCCCAGAGAGAAGTTATATCTATTTTGGACAACTAGATCACATAAATGATACAGGTGATTATCTGACCCTTTATATTCTTCCTCTTAATTAAAATTCTTGGAAGCTAATTTGTTGGCATTTTTAACATACTTCCCTGTTTGCCTAAACATGCAATGTATAAAATTCCTACCAGTAGTAATCAAAGCAATAACCAGATGGCTTTCAGGGATGCTTGTTTATTTTGAATGTGATGTCTTGGCCTTTTTTATTTTTAACTTCACAAGGGGTAATTTAGCATTTGTACTTTTTGTTTGGGGCTCTAATCACTGGAACAAACTTGAGAAAGGAAAACAGAGCCCAGAGCAATGAGGAATAATTTACAATTAAACCCATGAAGATGAAAGGGAGAGAGAGCAGAGGGAATTAATGACTTAGCAAGAGTTCAGCCTGACCTGCTCCACAATTTTGTTGATGTCCCAACAACTGAATGTCACTTTAACCCACAGCAAACTGTCCTAGAACTGGCACCCGGCCTCAGCCTGGCCACAAGTGAGGGTCTCTATATTTCTTTCTGTACCTCTGAGAAGTAGAGGGAGATATTCTCTGAGAATCCAAATTTATTTTTCTCTGCCTAGCATTTTAACCTGCTCTCTGTGTTCTATTTGTATACACGATTTAAAAAAAATTTTTACTAAGTTCATATACATGATATTCAAGGGCATTGCTAACTTTTTTCTTCATTGATTTGCACATTCATTAAATGCATTCATCTTTTCAATGGACCGTTAATTAAGCTCCAAACAGGATACTATGCTAGGGGTTTGGGGAAAAACGAGGCACACCAACATTCCTGCCTTTTAAGATACTAGAATTTATAAGTGGCGATGGGCTTTGTTCACAATTACCATGTATGCAATGTAGAATGTGTTTGGTACAATTAAAGTTTATGAACAAAAGTCTATGGAAATTCCAAGAAGCTAAAAATCTCTTGGTAGGAAGCTTTAAAAAGACTTTCAGAGGACTTAGCCTTGGAATTTGTTTGGCAAGATGGGATCAATTTCAAGAAGCAAGGAGTGGGCTAAATGGAAGCAGTATGTAGGAAAGTAGGAAAAGAGGCACCATTATTGAGGAGAGGTGAACTTCCAGTTTTACATGAAGTTTAGGGATCAAAAAGGATCGGAGAGGCAGGCTGGGGGAACAGCCACGCAGTGACTTCCACTCTGGAAAGTCTGGAGTGGAGCCCTGCAATAGGGAATCTCCTGTATATATGCCTTATGAATTTCATTCAGAATCATAGATTTTTAAAGCTGAAAGGAATGTCAGAAATCTAGACCAGGCCATACACTTTACAGATAAAGAATCTGAGGTTCAGACAGGTTACGTTACCGGTCTGAGATCACACAATTAGGGACAGTCTGGATGAGAACTCTTCAGAGGCAGCTTTTTTTATTGCTTAGAAGCAATGGAACTAAATAAGAAAGAGTAGCCTGAGAAGACAAAATCAGAAGTCAAAACCAAACAGCATTTTTACTGTAGATTCAGGCATGTTTTATCAGGATAGGTGAAGAACTGTAACTAGGATATGTGCTTTTGCAAGGAGTTCGAGTTAAGGATGGGTCCATAGGAGCTCCAGACTGGAAGAGAGGCTCACAGCACCAAGAGCTTCTAACCATTGTGCCCTAGAGTGGTCTGTCATCCTATACACAGAGTTTTTGGCGGCCTTCCTTTTGATTTATTCTTAACTAGGAACGGACAACCAAACAATACAAGTGATTGGGGAAAGTCCATGACACAGCAGAAAATATACAAAATAAACCAAGAGGAAAATATGACCCCAGAATATATAGAGAAAAGAGATACCAATACCTCTTAGGCCTAGAATATGTGAGCAGACACTTAACTTGTAGTAAGTTACCACCACAGTCACTATAACATAGTAGCACACATTCAAATGTAGCATCCATTTGGTACAGCTGACAGAATTTTGTTATCCAAAGATTAGATGGGAAAAGAAAAGAAATTCCAGTTAAATTGGATCTACCTGAATGGGAACCAAAACCTCAAGGCTTGACTGGGACCCTGTCTTCAAAATAAAACTAAATATTATGAAAAGTAAGCTGACTGATCAAATTTTTCTTATAGCTACCAATTTTTAGAATGAATAATTAACCAGTTGTGACCTTTGGGTTTTTTTTTTGAGGGAGAGGTGTAATTTTTTTCCATATGACTCCTCGAGTTATATTCCACTTCTCAGCATGATCATTTTTGTGGAAACATTTCTGAGTGTCAGTTCTTTTAAAGGTCTCTCTTAATCCTTTGATATCTAGATGATTCTCTGTTAGAGCTACTATCCTGTTCTCTTCTCCAATTGTTAATTTAAAAGAAAAACTCTATAGATCCTCTCCTGAAAAGGCCTCCCTAAGTTGAATTTTTTTTTTGTCACCACTTTATAAAATCCTGTCTTTGCTTGAGTCATAGTTTTGTTTTGCAGTTCATTTGTATTGTCATTGCAGCCCTTGGACTTAGATAGTTCGGGGGGGCTGTCCTCAGCATGATGTCACTTACTGAGTTTATTTCAAGTGTACAGAGGTTCCTTGTCATCCTTGTGGATTTTGGAACAGATTAAGCCAGTTTATGCACTGAAACTAAAATGCTAGCTGAAAGCCTAATTATGCTCACAAAAGAGTACCCACATACATACCCTCTACAGGTTAACACTTCTATCTCTGCCGTGTGATTGAATTTGGGAGGAAATGTGTTGCCACTGTCTCACTGTCCATAGAATCACGACTCCCGTGACTTCTGAAATTACAGTTTCAAGGTTAATTACAAAATCTATAATGTGATGCCATAATTTATATATATATAGTAACCCCTTTAGCAAATTTCCAATCAGCTTACCTGAAGGATGTGGGCTCCTTGAGGACTGAGAAATGGTAGGGTTCATGGCTCCATAAATCATACCCCTCCTGCCATTATAATAAATCCAGAGTTATAAATTCTATAGAGGGTGTGACTTTAGGTCAATGACTACAGAGGGACATGGTTGGTTGGATATCAGTGATGATGGAAGATTCTGTGTCCAACTGATGGTTAATTTTGTGTGTCAACTTGACTGGGCCATGGGATGCCCACACATCTGGCCAAATATTATTCCGGGTGTGTCTTTGAGGGTGTTTCTGGATGAGATTAACATTTGAGTTGGTACACTGAGTAGCCTGCCCTCCCTAATGCGGAGGGGCCTCATCCAATCAGTAGAAGACGAGAATAGAGCAAAAAGTTTGAATAAAAGGGAACTCCTCCTGCCTGAATGCCTTGAGCCAGGACATCATTATTTTTTCTGACTTCAAACTAGAACTTACACCACCAGCTCTCCTGGTTCTCAGGCCCTCACTCCCACACTGGAACTACACTGTCAGCTCTCCTGGGTATCCAGCTTGCCAGATGAAGTTCTTGGGACTTGTCATCCTCCATCCGCTATACATAAGGGAGTAGCCTCTGCATCAGATGCTTCTGGTTCAATCTCAGCTCATACTAGTTATGACTCATTTACCCTCCCTGTGCCTCAGTTTCCTCACCTAAAAAGTATGGGGCTAATAATAAAATCTGCCCCATAGAGTTTTTGTAAGGATTTAATAAATGAAGACATCTAAATTAGTACATGATATATAGTAAGTGCTCAATCAATATTAACCACAGATGTTGATCTCAATGATACATACAGGTGAGGAATCTCACATTTGTACCCTTGGATTTGGTGTCGCGTGGAGCCCAGTCTGCCTCACTCATGGGTTTTGAGATCTGGCCCACCCTCTATTTGCATCTCATCCGGACCCTTTGTAACCCTTCCCTGGTCTTTCCATCTCTTAATTACCCCGAATCACAATAATTCCTGCAAATTTTTACATCCTTGGGCTGACATTGTCACCCTGGCCAATAGAATCCATCTCAGAGTCTCAGAAAATGTTAGAACCAGAAATTGCTTAGAGAGCATCTATAGCAAACAGATTTAAGATTTTTTATCTTTTATGAAGATGATCAAAATTTATATATGCTTTTGGTAGTAAAGCAGAGAAAAGATCATCTTTCCTGAGTTTGCATGGTAGATAAAGTCACTTGATTCTTTGGACTTCCACGGCAACTATTTATAATCTTCTTTTATAAAAGGCGTCATAACACTCAATGGTCTGTGTTTTTCACCTGTCTTCCCTGAGCCTGAGGCTTTCAGGAGAAGGCTCTTCGTCTGTACAGCGCTATGTGACTGTGCCTGCCGCCTTCCTTCACGAGTGGATGTATGACCGAATTGCTGATCAGATGAAGGAATGAGTGGCTGAGCAAATGAATGAGGAAAGGGAAGAATAAGACCAATAAACATTCTTCACCACAGTCTTACCCTACGGGTGCCAGATCACTTGAGACTGGAATGAAAGTCCTCATCATAATTCAGGCTGTATTATATGTGTACACATTTTTATGACTTACATTGAAAATTAAGCACTCGATAATGACCTATTTCATTTTTATGAATGTGTAAATTGGGATAATAAAATATGAAATCAACTTCACAGTCCAGCCTCAATTCAGCCACCTCCAGTTTCCCTTGCTATGTCCTTTCTAAGGCACTGAGCTCGGAATTTTGGTTCAGTATATTTTAAAGTTTGCTGGGTTATTTCTTTCCTTATAGTAACCTTTTTGCTGAATCCAGTCACTTCTTTTAGACATGGCTGAATGATCCAAGGTTAGATGTAGTAAATAAAAAAATAGATTCATAGTCGTGCCTTGAGGAGCCTCTGGTAGTAGAACTTATAGCAGTCTTTTTCTGTAGCTTTCTCAGGAACTTAACCATTAGTAGCTCAAATACAAAGAGCTAATAAAGCACATTAAAAGTGTTATGGATCCTGGGCCTGATCAGACTTCTAGATCCATTAATAATGTGCAGGAAATACCGAGCACAGAGAAATATGGAGTATAGGCAGCAAAATCACAACTGCAAAACGATGACTGATTCCTTCAAAAATAAACAGAGAGCATAAGGTGTGGGGAGAAAAGAGGGAGATGGAAGGGTAACCTATAGATTAAAAGAGACTTAAGAGTCACATCAACTAAACCCAAGGTATGGACCTTATTTGGATCTTGGTTCTAGCAAACAAATGATTAAAATTTGTGAGCTAATTGAACAGCATAAAATTTAAAATTATTGATTTTTAAAAGTGAAATAACGGTGTCCATTTTTTATTTGTATATTTTTGTAATTTGTATATTTTTTAAAGTATTCTTACCTTTAAAGTGTATAAGTATTTATGAGTATATACTAAAGTTTTTATGAGTAAAATAATGTAATTTTTCAGATTCAAAATAATATAGGAGGGACTTCCACTTCCAGCCAAGGTAGAATAACAGGAGCCAGATTTACACCCTGCCTGAAACCCCCTCTCCTCCCCAAAAGACAAAATATATTAAAGAATGGTTTTTAAGGCAGTGGACATCAGGCAACAAAAGACAGTCTTCCCTGAGAGATGGGTGGAAAAGAGGTGAGCCCTATCACTGCCACTGCTTCCTGCACTGAAAAGGCCTCTACATGATGTCACAGGAAAGATAATGACCCAAGAAGAACTCAAGGAACCCCTGAGAGAAGGGGGCAGAGCTGAGAATCTAAGGAGAGGATTGCTGGCAGGACAGAGTACTGCTAATGGGAGAGCTGCACGGAGGAAGAACCCCAGAGATAGGCACAGAGTCACTCGGGCAATCAATAGAGTATAGGTCAGCACATGCATGTGAGGAAAGTATCTGGGGCTAGGGAAAGGACTATCTGCAATGTAGAGGGAACAGTGTCCAGGTCTCAGACAAGGCTGGGAATAGTGCCTGCTCTCTCCAGCCAGACTGGAGAACCTATAAATCAAGCGGCTTGAGTTGAGTATTCAGGAAGGTTTTGCCTCGATAGAGGGGGATAATTAAATCTAGACTGAGCGTTGCTCTGGATTTGCTTAACAAACTGTAAAATCAAGACCAAAAAAGATCAAGCTGTTTCCAATTAACTGCACCATGGAAATATACTCAAGAATATTCATAAGAATACAAAAATATCTACCCAATAAGGTATAATTTATAATGTATGGCATCCAATAAAAAAATTACCAGGTATGCAAAGAAACAGAAAAACACTACCCATAATGAAAAGACAATCAATCAATAGAAATTGATGGGGAACTAGCACAGATTTTAGGAATAGCAGACAAGGACATGAATCAGAATATTTTTCTTCCATTCAACAGGAAGATAAAACAATTTATATGTATATGTACCTTAACACCAAAGTGTATTAATACAGGAAGCAAAAACTGACAGAATTAAAGGTAGAAATAAGTAATTCAACAATAATAGTTGGAGATGCCAATACCCCACTCTCAATAGTGGAAAGAAACTGCATAGAAGATTAGCAAACTATACGAAAATTAGAATATCGACTATCAACCAATTTGACCTAACATCTGTAAAACATTCTACCCAGGAACAGCAAAATATGCATTATTTTTAAATGCACACAGAACATTAATTGAGATAGACCATAATGTGAACCACAAAACAAGTATTAACATATTTAAAAGAATTCTAGTTACATGAAGTTTTTTCCTCTGACCACAATAAAATTACATTAGAAATCAGCAACAGAAAGACATTCAGGAACATCCCCAGATATTTGCAAATCAAATAACACACTTCTAAGTAACCCATGAATCATAAAATAGATCAAGAGAGAATTTACAAAGTTTTTTCAGTTGAATGAAAGTGAAAATATATCAGAGTTTGTGGGAAGCATCTGACATCAGTACTTACAGGAAAATATATAATAATACATGGATGGCTATATTAGAAAAGAAGAAAGGTCTCAAACCAATTACCTTAGCTTCTACTTTAAGAAACTAGAGAAAGAAGGTCAAGATGCACCCCTATGTTTATTGCAGCACTATTTACAATAGCCAAGAAATGGAAGCAACCTAAGTGTCCATCAGTAGATGAATGGATAAAGAAGATGTGGTACATATACACAATGGAATATTATTCAGCCATAAGAAGAAAACAAATCCTACCATTTGCAACAACATGGATGGAGCTAGAGGGTATTATGCTCAGTGAAATAAGCCAAGCCGAAAAAGACAAGTATCAAATGATTTCACTCATATGTGAGTATAAGAACAAAGAAAAAATACTGAAGGAACAAAACAGCAGCAGACTCACAGAACCCAAGAACGGACTAATAGTTACCAAAGGGAAAGGGACTGGGGAAAATGGGCGGGAAGGGAGGGATAAGAGGGAAAAAGGGGCATTACGATTAGCAGATGTAATGTTGGGGGGGCACGGGGAGGGCAGTACAACTCAGAGAAGACAAGTAGTGATTCTATAGCATCTCACTACGCTGATGGACAGTGACTGTAATGGGGTTGGTGGGGGGGACCTGATGAAGGGGTAGTTTAATAATCGTAATATTGCACATGTAATTGTAAATTAATGATAATAAAATAAATTATATAAAAAAAATGAGAAAGAAGGTCAAATTAAATCAAAGTAGTCAGAACAAAGGAAATAATTAAGATCAAAGTATAAATCAATTAAATGGAACGCAGAAAAACAATAGAGAAAATCAATGGCACAAAAAATTGGTTCCTTGAGATCAGTAAAGCTGATAAAACTCTAGCTACACTGATTATAAAATAAAGGGAAAAGGCATAAATTATCAGTATCAGGAATACAAAAGGTGACAATATTACAGATTCTACAGATACTAAAATGATAATGGAATACAGTGAACCATATTATACATCTAAACTTGACAACTTAGCTAAAACAGACAAATTCTTTGAAAGACACAAACTATCAAAACTCATTCAAAAAGAAATAGGTAAATTGAATAATCCACATCTATTAAAGAAATTAAATTAATAGTTAAAAATTCTTTCCACAAAAAAACTCCAGGCCAATATGACTTCACCAATGAATTACACCAAACACTTAAGGAAGAAATAATACCAACTCTATACAATTCCTCCAGTGAATTCAAGATAATAGAATATTTCTCAACCTATTTTATGAGGTCAGCCTTGCACTGATACCAAAATCAGATAATGACATAAGAAAAATGTCTCCAGAAAATAGAAGTCCTTACAAAGTTATTATGGGATCCACTGAAACAACCAATCCTCAAATCCTCTTTATTCTACCTTCTGATTATCATTTAACTAATCACTTCTTCGCATCCCTATGAACTTGCAGGCTCCAATCCTGTTGGATGACCACCCAAACCTCTTATTGTCTTCCCCCTAATCCATTACCCATACTAGAAGGAGGGATCTTCTCAAAATGTAAATCCTTGGCCTCAATGGCCCTCCTTTCTGGTAAGTTAGAGTCTAAACTTCTTGACAAGGCAAATACTTTCCCTACCCTGACCATCCCTAGCTCATCTTCTTCTAGTTAACTAACATACTATTTTACGATAGTTACCAGTGCTTCTATGAAGCCTTTCCTGACTCACCCACCCAACTCTGGGTCACATGCCCAGCTAATGCTCCCATAGATCATTTTGCTACCACTGCTAAAGCCTTTATTATAATCCATGACAATTACCTACTTATTTTCTTACTTGGTTCTCAACTCTTTGAGGGCAGAGACCATGCATTGCTCATTTGTGGTCCTCCCAACACCCAGAACATTCTGTGAGATAGAAAGGATGTTCAACAAACATTTGTTAAATGAATAATAAGTTCTAATTATTAAATGCTTACAGTATTCTAGGCACTGTACTAGGGACTTCATAGGCATTATCCTTCTCTTAGCACATCCACCCAAGCAGTTCCATTCTAATATCCGCTTTACAGGGGAGGAAACTGAGGTACAGAAAATGATACAACTCTTCTGACATCACAACAGATATACTGTAGAGCAGAATTCGGACTCAAGTCAATGGGTTTCTAGAGCCTAGGTTCTAACCACAATAGTTTACAAATAAATTAATGAATGATTTCAACAGCTACTTACTGAGCACCTACCACATGTCAGGGCCTATTCTAAGTGCTGAAGAGACTGTAGTAAAAACAATAGACCAAAATCCATGCCTTCAAGGAGTTTACATTTTAGAGGGAAGACAGTTGATAAACAAAATACATAACTAATTTGATTATTATGAAGGAACAAAGCCAAGAAAGGGAGATTTTAAATATTTATTTAATTTTCCAACATTTCATAATGTTTTCCAAGTGAAGACTTGCAGATACAAAGTACTTTTTTAGTGTAAGTATGTCCCATGAGCAAGACATATTTACATTAAACAACAATTTGTCTTATATTTTTGTTTGTTAAATTTGGCAACCCTGAACTCAAGGCAAATCTTACTTCTAGATCAGACTAGGAAAAACTGCTTTTCATTATTGTGGGTCCACAGGATCCATGTTTTTCTAAAACTTCTGAAAGATGTGACTGCAGGGCATTGGCATATTAGCATGCAGCTTTGGCAGAGTCCTCCTCGGCAGGGCACTCAGCTCCACATAGATGTCTCCCGTAAGCGGGAAATATCATTTTGTAGATCTTGACAGATGGCTCTTGCCCATGAGGGAGGACATTTAGGGCAATCCATACCAACTGGCATATCAGCAGACTTTGGAAGACAGCTATTAAAAAAGGGATTGTGTTGGCTCTGATTTATGCTGAACAAAATAATCAAAACAAGGAACCCGTTAGAAGGAAGAAGTAAGATGTTTAACATCTGAGGACTTTGAAAGGCAAAAGAAGAGTGGATAATTAGCTCTTACTTTGCTAGGCTGTAAAATTCTGCTTTTCAAGAGCTAATAGTATAATGATTTCTCACTGAACCTAAAACGTTATCTAAACTTGGGCAGACCCAGACATGCATGAGTGGGCTTCCTCTTCTGTGCTCCCAGCTATACAACACGTGGTAAATTCTAATCAAGGGTAGTTAAACAAGTACACCCCCTAATAATATGTCTTTCAATTGCCTTCCCTCATCTCCAGTCTCCAGAGGCTCTTACCTGACACATCCTTCATGTGACAAGCTTAAATGTCACTCCCTCAGCAAGTATTCCTGCTCTCTAGGACTCCATTAAATCTCCATGTTATCTCTCCCTTCTCACAACACTTATTGTGCTGGTAATTAGCTGTACAGTCTCCTTCCTCCACAGTAGACTGGGGACATGTATTCACTATATTCATTACTATGTCTCCAGCACCCAGCTTCGTTTGGGCAAGTAAATGGTGCTCAATAAACATGAACTGAATTGATTACAAAGCTTTCCAGGGTTTGGCAGCCTTACTGAGCTGAACTGATTATGGAGTCTGGTCTAACTGAACAAAATCAGACTCAGAGCAGAGTCAAGAAGAATGGTAAATTGCAATTCTTTAAATAATGAGTTTGTATAGCATTGCTTTTATGAGGGGAAAAAATATTCATTAAAAAAACTTATTTTTTAAATTAAAATTATTAAAACATAATTTAAAATTCATTTTAAATTATTCATTTAAAAAACACTATTCATTTTTTTTTAAAGTGAAGCCCTAGGACTCAGCAGTTTAACTTCTAAGATCCAAGGAATAAAGTGAGCTAAATACATGGTATTAAGTGAGTACATATTACAAGATAACAAGGAAATTATCATCAACAGATGTACAAGTTGATCCCACCTCCATGAGCATCCACTTGTTTTGGTAACACACTCACCTGATTAGATTTGGTCACTTCTTATTTCTTGCACTTTTAGCATTTTATGTCTCCATAAAGCTAATCCAGACTAAAGAGGTATTATGCCCACAGGAATAATAAAATACTTACAGTTAACCCAGGGTTTCTCAACCTCAGCATTATTGATATTTGGGCAGTAAAATTCTTTTTTTTGAAGGGGGACTGTCCTATGCATTCCAGGATTTTTAGTAGTATATCTACTAAATTTTACCCACTAGATGTCAGTACCACGCCGTCCCCAAGGCGTGACAACTTAAAATGTCTTTAGACCTGTCAATGTCCCCTGGGGCAAAACTGACCTCTGTTGAGAATCACTGAACTAAACTCTACTGAGTGCTTAAAACATTCCACCACTGTCTCTACTAAGTGCTCACAGGATCTATCTCATTTAATCCTTCAAAAAATTACTCAGGAAAAACTGGTATGCCCATTCCATAAATGGGGGAAAGTTTAAAGACTGCTGAAAGTCATGCAGTAGTGAAACAGGCTTGTCATCACTCAAAGTATCCATACTTCAAGTGGTTTGTGGGTGGAAAGTGGTGAACTTGGATTTGGTGAGGGAGAACAAAGTAGATACCTGGCATTAGCTAATGTGGAGGCTTTGTAACTGTTTTCCAGCAAAGGCCGGCTAGGGACAACTAGAAATTCCTTAGAGGACTTCATTAAGGAGGTAACCCTAGGGCAATCAAGCTAGTGTGTCTTCATTTCTGTTTGTGAGCTCTCCAGCTGTCGGCAAGCTACGTGCTTAAGTAAACAAGAAAAGATAGGAACAGGAAGATGAACGCCAACATTAAATGATTGTTGTTATTATTTGTTCTCTAACATTTAGAAATAATGAACCCACACAAGGTTAGTGTACTGCCCCTGTGTCAGATTTCAACCTGGGGTGCCACACTTAAAATCTGATGCCAAATTTCTGATTCCAAAGATCTCCAGCTCACCCCTGCCCTTCATGTCTGGAAGCGCCAGAGGAATTCAGATAGGCAAGACTGAGCATGAAAACTCTATGTGTGGTAAAGCTGCTTTATGAGTAATCCCCATCCCATCTCAGAAAAAGAAAACCAATCCTAAGGACCTTGGAGGAGACTCCCTGGCAGAGCCCAAGGGGAGGGATAAAACTCCTTGAGATTTGGCCAATAGAAGATACCTCAACTACCAGGGCAGTTAGTCTCTCAGCAGGACGTTTAGTAAAAAAGCCCTCCCTGTGGGATGTGGCCCTGGTTGGAGAAGCTGCTCCAGAGGAGATGATGAGGGATTTCCTGAAGAATACCCACAAGCCCAACTCCTGGCTCTAAAGCTCTCCACCAGAAACCAGGGCTTCACATCTGTGGGCACTAGAAGGTCTATAACTCAGGAGAAACTCTTTCACAAATACACCAGGAAGCATATACAGGAATGTCCATAGTGACACTGCTAACAGGAGCAAGACTTAGATACAAACTCAGATGTCTATCAGCGTGAGAGAGGCTGCCCAACCTGTGGAGTATTTGCACAAGGGAACACCATTCAGCATTCAAAATGAATGAAGCAGCCTTTCACTTTCAGATAAGATGGAATACAGGAACCAGGTTTACCCTTCTGCCTGACAACACGCACACACATGCACACACACACACAACACAGGAAAAAAATATAAAACAAACTTCAAGACACTGGAAATCAGGCAATGAAGACAATGATTTCTAAGAGACAAAAAACGAAACGAGACAGGCTTACATTACGTGCAGATTGCTGACTTAAGAGAATTCCCAGGCCAAGTACAGGAAGGGCACACAGGTAAGGCCCACCAGACTCCTTAATTTTTGCCCATAAAAACACAAGTTATGTCCCATGGCGATGCAACTGATATTGCCTGTAAACACTGACCAGTTTAGCATCTATTTGTAAATTCATTTCAGCATTCTTTATCTGCCTGGATGTGTGTATTCTTTGAATTCTCCTTGGAACAGATTGTAACATTGTGCTGGTCCCCTCACTAGCTAATGAGTTAAATAAAATCTTTGACCCATATTCATCTTATAGGTATGTGAGAGTCATGATTTTATCTTTTAAAAAAACATAGTCTTTAGCATGGGAACTCCGAAATAGCCTAGGAAACCAGCTAAGCACACTGCAAGAGGCATTTATTGAATGCCTACTAAATGCTCTGCACTTTCACATGCAACAATCCTGGAAGGTACCCATTATTGCCATTTTTCAAATCACAAAAAATGAATTCAGAGAGGTTATGTAATTTTCCCAAGGTCATATAGCAAGTAAGATGTGAGGCTGGGATTCACACTCTCATGTAAATGTCTGAAGTCTATATTTTTCTCACTACCCTAGTTTGTTTTCAAAGGGGGACTGCATAAGCCAGACAAATATGTGCACACTCCAGGTTAAAACAATGATTTTTTAGGCTTCATGAAAAAACATAATTTCTATATTTTACTTAAAATACAAATTAAGTTTTGTTAATACTTAATATGTAGATTGACCCTTGTACCCTTTTCCTATCCATATATCACATAGGGGTCCTGCTGGTCCCTGAGGGATGAATTGAAGTCCCCTCACATGGAGAAGTTATCAAGGTGTCCTCAGGTATATATTTGTCCCCAGGCTACTGAAATACTCAATGGTTTAACATTTATTCATACAGATAGAGTGACAGAATACAATCTAGTTTCAAGTAAACTAATATTCGTAAAATAGACAAATGGCTTAAAACAATTTATGCAAAAAAAATCAAATCTAAGAAATACTGTAATACAATCACAAGAGATCAAAAAGAAAATGGTAGAACTCTTTAACACTCTTTAAATATTATTATGATAGTAATATAGGTAAAAAATAAATGTCCAACCTTTTTCATCCTTCTGATGGGGTTGGCTATCAAACGTTTGGAGCACCCTCTGACCGACTATACATCTCATGAAAGTAAGAATAGATGAATAGATCAATGGAACAAAATAGGGCCCAGAAATAAGCCCACAGAAATAGAATCAATTGACCTTTGACAAACGAGCAAAGGCAATACAATGGAGAAAAGAGTCTTTTCAACAAATGGTGCTGGAACAACTGGACATCCACATGCAGAACAATAAGTCTAGACACAGACCTTATACCTTTCACAGCAATTAATTCCAAATGAATCATAGACCTAAATGTAACATAAAATTATAAAACTCTTTGAATACCATAGGAGAAAATATAGATGATCTTGAGTATTGCAATGACTTATTAGGTACAACACCAAAGGCATGATCCATGAAAGAGATAATTGATAAGCTGAACTTCATTAAAATTCAAATTTTCTGCTCTGCAAAGACACCATCAAGAGAATGACAAGACAAGCCACAAACTGGGAGAAATATTTGAAAAAGACAGGCTGATAGGGGACTGTAATCCAAAATAAGCAAAGAACTCTTAAAACTTAACAGAAAGAAAACAAAGGACTGAATTAAAAAATGAGCAAAAAACCTGAACAGATACCTCACCAAAGAAGATACACAGACGGCAAATCAGCATATGAAAGATGCTAAAATCATATATCATTAGGGAAATGCTAATTTAAAAAATAGTGAGATACTGCTACATACCTATTGGGATGGTCAAAATCTAGAACACTGACAATACCAAATGCTGGAAAGGATGTGGAGCAACATAACTTTTCATTCATTGCTGGTAGGAATGTGAAAAACTAAACATATTCTTACCATACGATCCAGCAATCAGGCTCCTTGATAATTCCTCAAATGAACTGAAAACATATCCACACAAAAACCTGCACAAAGATGTTTATAGCAGCTTTATTGATAATTGCCAAATCTTTGAAGCAACCAAGATGACCTTAAGTAGGTGAATGAATAAATAAACAGTAATATATCCAGACTATGGAATATTATTCAGCGATAAATAGAAATGGGCTATCAAACCATGAAAAGAGTGGAGGAAATTTAAATGCATATTGCCAAGTGAAACTGCCAATCTGGAAAGACTACATACTGTATGATTCCAAATACGTGACATTCTGGAAAAACTGAAACTATGAAGACAATAAAAGAATCAGAAGTTGCCAAGAGTTAGAGGGAAGAGAAGATGAATAGGTGGAGCACACATGATTTTCAGGGCAGTGAAACTATTTTGTAGGAGACTATAATGGTGGATATATATCATTATACATTTGTCAAAACCCATAGAACACACACCACCAAGAGTAAATTATGGACTTTAGGTGATTATGATGTGTCAGTGTAGGTTTATTTATTTTTAAAAATGTACCAGCCTGATGTGGGTTGTTGATAGTCAGGGAGGCTATGCATATGTGGGGCCAGGATGTAAATGGGAAATCTCTGTACCTTCTGCTTAATTTTATTACTAACCTAAAATTGCCCTAAAAAATAAAAATAAATAAATTTACAAATATATACATACACACAAATATACAAATACACACACACACACACACACACACACACACACACACACTCAAGAATTGACTACACCAGTAAGATATTTTAAGCACAAAATGTTTTGGAAATAAGTGCCCACTTTGTTATAATTAAGGTATTGGAACCCAAATGATTATGGAAATATAATGCAGATTATAATATTAAAATCCAATTTTTAGGAAAAAGTCCTGGACATTTTTACTCAAGGAGTTATTATACATACAGAAATGACAGACTGCACAATGTGATAATGAAGCAATTTGTTTTGCAGAATGCCATTATTGATCAAAGCAGTTTTTAATTGCCAGTAATAAAGGTTTTTTGATATGCAAAATACAAGTATATGTAAATACGTAAGTGTGTGTACATATATGTGTGTGTGTATATATATATAAAACCACATAAGGCAAGTGCAAAGTACTTAGAATTAAAATAAATGAAAACACTAAAAATACTTGTGGGAATTGAGAAAAGTAATACTTAAAAGGAAAATTGTAAATTTGAATATATTTATCATAAACCAAAAATAATTTAATTAAACTAGCTAATTGCCCAACTAAAGAAACCTAGAGAATAAGCAACTGAGTGAACAAAGAAGGCAATAAAGATAATGCTGGAAAATTTAAATGATAAAAATAAATGTTGAGTCTTTGAAAAACCTAATATGCTTACAAAAACAGCAAAATTGATCATGAGAAAGGGACAAAACACAAAGAAACAAAATATGCAATGAAAGAGACTTCAAATAAAGCAGGTGTTTTAAAAATCTTATAAGTATATTATTATCAATAACTACACTCCAATAAATTTGACAACCTAGATGCTAATGCAAATTTTCAAGAAAAATGTAAAATACTAAAATTTATCCTAAAGAAACAGAAAATTGAACTAATACCATTTACTAAGACCGAAATAACAATTATCTCTCTACTCCCTACAACACTCCCCAAAATTTTTTAACGATAAGGTTTACCAATTTTTCAAGGAACAGATAAGAGACATTCTAGAGAAAAGAAAACAAGGACATGTGCCAAAATAATTTGTTTAGTAGTATAAGCTTGATACCAAAATAGATATGGACAACACAAGAAGAGGTGGAAAAGTGTTTCTTAAGACACAAAAGTACATGATATAAAGGGAAATTATTTATTCCTTTTTAACCCTTTTATTGTGGTTACTATATGTCAGGCAGTGCCCTATGTGTTTCAGTTATTCATTCATTTAATTGGCATAGCAACTCTATAAACTAGGTATTATTATTACCCCCATTTAATAGGTAAGGAAACTAAAATAATATTCCCAATATTATACAGCTAGTCATTGATATTTTGATAAACTAAAAATGAAGGTTTCTACTTTAAGGAAGAGCATCAGAGATAAAATTAATAAACTGAGGTTACGAACAGTATGTAGAACTGACAAATGATTAATAGCTAGAACAAATAAAGAACTCCTAAAAGTCAACAACAACAAAAACAGGTTTTCTAGTTATCATGGCTGCAAAACAAATTAGCCCCAAATTTAATGGCTTCAAATAATTTATTGGCTTTGTTCATGGATTTGAAACTGAGCAGGGCTCAGTGGTGATAGCTTATCTATTTTCCACACTCACTTTGAGCTGCAGCATCTTGAAGACTGGGAACAAGAACTACCTATAGGATGGTTTTAGAGGGTAAATTTTAGCCTCATAGGGTAAATC
This sequence comes from Smutsia gigantea, assembly GCA_032199065.1. NCBI lineage: Eukaryota > Metazoa > Chordata > Mammalia > Pholidota > Manidae > Smutsia > Smutsia gigantea. Next base: position 88,283 of record JAVSCE010018380.1, read on the forward strand.
CTGCCTGTTATTGTGCAGCTCACAAACTAAGAATGGTTTAAATATATACTATTTGGCTCTTTAAGAAAATGTTTGTTGACTCCTCTCCTAAAGGCTCACTTATTCCCTTGTCACAACTGGTAATGGCAAGCAGCTGAATTCTTAGTTGGGAATGTTAGGCAGAAACACTGTTTTGTCATGTGTTCTGTGCTTCCATACAATATGGTGGTTGGGTTTCAAGGGCAAGAAGAGAATGAGAGAGAGAAAGAGAAACAGAAAGAGAATGAGAATAAGAAAGAGAAAGAGAAATACCGAGAGAAGCTGTATTACTTTTTATAACCTAGCTTGAAAAATCATGCAGTAACTTCCACCACATTCTATTCATTGAGGTATAAATGGTCACACAGTTTTTTTTTCTATGTTACAAAGTCCTATCTAGATTCAAGGAAGGGGAAGTGGACTCCACATCTTGAGAAAAATTACAAAGTTCTGGAAGTGAATGTGGAATGGAATATATTGTTTTGGCCATTTTTGGACAATGTACACTCTGCTACAAAAGGAAAACCCAAAGAAATGTGCAAAGCATGTGAGTAGACATAAAAGATAAGCCTGGATGACTAGTAAGCAAATAAACAAATCGTCAATAGAGAAAGGCAAACTAGAATGATGAGCTCTCATTATGTCTACTAGATTGGCAAAATAAAAAATAATGTTGGATATTAAGCACCATCAAGATTGTGGAGGAAACAGTAAACTTCACGCCCTTACTGTAAACTGGGCAGTTTACTGGAAAGCAATTTGTAATAATATAGTTAAATTATGTGATTATGTCTATAATCCAGCATTTCCATCCTTGGTATATGTGATAGAAATACCATCATGGTGTACACAAGAAGGATGTCCATTATAATGTCATTGGTACTAGGAAAAAATGGGAACAGTTAAAGTCCCATCAATAGGGGAATGAATAAGCAAAATGCAAACAATGCAAGTCATAAAATTCTTTTTATTTATTTATTTATTTTTATTTTGGTATGGTTAATGTACAATCACTTGAACAACATTATGGTTACTACAACCATATTATCAAGTTCCCCGTACAGCAAATCATAAAATTCTATGCATAAAATTCTGATATAGATCTCAAAAAATACAGTGAGTGAAGAAAATAAGAAGTGGAGAGACAGGCATAGCACAATATCATTTATAAATTGAGAGCATAGGGAAGGGAACCCACATAGGATGGATTAGAATTAAGAATCAAGGACAGAAGGGTCAAAAGTTAATTTAATTTTTCTAGAAAATAAAACAGATTACTTGAGGAGCTTAGTAAGAAATAGTTCTCTAATGCCTCAGTCCTGCAAATGGTGATTTGGTAGAACCCAAGAATCTGGATTTTTTTTATCACTGTCCTGGATGAATCTTAAGTTCAGGTGAATTTTGAAAACACTCTACTTTAACATATTCAAAGTAAGTTTCAGTTTAGATTTGTGGTTTGCAAGCAACAGAAACTGACCCATGCCAGCAAAAGCAAATACGGTATTTATTTGGAAGGATGCCAGGGAGTTAACAGAATTGTCAAGAAGGGTGCAGAATGTGGCTCAGAAAGAACAAGAACCCCACAGTTCCAGTAGGTCCAGGGTGTAACAGCTGGAATGAATGGAACAAGTCGTTTCCCATTCTTTGGCTTTTCTCACAAAGCAATTTGAATTTGGTGTATGAAGTATCTAATTAGCCAAGAGAAAAGTAAGTCATCTTAACCAATAGTCCCATCACCTTGTGTTTAGTGGGAAAAGGTAATTCCCTAAAAAGAAGCCAGGGTAGGGGAGGCACTCAAGATGGTGGTGTGAGTAGGGCAGCGGAAATCTCCCAAAACCATATATACTTTGAAAATACAGCAAATACAACTATTCCTAAAAGAGAGACCAGAAGATACAGTACAACAGCCAGGCTACATCTACATCTGTGAGAACTCAGCATCTCATGAAAAGGGTAAGATGCAAAGCCGTGACCGGCAGGACCTGAGCACTCCCCTCACCCCAGCTCACCGGTGAGAGTAAAACAATCAGAGTGGGGAGGGAGTGGAAGCAAAGGACTGCTAAATAACCAGCTCTAGTAATCTGTACTGGGAGCACAGACACACACTGCATGGTGTACTGGATATTAGAGAAATGGGAAAGTAAAATCCGAGATGGAGACTGCGAGCGGGTCCCCACAGCTGGCTCCCCTGGGACAAAAGAAAAGCAGGCTCTTTAAAAGTCTTAAAGGGACAAGGGTTTAACAGGTAGACAAAATCATCCTGGCTGTGGTGGACCAGACGGGGAGCGGCCCTGCCCACAGCAACCACACAGAGTCTTCTCCCAGCACACAGCTAACCGGGCCAGACCCAGAGGCTGCCTCCACCATGCAGCTGCCTGGCACAGGCAGAGGAAGCTGGTGCAAAGTCCGAAAGGCACGAAGGGGCACCATTCTCACAGGAGAACACACGCCACTCGTCTGCGACCCCTAGCAGTGCCCTAGGCCATCCCAAGGGCTGCCCCGCCCATGGCAGCTCAGGGAATTAACCCAGAGAATGCTCCCTGTGTGTGGGGAACTGGCACAGGCAGTGGAGAAGGGCAAGGCAAACAGCAAGCAGGAAGGGACTTGGTTCTCCCAGGTGACACACGTTCCACTTGCCGGCGATCACTTCTATCACCATAAAAAGGCAGAAGAACGTGGTCCAGTCCAAAATCACTCAAACACCAGAGAGAGAGTCGGGTGAGACAGATATAACCAATCTTCTTGAAAAAGAATTCAAAATAAAAGTCAAAACCATGCTGAAGGAGCTGCAGAGAATTATGCAAGAGCTAAGGGATGAAGTCTGGAGGGAAAAAACTGAAATGAAACAATCAATGGAAGGACTTAAGAGCAGACCGGATGAGGTGCAAGAGACTGTTAATGGAATAGAAGTCAGAGAACAGTAATACAGAGATGCTGAGGCAGAGAGAGATAAAAGGATCTCTAGGAATGAAAGAATATTAAGAGAACTGTGTGAACAATCCAAACAGAACAATATTTGCATAATAGGGGTACCAGAAGAAGAAGAGAGAAAAAGGGATAGAAAGTGTATTTGAAGAAATAATTGCTGAAAACTTCACCAAGACAGGGAAGGAAATAGTCTCTCAAACTATGGAAGCCCACAGATCTCCCAACAGAAGGGACCCAAGGAGGACAACACGAAGACATATAATAATTAAAATGGCAAGATCAAAGACAAGGACAGGGTATTAAAAGCAGCCAGACAGAGAAAAAAGATCACATACAAAGGAAAACCCATCAGGCTATCATCAGACTTCTCAACAGAAACCTTACAGGCCAGAAGAGAATGGCATGATATATTTAATGCAATGAAACAGAAGGGCCTTGAACCAAGAGTATTGTATCCAGCAAGATTATCATTTAAATTTGAAGGAGGGATTAAACAATTACCAGATAAGCAAAAGCTGAGGGAATTTACCTCCCACAAATCACCTCCACAGGGTATTTGAAAGGGACTGCTCTAGATGGAAGTACTCCTAAGGCTAAATAGATGTCACCAGAGAAAACAAAATCAGAGCAAAGAAAGCAGACCAACCAAATACTAACTAAAGGCAAAAAATAAAATCAGCTATCCACAAAAGCAGTCAAGGGAAACACAAAAGAGTACAGAATAAAACACCTAACATATAAACAGTGGAGGAGGAAGAATAAGAAGGGAGAGAAATAAAGAATCATCAGACTGTGTTTATAATAAAGTAATAAGTGAGTTAAACTTAGATGGTTAGATAGTAAAGAAGCTACCCTTGAACCTTTGGTAACCATGAATCCAAAGCCTGCAGTGGCAAAAATTACATATCTATTGATAATCACCCTAAATGTAAATGGACTGAATGCACCGATCAAAAGACACAGAGTAATAGAATGGATAAACAAGGAAGACCCATCTATATGCTGCCTATAAGAGACTCACATCAAACCCAAAGACATACACAGACTAAAAGTGAAGGGATAGAAAAACACATTTCATGCAAACAATAGGGAGAAAAAAGCAAGTGTTGCAGTACTTGTATCAGACAAAATAGACTTCAAAACAAAGAGAGTCACAAGAGATAAAGAAGAACATTACATAATGATAAAGGGGTCAGTCCAACAAGAGGATATAACCATTATAAATATATATGCACCCAACACAGGGGCATCGACATATGTCAAACAAATACTAACAGAATTAAAGGAGGAAATAGAATGCAATGCATTCATTCTAAGAGACTTCAACACATCACTCACACCAAAGGACAGATCAACCAGACAGAAAATAAGAAAGGACACAGAGGCACTGAACAACACATTAGAACAGATGGACCTAACAGACATCCACAGAACTCTACACCCAAAAGCAGCAGGATACACATTCTTCTCAAGTGCACATGGAACATTTTCCAGAATAGACCACATACCAGGCCACAAAAAGAACCTAAGTAAATTTTTAAAGATTGAAATTCTACCAACCAATTTCTCAGATCACAAAGGTATAAAACTATAAATAAACTGTACAAAGAAAACAAAAAGGCTCACCAACACATGGCAGCTTAACAACATGCTCCTAAATAATCAATGGATCAATGACCAATTAAAACAGAGATCAAGCAATATATGGAGACAAATAACAGCAACAGCACAATGTCCCAACTTCTCTGAGATGCAGTGAAGGCAGTTCTAAAAGGAAGGTATATAGCAATCCAGTCCTATTTAAAGAAGGAAGAACAATCCCAAATGAATAAAGTCACAATTATTGAAAATGGAAAAAGAAGAACAAATGAGGCCCAAAGTCACCAGAAGGAAGGACATAATAAAGATGAGAGAAGAATAAAATGATAGAAAAAAATCAATGAAACCAACAGCTTATTCTTCGAGAAAATAAACAAAATAGATAAACCCCTAGCCAGAATTATTAAGAGAAAAAGAGAATCTACACGCATAAACAGAATCAGAAATGAGAAAGGAAAAATCACAACACAGAAATACAAAGAATTATTAGAGACCACAGAAATACAAAGAATTATTAGAGAATACTATGAAAAATCTATATGCTAACAAGCTGGATAACCTAGAAGAAATGAAAACTTCCTAGAAAAATATAACCTTCCAAGACGGACGAAGGAAGAAACAGAAAATCTAAACAGACAAATTAACAGCAATGAAATTGAATCGGTAATCAAAAAACTACCCAAGAACAAAACCCCTGAGCCAGATGGATTCACCGCTGAATTTTATCAGACATTTAAAGAAGACATAACACCCATTTTCCTTAAAGTTTTCCAAAAAATAGAAGAGGAGGGAATACTTCCAAACTCATTCTATGAAGCCAGCATCACTCTAATACCAAAACCAGACAAAGATACACAAGAAAAGAAAATTACAGACCAATATCCCTGATGAACATAGATGCAAAAATACTCAACAAAATATTAGCAAACCGAATTCAAAAATACATTAAGAGGATCATACACCATGATCAAGTGGGATTTATCTCAGGGATGCAAGAATGATACAACATTCATTCAAAAATCCATCAACATCATCCACCACATCAACAAAAAGAAGGACAAAAACCACATCATCATCTCCATAGATGCTGAAAAAGCATTCAACAAAATTCAACATCCATTCATGATAAGAACCCTCAACAAAATGGGTATAGAGGGCAAGTACCTCAACATAATAAAGGACATATATGAGAAACCCACAGCCAACATTATACTTAACAGTGAGAAGTTGACAGCTTTTCCTTTAAGATCGGGAACAAGACAAGGATGCCCACTCTCCCAACTTTTATTCAGCATAGTACTGGAGGTCCTAGCCATGGCAATCAGACAAAACAAAGAAATAAAAGGCATACAGATTGGTAACAAAGAAGTCAAACTGTCACTATTTGTACATGATATTGTACATAAAAAACTCTAAAGACTCCAGTCCAAAACAACTAGAACTAATATCTGAATTCAGCAAAGTTGCAGGATACAAAATTAACATGCAAAAATCTGTTGCTTTCCTATACACTAATGATGAACTAGCAGAAAGAGAATTCACGAAAACAATTCCATTCACAATTACATCAAAAAGAATTAAATGCATAGGAATAAACCTAACCAAGGAAGTGAAAGACCTATACCCTGAAAACTACAAGATACTCATGAGAGAAATTAAAGAAGATACCAATAAATGGAAACACATCCTGTGCTCATGGATAGGAAGAATTAATATTGTCAAAATGGCCATCCTGCCTAAAGCAATCTACAGATGCTATGCAATCCCTATTGAAGTACCAACAGCATACTTTAACGAACTAGAGCAAGTAGTTCTAAAATCCATATGGAACCACGAAAGACCCGAATAGCCAAAGCAATCCTGAGAAGGAAGAATAAAGCAGGGGAGATTATGCTCCCCGACTTCAAGCTCTACTACAAAGCCACAGTAATCAAGACAATTTGGTACTGGCACAAGAACAGACCCACAGACCAGTGGAACAGAATAGAGAGTCCATATTTAACCCAAACATATATGGTCAGTTAATATACGATAAAGAAGCCATGGATATACAATGGGGAAATGACAGCCTCTTCAACAGCTGGTGTTGGCAAAACTGGACAGCTACATGTAAGAGAATGAAACTGGATTATTGTCCAACCCCATACACAAAAGTAAATTAGAAATGGATCAAAGACCTGAATGTAAGTCATGAAACCATAAAACTCTTAGAAAAAAACATAGGCAAACATCTCTTGGACATAAACATGAGCAACTTCTTTATGAATATATCTCCCTGGGCAAGGGAAACACAAGCAAAAATGAAGAAGTGGGACTATATCAAGCTGAAAAGCTTCTGTACAGCAAAGGCCACCATCAATAGAACAAAAAGGCATCCTACAGTATGGAAGAATATATTCATAAATGGCATACCCGATAAAGGGTTGACATCCAAAATATATAAAGAGCTCATGCACCTCAACAAACAAAAAGCAAATAATCCAATTAAAAAATGGGCAGAAGATCTGAACAGACACTTCTCCAAAGAAGAAATTCAGATGGCCAACAGGCACATGAAAAGATGCTCCACATCACTAATCATCAGAAAAATGCAAATTAAAACCACAATGAGCAACATCAACCCAAACACATACAGTCAATTACTATTTGATAAGGGAGCCTTGGATATACATTGGGGAGATGACGGCTTCTTCAGCAGCTGGTGTTGGAAAAACTAGACCGCTACATGTAAGAGAATGAAACTGGACTACTGTCTAACCCCATACACAAAGGTAAACTGAAGGTGGATCAAAGACCTGAATGTAAGTCATGAAACCATAAAACTCTTAGAAAAAAATATAGGCAAAAATCTCTTGGACATAAACATGAGCAACTTCTTCATGAACATATCTCCCCGGGCAAGGGAAACAAAAGCAAAAATGAACAAGTGGGACTATATCAAGCTGAAAAGCTTCTGTACAGCAAAGGACACCATCAGTAGAACAAAAAGACATCCTACAGTATGGGAGAATATATTCATAAAAAACGTATCTGATAAAGGGTTGACATCCAAAATATATAAAGAACTCATGCACCTTAACAAACAGAAAGCAAATAATCCAATTAAGAAATGGGCAGAAGACATGAATAGACACTTCTCCAAAGAAGAAATTCAGATGGCCAACAGGCACATGAAAAGATGCTCCACATCGCTAATCATCAGAGAAATGCAGATTAAAACCACAATGAGATATCACCTCACACCAGTGAGGATGGCCAACATACAAAACACAAACAACAACAAATGTTGGCGAGGATGTGGAGAAAAGGGAACCCTCCTACACTGCTGGTGGGACTGCAAATTAGTTCAACCATTGTGGAAAGCAGTATGGAGGTTCCTCAAAAAACTCAAAATAGAAATACCATTTGACCCAGGAATTCCATTCCTAGGAATTTACCCTAAGAATGCAGCAGCCCAGTTTGAAAAAGACAGATGCACCCCTATGTTTATCGCAGCACTATTTACAATAGCCAAGAAATGGAAGCAACCTAAGTGTCCATCAGTAGATGAATGGATAAAGAAGATGTGGTACATATACACAATGGAATATTATTCAGCCATAAGAAGAAAACAAATCCTACCATTTGCAACAACATGGATGGAGCTAGAGGGTATTATGCTCAGTGAAATAAGCCAAGCCGAAAAAGACAAGTATCAAATGATTTCACTCATATGTGGAGTATAAGAACAAAGAAAAAATACTGAAGGAACAAAACAGCAGCAGACTCACAGAACCCAAGAACGGACTAATAGTTACCAAAGGGAAAGGGACTGGGGAGGATGGGTGGGAAGGAGGGGACAAGGGGGAATTAATGGAGGGCTGTACAACCCAGAGAAGACAAGTAGTGACTCTATAGCATCTCACTATGCTGATGGACAGTGACTGTAATGGGGTTGGTGGGGGGGACCTGATGAAGGGGGTAGTGTAATCACCATAATATTGCTCATTTAATTGTAGATTAATGATATCAAAATAAACTTATAAAAAAAAACCACAATGAGCTATCATCTCACACCAGTTAGGATGGCCAACATCCAAAAGACAAACAACAACAAATGTTGGTGAGGATATAGAGAAAGGGGAACCCTCCTACACTGCTGGTGGGAATGTAAATTAGTTCAACCATTGTGGAAAGCAGTATGGAGGTTCCTCAAAAAAAACTCAAAACAGAAATATCAGGAATTCCACTCCTAGGAATTTACCCTAAGAATGCAGGAGCCCAGTTTGAAAAAGACATGTGCACCCCTGTGTTTATCGCAGCACTATTTACAATAGCCAAGAATGGAAGCAACCTAAGTGTCCATCAGTAGATGAATGGATAAAGAAGAGGTGGTACATATACACAATGGAATATTATTCAGCCATAAGAAGAAAACAAATCCTACCATTTGCAACAACATGGATGGAGCTAGAGGGTATTATGCTAAATAAGCAAGGCGGAGAAAGACAACTATCAAATGATTTCACTCATCTATGGAGTATAAGAACAAAGAAAAAATTGAAGGAACAAAACAGCAGCAGACTCACAGAACCCAAGAATGGACTAACAGTTACCAAAGGGAAAGGGACTGGGGAGGATGGGTGCGAAGGGAGGGACAAGGGGGAAAGAGGGGCATTACGATTAACACACATAATGTAGGGGGGGGGGCATGGGGAAGGCTGTATAGCACAGAAAAGACAAATAGTGATTCTACAGCAACTTCCTACGCTGATGGACAATGACTGTAATGGGGTATGTGGTGGGGACTTGATAATGGGGGGAGTCTAGTAACCATAATGTTGCTCATGTAATTGTACATTAATGATACAAATAAATAAATAAATAAAATGAGCCAGCGTGTTGCTACAAAAAGAAGATAAAATTTGTGATGGGCAGTTAAATTTCCACTATGTCTAGGCAGAGAATAAACAATCAGAAGGAGGAAATGGACAATGAGAGCAATTTTGTAGTTAGACAAGATATGTGTTCAAGATCTGGTTATGCCTTATTCTGTTTTACCCTGAACAGGTTCCTTAAGCATTCTGGCATATATCCTCCTCTCAGGGTAATGCTGTCATGTGCAAAATTCCTGAAATAGCTGGTTCTTTCAGGGTTTATGGTCCACTGTGCTCATACAAATGACTGGAGACCATGGAGTCATGTAAGAAAGGCTTATGCACACGAGGTTTCATCCCTGATAATATCAGGTGTTTGAAACCAGGTATCTCTTTACAGACCACTTACAGGGCTAATGTTCTAAGACTGAGCCTCTGTCTTGAGGCAGCTGGAGCCTCTCAGATGAACTATCTAAATATCCCAAACTTTTAGAACTTCCTCTAATTATCACCATCATCATCTCAGGACTCATGAATTCTCTTCTCTTTGGCCAGCATATTTATACTTGATGGATACTTTGCACAAATTAAAAGCAGATAGACCGTTTTCCCTCTTTAAATTCCTTTGCTTAGAAATGAAGGGCTTAAAACAAAGATTAAACCTACCAATATAAGCATTCAGAAACAGCACTCCCAGGTACCTGCTGCCCCAGTAGCCTTGCCAGCTCCTATCACTCCACCTCAGTCCCAAGATGTCTGTCTCTGAGGTTCACGATGATAAACAGATGTAAACATGAACTCCACTTAGGACAAAGGCTAAGTCAGGCAGCCAGGACCCCTTGGAAGGCAATGTTCTTAAGAGTTCTGCACTGCTGACTCTAAATATGGGTGGCCTCCAAAGTTCACAGAAGGTCCTTTGGTCAATCCACATGAAAACCAGATTCCTGGTCCTCCTGGTGTCACGTCACCCTCCCTTTCCTCACCCAGTCATTAGCTAAAACGCCCATTTATCATGTTGTCAGGTCTCTAAATATCTCCTGAAAGGTTAATAGATGGCATCCAGTCACAGTGATGCTCAGATGGTGGTAGAGAAAAATGGTGGGGAGAATTTATAACACAGTCAGATGTCAGGAGTAAGAATCTTCTGAAAAGACATTAGGGATGGCATATATAAAAAGAGAAATCCAAAGAGGCATTGCAGTCGTGGGTAAGGAAGTAGGATACGAAAAGAGGTAGGAAGGGCTTAGGACCATGAAATTTTCTTGAGATTTTTGGAGTAAACATATTTGGGCTACAGTTGGATTTTGTACCAGGAGTTTTAATTTCTGTAAAATTTTGCAAAAGAAATTCTCTCCAACTGAATTCACCTTGCTGCATACCCTGAGGACCTATTCATTTCTGGGATTTATCCAGGAGGAGAGTTTAAAGAAAATGACACTATGAGTAGGTTAAACCAACATATATAAAATTGATTTCAGTTTTTTTGAGACCTCAGATCCTTCTGTTTCCTCGTATGACTCTACTTCATTTTACTTGTATGTGCAACACCTAAACTAAGAATAGTAAAGCCAATATAAATTTTGGAAAATGTACATAACTATACAATGGAATACTATGAATCCATGAAAAATTACGTGGTAGAACCATGTTTCTTAAAGTATGGTTCGAGAAAGAACAATATCACAATCGGCTAGGGGTGCCTGTGAAAGTTACAGATCCCCAGATACTATTCCAGACTCACTGGTTCCGAGCCTCTGGGCAGAACTAAGTACAGGCAGTTGAACACCCTTCCTGGGTGATTCTTAGGCAGAGTAAAGGCTTAGAGTCATTGTGATAGAAAATTATGTCATATTTTCAGAAATGTTTTTATATAATATGTGTAGTGTAATTCCAATTTTGTAAAACATAAAAATGCTCAGAATATAGACTGGAAAGTAGAATGATATTCACCAAATATGATTCGCTGTTATCTCTGAGGTGTAGGAAAATGAAGATTTTTCTTTTCTTTCTTTCCATATTTAACTTTCAAGTTTTTCTATAATGGAAATGTTTTAATATTATATTAGAAAAAGTCTTCATTTTCCTTAAAATATTGGCATCTGTATGGATTCTAAGAAACACCCAATAGTGGCTTGCTGTAAAACAAGAACAAATGAAGAGTCAGGAAGATGGTAACCTGACTGAGGACAGAGCATAGAAAAGAGGAAGGGTTCTCTTGAGTCAAGAGCCAGGGAAAGCATATTAGGGGGTAGGTGGGAATGACAGACTTCAACCCCAGGAATTACATGTTGGAGAAGTACTTGAAACTGTGTTTTAAGCCTTTAATGTTTTGGAGAAAATGTTTAAACATCTCACAAGAAAAGGTTAAACTATAGACCCTATTCTCTGTTGTTGTTTTATTTCCACTTAAAACTCCTCCTTATCATTATGTATTTACTGAGAAAATATTTTTCATGTCTCACAGAGGAAGAAGGGCTTTTTCTCTGTTTTTTGCAGAGAAAATAAATACTGGTCACCTTCCATGTGACTAGCGCCGTGCTATGGGCTGCAAAAGATAAAAATAAAGTATGGTTGGAAGCCTCTTTGATGTGTGTTTAGCATCAAGAAGATTATAATCTGGTTGGAGAAATGCAAGTTCCATGCTCAAAGCAGTTAGCAAAGCAGTGCTGAAGTCTGTAAGAATTGTGGGAGACAGGAAGGCACCATGTGCATGGGAGGCTGTCTAAAGGACGACTCACATGCAGATCTGAAGGAGTGTGTTCAAGATGAAGGGTGAATGGTAATGTTTTGTGACAACTTCTTGGCAAGTTGTGGTTTTGATGAGGAGACTATTACCAGTGAATACAACTTAGAGAAAGGATAGTTTCTCTGATTCTTGTTTTTGAAATATAAAATGTACACGTTACAGTGAGGAAATAGGTGACAGTATTCAGTACACCAAACCATTTTGTAATTGGTGCCCTAATGTTTTATATATGGCTGGCATCATATACCCAAAGACACTTTTGTGTGGCATTTATAATTAATAAGTACATATTTTTTTAGGCACTGTGGTAAGTATTGGGAACTGTTTGCTATATCAGGGTTTATTTAGAAATCAAATGTTTTGTATTTATTTGGTCTCCTGTTAAGAAAGCTGAAAGGACTTAAACATTCATATTTCATCGACATTGCCTTTCAGATCTTTTCCAATCCCAAGATTAAATAGCTCTATCTATGATTCTTTCCTCAACAAACTATTAAAAACAAGCTGCAAGTATATGCAACACTTTGCACTTCAGCGCATCCATGGCAGAATAAAATCAATAGGATAAATAAGCATTGGGTACCACTGTTAAATTGTTACACAAATATCTGTCTTTTATAAAGTAATACTGGAAACATATTTACAGAAGTGAATTTATAGCTTTTGAATTGCATTGCATATCCGATTAATTTTCCCAACATTATCTTGAAATAAGAAAGTGAAGAAAGGAATTCAATTTTCCTACTTTTCTTGTAGAATACATGAGATGTTGAGATGCTGACTATCCATGGCTCTGGAGGGTATGTGGGAGGAAATGACTGTATTTAAAGCAACCTGAGGAATGAGTTGGTCTAGTGAAGCCCCGGTCAACTAAATAGGGTGGGGGGCATTTGGTGAATTTAATTCAGTGAAGAAGGCCAATCTGAGCAACTGTTTCATTGACTGAACTTGTGTCATAACAGTCCACACAAAAGCCATGCAGACACTGGGTTTGTATTCAAGATGTTGAAACAATTGGTTTATTCAGTTAAATGAACAACAACAAAAAATGGTCAATTCAATAAGAAAATAATCACAAAGTCAGTTGACTTGTTTGAATAGAAAATACCACCAGTTAATCATCTGAAGTTTTCAAAGAAAGGTGAGGAATTATCCATTACTGGATGTATTTGATGACTAAGTATTTATTCTCCAGAATGAACATTTTTTGTTGAATAAATAAGCCCACATATAAAACACAGGCTCTAATGGACTCTATTATTCTTGAGTTTCAGGCCTATTTCCTAGAACTCTCCATTTCTTTTTTCTTCCCTGTGTCCCACTCCTGTGAGCAAGGAGGCCTGGACTCAGTTTCCCCAATGGCTCCTTGTGGAAAAGCAGAAGAGGAGGCACTGTACCAAGTGTTTTACATATATTATCTCATTTATTTTTCACAACAATCCTATAATACAAGTATAATTATCACTCCCATTTTACAGATGAAGACACTGAGACCCAGAGACATTTAACAACCTGCCCAAGGTCATACACTGAGTAAGTGGTAGAGGCAAGGGTTGACCCCAGGTCTGTGTGATACTCAAGTCTGTGTTCTTAACCCACACTCTTTTTTACACACATGTAAAGTGGTGATCTGGCTTTCATATCATACATAGGTGGCCCAAAGAAAGGGTCCAGTAAGCCTCACAGCTGTCAAGCACACTCTTGTAGAGGACGGTAGCCTAAATAAACAAACTTTTCCCCACATTAAATGCTATCACTCACACAGCACATGTTGTTAGGAGGACGAAAATTCAGGAACTCTAGTCATGGCCTATTGGACTGGATATTATGGGGAAAGCCAGAGGGCAACCATACACAGCCTGGGTGTGTTCTCTCTTAACAGAAGCTTCTAACAGTTGGCTAGCGTCAGACCAGACTACCCTAATAAACCACAGCTTGTGTGCACAAACCCTCTCCTGAGGAAGCATCGGTGCAGAGCAGAGAGGCACTGCTCTCCCACATCTCTCCTAAAAAGCTTAGTAACTCCAACTCACTGCTTGTGAACTTCATCTCATAGTTGCAAAAACTGGGGCCCAAGGCAACCAGGCCTCAATTCCCAGGTTTTCTTCCAAATGATCATCTTTCTTCACAGGAAATTCTCTGGGCATATCCCTTTCATGTGGCCTTTTGGAATGGGTCCTGCTAAACCAACCCAATTGTCATCATGTTGTAGAGAAACACCAAAAGCCACACACCCCTGGAGGGGTAGGGGGCAAAGCTTCTCTTCGAGACTTCACCACCTCCCATCACTGCTGTTAAGGGCACTCCCCACTCTCAGTCACGGGCCCTACCGCAGACGCCCAGCGATCTCTGTCCTTCCTGGCTACATGCTTGTGACCTGAGTGACTCCTTCCCCACATCAAAACATATCAATCTATTTGTCCCATTCCCAGCTAATCTGACAAAGAAATTTATTCTGCTATGACAGTGATTTAATATGTGACATCAAACAACCTACCAAGGTCTTTCATTTTTATGATGCATTTTTTTCCTTTTATGGTCCCTGAGTGCTTGGCGATATCTGTATGTAAAAAGGAATCATATCTTCAGCTGTTCTCATGTCCTAAAAACTATCTCCCTAGAACCCTGATTGAAGGTTCCTAGTACCACACATGGGCACAGAAGTTAATGTCCCGTCTTTAGGTGGCACGTATTTGGGAATTTAAGCCCTCTGAGTCAGTGAAAAGTCCCCCTGAAGAGCATCCACAAATGGTTTACTGCCTGTTTAAGTGGGACTGACAGACTAATTGTTCTTAGGGTTGATTTTTTTTTAATTTGCAGGAAATTCATGTCTCTATGTGCTATTTCTCCTCTTTGTGTAAACTCTGCACACTTGTTAAAACTGTAAATATATATATTATAAGCCAGGCTTTCCAGAATGACATCTCTGGGACGAGAGGTATAATTTAACTTTAGGTTGTGTCCACACAGACAAAGGGGAATGGTGGGTTGAAGTAATTATTGAGATAATTCTAGTAAAATGGCCCCTTCTGCCTCTAAAAGAATAGCATTTTTCTTAGGGTCAGGATTTTCCAGATTGGCTGTTAATTTTGTTTTTCCACTCTCTGTTGGTGCAAATTATTTTTCGGCTTCAATTGATTTTGTGTTTTTCGTGGATGTGGGGGCACTGGGGAGGAATGCTGAGGGTGGAATAGGGAAAACAAGTGTGTTTCATTCACGGAACTGGGGCCAAATCCAGTTCAAGGCCCACATAGGCTTCATTTCTATGTTTTAAGCCATTCCAAATCTTTACCTTGGTCTGGTAATTAGATAAACCAAAACAAAAGAGCCAACTGGGCCTAGGGTACTTGATCCACAATGACTCCTGAACAAACGCTTCCTCTCTCAATACTAACTGCAAGTCAGATCTGAGACATCCTTTTCTATGGGCTGGCTTTCTAAGCCCAGGTGATTGAATTCTCCCATTTGCAGCATAAATGTGCTCTCTATCATGGGCCATTTCAAAGCAGAAATGTTACCTTATGTCTGGCATGACCTGGGCAAGAGCCTGGGGATGATAGCTCCTTTCACCAGCTCGGTTACTGGCATAATCATTCTTTGAAATGGATCCCTGGAGGTTTTTGCCTTCCCCAGCTGCCATGCATTTTCTTCGATGGGTTTTAAAAATAAACAACAAAAAGTTCCTGAAATCAAGGAATACTTAAGAGTTGGCAATACTGTCAAGATGAGTCAAGTATCATAGGAACAGAAAGTAGAATGGTGGTTGCCAGGGGCAGGGGCACTGGGGAGTTACTGTTTAATGGGTAAGGAGTTTCAGTTTGGGAAGATGAAAAAGGTCTGGAGGTGGATGGTGGGGCTGGTTGCACGACAATGTGAATGTGCTTAAATGCCACGGAACTCTATACTTAAAAATGGTTAAAATGGCAAAATTTGTGTTATGTATATTTTATCACAATAAAAAAAATTAAAAAAAAAAAGGTCAATCCACTTCCAGCATTGGTCAGCATTTCCTGAGAAAGTTACTCTTGTCATGGAAATGTTCTTTGAGGACCCCCCTCTTTTCATACTGACTTTTCTGTCCCACTCAAGATCTGTTGTTGCTGTCTTTGCATTTTACTGTTCAAAGATCAGGTTAAATAAAGAGAGAGAGTGGCAGTACACAGGCAATGTGGAGGAGTCAAAGTGAAAATAAGAATGGCTTTTCCCAATGGTTGGTCACTGAAATTGAGCCAGGGTAATGTTGTGGATTCAGTCATAACCCAGGGCACTGGAAATCTGGAGCTTCTAGCTGCTTTGAAATGTGTGTGGAGAACTGGGAACTCCTCCCGGTTCAATATGAGTCTTACCTAGACCTTCAGATCTTCTACCCATAACCCCTGGGGATATGGATTGCCTTGTGCATTTTCTCAGACCGTCAAATTATTGGTTAGTAGCTAATCCAGTGATTTGGTTAAGGGATACTACTCTACAGTTAAATAAAGTCAAAAAAATATTCACCAAAGAAATGTATTTCTTCCCAGATAATTCACAAGATTGTGTTTATTTTGTGAAAGTGTGGTTGTTTTGTTAGTTTGTTTCCTTGAAGTTATTTGCACATCAACACCATTCATGAGGATATTTTAGCAGACATGGAATTGACAATAGAGTCAAACAAGGGCCTCTACAAAGATCTTCATAAATATCTTAGAATGTTCTTTAAAGCAAATTTCTTACTTAAAAAAAATTACATTTACAATTACAATTGCAATTACATTTCTTGCAACCCCTAAGGAATTTTGCTTATGTGCAGTACATTGCTCCAAATGGAAAACAAAGGGAAAAGCGAGTGGAGACACTAAACGGAAGCAGAATAACCATCAGGGCTAATGCTCTCTCACACCTGCTGCTCTGCCATTATTCCCACAGGTAAGTCATTACCCAACAGAGCTGCTGACACCAGTACCCGTGCTCTTGCATCAGAATCTCACTTAATGAGGCCAGCTTCTGTGTAGCAACTGCTGTTTTGAGTCATTCTGCAGGCAAGAGGATCTCATTATGTCTAGGTATTGCATCTTTTTCAAATTATTAATTTGAGAAGCTAAAAGTGACCTCAGCTGATTTGAAGCATGGGCATTCAGAAAGATACAACCGCGACTGGAGTTTTTGCCAAACTTTCCGCAGAAACACTTAAGTCTATCTCTGAAAGATTCAGGGTCTGCAGGAGAAATAAAACTTTACATAACTGACTGTGCGCTCAGTAATGTATGTTGTGTGCAAAAAGAGACACTTTGAGTGGGAGCACTAAGAAGGTATGTTAGTATTTCAAGCCTTTAACTTTAAAAAAGATTCCCTCAATCACTGAGCCACAATTTCAAGTTTTTTCTTCTGTTGTTCTGCTCTAAATCTATTAACTTTTAGGATATTTCCTCTATCCTATTAATCTGCCTGGGAGAACTCCCAACGTATTTACATCCTATCACACAATGTACAACTTTCTCTGATTTGAACCACAGAATTCTGACTTCAACAAGTAGTGACTCTGTGGCATCTTACTACACTGATGGACAGTGACTTCAATGGGGCATGGGGGGGACCTGATAGTATGGGTGAATGTAATAACCACAATGTTTTTTATGTGAAACCATCATAAGAGTGTATATCAATGATACCTTAATAAAAAAAATACTGAGATTCAAAAAAGAATTCTGACTTCAAGGCTCCTTTTCTCCATATCTGAAACCCCAATATCCCTCCTCCTCCATTCACTCCCTTCACCCCCAAAAATAACAGTAACTAAGATATGAAAAGACCTTGCAATGAAGAGTGAGATGAGTTAATAGCATATTAACTGGAACTTTAAATGAGGGAGACACCTTTAATAACTAAGTCCATCTTCCCACAGAAGCAAAGTCTGACAGGCTTGATAAGAAAAAATATCATCTCTTTCATGAATGGCTTAGTATCTTACCTGCATCTGAAATCTCCATGTGCTCCAAGGAAAAAGATGGATTCTCTTTAAAGAAAGAAATGAGATGACAATTTAGATGGAGTCATTGACTGACCTCCAGGAGAGATCAAGAATTGATTACCAAACATGATTTGATAGGTACCTAATGCATTGCTTGGAAAGAAAGAAAAGCAAATAAATATCCTAATAATGTTCTGGACTGGCCAAAAATGGAATAGGAAAGAGAGGGGAAAGATATATGGGTATGTGTAGTCTTTTCAACTTTCATTGAACTGTTGGGAAGATAAGGAATATCAAGAGCTCCCTAAAAACACATATTTTACTTCACACCTAATAAGAGCAGCTCCAGTAACAGGAAACAAATTCAACACAGTAAGACTGGCACTTACTTTTAAAATCATTTTTGTCTAATTCCTATATGTTGCATTATTATCTTTAGTCTTCTTAACACCTTTTGATAGCTGTTTCTTGGCTATTTTATTTTAATATCAGATTCTCAGTTCTGTCCTCAAGCTCCTAAAATCTACTCAGGACTTTGCCACTTGCTTTGTAGTAAGCCCTTTTTTAAATCTGAAACTTCATAAAAGAGAGTGTTCCAAGGGCCCATCATGTATAGCCAGCTGTAATGGAAAATCAATCCAAAAGCACAAAGATATTGTTTTAGCTTTTAAATGTTTTTTTCTAGGAAGAAGGAAACAAAAAGGAAGAACTAAAGGAGTGTTAAGTGTGTGTGTGTGTGGGTGGGGTGGTGTACTAAGGAAAGAAACGTGAACAGGAGATCACTTTTCTATGTGCAGGAGAAGTGTTCATCGTATGTTGATATTAGCTCTACTACCACAGAATTATTTCTAAAAACTATGCAATAGCGAGTCTACATAAAACTTGCTACAAGTCATTGCATCTGAGTTAGACTTGACTTTGGTCATCCAAAGTCTCACAAAATGAACTAGAAGAGGTTACTGTCCCTAAGGGAAAAAATGCTTAATAAAGAACTGATTAAGTTAGACGTTAGTAACTAGCATGACGTACTTCATCAGCCATCACAGGCTTGAATAGCAGCCATTCCATCTCCTGTTTGTAGCTGGCCTATAACTTTGTGTCAGCATTTTAGACTTCAGCCTCAGATTCTTAATCGTAAGTTGGTATTTCCAAACCGATGGTCTGAATTTTTAACTTCCTCAGGTCCTCCCTGTCCTGAACAATAGTAGTTATGGTTTGACACTTTCTTCCCCATGCTCTTTATTCTTGAAGTCCATGAGGGATAATTTAAATCTTTAATGATCTGCACTGTTGTGTAGGGATAAAAAAAATGCTAGATTCTGTGACCTGTCCAATTCTATTAGCATGTGACAACTCAAAATATGAAAGCACATTCCAGGTAGGATATTTTCACACAGAGCACAATGTAAAATATCCGAAGTCCAGACAATCCAGAATGCTCTGGCACCTATTATCGCCCACTATATGACAGTACAAATTCTGTATAACCATAGCCCCTGATAATTTTGTTTCTAATCCATTTTAATTTTTTCTTCTTTTGTTGTCTCTGAGGAGAATAAGAATTTGGAAATACAACAAATCAAGAAGTAAAGTAAGGTGGGATTAAAGTTGATTTTTATTTTCCTCTTTTACTTTTCTGCGTTTTACATGTTCTCTCTAACATGTATTACTTTTGAAATGACAATAAGATGAGAAAACAGAGAAAGAAAAAAATGATAACCAATATTCAAAAGTCAGACTTCATCTTAATCTGGCATATACATGGTTGGGTTTAAGAAACGCAGGAAGATGTTAAAAATCAAGCATTTCTTTCTAAAAATGATAGCTCAGAAAGTGATAATATCCAAGTCTATGTGGAAAATAATTGCATTTGATAAATCTGGTAATTTTTTTGTCTTTGGTGCTTTTCTCTCTTTTCACATACAGTATTTTAATCTGCTTCACTTGATAGAGGTTATTGAGTCCAAAATCATAATTTTTTTGTTTTATTACATTGCTCCTGTATTACCAACTGACCTATTATCCATCTATCCATATTTATTTATATGTCAGTTTTTCTTCCTCTGCTAGAATATTCACCCCTAAAGGCAGGGACAATGTCTGTTTTGCTCTTTACCATATCTCACAATCTTGAAATGGTGCATAGCAGAGAGTAGGTGTTCAATAGATATATTTAAGGAATAATGGGTGAATGAACGTTTACCTACTAAGTGTTGGAACTTGAAGAGGTAAACAGCAAGATAGAAGGGCAAGACCTATTGAGACAAGTCACCTAAATACAGATCTCATTACCTTAGATGAGTCGCTATTTATCAGAATTGCTCCTTAGTTTTGCAGATCAAAAACAAACAAAACAAAATTAAAAAAACAAGTTTTTGCCAATATATCAAATATAGATCAGTTAATGGGGCACAGATGAACATTAACCAAGTTCATTGAAGACTGAAATAAAGGCCCTGGATGTAACATTTTTCATTTAAATGAGAACCACGTGGAACTATTATGCTAAGCAAGCATGGCTTATGGGCTGTAAGCGTTAGGACCTTTATTTTTGTTTTTCTAAGTGTGAATTCCGTGGATCTGTTTGGTTTTCCCTTGCTCCTAGATAAAGACTCAGAAAGGCCAAACAACTTCTCTGGTCATTCCTAAGTAATAAATAAAAGTCAAACAGTTCAAGTGGAAAACCACAGTCCTCGCTCAGTAATTATGATGTCCAGTGCCACATAGTAACCCATACTCTGCAACTTCTTTTTTCCCTCAGGTTATGGGCATAAAGCCCTAAGTCAAAGGCAGATTGGGTCACTTTTCCTCAGTTTCCTCTCCTTGAGTTCCACCCCTCCTGGCAGCAGGTTTGGCCCCTCAGGGTGAGAGCAGGGAGAGGAGAAGGGGTTAGGAAAGCAGGTGCCCTCCGCCTGGAATGGTACTACAGCACTGTTCTGGGCCTTTCGGTTGCTCTTATGGATGCAGGTAACAGCACCTTGACATCACAGTGGAGGGCGGAAGAGAAGCACTCTATCATCTTCGTTCAGTTCCCTTACCAAAATACATACATATGTGTACACACGTGTCTCTATTCTGCATGTTGCATGAGAGTCTTTCCTCAGCACCTAGGTGTCTGTTAAGGGTTGAATTGTGCCTTCCTCCGCCACTCCAAAATTAATTGAAGTCCTAAATCTCAGAATGTAAGCTCACTTGGAAATAGGGTTTTTGCAGAGGTAATGAGGTAAGTTAAGATGAGGTCCTACTGGAGTTTGGTGGACTGTTTGGTGGACCCTTAATTCTACATAACTAGTGTCCTTATGAGAAGAGGGAAATTGGGACACAGAAATGCACAGGGAAAATGACCACGTGAAGATGGAGGCAGAGAGAGGAGTTATGCTGCCTGCAGCTACCGGAAGCTAGACGAGGCAAAGAAGCCTCCTTCCCTAGTGGCATCGGAGGGAGCATGATCCTGCCAACATGGGGGTTTCAGACTTCTGGCCTCCGGAACTGTGAGAGGATCTTTGCTGTTGTAAGCCGCCCAGTCGTGGCACGTAGCCATGGCAGCCCTCGCAAACTAGTATAGCACCCAGCAGCCTGGTTCTGGTCCCTTCCCTTCACACCTCAGGGCAGCCCTTTTAAACTGGATGTAGGACATCCCAGCTGGCTCTCACTTGTACAGGGTCCACATTGGGCCTGGGAAACACTCCTGCATCCTTTGCCCCCAGGATTCTGGAAGGGCTGTTACTCCCCAAGCTGCATCCCTTAATCCGGCTGCCACACACCTCTTCAGCCAAGTCCACGAGCTTTACGTCTGTCAGGTGTGACTCGGAAACCAGTGTTGGAGGCCCCCAAGTTGCAGAGGACATACCTCATGTTCTCTGGACGTTCTTTTTAAGGCACCTTTCTCCAGCTGGGCTCCAGAAACTCCTGAGTTTACACATGGAGCTACTAGGAGAAACTAGTGAGAGGCTTTGAATCCCAATTACAATTTTCTGTGATGGAGAACCTGATTGCCCCAGTTCTCAACTTTGGCCTTGATGCAAAGTGGTATACTACAAATATGTCTTTCAGAACCAGCCACTGTGGGCAGGGAAGGCTCAGAGAACGGGGCGGGTGGACAGACACACCAGCACACCCTTGAATGGAGCAGAATCCGTGTTTCCTGTTAACCACAAAGTCCTGGATAGTTCCAGACTTTCTGCTCTACAATTCCCACTTTTTTATATTCCATGCAGACCCCCTCCTTTTGATATATTCTTTCTTAAATGGGCTAACGCTATTGATTTGGCCATAGTCTATCTCTCTCTAGATCTCTAGGTAGCCACTCTGTCTCCTTAAAGTAATTTGATTTAAAAAATACTTGATTTCATGCATTAGTGTTGATACAATTAACCAAACTAAATTCTGAGGGAGAGTAAGTGCTGCCACTTATATTCATTAAGTTGCAAGCCGCAATAACATTTAGTCCCTTTAAATTTAGTGGCTCTTAGCCCCATTTATAAGGAAATTTTAATTCATTTAAGAATAAATTAGATTAGTGTGTTTGCTTTTCTTATAAGAATAAATTAATCTTTGAATTTCATAAATAAAACATGTCATCTTATGAACAAACCAAAGTACACTTCGTGCACGTTGACATTAGAATCTTGATTTTCCCAGCATCTCAATGAATCAGTTCACTCCTCTGCATCTGCATTCCCCCATTTCAAAACTGAGCATTAATCACCTGTCTATCATGTCTATCAAAATTCCAGTTCCTGAGCCTAACCTCAGATCTACTGAATGAGAATTCCTGGGTTAGAGCCTGAGAACCTGCATTAATTAGAAATTCCCAAATGACTTCCTATACACAATAAATGTACCAATTATGAGGAGACAGTATAGTCCCTTGCAGTTAAAACATTCTGTGAGTCTATGTTCCTAAACTATCAGTGTTTATGATTAAAAGAACAGCATATGTTTCCATTGGCCCTCAAAATTTCTGCCCAATTTTTTTCCCAAAAGGAAATATATCATTTTTTACTCAGTGGTCCAAAGTTCTGAAAATCTTATATACCACTTACAGTAAAAGAAATTTGCTTCTTAAAGGCACATCAAGAAGTGTATGGATTTGTGGTAGAAGGCAAGGGCTTGAATTCTGCGTCTGACACTTACAAACTAGCTCTATATTTTTGGCAAATAATTTCCGTTTCAGGGAATGTTTTATCCTCAGGAAAATGGTACCGAATGTTCCTACTTAGTTGTAAACTGAGAGAGGAGTGGAATAGTGTCCTGGGTAAGAGCAGGGACTCAGGAAGCAGCCTAGATCCACATCCTCACTCTGCCACTTCCCATCTGGGGGGATTGAGAATGAGTTCCCCACTTTCTCTAAGCCTTAGTTTCCTCATTTGTACAAGAACACTTGGAATCACAGAGCAGAGATTCAGTGTGGGGAATCAAGGGAGTTAACATGTGCAAAGTGCTCGGAACAGGGCCTGGCACAGAGCAAGCTTAAAGTGTTGGTTAAATTAAGAACGAGATTCTGTACATGACAGTGTTTTGTAAAGGACTAACCAAATGTAAAGAATTAAGAAAAAAAAATGTTATTAAAAATCCTGTTCAAATCATTCAGCAAGTCACAAAGCTCTTGAAATGCCTCTGAAGTCATAATAGAAAAAGGCTTTAGAACCCATTTTCCAAATCATCAATTATCCCTTCTGCTGTCATAGTTAATTCCTATTGTTATACTTAATAATGGCCAACATCATTATCTTGGGGGCTATTGTTTTATTCTATTAAGCTATTTCATTACACTCAGGCGGGCTGAGGGAATGTGTATAATTGACTTGTGAAAATCATTCAATTTGCAAAAGAAATTCATCCAACATGTAAGAGAATTGGGTCAAGGAAAAGCCACACTAACCAAATTACGAGAACTTTCTATATGCTTTCCCACTCTTCCAGGGAACACTTTTACTTTTTCAACAACTGCTTAGACAAGAAAAACATAACTGAATTTTATTTGGAATTTTGAGGATGCCTCATTATCAAAGAAACTCACCTTCTTCTAAAACAGAGTCATTGACATCTAGGCCCTAATGTCACATGTATACCATGAGAGGCCATAAGGTAGAGGGCCCTTGAGGGGGGAAAATAGCCCTGAGGAGGGCAGTTGGTACTCATATTAGCTGAACATTGACATGAAAATGATATCCTTCAACCAGGAAGTCCTGTAAGCTTTAAGTGGTGCGGTTATGTCTTCCTTATCCTTTCTCCTCCCTTGTCATCAGCAAGAATGGGAGATCAGAGAAAACTGATGCCTCTTTTTTTTTTTTTTTAGTAATAGAGAAAACATAAACTACATTTTTGGCACATAATAAGTTTAGTAGATAAATATAACAGAGTCAAAAGTTTATTGTATTAATATTACCCATTATAATTGTCATGACAAAACTACAGAGTAAATATTGTTATTCCTCACTGTATAGATTTTTTTTTTAATTCATCAGATATTCAAAACAGGGGAAGTAAGAAGAACACTACAAAATTGTTGCTTGATCTGACCACTGGTATGTACTGATACAGTTTGGATGTTAATAAATATTGCTTAAATATTATAGCTCATCTTAATAAATAATTATTTAAATAAATAATAAATAAAATGCCCTTAAATACTGCTTATCTTAGAGAAAATATTGCTCATCTCTACAATTTTCATCTTTAAATAGATATTCTAAGATTAAATAAGTCCACGCCTATGACTAGTACTCTTGACATATCAGAGATGTTCAGCCTTCAGTTCTCTTCATCATTGGGGACAGAAGTTTGTCCTTTATTTCCTATTTTAACAAGGAACCAGAGCCACCTTGAATATAATTTTGTTGAGGCAAGACAGCTTTGAGCAGATTCTTCCAATTAATAGGTAGTTTCAAAACAATTGCTTTCTTCATCCAGAACATTTCACTGAGTCCCAAATTGCCCTTGCCCAGGTTTTAAGTCAAAAGCAGGGATGTTGTAATCAACGCCAAAAGGAATCACAGAGAACAAGACGCCAAGGGAATCCTGGAGTTGAGAGCCTGCCACAGTGAATCTTCACTTTTTACCCCTATGTCATGGTTCTACAAGGCACTTAAGTAGTTTCCCAATGAGACATGGTTCTAATGGATCCCTCCATTGGTGGTGTTCATAATTTTTCTTTGTTTTTAGAGTCTTGCTTGTGACTTTTGTGCCATCGCAGTATAAACAGAACTGTGGATTCTGCTTTATCATGACAAACCTGATTTCTTGTTTTATGCTGTTTTCTGGGACACTGAAATAACTATGTTTGATATGTGCCCTTGATGCCCTGCCCAATCCTTCTCCTTAGTGCTCCCATCCCCCAGCAGCTGTACAAATGGGCTGCGAACAGCTCACAGCTGCACCCTTCTCTGCTCCAGAGATTTGCTAGTGGCCAGCTGGACGGCATAGCTCAGAGATGCCTGGGAAGTTCTGAACCACCCCTTCTTGGGAGGCCTGACAGCCAAAAACTGATACATTCCTATAAAATCCCAGCCCACTTTCCTCAAAACGGAACCACCATCCACACTTTGGAGCCTCCCATGGGATAAGGCTGAGGCAAGATGACAACTGAACCTACATCTTTGCCTCATTTCTTTCCCACCCTATACTGCTGCCTGTTCTCTTACAGGTTGCATCTGAGAGCACGTCCTCAATAAATCTACTGCTCAAGAATCAGGTTGTCATGTTTTATGCCTAGAGAATGTGACTTAAGACCCCTTGGGGTTTGATCTTTTGAGGAGGCCATGGTGTTAAAAAGGAAGGAAAGAACCCATTGTGACTGGTGAGAGGTGGGCTTGGGTGTACATTCAGGTCATTACTGGTTAGAATTTGAGACAATTTGCCTGTTTTTCAGCTGTTTCATTTTTCAGATAATAAATTGGAAGCTTCCTGCCATTCCCTCGGACAAGATCTAGCCCACCATGTAAAATCTAGTAGGCTGACACTTGGAAAAATAGATGCAAGGGATTACTGATCTGCAATGAACAGAGCTTCCCTCAACTCTACCTCCTGCTCTGCAGTGGCTATAATGCAAAAAGGATAAAATGCAATGGAGATGTTTCCATTTCTTTTGAAAAAGAGGAGAATCAGGCATTGTGCCATTTTACATTCAGAATCTTACCCATCCAAATAAATGTGCTGTGACCAGGGCTTGGGGACCTGGCTTTGGTACTTATGCTGCTACATACTGGCCATGTGACTTGGACAAGTCACTGAACTGTTGTCAGTCTCAGTTTCCTCCTCTGCAAAAGGGGTGATGCAGAGGAGAATGTCTTTGGGAATATAAACATAGCATGGGAGACTGTAGTTGGGCAAATCCCATCTCACCTCATAAATCTCAGAGCAGGAGAAAAACCTTTTAACTGTCATAAAGTGAACCAACTGTGAAAATTATGTGAAATCAGCTATATAAATAGTATAATATCAGTCATGGATCCATTTGTTCTGCAATAGTTGAAAATTTCAGATTTCCTAAGTTAGAGGAAAAAAACCTACTACTACCACATACAAGTAACCTGAGCCCCTCCACCGTATATTACATTTTGTCACACTATTTCCATTACTAAGAGTAGAACAATGGTGGGCCTAGAGGCCATAGAGTCTTATGGTCTCGCCTGGAATCCTTGACAAGTTATTGCTCTCCTTTCACTATAACAACATAGATCCTTCAGGAAACATAACCCGATATGTCTCCCCTTGGCTGAGTCCACCTCTCTTGCTAGGCAAAACAATTTTCATTCTGGGTGAGAAAGAGGTGTGAAGACAGATTAATGGTTCCAAAGTCTTAGCACCTGTGCCTATGGTCAAGTGGAAGTTCCAGGCACTGTGGCCTCACTAAAGTCATGCCATGAATCATTTCTTCTGTTACCTCCAAATATCTGATCCCTCCATGCAGGCTGGTCAACAATTCATGTTTTAAAACCTTTGCCAGGATTGTCTGTATTTTTGTGTTAGAAGCTTGTTTTAAAGTTGTTGCTTTTTTTTTTTTTTTTTTGGTGTGAGCCCTGCAGAATGGTTTGTACTACTTAGGAAGTTGGAGTTTCAGGAAAGATTTTAGCATCTACATGACACTACCAAGACATTCCAGCTTAAACATAGGCAAGACAAGGAAGCCAATGAACAGAGGAAGCCCTTGGACCTTATTTCAAATCAAGGTTCTCTACTAACCAATTTTACTAGATCACATTTATTTCAGGGCACCTGCAATGTGAGCATGAGTGAACAAATTTTAGACACAAAAATCCAACCAGTCCTCTTGGAATTCATTCTATAGATTCTTTAGACAGTATTGATCACCCCTACATAGAAGTGTGTTAAGAACAAGGGATACAGTGTTAAATAAGGCAAGTTCTCTTTCCTCTGGGAGATCAAAGCCTCCTGGAGGAAACATATATTTAAAAATAATTAGAACACAATGTCATAAGGACCTTAATAGGTGTATGTCCAAAGACCTATAGGAACAGAAATTCTGCCTAAAACTCATGGAAGGCTTCATAGCAGAAGTGACATTCAGAGAACTGCTAAAGGATGTATAGGAGTTTTCCAGATACAGAAGGATGAGAGTGTCTTCTAGTAAAGAGGAACAAGAAGAACCATGGCAAATGACCTGGAAGTACATGAATATTGGTGAGAGGAAATGGAACAGTACGACTGGTTACAGTGGGGAAAGGTATGAATAAGAGCCTTGTATACCAAGCCAAGGACTTTGAGCTTAATTCTATAATCCATAAACAGACAGAAAGGGTTAGGGAATGGTGGGGGAAAGGAGGACTTTTTTTTTAAGCTTGGAAGAGACATGATCAAATCTGAGTTTTTAGCAAGAGCACTCTGGCAGCGACTTGGAGATCAATTGTACTAGGCAAAATCTGAAAACAAGGTTGACAAAGGAGGTTATTTTGGTAATCTGAAGGAGAGCTAAGGATGGGTATTAAGACTATGGCCACAGAGATAGCCACTTGCATGACGCTGACGGTAAGTGTCTCCTAAGTTTTGCTCCCTAGACTCTCACTTACCTCACTCTGGTCCATGCTCGTTGAGAAACCTTGATCTACATTAAAAGGGAACCTAAGGGAGAGAAATGCTGCAAGAAAGAAGGGTCAGATGTGGACCATCAGCTTACAGGTGGAAATTAAAGTCATGAAAGTGGATGAAACCATACAGGGAAAGGATATAGAGAAGGTAATTTAAAAGTCCTGGAGAACCCAATCATTTAACAATGAGCAAAGAAATTTCCAGCAAAAGTCTCTTGAGTACCTCTGGAATGTTAACCACAGCATCTCTTTGATTCTGGAAAGAGGAGAGGACTCTCTAGGTTGATGGAGAATTCAAGGTTTGATCTGGAAACTCAAGACAAGGATTCTGTGGCAGAGACAGGCACAGAGCCAGTTAGCTCTAAATATCCAATCTCCTTCTTCCATAGTAATTTCATTTTATCCTGAGAGCCTGGTCTCCAAGAATAAAAGCTACATTACCCAGAGTCCTTTGCAGCTAGTATGGCCACATCACTAAGTTCTATTTAATGGGATGTGAATGGAGATGATATAGACAACTATGCCATTCCTTTAAGGGGAAGGGACAGGACCACTCTTTTCCCTTCTCCTTCCTTTCATGCCTACTGGGACAGTGAACTTGGTAGCAAGTCATTTTAGACCATATATATGAGGATAATCTACTGATGATGGAGCAAAAAGACAGAGGAGCCAGTACCCATGCAGACATTACTGAGCTACCAAACAAGCTCAGACTTTAACCTTGTTAAGCCACTAACATGGACCTGAACCTGAATCCTAACCAATATGATGCCAAGTCTATGCAGAATTCATTAGCATTAACTACCCTACAGCATTTATAAATCATAGAATGTTTATGGATGCCATCTCTGAGGAACCAAGCTTCATACTGATGTTATGGTTTGAAGACCCCTCTTCCCCTTCCAAATTCCAAGCCATGTAAAAAATAAGACAAAAAGGAATAATAGAAAGGGACCAAAATATCCCTATAATTACTGATAATGCAGATGTTGGAGAATATGTAGCCCATGCCTATGGCAAGTGGGCTTCCTAACACTGAACTAAACATAATTATCCAGAATTAAGTATAACTATCCAGTATTCATGGGGACAACTGGTCCACTCTAGACCTCTCCTATGGAGCTGGCCAGGAGTGTTACATGTGCAAAGCTCTCTCTACATGGAAAAACATTAAGACTGGGTAGAAGCATTAACTCCTAACATTTCAGGACCCAATTAGATGGCAAAAGATGCCATGTGAGGTCCATTTGTCTTGGAACTAAAACGTGAGATAAGGTGAATAAAGGATCTTCAGCATCAGGAAAATTTGAGCTTAAAATTGGTCAGTAATACTGCATTGACCAAGGTTTTTGTAACTCAGGTTGTTCAAATTTCAAAGTAGATATCAAATGGATGTTCATGGCAATTTCTCATCAACAGCCCTCCTATAGCTTCACCATGAGCTTACCACTTTGGATCTGTGCAGCATCTCTCTAAGAGATGGGAGTGGGAGGGTGAACCAAGTTCCAGTAGCATTTCTAACCTCACATTGAAAAAAGGACCAATCTTTCCACAAGACCACAATTTTCATGTGGCTAGTCATTTTAACAAGGAAGGAGCAGAGTTGATAGTAAGGCTAATTCACACCTGAATTACAAATTCCTGCAGTAATGAAGAGACGATATGCAGCAATCTCCACCCATACACTAAGGCAGTAAGATGATGGATCAGGGTTTCTCCGCGAGGGGGCATTCAGAAACATTTATGTTTGGGGGAACTTTTCGGTTAGCACGAATGACTGGGGTTTGTACTGACATTTTCTGGGCAGTGAATGTCTTACATCGTATGGGGAACTTGCACACAGTAGTGAATTTCCCCATGTGAAATATTAATTGCACTGGTTCAGGTGGACTTAACTGGAAAGTGTCCTTTGTATGCAGCTCATGCCACAATGTAGAAAAAGGCACAGCAGAGCACAGGTCTCAGTTTCCTGATCTGCCTCTTCCGTGTTCATCTTGCCTTAGTGTGAGTCTCCCAGGAACAGGGAATATTGGAAGGCCAGGACTATAACTATTGCCAAGCACTATATCACATTCCTAAATTGTGTCTAAATGTATTTATCTGTTCATTTATTCAGTAAGTATTTGTTGGCAGCTGACACTAACTAGGTTCTAGGGATATAGTAGTGATTAAAAAAAAAAAACTCTGACCTATTCAACTTACTGTTTTGAGGGGGAAGGAATGTAAAGAAAAATGGCAAAATTTCTCTTTGTATCTAAATAAAGAAGTCAGGAATTATATACATTTAAAAGTAAAAGGGAGAGATCACTTCATTTTATAAATGAGAAACCAAGGCCCAGAGAGTCTCAGAGCTCGTTCAACATCACATGGCAGCACAACGGCACAGTTAGGGCCCATAAACGCCAGTGGTTTTTTGCTCTAGGCTTTTGTTGCTCTGTTTTATCTCCATCTCCACAAGACTCAAGAATGGTAATCTCTCAGCCTTTGGTTCATGAAGCTCATGCTAGTTTCATGATAATCCCTCCAAATTATCCTTCCCAGGTGGAAAGATCAGTGGACAAATAAAAAGGCAAACGATTATGAAGTAGTGTTTTTAAAAATTCTGAGTCATTCAATTCAAAAAATATTTATTGAGCTTCTACTGTGTGCCATGTACTCTACTATGTGCTGTGGGGGATCCCAAGATGAATGGACTCTTCTTCCTACCCTCAGGAAAGTTACTGTGTGGTAAAAGAGACAGATGGTATATAACTACTATGATAGAATATGATAAATGCCATAATAAAATTATAAAGACCTGTAGGAGTTGAGAGGAAGAGATGAATACCAGCTCCTCTATAAAGTGTTTCCTAATTTCCCCAAATGGAACTTGAAAGATGGACGGAATATTAACAGAGGTAAACACTGGCTTCAATACTCATCCAAGGTGCCAAATTTCCAGGAGGTTAAAGAAAAAGATCAGACCTAAAGATGATAAAAAGCAAGGCAAAGTTGGTTTTTTTAGCAACAATAAGGCAGCTCTGGGCCTGAAAAACTCGGGCAGCATCACCACATCAGGATGAATCACAGGGTCCTGGTAGGAAGAGTAGTAAAAACAATAACTAATGAACTGCATTTATTAAACACACACTGTACACCAGGAGCTAGCTTTTCATATATATGCAGGATCTCATTTAAACCTCAGAACAACCCTCTGAAATAGATGATACTATCATTGTCATGTTACTGGAGAAAATTGTGCTGCAGGCAGAACATCACATGTCTAAGGTCACGCCCACAGTATCAGGGCCAGGCTTGAGAGCCAGGACTTGCTGTCTCAAGCCAACATTGTCTCTACATGGTGATTTGATGAATCCAGCAGATAAAAAGTAGCATATCTCAAAAGACCATGCAACTGTCATACATCCCTGGGATCCTGGTCTACCTCTACCACCCCCATGGAGGAGTTTTTAGCTGGGCCTGATTAGTCAGTAATCTCCTAGCCATATCAAATTTATTCCAACATATCCCTAAGATTCTAAAAATAACTACATACAGGATCAGAGAATCAGAAGATATTCTGCTAACAATTTCATCTGTTCAGCTCCTGCATCTTCTTCAAAACCCAGGTCAGTTCTTAAGACTTCATAGAGCAACCCTGACTGCAACACCCCCTCTCTTCACAGCTGCACCCTCTAGCCCCTACTCGTAATATCATGTATATGGATGGCACTTTGTCACATTCAGCCTGTTGCAGGTAGCTTCCTTTCTCTCATCATCATGTTTACTTGATTCCATTTTATCCCACAAGAGGGCAAATAATATGAACACCAGTGCTTCTAGTCCCCCCTCAACACTCAGATTCCCTTACCCAAAGGAGGAAGAAAGACTTACCTGATTCAGGGAAGGGGACAGAGCTAACTGTTAGCCACCCTGTATGGATCTGGGAAGAATGTAGGGACATCTCTGAACCAACCTACCCCTGCCACTCAGGCATGGTGGATTCATCCTGTACTTCCACTCAAGTGCAGCAGATGGATGGAGCAGGGTCAGGCCCTGGCAGGTCTGGTCTATTCTACAATCTACTCAGTTTCTTCTCGGGTGCCTGCACATCCCATCCGTGGGCAAGTTTTAGGGAGGAGGAGACCCTGCTCCTCCAATCCAGTTGCATCATTAGGAAGCTGATACTGGGCGGGGATCTTCATTTGGCTTTCAGCATACGATCTCAACTGATTAGTAACTTGGACAGTTCTACCAATTGCGTATTCTCAATACATTTATATGCGTGGATGTCTTCTCCCACCTGGTGGATGTACGCATGGTGGGAAGAAGTCAGAAGACACAGTCTAGGACAGACTCTGCTTAGGAAGGTCCCTTTCCCTTTCTAAGCCTTCCTTCCCTCACTCATAAGGTAGAAAAGATAGAACTTAAGTACTCATATTCATCACATGGGAGAATGGTGTGAGAAAAATATGCATAAACAGAAGGTGCCCTAAATGGGTAAGGGCTGACTGTTAGTATAATTATTATCAGTATCAAACTTTCTTACTGATAGACCAGGGAGCTATCATTTATTAAACACCTATCACATGCCAGATGCTTCAGATATATTTATGAGCCTCTTGAGGTAGTATCTTCTTTATAAAGCCCAGTCCGATGGTCCCAAAACTTTGCTCCACATTGGAATAGCTGAGGGCTCTTTAAAACACCCTGGTGCCTGGCTCCTACCCCCAGAATCTGACTTATATTGGTACATGGTGTGACCTGGCACCAAGACTTTTAAAAGGTCTGCAGTGATAAAAATGTGCAGTTTAGACACCCCTGGCACAATCTTTTGGCAAGTGAAAAAGGACGTGGGAAGGTTGGAGTGAAATGTGATCTAAGGATCGATTTCTCATCTCCTCGCCAAACCACTCCTAGACTTCCACGGCCAGTGGGGAATATGGGGCCTGGGTGGGCAGTCAGATGTCTGGGTGGTGAGTGTCAGCCTATGGCAGTGGGCGGGGTGCTTTGAACAGCTGTGGGATCCAACAGTTCCAAGATCACTTGGCCCAAGAACAAACAGGGGCTGAAGGGAAATAGATGCCTTTTTAACAAGCTCTCCAGTCCTCTCACTGACCGCAGGGTCGCTGTTTCATTCCCCTTGGGGTGTAGCACGTGGATACAATAATAGGAAACCCCAACAATCAATTTAATGGTGCCAAACCCTGGTCTCCTAATGAGGAGGACCAGAGTATACCCTGGGGCTAAACCCACATTTCTCTTATTTCCAGCTCGTTTTCTCCAATTCAGCTTAATTTTTTTAAGAGTCCACTAGTAAAAACACTTTAGGGAATTTTTCCACTTAAGAATAAAACAAGTACAGATATCATTCTGTTGGTTTCTTAAGCAAACTGAATGTTTCCAAATAATAGCAGCTCCTTGTAAAATCTTATAACCTGTTAGTTCTGCAGGTTTAAACCCACTTCCTTTTAACTTAGCTTTCTTATGAATTTTATAAAGTAGACTCTATAAATATGAGAGGTTGTCTTTCAGACTCTGCAAACTGGCATCTACTATTTTATTCATCAATTTCCCACATTTTGTTGGTCACCCTAAGGGGATATAGAAGATTATTACATAACAGTAGAACATACCCCCCAGCTTCCTGATGGAGATAGCCTGGGTCCTCATTGGTAGATATTATTTTACAGATAGGGAAACTGAGGCTTGTCATATAGTGGTGATTTACAGAACATTTTATAGAGAATCAAATCCAGGTTTCTCTGACTCCAAAAGTTTGTATGTGTGTGCATTTTCCCAGTGTATCATGTCACCACATTCTACAGAACTTTAACCCCCAAAGATTTCTTTCTCACTAAATTAGAGAGAATGTAGAACATTAGCTTACTCACCTTTCTTTCCCTAAGTTGGATCTTGTTTACATAGATTGACCTAGTGTTTGGCAATACAATATTCACCAGTTGTTGGGTGAGGGCGATGTGAATGAAGAAAGATGACAACTTTAGTTCATTTCCCAATCTGAAAGATTTCACATCCTAGAAAATTCTTAAGTCTTTCCTTGGTAAATTCATTGGCACACCAGTAGAGTTTGCTTGTGGGTAAGAATTCCACTAAGTGAGATGATGACTTGCACAGACTACCGTTTTGAGAATATTCCTTCAGGTCCCAGAAAAGATCTGTTGTCAGTATATACATTGTTCTTCCCTATCACACAAAGACCTTGATATGCCATTGAGTCAATTAGTAGAAGCTCTACATACCAGAGGAGACTAGACATGCAAAAGGACATCCCAGAAGAGGCCTTCCTGTTCAAGAATATGTTGCTGATTCTGAGTTCTTACAGATACTTTCCCAAATTATTTCCAGCAAAGGCAACACCACTAGGATTATATTGTTCTTCCAAGCAAACTGCCAGAAAGAAAATGCATCCATTTTTATGGGTATTTTAGTATGATTTTAAAGTCAATCCTATTACCCTATACTTATGCCTTCAGGGTAACTGCAAGCTTTCCAGGCCTGGAATGTGATTATCAGGATGCCTAACTTCTGAGGAGAATGAGTGTTAATTAATCAGCTCATGTTGCCATAACAAAATACCATATATTCGGTGGATTAAACACAGAAATTTATTTCTCAGTTCTGGAGGCTAGAAGTCCAAATGAAGGTGTCAGCCAATAAAGTTTCTGGGGGAAGCTCTTTCTGCACTGTAGATGGCTGCGTTCTTGCTTTATCTTCACCTGGAGGAAAGAGAGAGTGGTCTCTCTCCTCCTCTTCTCTGAAGGCCAAAGTCCCCGGGAGGGGGACCCGCCTTCATAACCTCATTAAGCTTTAATTACCACCTAAACACCCCATCTCCAGATACACTCACACTGGGGCTTAGGTCTTCAACATACACACTTGGGGGGTGGGACACAATTAAATCTGTAACAGTGTATTATGGAATTTTTAATTCCTTGTCTTTTTTTAATCTGGCAAGTTTTTCTAATGGCATTTGGATTTGTGGTCCTGCAAACACATGGATATTCATTCATTGATCTCAGGGTTGAACTATTAATTGGTAAGAAGTCCTTCCTGATATGTTTTTTGCCTTCACATTTTTCTGAAAGATACATACTTGATAGTAGAATAGACAAAGACTATTACCTTTGTCTTTAAATTGGATATTATTTGCTACCTAATGCCAAAAACTGGGGGTACCTTGAGAAAGAGGCGTGTTCCAGAGCATCATCTCTCTGTAAGGGCAAGAAGAAGCAAAAAGGAGAGGTGCAAGTTGAAAAGAAAACTTATCAGTATTTCTTTAAGGTCTCCTTTGTTAGTATCAGCATTTGCTCCCTTGCACCAATCAAACAAAATTACTGGTCTTGGGGACTCCCCAAGCATGAAAAGCCAGAACAATAATCTGGGCCAACTAAAGCCAGAGCTATATAAGAGTCGATTAAGATTAATTTCCTAATTTAAAGATTATTTTGGTGGGGCCGGAAAGGGCATTTCAGCCGTCACCTCAGCACACACCCAGGCCCCACGCATGACCAATCTGATTGTGGTGGTTTGTCTTGCCCATCCGTGCTTATATCAGCTCAGAGGAGCCAGTGTGTAAGGGGGCAGAGAGTGCAGCCTGCCCTGCCACCATTTCCCACCCTCTGGTTACATTTTCCTCCAGAGCAAAGATGAAGACTGTCATTAAGAGTGAGTCCCAAACCCACCCCCACCTCTGCTTCACTCCTTTGAGATGACCTGCTCCTCCCTCTGACCAGCAGACCAGCAAAAAACATCTGCAGCTCTAAAGAAACACATAAACAGCTGTATTCCCTGGACTAGGGGTCAATAGACTTCCAGATACAGAAGATCCTCTCCCCTTGGAGGGTGTCTGGTTGTTTTCACACACTGCTATCAGAAACTCGTTTCTTCTCTAGCCCCTGCCATTGCATTCGGCCCAACTTGTGCAAAGCATCAGCAAGACTATTATCCCCGCCCCCCCACCACCCCGTGGCTCCCTATTGTTCCTGGCAGAGGAGGGGGCTGCGCCAGATACACAGCAGGCCCTAACCTGGGCTTTCTTTTGCAAAGCCCAAGAGAAAGATGCAGAGGAGGACAACAGCTGCAGTGCTGGCTGGTTCTTGACAAATGGGCCTGTCACTCTTCCTATTGATTAGCAATATTATGACATTTCCCTTCAAAAACACAGATGTGGCAGGGCTAGTGACAAGGCCAGGGCTCAGGGTGGAAAATAAGGTTTGCCATTGTTGGCTCTTCCCCTTCTACATCTGTTCAGCTTCAGAGGGATTAAGAAACCAAGATTCTGATGGTGTTCAAAAGATTTGAAAAAGTGAAAGTTCTGACACCTTAGAAGTACGTAGTAATAAACCATCAACTGTAAACATGGAGAAGAGAGCACATGGCAATATGTCCAGGACACTGCGGAAAACAAGGGGATATCCTGTATGATTAGAAAGTAGGGCCTCCCTCTGGCTTGGCAGAGCCACTCTTTAAGTCTCCTGACTGCATAAATTAAGTCATGGAGGGGTTTGCCATTTCTGTCCCTTTGCATGAAACACATGAAGGGAATTCGTGGCTCATTGCCTTCTCTCCTCCCGAAAGTGTCTTTAATCTTCTCATCCTAGCCTTACAAGGCTGATGGTGTATTAAGGGGAGAAATGCACCTAATTCCATTTTCTTTCCCTTGTACAAAGCATTCAGATGATAACATGTGTCTACTTTAATTTGTGAAACTTCTATGGGGCACCTGCCCCCAACTTATTCCCAACATCTATTCCCATGTCAAGGAAAAAAATGTGTTTAAATAGCAGTCCATTTAAGTAAAAAAAAAGGAAAAGTGCATCTTACAGTCCAACATATGGTACGTTTTGAGGTAAATTACAGGTAATTCATGAACATTTCCAGCAGGGAGATTGCCATCGTGGGACTTGGATATCCATTACGTTCTATTCTCATTTCTGTGGTTAAAGGAACCTCTCAAGCCTTTGAAGCAGAAAGGCAGCTAAGCAAAGGCAACTTTTCTGCTAAGGAAAGTCATTATCTTGCTAACACACGGGACTGATCCAGAGCTTTGATTTAGGCAAAGCTGATGGAAAGCGGGCTGCGAGGGGGCATGGGTAGCTCGGCATTTACAGTGCAAAAGATCTGGGGGTTGGCAAGCACAACAGTTAAATAGGAAAATAAAAATTTGAGCAAACTAGAAACAGTCAGGCTGACGCTATTGGATGAAAGAGAATAGAAAAGAGGAAATCACTTGGGGGCTGGGGAGGAGAAACAAAAGGATGAAAAATACTGCCTGTGAGCCCTGGGGGTCAGTGATGTGAATTAATATGAGCTAAATGGGATGTGACCAATTTGTAAGGCATTTGTTTCTCTCTCACTAGATGGGAGATCACCGTCCAGTAATCAGAACTCGCCTTAGGCTACCCGTGGCCAGTCACTATAACCATGTTGATCGCCTCTCTTAATATACAGAACCCCGCGCAGCTCTTATTACATCCCAGGTCCAACAGCCCTGTAAATTCACTCCTGTGACACTAATGTCTCTCTCCTTGGGACAAAACCTCCATGTTGGATCCTGTTTTGTTGGGGCGGATGAAGGGGAGGGAGAGCAGGGGAGAAAGGAGGGATCGAACAAGCACGCTCAGCATATTTGGCTCCTCTGCCTTTGCGTCTGGACCGCCTGCAAGAATTACGCAACTTCCAACATCTCCTTCACATCAAAGAGGTTCTGGAAGAGCTCTCCAAGCTCTGAGGCTGAACTGCCCGTGCCTCCCCTATTCTTGTCCTAAATCAAGCTTTTATCTGCCTTCCCATCAGAAATGATGCTAAGTGTCCCTGACACACACATCCTCCAAATAATTTGAACTTGATCTGAGGCTTTTGGCCCTCTTGACTCAAAAAAATTGCCTATGATTTGCTTGGCATCCATCCACCTCAGCATAGCAAGTGATGTTGATGTTCATGAAGGAGCAGTTGCCATAGTAACAGAGTTCAAAGGAAGGGCCCTGAGTGGTATCAGAATAGGGGAGAGTGATAATGTAATGAAGGCTTGTGTCTTCTCTGGGAGGGACAGGGGCTGGCCAAGTGATGGGAGGTGGGGAGCAGATGGGCAATGCCCTGTTTCAGTTATGTCTGAACTATGCATTTCAGCAGTTGGGGGGCTGGTGGGGTGGTGCTTAGATTTCAGAGATAAGAACATCCTCAAGACAACTGTAAATAATTGAATAAACAAATCTCTTTTACTCCAAGTTATGTATTTTGATTGTTTGAGGCAATTCAAAAGATAATTTCACAATCTTTTCTCCTTTGTCTTGCCTGGGTAAACACATATTATAATGGCTTTCCTGGACTCCAATTGGCTGAAACTGCCAAGGGAATTTGTGTGACCAGTGGTGAGTTATTATTGATCTATTATTCTTCCAGTATACCTCCACTGGCCTGCAGACATTTCCTGTTCCAAAAGGGGTAGTGGGGGTACATAAGAAATGCTCTATTTTAAATTCTGACATTCCTCCTCCTAAAATTCAGAAACATTCACATAGCCATCCATGGAGCTGTACCCAATAATATATCTATCTTGCAGAGAACTAATCTCAGCTTCAAAAATACAAGAAGTGTGCCTGGAGAGAGTTCTTTTCATGTCCACGCTTCTGAGGCCTTGGTGGTGTCCAATCACCTGCTGCAGAGAGACGTTCTGAGAGTCAGGTTTTCAGGGGGAGAACACCTCAGCAATGATCCAGGTGCCAACTGCTGGATGCCTGGGGGCCAGGCAGGGCAGTGGATGGATAACAGCAGACTCTTGTCACTTTTTTCAGTTAAAATGGATTACATTTTTGCTATTTTCTATGGCCAAGATAAGTGTTTCATGTTCTTGACCTTGTTTAATCCTCAAAACAACCTCATAGAGTAGGCACTATTATTATCCCCATTTCACAGAGGAAGATAGGGAGATTTAGAACATTTACTTTACCTGGCACGGCAGTCAGCTTTGGGGCCCTCACACGTACCCTCTCTGCTCTGCCGTCCAGCCGATCCCAAGGGAGGGCGATGTCGGGGAGAAGCTCAGAGAAGGGAGCCTCACGGCTTCTAATCCTTCACTCCC
Organism: Smutsia gigantea; assembly: GCA_032199065.1. Taxonomy (NCBI): domain Eukaryota; kingdom Metazoa; phylum Chordata; class Mammalia; order Pholidota; family Manidae; genus Smutsia; species Smutsia gigantea. The sequence continues at coordinate 127,509 of JAVSCE010018380.1, forward strand.
TTCCGTTTAGTGCCCCTTCCTCTCTTGTTCCTGCCTCCTTCTTTCCCACTCCTAGAGGGAGGCCACAGGGAAAGATTTATGAACAAGGAAAAGCTGTCTAACCCCCTTATAAACTTTATGGGCCATGTGGACATGTACAAATCAGATATAAACATGATGTCCAAGACCAGAGTTCTGTAAATAGTGATATCACTGAGGAAAATCTCCAGGAGAATCTGGTTCCCGGGAGAGAACAGATGAAGGTCCTGAAAACAGTGTGTGAAGAATGATGAAAACCGCTTTGAAGTGAGGCCCAGGGCCTGTGGTGTTTTCAGCAGCTTTCTCCCTGCAGCCCTTGGAATTTTAGCTGCAATAAAAAGATACCAAAAGAAAACAGCTGGTCTGGTCGGATGTGTTAAAGTAGAAGAACGTGTGGCCCTGTGGAAAGCAACATGATGGTGGGAACGCAAGTGTGCCGAGGAGGAGGACCAAGGGCGGTCGTCAGAATGAGTGCATTAGGTCCACCAAGGTTTCACCAAGCATGTAAGATACTGGGTGGCTTACCAGGCACTTCTATTGAATCCTCTCCTTGGGTCCACTGCAGCCCTGTTGGGTAACTAGGGAGGTATTAGCATATACCCATTTTATAGGTAAGAAACCCATGGTGTTGATTTTGGCCAAGGGAAAGCCAGAGAGAGGTTACACCAGAGGCAGTGTCATCTGGTGGCAAAGATGGGGGCCTAAGGGTAAGATGCAGGTTCTGAGCCCAGTTCTACCTCTGCCTGTGAGTTTTCTCATCTGTGTCCCCACTCAAGAATGTTTTAGAACAGAGTTGATCACTGAGCACCAGACTCCTGCAGAAACATTAAGGAGTATTCTCAGTTGTTGCTTCCAGCATTATTACTGAGGTCCAGAGACTCCTACGTGAGAATCATACTGCAACAGTGCCATGAAGGTGGAAGTAGCCAGCCCCCCCAAATCCCATCTTTTGGCATTCACACTCTTGTACAGCCCTACTCACACTGTACTAGGGTTGGTCTGTGTAACAATAAGAATAAGGCAAAAGGGATGACATGTCACTCCTGAAACGTAGAAGAGAGTGGCCTTCACCTTGGGCTCTCTCTCTCCACTTATTCTAAGTAAAGCCAGCTGCATGTTGTGAGGACAATCAACCAACCTACTGGAAGGCCCCCATGATAAGGAACTGAGTTCCCTTGTCAACAGTAACAAGTTGAGGCCTTCCAACAACCAATGAATGAGTTTAGAAGTGGATTCTTTTCCAGCTGAACCTTCAGAGGACAGCAGCCCCAGCTGGTAGATAGCTTGACTGCAACCTCACGAGAATCTGTGAACCAGAACCACCCAGCTCAGCTGCTCTCAAATTCCTGACCTACAAAAACTGAGATCATAAAAGTTTGTTGTTTTAACCTGCTAAGCTTTGGGGGTAATCTGTTACACACCAATAGATAACTACTACACTGTGTATGCCACAGCTTTTCTGCTCTGAAGCATTAAGGAGAAATGGCAGAGGAAGAAGATTGTTGTAATTTCTAATGCTTTATTGCTGTTCATCTAAGAAAGATGCTCAACAAAAACCTTACATTATAAGGAATGCCACAAAAGAAATGCTTTTCATAAAAGATCACAATATGATCAATGGGACTAAGCAGACATTATGCTGAGAGTTGGAGATACACACAGCAAAAAATACAAGTACTGTGATGGTAGGCAACCTAGAGACCTGAGCTGAATCTCAAGGATGAATAGGAGGAGAAGGCAGGGAGGGAAGTAAGCAAAGTAACAAGGAAAGAAAGAGCAGAACATATATTAAAAACAAAAAAGACTTTGATATGACTAAAGCAAAGCAGAAAATAACAAGAGATGAAGTTGGTTTGCCAAGGGAACATCAGCCTGGACTAAAGGAGACAGCAAGCAATGGTCAACAGCTAAATCAGTTGCTCCAAGAGAAGATCGAAAGTTGATTCACACAGTTCAGACAGAGCTGTGCTGTGCGATATGGTAGTCACTAGCCACATAGAGCTATTTGAATTTAAATTAATTAAAATAAAGTAAAACTAAAAATTTAGTTCCTTAGTTCCTTAAGCCATGCATAGCTAGTGACTTCTATATTGGACAGTGGAGATAAAATTTCTATCATCACAGCAAGTTCTACTGGACAACTTTTATATACAGTATTCACTAGATAATATTACAAGTATATATTGAAATTTTAAGACAAGTTGTGTAAAAGATCTGTAACAATCACATAGATGATATTCAACACAACTACGACTAGACAATGTTCTGTGGGCATCCAGGCTTAGGTCAAACCTCTGAATGTAACTGTAATGTGATTTTTCATGTGCCTTCCTTGCACTCCTGGGCATGTACATTTCTTAAAGGGAAATAGCTGCATAAAAATAATTATATAAAGGTGCTTAATGTTGTAGCTTTTTATACATTGGTAAATTTCACCACAAAAACTGTCCATGTATTTTTTCTCCACTGAAATGCTGTGTTTTCTCAGAGCATTAGTGTCCTGAGGAATACAGTTGGAGATAATTTTGTAGATCATGAGGAATTTGAGAACAGTGATATGAATAGCTTCACAATTTAGTAGCTTTTGTGAAAAACACCGAGGAGGGTGTTTTCAGGCAGGGTCCAGCAAGACACGCGAGGAAGGCAAACAATTAGGATATGGTGGCAATGAAAGAACAAGGAGAGCCTGAAGCAGGGCATGGCTAGAAAGACAGCCTTGGGTGAGGTGCTGGGGAGGCAAAAAGGAGCCTAAACACGGTCCTGCCCAGAAGGCAATAATCCCTGTCTTGTGGGACACCACAAGGAAGGACAGACATGTCACTGTCTTGAGGATGCAGAGCTTTGCTATAGAAAACCATTTAAAGTACCAGACTGTGGCTCTGGACAGCATTCTCCACTCCCTACAACCTGTCCCATGGCTGCAAACTACATCCCCAGAAAATTAATGTACTTGATTAAGGTGTTCCATCTCCAAGACTCCTCTTTACAAGAAGGATACAAGGCAGTCTGGTAGTGGTTTTGGAGTATAGATTCTGAAGCCGAATCATGGGAGCCCAATCCTGGCTCCACCACTTGCCAGCTGTGTGACGTGGACAAGTCGCTCACCTCTCTGTGCCTCAGCTTCCTCATCTGTAAAACTGGGCTGTTAGTAGTGCCCAGCTCAGGGCTGTTGTGAGGTTGAATAGGTTTTATGCCAAGTACTTAGAACACACCAAATGTTTGATATATAAGTGCTATATAAATATTTACCCTTATCATGTCTTGACTAGGTACTTAGTAATGACAGCTCAACTGATTACAGGCCCTGAGGTCAATGGAGTCGGATGGCAACAGGAAATGAAAGTTTGGGGAGTATGTGGAGTGTCTGCAATGAGCTCCCCAGCCTCAGGTGATCAGGTCGGGGATATGCTGGGGGAGATGGGTGGGCTTTAGTGAAAGAGGCAAGAGCTGGGCAAAGACAAGTCTCCCTTACTTTACAGTTTTGGTGATGCAGACATGGGTTACCGGGGGCTGTGTGGAGGGAGAGTAGGAAAGAGGAAATGAGGAAGAGAAGACGCAGGCTTTCTTACTGATGCCATTAATGCCAGGGACTATTCGGATTTCAACGACCAAATTAAACAGAGGAGAGAAGGGAATCTACTTAGTCACCCCTAGGGGATAAACCAGTCATTAAGAAAGAGGCAAACAAAAATAAAAGCAAAAAAAAAATTTGTCACATAATAAAACTAAAATGATAGATAACAAATATGAACCAGGCACTGAGCAATTCCCATGCATTAACTCATTAAATCCTTGTAACAACCCTACAAGGTAGATGTCATCATTCTCCCCATTGTACAGAGGGGGAAAAAAACCAAAGGCTCAAGGAGAGTGAGAAACGTTCCTAAGGTCACATAGATGGTAAAAGGCAAAGCAAAGTCTACATCCTGGTCTGGATGATTCAAGAGACTGCAATCCTGACCAGATTGACATACTGGTCAGGTAATTTGGGGAACTTTCTATCTAAACATAGATAAGGCAACATTGTGCCCAGTGAATGGTCTGAAATTGATGTCCAACTTGCCTCTAAAATATAAAAAAATTAAATAATTCTAATCAATTATTAAGGGCCATTTATGATTCATAGTCAGAATGGACATGTTATATACATAATCACATATGGTTTAATATAATGTAATTTAATAGCAGCTCTATGAGGTAGATATTATAGACCCCCTTTTAAATGAAGGAGACAAGAGTTCTAATTTGCTTGTGGTATGGCTTAGACTAAGGATTCACACCTAGGCATATCTGATCGCAATGTACATTCTCTTGCCATTATGATATACCACTTGACTCATATTATCTATTAAATGAAATGGCTGCTTCTAGTTAAAATGGAGAGAAAAGGAAAGGATAGATTGCATCACCTGTTGTTTTTCTGTGGTTTGTCCGTGTGCACTTAATATTTATCTAAAAATAACTTGCTGCAAAATTTGTTGGCTTTGTTTCAACACCTGCTCTTACCTCTGGTACTCTAAGTACCAGAGTACAATCTGTCAGCAGTGTACTAACCACTTATACCAACTTATAACCCACATATTTTATCCTAATAATTTCTCTGACTGGATAATTCCCTCCCGAGTTATTGAAGACAATTTGGGAAGGCCGATTGCCACGTTGGAAAACTGACCCATTCCATTTCCTTCTCAAGGCTGTCACAGCAGACTGTGGACCTGGAGGCCACTTTTCTCTGATTCCCCATGTAACTTTACATCTTTTACTGTTCCATCCAGCTGGCTGGCGGCTGGTTGCAATTTGCCTTAGGCAGTCTGCTGCAATTTTCCATGTCCCAATCTTATCCCCCATTACAAAAAAAAGATGGGAACTATAATGGGCTGAAAGAATTCCGATAGCAAATGCCAAACATCAAATTACACAGGTAGTAATCACACAGATTAGGAAACGTAATGAATACAATATTCAAGCTGAACACAGACAATGAATTTTTCAGTGTGATATAAGCTTCTTGTTAATAAAATGAAATAACAATTTTCTTCTTATTAAAGCTAAAGCAATGTCTATTTTCTAAAGGGACACATGTCACCCAGACCTGTAGGGTGAAATGATTTAAAACTCAGTACACACAGGACCGAATGGACTAACAGACATTTTGGCTGACTCTTACATTTCAAACGGTGTTGCTGTTATTGTTCATTATAGAGCAGTTCAAAGTTTCACCTAACGCTTCTGAAATCTTTTCAGAAACAAATATATTATTATTCACATGTTGGACACAGAAATGAGACCTGGGTTTTAGTTCCAACTTCTATTGTTAGATTTGGTGACCATGGAATACAGAGTGATGTACAAGGATGAAGCAGTGGGAATGGTCTGCCCCGGGGGTAAGGAATGAGGGGGGCCACTGTCCGCAGAGAATTTCAAACAATGATAAAACTGACTAAATAAAGTCAGTTTGTTTTTTATTATCATGCTCCAACATGGCTCAACAATGTCAGTGATAAAAGGCCCCTCCTCCCCCTCAAATCTTTTGTTTGTCTAAGTTCTAAGCAACTGATTGTAATAAATACATAGCATAACATAACATACACATGCTTCAAGTTACCACATCTTTATTACTTATCTTTTAATAAACATTGTATTCTGCATGGAAGTTAATTTTTTAAACTCCCAGTTACAGAGTTGGGCTCCAACATATGTGGACTCAAATAAATGCCACATGCATTTGTTCCTAGAATATTTATACTACCTATAACCATTTAGAATATTTGTAATATTTGTAATGACTTAGAATCATTCAAGCTTTGCTGTGAGCTCAATTTGCGTCTTCAGCCCCATGATATCATAGACTCCTACACAGAGATTTGGAATAAACAACAATAGCAAATAATTATGAAGACAAAAACAGAACTTCAGTTACTTCAATTCTGTCATTCTATATGACCATTTGAAGTTTTTATTTGTTTAAAATTTACAAGACTGAAACAATGCCCATCGTGAGGTACAAAATTTTGTTTGGTAAGTGTACATTCAAGTTCATTCGTGGAATATTTAACTGAATTTGAACCATATTTTTCAGTTGAAATTCATCCTTTAAAATGTTTTGTTTTACAATTGAAGGAAATTCAACAAACTAATGATTACTGCTTGTATATGTTTGTTACTGAAAGTAATTTTGTGGCATAGAAGAGGGAGGTGTTACAAGTGATCTGTTGTGGGTGTCACCTAGGCTGGGTATGCACACAGTAGGTACGTGAACCCACCTGTTTAGGATTCATTTCTTAAATTAGAAGCATGTCCCAAGGATGGGTGATATGTAGGTCACTAGCTCCCTAGTTCCCTGAGCCTCTCCATGAAATCAGGGGTTCAGGAGGAGGAGGAAGTACATCCCTCCCTGCACCCACTTAGGGATTAAACATGCGTCACTGCATCCAACGCTCTGAGAAATCCTATGGTAAAACAAAATAAAAACGTCTTTAACCTAGTTTGTTCCAGTGACCTTCTTGGTTCCATTTTGGAGCGGGGGTTAGTGAAGGATGGTGGGAGTGCTGGGAGAGCTGTCAGTGGATCCGGGGGAGGGACACACCAGTACTGTCACATGGAACTGCAGAATTCACTTGGGGTCAGGCTAGTGGTGCTCAAATTTGGCTGCACATTGGAATCTTCTGGAGAGCTCTTTACAACCCCCATGCCCAGGTTGTACCCAAAGCCAGCTGAATCAGAATCCCTGGGGGCAGACCCAGACTCAGCAGTGTGAAAGCTCCCAGGTGGGCTGGTATGCAGCTAAGTCTGAGAACCCGCGGGTTCCACCACCCTAAAGGTGTGTTTCAGATCATAAGTTGTAGGGCTCTAATCCATTCCCCACTATATCCCACCCTTCTCCTTGGGCTGGAGGTATGAAGCAGGGTGAAGGGGTGCTGTGACCTTTCAGCTTCAGTCAGGGAAGGGGTCAGGCCAGGATCCCTACCTCCCAGCCCACCTCAGTGACCCGAACTGGCAAGGCTGCCTGGAGCCTGTCAAAAAGAGGATGCCATTAATAATAATAGAAAGCAAATGGTTCCCTTAGCCAAAACTCCCCAGAAGTTGAAAAATGGGATATTCGTGCACTAAGATGGTACCCAGATGCCTTGAATTGTAAGAAAAGCAGGGAAAGAGAAGAACTACAGCTGGTTTCTCCATTTCTAGGCTGATTTGCCTATTAACCTCCTGGAATTTTGAGCAGCGGTTCATTTAGCTTGCTTTTCTCAATAGCCCCACACAGGCCCCTGCCTCTGGGACACAGGATGCAAGAGTTTTCATGAAAAAGTTAACATTTTCCTCAGAGTTCAGAGCTCCCTCAGTATCTCATTGAAAAGAGAGAAAAACAGCTCAGCTTCAATGAGGCATATGTCACAGTAAGATAAATGCTAACATTTTCTTGAAAGCCACTGTAATTATTCAAAGAACAACACCCACCCCAAACCTATCCCACTCCTTACTCCCAGGCCTTCCTTTTTTGCCAAGGATCTGCTCCTACTGTCCTTATTCGGCAAAACTTCCAGGGCCATTTTCAGTTTCACGACCTCATGGGCACAACCATGGCCATCAGTGGTGACCTGTGAACTTTATCAGCAGGCACAATCACGCCCAGGGCTCTCTAGAGCACACTCACCCATTCGTTCTGACTTCACAAACACTTCCCAAGGTGAGCTGCTGTCCTTTGACAATCAGATTTATGAAGTAGAGATCTGAATTGGGAGGCTACAGATTTACCCCTGAAAGGCTCCAGGGTTGCCACATCATCCCATTCCATGAGAAGAGTCCTGTTTCTGGAAGAGGTCGTGGCAACAGGCAGCATGAAGTCAGGTAGAGATGTGACTGCACCCTGAGCACACCCGCTGAGGGCAGAGACAAGTGCTGCCTCCTGCCTCCCTGCTTGTGGCATTTGCCCCCTTGTCCCACATGAGTGGTTCCTGTCTCCTGGAGCCAGTTCCAGGCCCCCAACTTCATCCAATGGCAAATACCCCTACTTGTAAAGGCCACAGTTGTTCATCTTAAGCAGACCCCATAAATGTTCAATTGATTGACTTGGTCGCCAACACACTGTGCACGTCTGGTGTCCTTGCCAGCTACCCACCACCTTGAAATTGCCTGGCCTTATGAGTATTTCCCAAAGTTTTATCTACAGAATATTAAGAGCAGTTATAAAGAGCTTCCTTTTATATATACATATGTACATAAAAGGGTTTCTGTGATACATACTTTTTGAAACACTGGGTTCAACAAAATTAAGCAAGATTGTTACTGCAGGACTTCTCAACTAGTAAGCAGTCCCAAATTTATTTGACTATGAAATTCTTTTAAGTAAAGGATTTGTGGTGGGAAATAATGCCTTTAGAACTGTAGAGTGACAATGCAGCACCTTTCTGTGCTTTGTTTTTCTTACCTGTGAAATGGGAATGAAAGAGTACCTCTCAGGATCATTCTGACTGAGGATCAGATGAGATAAATGCATGCAAATCTCTTAGAACAGAGTTTGGCACTAATGTTGCCCCTAATCTGAATTCCAATTCTGGCTCCTTGTTAGCTGTGCAATATTTAACACATTACTTAGGCACTAGAGTCTCAGTTCTCTTATCTGCAAAATGGGAATACTATTTAGTTTTAAAGGTTTAAAGATTACATGACATGTTGCATTTAAATTGCTCAGCAAACTTTTGGCATGAAGTAAATGCTCAAAAACTGTTAGCTAAGAAAAGCAGAAAAGCATTTGCTATGTTTGGTGAAGGACAACTTGATCCATAATTTCAATGATTTTGAAACTTAATAAACTGAGGCTCACTGACTCCTGTGAAAAGGAACACAATTTCCAGCTTAAAGCTTGAAAAGCAGCTGGGTCCTATTGACTACTATAATCCCACCAAGTGGTTTGTGGATATCATGTCATATTTAGTCTGGCAAAATAAAAATCAAGTAAAATAAATGCAATGTTATTATGAAATCTTAGAGACCTTATTTCTGAACTGCAAAAGGATGAATGTGGAGATGATAAAAACTGATCTAATTCAGATTTAAATTGCAAAAGATCTCTGCAGATTTACCATATGCTATCACTCTGTTTACTTTTTAAAGACCAGAGAATTTTTGGTAACTTTAAGGAAAGCAGACTGGGATTTTTTTTCCCCCTAGCTTTATTGAGGTATAACTGGTATACAGAAACTGCACCTGATTAATGTAAATGATCTTGTGCAATTGGACATATGTATATGCTCGTGTTACCATCACCAAAAACCAGGTAATAAACACATAAGGACAGAATTTTTGAAAGCTATGGCATACTTAAGTGGGACAAGTACCCACAGATATTCCATGATTAGATTTCAGTTCTAATCATTCTTCTCACCCAAAAATAAAAAAGTCAATACATTTTGATGAATGAGAGAGTTCAGAGGGGCCCATGACTGCTTTTACCATTATTTTCTGGATGTCTTAAAACAACCTAAATCTTGGTATAACACTGCCAAAGGTTATTGGAAAAAAACAATTACAGGTTAAGCCATTCAAAAATTATAATAGTCAGCCATTTAAAAAAAAACAGCAACTACAAATAGCCAGATTTTCTTCTAAATTAAAATTTAGGGACTGATTAAGTAATATTTTCCTAAGCTGTTAAAAAATTTGTTAGAGAATCAAGAGGAAAGACACCTATGCCCTTCTAGAATCCTGCAAAGCCAAGCAATGTTGAGGATAGGACTCATGTCCTGTTTCATATTTATTTTGAACAACTTGCTGTCTGGTAACATTTTTTTGTTCTATTTTTAATGGCTATAAAGTTTCTATCACATTCAGTAATTATCTTCAATCTCAAAAGGAGAAAGGAAATTCTATAACAAAAACTACATGAAACATTGACTGTACAGGTGCCAGAAAATATTGTTTTGTTTAGTGGAGATGAGATCATAAAAAATGGCTCTTTATAATGTATGTTCTCAGGTTTATTTATAGACACTATGACACCCATTCTTAAACTCCTTACTTAATCACTAACAGAAACATTATTTTGAGAGGGAATTAGGGTAGTGAAAAAATATTTTTTAAATGTATACTCTCCAGTCTCATTTTTTTCTTACTATTATCAGCTACAACTACCCATAAGAAAAAAAAATTCAGGAGGCAATTTAAACCACAGCAAACAAAAGCATTTTAAATTTCTCAGGGGCAAACTGTACTCCATCTTAAAGGAAATTGGAAGAAATATCAAAGAGAATTTATTGTCCTATGACCACCCCTGGTTATTCAGTGAAAGCTGTAAGAGAAAAACACAGCAGCAGTTAAGAGATATGATGTACACTTTCTTTAAGGGCAGACAACCAAGAGAGAGCTTCAGTAATTTTATGCTTTGGGACTATTAATACCATTGGTAACAAGTAGTTAATTCATTTTGCTTTTTTTTCATGGTATAAGCATATTAAGGAAATATACTATGCTATTATGACTACTTTTGAAAGGGCAAAATAATTGACCGTACTAATCATAAACTCCACTCAGTGCAAGTAAAAGTGCCTCCCACCCTGACCATTCTCAGTAGTCATTAATAATCACTTTCTTCCACTTGTGAATAATGTGAATTAATTGGATGTTAGAAGAGAAAAGTAAATGATACTTTTCTGTCTACTAGAACATATTTTCCCAAAAGGAAAAAATAATTCTAGACTATAAAATGCTATATTTTATTTACTTCTACCAAAGTATATACAAATATATATCTACTTATTTATCCTTTGCTATCAAATACAGATCTCAAACAAATGAAGTAGAGATTAACCATCTATATTTTTTGTTTTAGTCTTAATATCCTAAAGTTATGTTCTCTGTGGGAGGTATGTTTACAAGGATTTCTTCCAGAAAGGACACTGGAAAAAAATGGTTTTGATGCAGAATACTAACAGGAAAAACTTCACATGCTCACTGTCAAAGCAAAAGAATCACATTCAGTAATTGGTTACTTATGAAAGAAAATGTAAAAGAGAAGGAGAAATTTTTGTGCACATTCCTTGCTAACAGGCCCACTTTGGATTTCTCAACTTAGTTGATAAAGCTAGTGAGGTGGGCATATCCTTGTGTTTAATTTTTTCCTGATAAAGACAGTGAATATGAAATAGCCTACAAAGCCCACCCCCCATTTTCATGGAAAGCCTGGCAGCTGTTGAACTTCTAATTTGAATAAGACCCACTGAAGAGCCCCATACTGGTGAGTCAGAGAGGCCAACAGCCCTGGGGCATTTTAATGCATCAGGTTTTCTTCTGCAGACCCACGACATGGGTAAATAAAGATAATCTTCACTGAGAAATAGGAACTGCTCCCAGGGCGCAACGGGGGGATTCCAGCAGAGAGCACATGTCCCACTAGCATTAGCTGCCCTCATCATGAACGTGAAGAGAGGGTGACAGCCAAGAGCAGTAGATGAGGAATTCTGGAAACCGGGCTGCTGACCTCAGTTATCTGGCTGAGAAAAACCCTACGCAAAATCTCTGTGTTATCCAATTCAGATGAGTGGTTTTCTCAGCTTTGTTTCCTATTAAACATTTAAAAAGAGATTATTCTAAGTTTTGCCTGTTTAGTTTTTGTTTTCTGGCTTACCATACAACACATCACCTAATAAAAACCACACCACATTAAATAAAGTTTTCAGTATGCTGCAGTTAGTGTGACTTTACTGGTGTTATTTTAAGTGTCTGTTCTCTGAATTCCCTTGGAATTTATGCTGTTAACTCCCACAAATATGAACAGACCTCCCAAGCCTGCAGTTACACACGCTGTATATTTATTAGGAGGCAACTGAACTTCTAGACACTGCACAGAGGACTGTATTTTGTCCCTGAACACTTGAGTTCCTGAACATACTTGTTTGAAAATGTCTCTTAAAATACATGGTTTAGCTGGACGGACTAAAAATTTTGTGTAATCAGGGAGAACATTTAGAAAACATCGTTCGGGAAGGGAAATAATGCTTTAATGCTACTTCCAAGAGAATAAATAATGCAATTCCCCTTCTCCAGGACTGTGGGTATGCCGGCTTTAGTATTGCTAATAAAACAGAGCACAGAAACAGTCCTCAGAAGGGATGATACAAAAACATCAAATATTTAACCATTGGCTTGGAAACATGTACAGGGACTAAAATCAGGTCCTTTCACTAATGCAGCAAATACTAAAATATCAATTTCAAAGGCTTTTTGTAGAAAAGATAAGGCTAAAATCAAAGAGAAAAATCTGGTATAATTTGCGGCTGTATATCTGAAGAGAAAGCAGTCATTTTGTCAAGAAAAGTATTCACCTAATTTTAAAAGATCAGAATTTACTTTATACTTAGGCTGGGGGAGGGGCAGTTAAGATTCTCCCTCCCTTCTTTAATTTATATTTGTTTAGTATTGTTTCTTCTGTTCCAACATTGTAATTTTGTTCTATACGGCACTCCATTTCCAATAAGAGAGAATCCACTCCAAACTGTTTTTTTTAATTTATACAACTGCTTCAGAGCAGTTCTGAACTATTAGCTGAATATTGTTGAAAACAGGGGATTAATTTTTTTAATTCCCAATTTATTTTTATTTTTATTAATGAAATCTAGTCTTGAGAAATCATGTATCCTGGTTTCATTTCATCGAAAACCTAACACTAGTAGAAAAGGCTATGGAATCACTGGTGTAGTAGCGCCACCATCTGGAAATTTTCAGAATGGCAACTATGAGTTCTTAACTCCTTACAAAGGTGAGTTCTTCCCTAAAGCACATTTATCTTTGGAAAAAACATTTGTTCCATTTACCTAAGTGTCCTTAGACTACGCAGTGTAATACTTAGCCCTTTCCGTGTACTTTCGTCTCTACAGAGAATAGAAAGATTCATTCCTCATTGGAGATGATGTTTTTCTAGACATCTAAAGACCCATCATAAAGGACAGAGGGGCATGGCATGAAGGAAGCTGCACAGACATTTAGACTTGCAGCTTAGACACATACAGAGTTAGTGCATGTTCCCGGACACAAGACTCCTCACCTTAAGATGAGGGCAGTAATAGCATCCACTACACAGGATGACTGGAGGGTATCATGAGATAATGCCTGTAAAGTGCTTACCACAGTACCTGGCACATAGAGCGATCAATAATGGGAAGTATTATTAAGACTAATAGTTATTTAACTTCTTTTCAAACATCTGAATCGACATTCACAGTGTTGGCAAGGACCACAAGACATCGCCAGGTCCAGCTCTTGTCCCAGGAAGGAGGCCTCCATACTGTTCTTTACTGTCATGAGAAAAGAAGGGTCTGCCATCCTGTCCATCCTACTACTAAGTCTACTTCTGGCCCCCAGGCAGGCCACCTGCCTCTCCTCTCTCTGTTTCCTCATCTCAGCCGCTCTGTCGTCACTGACCCACCTCTCACTGCTTATTTTAGGCCCACCTCTCCTGGAGGCTTAGGGTCCAGCTTTTCTGTGAGTCTACCTCCCTCTCTCTCCCCTACCAGCCATTCCACACCTGGAAAGTGTTAGCACTGGTGGCTATTCTTTTTCCTCTTGTTTATAACTTGCCTTTGCAGAGCTGTAAACTCCTGACGAGCAGGCACAAGATGCTAAACATCATTATACCCAGAAATGCAGCTGGACATCTGTGTTCATGATGTTAATCACCACGATGAAAATACATTTCCACAACCACAACTTTACAACTAAAATGATCTGCCAAAAATTTGATCCAAATTGATCATGGAAATGAAACCAAAATCCCTGATCTAAATTGAGAACAACAAATTAGCAAACATGAGGGCTTAGCTCCTGGGCCACACTAAAAGAAAGATAAGAACAGGTTTGTTATTTATTATGGAGAGATATAAGACAATAATAACATCTCATTCCTATGCCGAGCCTTTTTGCCCAAACAGCCCCCACGTTAAGTCCTTATTTACCATCCTAGCATCGCTGGTGGTAGAGGGGGCTCCTGGGGGCAGGTGGGGAAACCCCAGCAGGGGAAGCCTGGGCTGTGGACAGGGCATCCCTGAGTTGGAATCCTGCTTCTAGTGCTTAATAGCTGTGCAACCCAGGTAACTTGTTTAACCTCTCTGCCAGTCATTTTCCTCCTCCATAAAATGGTCACAATGATTCCACACAGGGCTGTGTAAGGAGTAAATGATTTCCTCCAGGCCAAATGGTGTACTGGGAGTGGATATGGCTGTGGACTCCTCCCACGGAGTCTTTGGCCTTCGTTTCGGAATTCCCCAGCATTCTTTTTTTAATCCAAAAGTTTACACTCGACTTCATCCTAGAATCACCAGCAGAGGTCACTCAAGGACAGAAGGTATTCTTACTGGCCTTTGGCCTGACTTCAAAGTTGAGGAGTACATCGTTACAGTTAAAATAGAGTAACACTTCATGGTAACAGTTTAACGTTATTACTCTATATTGTCCATTAAGAGCTATGCTGCAGCAATTTGATCAGCGTTCTGCTTGTAGAGTCTTCTTCACTTAAATTCTGGGTGGAGAGAACCTGACACCCTCTGGCTAGAGAGGTGGAAGGATGTAGTATGTAGGAGAGGGACAGGATAATGACATCACAGTTTTAGTGACACAGAAAAAGAATCTGAAATAAAGATCAGAGCAGGCAGAAAGAGACCTGGGCCTGCATCCGCAGAAGCAGTGAAGGAATGACTGATGGGACAGAAGGGATTGTCTCAGAGAGACTCAGGGGTAAATTTAGATGCTCTGGGTGGTCCAGTGATACTAGGAAAGGAAAAATGAGAGCCCCCACCCTCAATAAGTCCGACCTGGTTGCAGTATATATAATAAATATACATGAATAGATTTAAGGCCACTTAAAATGAAATATGGAAATGTTACAAATGCGATGCTTTGTAATTTAGATTTCCTAGTGATAAATAAGAAGCATAGCTTATGCAATGCTTCACAGTATAAAAAAAAATGCCTTCATATCCATTATGTTATGGCACCTTCAAAATGATCCCAGGAGTGCACGAGATCACAAACCCTTCTTCAGAGCAGCTGCTACATACATCTCATGGCTTTCAGTCTGCCCCAGGTCATTGGACATAATAGGCACTCCATAAATATTTACTGAATATGATCAAAACAGGTAAAGCCAAAACATCAATTACTTATTTACACATAATTTTATTATTTGTATATTAAACTTATTATACAAATTTATCAGCTTATTTGGCTAACACAATATCTAAATGGGCTATAGTTTTAAATGCTTATTAAAATTGGTGAGATCCAGCACAGGCCTGGATGTTGCTACCTTCCTCTGTGAAATCTTTGGAAACTAAAAATCTTGCAATGGCTTTGATGGCTGGAAGGCTGAGGATTCGATGCCAGTAGGTGTCAGAGTTCCTGCAGAATGTACCCCAGGTTATTCCTCCTGGATGACCCCATCTGTTTAGAGGTGAGGGTGGGCAGGAGCTGTCCTAACCACTGCAGCACCGAGAATAAACAGAGCCAACCAGGGAAATCAATGAGGTGGCAGCTAGATATACTCAAGAGTAAACTGGAAGGCGATGGTGGCAGCTCAGAGAAATTGCTCAAGTAAAAATCAGTGGAGATAAAGCAAGGTTTCGAGGCAGCATCTAAAAATCATATTCCAAAGGGGCAAAGGCATTCCTGGTGAAAAGAGGAATCGGCAGACAGAGGTGAGAATGACTAACTCGCCTGCACAGTTTCGGAGCAAGCCTGCTGAAGGAGTAAATACAGAGGTTACTTGTCAGACTGGTGGCAATCCAAACACAATCAGGTTTAGATTTAACACAAGAAAACCACAGGATAATGAATGATAGATCATCAAGGTTTCATTCATCTTTGTATAGTCAGTGTTCAATTCATATCTGTTAGAATTGAATTGGACAGTCAGGTAATTCTCATTGTTAGAAATGTCTTCCTTTAGGTTTTTTCAAATTTTGGCTCCTTTCAGCCATTGAGGATTGCTCAGGGCAACCCTAATCTTTCCTCTAAGTGGAACCCTTCAGATGCTTCAACACTGGTCCTTGGCTTACTCTCGTCTCCAGCAGAAAAACACTATCAGCAGTTTTTCAGGGTTTCCAACTTTTCACCCACTCTTCTCCTTTGGCCAATTGCCCCTTTAAGCAGATTCCAGCAAGAACATCCAAAACTTCCAGCCTCAACAAAGCTAAGCCTCATCTCATGAGCATTTCAAAACCACCACCAAGATCATCACCTCTCAGCAGAACTGATCTTGTATCTGTCTCCCTGTGATTAGATCTGAATCTGTAGCCCATTCCTTCACAAAATTCCAAATATGCCAACCCCAAAATCCATTCTCACCATTCTCATGAGTGTTTGCTACCACCATTTTTCAGGGGTGAGTGGGATGGAATAGAGCTGAAATTAGAGAAAAATTGAAACATAAATGTGGAAAATAATTTACCTGGCTGACACTGCTAGCCAATGGCCAAGGAATTAATCTCATACAGTCCTCCCAACATCTTTTCCCTAATGAGACCACACTGCTTGCAGAGATAGTCTGGCGATTAGAGATCAGAGGGAGAGAGCATGCATGTTTCCTGAACCTTTGGGGAGGACTTGGCCCTCCTTTCTGTCCAGGGATCTCTTTACTCACCCAGCAACAACCCAGCACCCGCCTCCCAGCGGGGTCAGAGAGGGAACACCCCAGCGAGGGGACCCAGCCACCGCATGCTTGCTGCATATACCAGTTCTCTTTCAGCGGCAGCCAGGCTGTGGGCTATGCCCGTGATGGGCATAAAAGGATACGGTACCTGCTATCGCTGGTTAAGAAAGGATGAGGCAGCTTGTGCCTTGGGAAGTGTAGGGGTTTGTACAGTGGGTAAAGATAAGAACTGTGAACAATGAGAGGGGCCCTGAAGCACAGGCCGGACAGAGACCCAAATGCATGGTAGGGTCAGTCCACCACCAATAATTTTATTCCAGTGTTAGTCTATATATT
The DNA here is from genome assembly GCA_032199065.1 of Smutsia gigantea. Taxonomy (NCBI): domain Eukaryota; kingdom Metazoa; phylum Chordata; class Mammalia; order Pholidota; family Manidae; genus Smutsia; species Smutsia gigantea. The sequence continues at coordinate 144,496 of JAVSCE010018380.1, forward strand.
TTACATCACATTTAGGGGGTTGCGAAATGGTTGGGTTAAGAATTGCAGCAACCCACACACCAACATCCTCCTCTCTCTCTCTGTCCCTCTCTCTCTTTCCCTCTGACACGCACACACACATTTTCCAAAACGGAAAAGGAAATAAATCCCTTCTAGGAGGAAAACTGCCGAGTTGTCAATCTCATGGCAGTCCCGTGTCCCAGAGGAAGAGCACCATGCAGGAAGGGCCGACTTCTGCTGCCACCATGGTGCCTTGGTGACTGGCCATTGTCCTCACAGCTCCTGGTCTCTGAGTGGCTGGCCTGAACCCGGGTTTGTCAGCTGCCTTTCCTGGGGAATGGAATACAGGCTGCAAAGAGTTTGTCCAACAGAGGAGCTGAGGAAGTGGAGCTGGGCTCTCAGCTGTAACTGACCCCACGGTCACCTTGCCCCTCCCCACTTCCCCAGTCATTCTCCATCTCTCCCAGGACGGTTTGCATTTTAGCTGAATGTAATGAAAGAAAGTTGGCCCCAAAAGTGTCTCTGGACGATTCTGCCCAGAACTAGAGAGAAGTTTCTGGCAGAACTTCCAAGGTACAAGCAAACTCCTAACGGGGCTTGGCAGATCACAAACAATTAGGTGACTGCACTCCATAATCAGCCCATGGGGAGAGGGGAATCTGGCACAATGTTGCTTTGGTTGGAACTAAGGTGCTTTTCTTTCAGTGTCTCCAGGCCTCAAGGAAGCTGGAAGGAACACCAGGACTTCTTATTTGAGGCAAATCTGACATGTCAGCATTCACCGAGGAGCTTCAAGCTGGCAAGCACATTAAGTCTATGAGGTCTCCTAAATCCACCTGAATTGTCTGTTGAGAGAGAGGTACATTCATGCTTGTAAGAATTGAGTTCCCAGAAGCTATGAGGCCTGCTGGATGATCAGCTCTCCTACCATGAGGAAGAAGTGAGTGGAGCAATGCTCTGTGGGCCTGGAGCTTGCCTCCAAGTCGCTGGGAATCAAGTCACAAATGGAGTGGCTTTTTCTGACTGGAGGCCACAGGAATGATCCACAGCTTCCAAGAGGGCTTATTCCCAGCAGGGTGGGGTTGGGAGAGGCTGTCAGCCATCTGGAGGCAGTGGGTGTGCTTCAGATGGGCTTCTCCAAGGGGCAGCCCCACAGAGGGCCTCTGAGACAAGAACATGAAGGCCCACCTTGCTACCCTGGCCCAGGGCTGGTCCTCAGCCATCTGAACTGTGTGCATGCACCCAGGTCTGCTACACAGATGTGAAAGCAACTGGATTTGTACAACAGGACACAGTCAGTGCCCATACTCCCCAGTGGTAAGAAACCTGGGGCTGGGGTGCTTTTCCACCCCTGTCTCTGCAGGTGGGCTGGCAGGCGGTTGCCCCTGGTGGGCATGCACACTGACATAGATGGAAGGAGTGATTCAGCTAATGCGGAAATGCTTCCAAAATGAACTACGAATAAGTTTACAAAAATGGAAAAGGAAAAAAAAACTCTATTATGTTGCAATCTCTTTTTGGGGAATGTGTTTCTAAAGGGAGTTTACATACCATGGAAACAAATCCCTGAAGCCCAGTTTCAGCTTATTAGCGCTAAATTGGCCACAGCAAATGAGCACTGCAACTGTCAGTGACCTGAGGCTTTATAAGCACACTGGGACATTTGGCAGAGGTCTTACATGCACCCCGTGGAGCAGCTGAAGGAATGCAACCCGCTATTCCATTTCCAGAGCCCAGAATAGCAATGAAGTCACCCCACTCTGCCCCTCTATTGAGGGATCTCCCAGGGCTGGGACCTTCCTGCAGATCTTTGCCCTATAACTTGGCTTTATTCAAAAGGCAAAACAGGAAGTAAAAGGCACAGTTGAAAAGTTCTACTGGTGGAAGGAGCCTTCATCTCTAACCATTTAAAATAGATTTGGAAGAGCCCTATCCTGGCAGAGAAATGGTAAAGGTGGCCTACAAAAATCAGTGATAAGAGGAAATAGTGTCCAGTTCCTGCCTCTGTAGGGGACCTGGCATGGTGACTGGTGAAGTGAGCAGAAAACTGTCCTCTTGCCAACAAGTACACGGCCCTGTAGGGAACTAGATCCAAATCTGCCTTATTTTATCATGTTCTATTTTCGTCTCTCACTTAATCTAATCCTTCATGAAGCTCACATGCTAGGGACAGATGAAAAAGAAAAATGTATATGCATGAATACAGTAATTAAAAATCTGATCAGTTTTGTGAAGGAAATAAACAGGAGGCTGAAAAGGAGAGTAAAGTGGGAGTTTGCATCAGGAAGAATGGTGAGAAGGGCCTTGGAAGGAGGGACTTTCAGTAAAGACCTCAGAAGACAAAAACGAGGTCTCTGAGAGAAGCAGGAGTAGAGAGGCATTCCAGCATAGGGACAGTGAGCACAAAATCTGTGAGGCAGGAGAGAGTTCCGGAAGCTTCTGGAAGTGAAATTAAGCCAGTAAGTGAAGAAGAGAGACACAGTATTAAATTGTACAAGGGGCAGGGTCTCAAACATGCAGTGCCCCGTTTTGGGTTTGGATTTTATTTTTTTTAATGTTCCCTGTTGAAACTCTGCTCCCTCCCATCTGTAAAGTAACAATATCATGATTCGTCTCCAAGCCCTCTGACAAGGCCATGCCTTCCTTTGCCAACTCCTCTTCCTGTACACACATTCACACGTGCACTCACACATATACAATGAATGTGTTTGCTGTGCCTGGATTCTTGGCCATTCGCTCTTCTCTCTCTCTGCCTCTAAGCCATTCTTGTGGCATCTTGTAGCATGACATACCTCTGTGTTTGTGACTTTCAATTCAGTCTTCTCTCCAAACTCTAGGATTTAATTAATTGATTAATTAATTCAGTAAAAATAACCCTAAAATCTGTATAGAACAATAAAAGACCCTGAATAGCCAAAGCAATCTTGAGAAAGAACAAAGCTGGAGGTATCATGATCCCTGATTTCAAACTATACTACATAGCTACAGTAATCAAAACACAAAAATAGACACATAGATCAATGGAACAGAATACAGAGTCCAGAAATGAACACACACTTATTTGATCAATTAATATATTATAAAGGAGGCAAGAATATACAATGGGAAAAAGACAGTCTCTTCAATAAATGGCACTGGGAAAACTGGACAGCTATGGGCAATGGAATGAAACAGGATCACTGCCTCACACCATACACAAAAATAAACTCTAAATGGATTAAAGACCTAAAAAATATATAAAAATCCCAGAAGAAAACATAGGCGGGAAACTCCTGTACATCAGCATTAGTAATTTCTTTCTGGATATGTCTCCCCAGGCAAGGGCAAAAAAAGCAAAAATAAAAAAGTGGGTCAACATTCAACTAAAAAGCTTCTATACAGCAAAGGAAATCATCAACAAAATGAAAAGGCAACCTATTGAATGAGAAGATATTTGCAATTGATATATCCAATTAGGGGCTAATATCCAAATTTTATGAAGGACTCATACAACTCAACACCAAAAGAACAAATAAAGTGATTAAAAAATGGGCAGAGGACTGAATAGACATTATTCCAAAGAAGACATACAGTTGGCCAACAGACATGAAAAGATGCTCCATATCACTATTTATCAGGGAAATACATATCAAAACCATGATGAGGTATCACCTCACACCTGACAGAATGGCTAATACCAACAAGACAAGAAATACCTAGTGTTTGCAAGGATGTGGAGAAAAGGGAGCCCTCGTACACTATTGGGAGGAATGTAAATTGGTGCAGCCACTATGGAAAGTAGTATGAAGGTTTCTCAAAAACCTAAAAATAGAAATTCCAGATGAAAACAAAGAAAACAAAATCACTAATTCAAAAAGACATAGGTACTCCTATGTTTATTGCAGCATTATTTACAACATCCAAAATATGGAAGCAATCTAAGTGTCCATCAATAGATGAATGGATAAAAAAGATTTGTAATATATACAATGGATTATTATTTGCCCATAAAAAAATAAATACTGCCATTTGCAACAATATGGATGGACCTAGAGGGTATTAGCTAAATGAAATGTCAGACAGAGAGTGACAAATACTGTATGATTTCACTTACATGTAGACTCTAACAAACAAATGAACAATGTGTTTAGACTCATAAACACAGAGAACTGGCTGGCAGTTGCCATAAAGGAGGGGTTGGGGCAGTGGGTCAAATAGATGAAGGGGATAAAGAAGTATAAAATACAAATTGTAAAATAAATTAGTCACAGGAAAGAAAGTATAGCATAGGGAATATGTCAATAATATTGTAACATCTTTATATGTTGACACATGGTAACTAAATTTAGCATGGTAAGCGTTTAGTAATGTATATAATTGTCAAAACCTGAAACCAATATAATATTGTATATGAACTATATTTCTATTTAAAAATAAATATACAGACATAATCCCTTCCTTTTCCCTGTTATTGAAAATTTTCCATTATAACAACAAAAATTAATTCAGAAAACATTTACAAATATTAACTATGTCCTATGTCCCAAGTACTCTGTTAACTTCTGGGAATATACAAAATGAAGCCCCTGCCTTGCCCTTTTAGATCTCCACTTGGGGATTGGGTATTAAGGGCATCTGCAAGAGTAGAAAGTGTAGAGGAGTATGTCATCTATCACAGGGGTTTAATGAGATGACATTAGAGCTGAATCCCCAGTGAAGAGTAAAAGATTTCCATTGAGAAGGGGCTGTGGGTGAAACACCAAGACAAAAGGCAGGCACAAGGCATAGAAGAGGAAATGGCTTAAGGGGCCAGAAGTAGCTCTGCATCCTCCTTACTGAGTAGGTGTGTCAAGGTCTTCAGAGGAACCGTGAAATACCATTCCCATCATGGTGAGCACCCTGTTTGTGAAGAAGTTCAGGCAGCTGGAAAGCAGTGTCTACATATGAGAAGGATGTGGATTTGAAACTGGAGGGGTACCAAGAAGATTGTGGCAATGATCCCATGATTGTTTATCTGGATAGATAAAGCACAAATGAGAAAAACTGAGAAACTGGAGTCAAGAATTAAATGAACATCCTGTCCTTGGTAGTTATTAGCACCTTCCTAGAATCCCCTGGTCCGGGTTTGAGACCCTCAGTATGAAGGGAAGTGAAATATGGTGAGAAGTCCACTCATGGGAGTGCTTAACAAGTGGTAGACACTTGGAAAATAAAACCTGTGGGGAAATATCAACAAAACTGGAATTGTACAGCCTGTGGAAGATGAGAGAGTGATTATATGGCCACAATATATAAAAGGCTTTGCTATGAAAAAAAGACAGTTGATTTTATTTATATTTTATTTTCACTCAGGACAGAAGGCAATGGTTACTTATAACCAAAAAAGTTTTGATTTGATATAAGAAAGTTTTCTAAACAAATAGTTCTTTTAAAATATGGCCAATGCTTGTATCTCTGACATAATTTATGGGTGGACTTGCCTGAAGCACGCTGATCCCCTCTCAAAGTAGTTTTTATTCCTGGGCTGAAGAAGTCAAATTGTCCGTGAACAACCCAGAATTGGCCATTTCAGCTCATGGTAAACAGTTCAGCTTCTTTTGCCAGAGATATATTTTTTAATCCAAATCCTGTTTACCCTATACCTGCTCACACTGTCTTCCTTAATTCTTGACCAGTTAAAGAGAAGATGGAATTTCCAAATGGACCCTGCCACCTTCTACAGTCCCACTCTATTTCAGACTGAGTAGACTGAAGAGTTCATATTTTCATTTGCTGTCTTTATTGGCATTATCAAAGGCATTTTTCCATTAGTTCCTAAGAAACACTCTATTTGTGCCTTAATTGGCTAACCCTTATTATCATGAGAGACAGAATTCTTGTGCAAACTGTGTTCTATAAACTTATTCAAAAAATAAAATTCAGGTATCGCCATGCCTTTCTGATGGAAGTTTAAGGAGTTTAGAAGTTGATAGGGAAGATAGCAAGAAATAAATTATTTGCCCAGGGAGTAACTAAGACTTCATGGCAGTCTGGAAGATAGAACAAACCTATGCCCAGGACATGGAGAACTTTGCAGCTTAAATTTGAGGCCCCATCAGAAACAGTTCAAACAATATTAAGTATCTGGCAGCAGAAGATAAGGGGTTCTTTGTATCTTCCATTTCATATAACCACACCCTTACCCTTTCACTCTCTCCCACCACTCACATCCCCAGGGACATGCCTCCCAACAGCTTGCATATTGGCAAAGGGTAGGCTGTTTGCCTCCTGCAACCAGAGGGTAGCCCTGACTATGCTCACACCACATGTTTGGTGAATCTGAATTGGGACTCTTGCCTGAGGCAAGATTGTCAGAGTGCCAAGCACTGCAGGAAACACCAGATTCCGAGCACCATCCTCCTGATCCCACTCAATAAACCTGCCACCTCAACTATCAGTCAAGCTGCAAAGCTGTCCAATACTCTGTCACTCTTTGCAGGAAAGCTTTGGTGCCTGAGAAGCTTCCTTGTCACCAGCCTGAATAAAGCTACTAATTTGTATCTAACTTATTTTCCAAGACTCCTCCAAGCTCTCCAACTTTGATGTCAAACTGTGTTAACAACGTCTGACTTGGAAAGTCTCTGTAGGATTTGTAAGAAATTAATGTTAGCTTTCTCTCAACAGAAAGCTAGTGTTTTGCAAAACACACCATATGCTTGTCACTTTGCCAATGAATCAAGATGTTTTTGCAGGCTTCTGAGTCTAAATAATTAATGGTAATGTCTAAAGATTACCCCAAGGTTCAGGGAGTAAAACTAGGGCCTTTGCAGTGTCCAAAGTTATACAACCTAAACTCAGTCCAATATTTCATGTGATAAATGGTCAGGTTTCATGACCACCCTCACATACCACACTTACCACTATTCATTCGTTTTCCCTTTTTCCCTTTTTGTTTCTTCTATAATTAGATTCTCTGGATTGCTTCAGGTTAAGTGCTGCTGTCTCTTCACAACACTCAAATTATATACTTCTACCCAAGTTTCTCTGACTTCCCTTAATGGGTAAGAGTGTGTATCTAATAGTTCATCTTTTAACATTAGCACTGTTCTTATCAAGAGATTAATTTTCTCTCAATACACTCTCACCAGCCAATTAATCCAAATCAATAATTCAAGCTAAATAAATCAAAAGGCCCACTAATTTTGATGATCGTAGGGATTACAGGTTCTGCTGAAATTTTTTGAAAGGGTAGATACTGAGTTCTTGCTCTACAAAATAAAAAGATACCTCCATGATCATTTGAAGCACGTCCTCTGCATCAGCAGAAGCCTTCTCCAAGGCTTCTGGGGGGAAAGATGAACTCACATCATTCAGTACCTATCTTCATGCGTCTCTTCTCTCACTGCAGCTCGTCAAAATGAAGGGCTGCTCAGCCCTCCCCTAAACAAGCCACTGTGGTATTTTAACTGAATGAACAAGAAGATCTCATTCCCTGTAGAAGATGAAAATAAGAAGAGTTCACTGTTACAGAGTACACTCTGTAGGCCAGATATTGTGTTAAGAGCTTTACAATCATTATTTCATATAACTCTCAAAAAAAAAGTCACTTCTAGATGAGGAAACTGGGGCTTGAAAAAGTTTTAAAACTTTCATCTGATGTCATACAATCAGTAAGTGGAAGAGCTAGAATTGGAACCAGAATACATCGGACTGTTCTAAGATTTGCTCCTCACTGAAGGCGAATCCAAACACAGCGCTTCCAGGACAAAATGCCATAGAAGGTGGGGTGACGAAACCGTCACTGTTAATAATAACAGCCTTGATACATCCTTCAAACTAGGACTCAGCTGAAGCTGCCTTCTCAGGACTTATTTATTAACTCTTCAAATAAATTAGCAAGAAGTCTAATCTTTATGACAAAGGCTTTAATTTATTACCAATTCATATAAAAGTGGCAAATACCCTTACTCTAAGTCCAGGTTATTTTATTCATTACATCATCATTATTTATGCATGTTTTGTGGTAGTTCATACTCCTATTTTTCTCTCTTAATTACATGAATCTTCTGAAATATTAACTGGAAATGTTGAAAGTCAGCATGGCAGAATAACCAAGTTCATGGTCTATATTTTGAAATAATGATGAAAAGAACAATGTATTGCCCATAGCAAGAATGTCTTATTATATGCAGAAAGATCTTGGGCAAAAGAAAGACAATCATCTTGGCTTCAAAAGTGTTGCCAGCTATGCCAAGTAAAGCTACAACCAGTGGGTGAGTACAATGGCCACCAGAATGGGCACAGGACTGAATAATCAGGAGTGTAGGAGTCTGAGCCCAGTGCCTTTAACCTGCTAGGGGTGTTGATATGGAATCAGTTGTGCATAAATCATGCCCCCATTTATTCACCTGTAAAGTGCAAGTGTTAGAGTAGTTGATCTCTATAAACCATTGTAAGTCTAAAATTCTAGGATTCTGGTGACAGCAACAAAAATAATCACATTATTTGTATAAAATATATTGGTTCGCTACTTCAGATATGAACATTACTTTAAAATTATAGATGTATAGCTGTCAAGGTTGGGTTAAAATTTTCCATTATTTCTCAATAATGGAAAAATACACATTGCTGACATACTCTTTTATGAAGCGGTACTGCCAATCACAAAGGAAGAAGATATACAGAATATTTACCAAGGGGAAAAAAATGTCCTTTGCCAATGCTTCAGAGGGGTTTTCTTTTGTATTTCTGTTTTATTTTGAAGGACATTGGGACAATGGCACACGCATTCAGAACTTCGACATTAGTCAGGACAAATGAATCTGTTTCTTGGACAAATAGTGGCGTTTAAAAGAGGAAAGGGGTTGACAGAGATAAAAAGAAACCTGAAACATACAAAATGTAATGAAGGTATGGACCTAATTTAGACCCAAACTGTAAAAGCACCTTTATAAGATAATCAACCATTATATTGTTATTCATTATTGTTAATTCTGCTGGGTGTCATAATGGCTCTAAGTACTTACTTGTTAGAAAATCACACTGAAATACTTATGGGTGGTTTGATTTTGTCCTCTCTTTGTGATCCCACATTACCACCTTCTATATATTTTTTTCTAGACAGCACATCCACGAGTGTGACTATGGTCATCCATAGATTATCTAAATGTAGATTATATACTTTGTGGATGGGCTGGGACAAAATTTTAACCCAAATGGCTTGTTTTTTTTGTCACCAAACAAGTGTGACCAGGAAATATAAAAAGTATAACCTATTGTATTTCAAAGATCAATCAAATGAACTTTAGATCCCTCACAGTTTTGTGTTATCTCTACGCTACTCCTCTCAACTTTCATAGTATCTGCTTCGGTTCCTCAGAACACAAAGTCTGATACAAAGACTTATGTGTGAGTACTTGATTGGTATAATCCTTGGGAGCAAGAGTGAAGGACAAAGGAGAGGAGAAGGAGGAAGTACAGGGACAAGGGCACATCATAGAAACAACTGGTGACTTGATCCTCCAGGGCCAAATAACCAGCCATGGAATTTCAGATAGTTTTCAGAATCATTCAAGGGGAACACAGGGGAAGAATTTATACTTCAGCTCCTACCCTCCCCAGGTTTACCCTATGGGGCATTAATTAGTCAATCACCCTTTACCTCTAGGTTGTACATGTGCAGGTCCTGAACAGTTCCATGCATGGGCGTAAGAGACGCAGGGACGGTCAAGACGCACCCGAATGAATGAGGCCAGTGTAAGCCCGTGCAGGTGAGTCTGAGGAGCTCTTAAATAATGTGTAAGGCAGTCTGATATGCATAAATATTGAGAAGTGACTATTCTATGACAAACTATGATCTTTTGGGTGTGTCAATGCAGAAGAGGGGATAAATGAGGCCTAAAAAACAAGAACACCTTTTACCTAAGATCTCTATATTTAGAGCCAGCCACAGAAAAGTTTTGAAAGAATGAATTATCCAATTTCCTCAGGTCTTAATTTCACCTTGGATATATAGCATTGTTAGTATATAATAAATAATATGTTATTACTAGTAAAAGTGGAGAAAGGGAGTTCTCTGAGCATAATAAAATTTGAAAACTGATTCATTATTAACACTTCTTTTTTCAAAATGAAAGGGTAGATATCATCCAGTTAAATTTTTGGAAGTAGTTATTCCAAAATTCACTCTCATTCTGAAAATACATTCTTAGTAAAAAAAAAAAAATCTTTTTCTTCTAGTTTCCACAATTTATGGCTATTAACAAGGAAGAATATTAATTTTTAAATATTACAAAAACATCAAAAATACTATGAATTCTATTCACTGTATTTGTGAAGTTGAATGACTGCAAAAGTATATAATTTAACTGAATCAGTACTGATTAATCACCTTCTAGGTCCTCACCCATCAGATACCTTGTATGGTTGATATGAAGATTAAAAAGATATTCTAACCTGATGAAGGGGGTAGTGTAATCACCATAATATTACTCATTTAATTGTAGATTAATGATATCAAAATAAACTTTAAAAAATTAATTAATTAAAAAAAAAGATATTCTACCTCTATGGCATCTATACTCTGGTTAGAAAGTCAAACACATACAAAGCCCTATGATACAAAGCAGAAAATAAGCTTTAGCTGAAGCGCCAAGACCCAAAGGAGATGAATTTTGGGGGTGCTATAGGAGCGTAGTAGCAGTGGAGACAGTGGTGGTGGCCTCATGTAAAAAAAAAATTGGGTCGAGGAGGGTTAAGAATCTGACAAGAAGAAACTTGAGCCCTCTATGAAACCAAATTATTATTAAGATATTTGGACTGAAAGCAAGATTATCTCAGTCTTGATCCCTTTATGTCACTAAATTACCTATGTACTAGAGGCATGATATTGTTGAAGCGTCCCCTAGGCCTACCAAACAGTCCTCAGCAGACACATGAGATGATTCTCTTCCCTACAAACTCAATCCCAAGCAAGAAGAGCTTCACATTATCCTTTAAAAAAAATGCCAGTTCATTCATGGAGGGCAGTTTCCATGCTACTGAGGTTAATGAGAAGGGAGCAGGTTCATGGGACCCCATCATAAATGGATCTTCTGGGGTCCTGAGGACCCAGTCTCTAGAGCAGGGTTTCTTCACGTTCAATTACCTGTATCTTAAAAATGCAGAAAACTGGGCTTCACTCACATCCACCAAATAAGACCTTCTGCAATTGAGGCAAGAATCTATGTGTGTGTTTGTGTGTATACATATACATATTTTTTTATAAATAAATACACATAAGTATATAAATGTATATATTTATATTTAATTTCCCAAAATTATTTTCGTGCATGCAGAAGGTTTTAAACCTTTATTCCAGAAAGGAGTTGATCTGAAGGGGTAAAGAGGCAGCTGTTTCATGCTCTCTACTTTGACTCTTCTGCTGATGTCATTCTCCCCAAATTTCTTTGGAAAGGTAACTGCAAAGGATACTTGGCTCCTCTCAGGAAGTGGGGTTGCCAAGGGATCCATGGATCTTGACAGGCTCTAAGAACTTTGGGGACCAAGGAAGGGGCCTTCTGACAAATGGCAAGATTTGTATTTAATTTTGGTTTTTCCCTCTTTCTTTCATTTCAGGGATTTAAGAACTGGAAAAGAAAAAATTAGAGATCATGACTCCAGACAGCAGAATGTATTTATTTTTCAAGTGATAGTCAAACAAACAACTCCGAATTCACGGCCTTGTTTTCACTTTTACTCCTGTCCTCCTGGAGATTTCCCTTCACTGTCATCCTGGTAATTGTCTTTGCCTCTCCCATGTGTATCCCCTTTTTCTTGTCTCCCTCTTTCTTGTTTTACTTCCTCTGTAAGGAGGAAACTACTGGAGGTAAGTTTCTGGAAAGAACTGTTACCATTGCATTCTGGCCTCTGATTACATAGAGGCTGTGTTGATACTTCCCTAATTATGCAGTTTAAAAGCTCCAAAGCCCAAGTATCTGAGTACCTTCTCCAGAGTCTGATATCTAGCTCCATCATATTGTGCTCTTCCAGTGGGCAGTGGAAGAAATTCACATCTGCTACTATGCTATTACTATGAATTTCTCAGTGATACCGCTCCAGCAGCCCTAGTGTATATGCTGTCTCAACACTTGTTATTGCTTACACAATATCTTGAGTGTTTGAAAAGGTCTCTTTTCTGCTGCCCCCACCCCATACCCACAATTTCTACCACCCAGACCACTCCTGTCACTATTTAACTGACAGTTTGGCTGAGTATAAAATTCTGGGTTGAAATAATTTTCTCTTTATAATAAATAAACACATTAATTCATTGTTTACTCAATTCTAGTGCTCAAGAGCTCAATTCCACTCTGATTTCCAGTATTTTGTATGTGAACTGTTAGGTTTTCTTTCCCTCCCCACCTTCTTTTCTTCTTTCTTTCCTTCCTTCCTAGAAACCTAGAATATTCCCTCTGGCCCAGTTTTCTAAATTTCACACTTACATACCTTGGCATGAGAACTTTTTAAATCTATTAAAAAAACAGATTAAAGGGTATAGTTATTAGGCCCTTTCTACCTGGAAATACATGTACTTTGGGTCTAGAAAATTTCCCTTGAATTATTTCTCTGATGGCATCCTCTATTTTATCCAGATCTCTCTTTTATTCAAATACTGAATCTCCTAGACTAATCCTCATTTTTTTTTCTCCCATATTTTCCATTTCCTTGTCCTCCCTTTCAGATTTCTTAAGATTTCCTCAATCTGTCCTCACATTCTTCTTGTGAATTTTTCATGTCTACCATCATATTTTTTGTTTCCAAGAAATCCTTTTTGTCTTCTAAATGCCCCTTACATAGTCCCCCATTCCTTGTTTCGTGAAATGTCTTCTTTGTTCTCTGGGTATATTAATGAGTTATTTGTTATTGTTGTTGCTTTTCCTTCTTCTCCTTATATTATTGTCTCTTTCTCTCTTTGTTTATTTTGATTTCTGTCTTTCATGTTAGAAGTTACTCTCAAATGTTTGTTATTCTTAGCAGTATAGTCACGTTTAAGGGTGGAGCTGTAAAGATCTAATTGGAAGCTTTACATGAAGAAGTTAACTCCTTACATGGAGAACTGGTTAATTGGTTTATCATGTAAAAGGTTATGACAAAAAAAGAAAAAGAAAAAAATCTTCCCCAAATATGCACATAAAAATAATTCACAGATTAAGAACTCCTTAGGTAATGAAGTAAAATGTTCACTTCTGTTTTTACACCTTAAAACCAATTAATAAACAAAGACTTTTCTAGTCTTTGCTTGAACACCTTGAATGAGGGGAGCCCACTGTGAGTCAAGACAGACCATTTTATCTTGGAACAGGTCTGTTATCAAAAGGTATTCTTTGTTTGATCCAAAATATGCCTCTTTGGAACTTTTATCTTTTTGTCTTATTTATGCTTATTGGATATATTGAAATCCAAGGGTTTGTTTTCTACTTGGAGCTTTTTAACTTAATTGATATTAATTCTGCATCAGTAATCTAACCTTTCTGGACTAGCACTATAAAATGAATACCTCTGTCTCCCTGATAATACCTGTAAAAAGATTAGAAAATAATGTGTCCTTTCAAGGATAATCCTGGATTACTGGGTGTTTAGATTTGTGTTCTGTTTGAGATGTAGAAACACCAACTGGAATAGTTAATCAAGAGTTAACTACTGAGAATGAGTGGCAGGTCCAGTCTAGATCTGGTAAGCTAGAGCCAGGAGACACCCTGCATCAGCTACATTTGGGGAGTTTTGAAAGAAAGAGACTTATCCAGATTGGTCAGACCCTTATCTTCATTCCTCCAGGGACACCAGGAAGTTCTTTAGTGTTTGGAATTTTATAATAACTTAATACACGGCTTTATGCTCTACCTACTCTACACTAATAGGGTTAAAGAGATGAAGACTGTTCTTTTGCAGCTAATCCACACAAATCCTAGAGTACAGTCCTCATGCAACAGGGTGGCCAAGAAGCTTGATAAATCTTTTGCAGGCAACAAAAGCCATTTTTTCCTCCCATATACAGCCAAAGAGGAGCTAACAGCAAACATCCACCAACACACAGGGGTGTGTTGCTTTGCATAGGCAGAAAAACCCCTTCTTTTAAAAACCATTCTTTAAGTTACCATCTTATTCCCTTAAAAGCCCATCCTTCCATAGCTCACCTTCAGAGTGGGATCAAGACCCCTTTAAGCTTTCTACCTCACATTTTCCCCTTTACCTGGCTCCACTCCAGCCCCCACCTCTCTTACCTTTGAGTGAGGACTGGCCACAATGAACTCAGCTGGAGAAAATGTGTGAGGAAGGTGGGAGCCAAGAAGCCAAGGGCAGAACAAACCCTCTCCCTGAGGCGATGGGCTCCACAGCTGTCTCAGGCCTACGGACCCTGCAGCGCCAGTCAGGAAGCTGGCTCTGCCCTGTTTCTTCCCCTACACGCCCGGCAAGGGGTCTTTTGTTGTTATTCCCCCTCCTTCTCTCCTGACTCCAGGCCCAGTGTTTTCTTGTCCTGAAGCCAAAGATTAACTCCAGGCATTCAACTCACTTTGACTAGGCAACACAATGCACATGGATTCACAGAATCTCAGGGATGAGATGTATCATGAAATGCATTGGGACTAACCCCATTTAATCTTTGTACCCATATTCACACCATTCCAGATCTATCTTTCCTCCATTGACACCAAATTTATTGTCTCCCTCAGAAGAGCCCACATCTGAAGACAGAACTATAAGAATTCTTTTCTTCCACACATTCACTGAAGGCAAGACATCTGAATAAAGCCAGATTTCAGGGGGTGTGTATGATTGATAGGAACTCTGTCTCTATTTCTGGTGTTTGTGTTCAAATCAAGAAATCATACAGCTTGAGAAGGCTTTCTTTGGTATACTAAAAATATAAGTATACTATATGGTATACTTAAAAATGGTGTATTAAAAAATAAGAAAAACTTTTCAATTTACCTCTTTAGAGGACTCAGATTGAAAACAAAATGCTAAAGGACACTGTTGTGTTTTAGAGTTGTGTTCATTTGGGGAGAGTTCAACAGAGACAGTGGGAGACAAGAGGGTTAATCACTGCCTTCTGATGAGGTTAGTCAATCTAGCAAACACCATAGTTCACTGCAGCTCAATAAGGAGCCTGGTGTGTTCAGCGGCTTATTAAATGCAAAGCATGAACATGTTTTACTGAGTAATAAATAGAAGCAAACAACCCCTGAAGCTGACTAGGAAAAGCGACAGCAGGGACAGTGAACATGGGACACAGACTAAAAACAAAACATGGTGCAAAGCAAGAGGTGGCTACTTGCTGTCCAAACCTGGAGCTCTACACAAAAGTGACCTCCTGACAAGTTGAGCAAAGGAGACTTAGTGGGGACACACCAGTGGTAGACTTAGAAGTCAAACCACACTTACAAGAAAAGGAACAGCATGATTTGTTATTGTCTGTGAATACCTGTTCTCTGTTACACTGAAAATGAATGCAGAATAGGGACAGTGTCTCCTGCCCAAGTATTCAGCATGCCAACTAGAAAACCAGGGGCATGGGACCATCAGGAGGTGCCACAGAGCTTTATGAATGTTCCCACGTCCATGGGAAGACACTTGTGGGCCACGGTGAGGACATAATGGATGGTGACTGAGCTTCATGCCCTCCTCCACACAGGAAGTGAGGCCCAAGAAGCCAAGGGCCAAAAGCACATGGGGGACTGGAAAATGAACATTTTCATTCTTAAATCAATCAGTGAACAGCTGGGTACTGAGAAAATGAGCAGGCAATTTCAGATTTATGAAGTTGCATCCTGACCCCTTAGGCAGAGCCTTTGAGAACAGAAGGTAGGAGGCTGACAGAGATAGGTAGGTGAGGGCATCTGAACCCAAAACCCTAGCTCTGATTTCATATGGACTCTTGAACCAGCTGCTAAAAAGGGCTGCCAATGTGCCAGGAAAACCGTCCCTCCCTCAGCAGCAGGAAGCCAGGTAACGATCACCATTTGCTGAAGATTTCTGTTGAATAAGTTAATTCTTGAATTGAGAATGTAATTTTTAATTTCTGCTGGCAATATTTCTATGTTTTGAATTTATTTCTGGAATTTTTCTGTAGATACCATTGTCATTTATTGATAACAAATTAGTTTTCACTAGTGGTAAGGTCTCCAGCCCTCCCCCATTCCCTTCCTACGGCAATGAGAACAAAGACGAGCAGGACCATAAATAGGAGGTGTGAAAGAATTCTTATGCTGGAGAGCAACATCACATAAATTTTATAACAAGTCCAGTACTTGCAAGGGAATGTGGAACATTAAACTAGTTAAGTGGCATAAGTATTATTGTTCACAGATACTTGCTGCCTCTCCCTGAGAGGATTATATTTTCTTAAATATTAGAAAATTGGTATTAAAGTTGGCCATGTGACTTGCTTTCCAAAATGAAATGAAGGCAGAAATGGCATGTGCATGTGTCACTTCCATGCAGAAGCATAAAGGCCCATGCGTGATCTGCCATATTCTCTTCTCTCTGCCAGAAGATTGCTCTAAACAGAGGCTGCTCCTTCACCTTGGGCCCCTGGAATGAAAATGATGTGGAGTGCGCTGGAACTGATCTACGATGGACATGTGACACGAAGGAGAAATAGACTTGACATGACAAGCCACTGGGATTTGAGGGTCTTTTGTTACAGTAGCATGACCTGCCCTATATCAGTTAGCATAAAGTGCCCTTAAAGGATATACAATAATTTTGTTTTTTAAATATAGTATGTGTATGCTAATTTAAAAGATTGATAAGAAACATATAAAAGTAATAGTATTTCCTGGATTGGAGATTATGGGTTTTCTCTACTTCATGTTTTTCTATAATCCTTAAATCTTCTACAGTTAACAAATATTGCATTTATTATTAAGGAAAATGTAATATATGTTCTTCAAAAGGCAAGGTATCTATCCATGCCTAGATTGGAAGTTCCGTTGTAGTCTCACTACTCACCATTAAGTTTGGGACTTTGGGTGACAAGTTTAGCATCTTCAAATGTATCCCTAAGATCTGCATCTTTAACCCCAGCTGGTCTCCTGTACCTCATCCTTCTTGCTTCCCCTCAACCCAATCCAGTGCCACACTTATCCCTCCAGATCAGGACTTGACTGCAGTGTCCTATCTGCTGTGTGGTGGTACATAAAACTAACACTCAGCACAGAAGACCCTCCATCCTTCCTGGGAGCTCTGTAAACACATCCTTCCCTTATTCCTCATTTGGGACCATCAGAGTCAAAGGAGTTCTTTTTTAAGGCCTATTCCTTCACCATCAAATGCAAAAATGTCTATCTGTAGGTATGGGAATAGAGGAAATGCCTTTTTCCTGCAGACCTGTCAGGAAATTAACAGAAATAAAACACCTTGGAACCCCTACTTGAAAAGATCGAGAATGAGGCCATGACCTTTTAACTATGGTGTGTATTCTGATTCAGCCTGATTCCATTTTTAAATCCCTAAAAATTGTGCTAATTATGTTATTAAACTCCTTCCTGACTCACTAAGGATAAGAAACACTATGTGCTATAACTAACAATCCAAAAACCTTGATAACTTACCCCTTTAAAGGTTTACTTCTCCCTTGTATCAGAGGCTGATGTGCCGAGAAGCTCTCCTGGTGGCTTCCCTTAAAACAATGACCCAAAACCCTGTTTTCTTTTATCTTGAGATACAAATGTTTTCAACAGTAGCACTATGGTTGCCATAGAGGGAAACAGAGTGAATGATTGCACAGGGACTTCTTTACCTGCAATACCTGGCAGCAATATACTACATTTCAGTCCACATTCCAGTGTCCCGAAACCAATTAGATGCACCAGCCAAACTGAAAAGGAAACTGGGAAGTAAAAGTTTCTCTGTGCTCAAGAAAAATATAAATAAGATTGGTAAGCATAAGGTGGGTCCCTCAGATTTACCATCTAGTCACCAAATATCCATTTCATTCTTTCTCCAACACGGAGAACTTACTCACCTCTCCCAAGAGAGACAATTCAAAGTTCTATCCACTCAGTTCAAAGTTGGAGTCTTGGATATCTGGGAGATGGGAAGGCTTCTCCATCAGATTCAGATGCGACTCCTCTTGATCTGATAAATTATGAACTAAAAAGAAAAGCCGACTGCCCCCCTCACGACATACACCCCAACAATGGGGAAACACCTCAAGGACAGCCTCAATAACAACCACCAGCCCCAATTTGGAAAAGGAAGAAGAAAAGTTCTGTGTCAGTCACTGAAATATAAGAATTCAGAAGACCCTCTGAGCAAATATTATGACAGACCCCCAGCTCTGGGGTGGGGAAGTTCCTCAGTCAGGCCGGGTTCCGTTCTCTGGAAGGAGCTCCTCTGTCCACTGTTTCCCAGGGCCGCTGCTCTGCCCACTTGGTTTATCATTCTTGGCTACATCTAAGGATCACCATGTGAGAATTAAACAACATTGGAAGCAGTCTCCTTCCAGCTTCAGATACCAATTTCCTTGTCACCCACCTACACCCCCTCTATGCCACTTCCATTAAATAAATTAATTTCTGAAACTACCAGGCTTTAATTCAGAAAATACAAACTGCTCTTAGCATTCTGAGTAGAAAGAAGTTTGATGCAGGGAATTAGAGGATATGCAGTTATTGGAAAGTCAAGAGAGCAGCCACTTTCAGGAAATCCAGAAATACAGGATCATTGTAAAGCCACCACCAATGGTTTCAGCTTCTGCAGCACAAACACAGCCAATTCTCAGAAAGACCTGCAATGCAGTTGGAGGTCACTGCCAATTATCTCAGCTGCCTACCGCACGGAAGTGGATTATTCTTAGGAAGATGTTCTAAACTAAGTCACCAACAAAACCCTACATCAACTGTCTGCTCATACTTATAAGAGGATAATAGAATCTCCTTTCCTTCTGCCTTCCAGATCTTTGGGAGAAAGTCCCCTTTATTGGCATCTAACCAAGACCCTCCTGGCAAAGGAGTCTGGGATATGTAGTCTCCAGTTTAGAGAAGACTGCTTAGGAGATTGGAGATGATACTGAAAATCAAAAATAACATTTTCACACTGAAGTTCACAGACATTATTAAAAATCATAGCCATTTTAGCCATTTTCCTTTTCCTGGTCCAAATTAGCCTGCTCTGTGTATCTTGTTTAGTATGTCAATAATACACATGAGCACAAAATGAATCATTTGAGACACTTTTATGAGAAAAATAGTTTCCTTCAGCATCTAAAATTTTGGAACTCTGAACAAAGAACATTAAATAAATCTGGCCTTTGATAAACATTATTGTGGAGCAGGAAAATGATGTGGAGTCACATGGGGAATGAACACAGTGGAATTCAATCTAGATCTTGCCACTGGTATTCTACCTGAAAATTATATGCCTTCTCTAGACCTCATTTTCTTCTCATTTGGAATAAAGAGATTAGACTAGATACGTGGCTTCCAGACTTTCATACAGCTATGGAACCATTCTTCAAATGAAATCTTACAAGTAGTTCCAATAACTGAAATAAATAAGGGAGGAGCTGCACCTTTGTAGTAAGATGGAGACCTGGAGCCCAGTATTCCCTGTGGGAGCTCCTGATAACCCCTTAGGCTCCATGGGACAGGGTCTAAAAATTCCTGGATGAGATTGTCTTTAAAATATCCCATCTACTTCTAAAGTCATATGACATAATCATTGTCTGAGCCTTCACACTGTTGGAATAAGTGAAACGCTCATTTTAAAAAATACTCAGCAAGCTCTAAGACTAATTTGTATTTGTACTCAATAAAAAAAGGCAGGGAGGAAGTGTGTAAAACATGTTAACAATAAATACTCAGAGTCAAGATGGCAGTGTGAGAGGTGAGACAGAGAACTCCTCCCCAAACCACAGATAGTGTGAAAATATAGTTAATACAACTAACCCTAAAACAGCAACAGGAAAGAAGGCTGCACCAGACTGCATGCAGACGTCACGAACAGAGCAGACCTCACAAAACAGGGTAACGTACGAAAGCCTTGATTTGGCGGGACCTGAGCCCTTCCCCCACCCAGCTCACCGGCGGGAAGTACGGAGCGGGGGAGGGGGTGGAAGCCTGGGACTGCTGAACACCTAGCCCTGGAGATCTGCTTTGCAAGCAGAAATCTACATTGTGTGGTGCTCTGGAGGATGGGGAGCTGGGACAGGCAGAGTGCCTGAGAGACTGACATTACGGCTGTTTGTGGAGGACAGGATCCACATCCGGCTGCTCTGAGACAAGGGAAAGGCAGGCGGTCTGACAGGCTTCCTTGCAGCAAGAGGGATGCTGAAAGCGTGGGGTTTGCACAGAGCTTGCTGCACGGGTGAAGAGATGGGGGACAAGGTTGTCTGGGCACACTCTGCCCAGCAGATTGGGAACTTTGAGGAGCTTCAGTTGCTCCATCCCCCTGGCTGCCTACTCAGCTCCAAGCCCCCCCACTGTGATATGCAGCCTGCTGAGCCTTCCTCCTGGCCTGACAGCACTGGCTCCAAAACCAGCAGTCACTGCTCTGGTGTCAGGCCAGCCAGAGGGAGGCCCCACCTACAACAGATAGAGACGCCAAGCACAGAGGCTTACACCTGTGTGCTCGGCCCACTGGCTCAAATACGGGAGACAGGCACGGCAGACGGGAATCAGGAAACAGATCTTTCATCCCCCCAGGCACTAGAACCACTACCCTACCACCCCCAACCTCATACTAGAGGCTGAGCAGCTCCAGAGACTGGAGCTTTTGGGCAATAGAGGGCACAACACAGAAATATGAAACGTCAAAAGAACATGGTACAGACCAATATCTCACAAACCCCAGAAAAAGAGCCAAATGAAAATGAATTCACCAATCTTTCTGAAAGAGAGTTCAAAATAAAAATCATAAACATGCTTAAGGAGGTACAGAAAAATATTCAAGAATGCAGGAATGAATTTAAGATGCAGATTCAATCATTAAGAAATTCCATATCTGAAATGAAACATACAATGAAGGGATTTAAAAGCAGATTAGATGTAGTAGAAGAGATGGTAAATGGACTAGAAATTAGAGAAGAGGAATACAAAGAAGCTGAGGCACAGAGAGAAAAAAGAATCTCCAAGAATGAAAGAATATTGAGAGAACTGTGTGACCAATCCAAATAGAACAATATTCGCATTAATAGGGGTACCAGAAGAAGAAGAGAGAGAAAAAGGGATAGAAAGTGTCATTGAGGAGGTAATTGCTGAAAACTTCACCAATCTGGGGAAGGAGATAGTCTCTCAAGCCATCGAGATGCACATATCTCCCAACACAATGGACCCAAGGAAGACAACACCAAGATATATAATAATTAAAATGGCAAAGATCAGGGATAAAGTCAGACTTTTAAAAGCAGCCAGAGAGAAAAAAAAGATCACATAAAAAGGAAAACCCATCAGGCTATCATCAGATTTCTCAACAGAAACCTTACAGGCCAGAAGGGAGTGGCATGATATATTTAATGCAATGAAGCAGAAGGGCCTTGAACCAAGAATACTCTACCCTGCGAGATTATCATTTAAATTTGAAGGAGGGATGAAACAATTTTCGGATAAGCAAAAGCTGAGAGAATTTACCTTCCACAAACCATCTCTACAGTGGATTTTGGAGGGACTCCTATAGGTGGAGGTATTCCTAAGACTAAACAGATGTCACCCAAGGGACAGACAAAGAGTACAGAATATGATTCATAACATACAAAGAATGGAGGAGCAAGAAAAAGGAGGAAAAAAAAATCTTTAGGTTGTGTTTGTAATAGCATACAAAGTGAGTTAAATTAGACTGTTAGATAGTAAGGGAATTACCCTTGAACCTTTGGTAACCACAAATCTAAAGACTGTAATGGCAATAAGTACATACCTATTGATAATCACCTAAAGGTAAATGGTCTGAATGCACCAATCAAAAGACATAGAGTCACTGAATGGATGAAAAAACAAGACCCATCTATATGCTGCCTACAAGAGATTCACTTCAAACCCAAAGACATACACAGACTGAAGGTTAAGGGATGGAAAAAGATATTTCATTCAACTAATAGGGAGAAAAAAGCAGGAGTTGCAGTACTAGTATCAGACAAAATAGACTTCAAAACAAAGTCACAAGAGACAAAGAAGGACATTACATAATGATAAAGGGGTCAACGCAACAAGAGGATATAACTATTATAAACATCTATGCACCCAACACAGGATTACCTACATATGTGAAACAAATACTAACAGAATTAAAAGGGGAAATAGAATGCAATGCATTCATTTGGGGAGACTTTAACACACCATTCACTCCAAAGGACAGATCAACCAGACAGAAAATAAATAAAGAGACAGAGGCAGTGAACAACATATTAGAACAGTTGGACCTAACGGACATCTACAGAACACTCCATCCAAAAGCAACAGGATACACATTCTTCTCAAGTGCACATGGAACATTTTCAAGAATAGATCATATGCTAGGCCACAAAAAGAGCCTCGGTAAATTCACAAAGATTGAAATTGTACCAACCAGCTTCTCAGATCACAAAGGTATGAAACTAGAAATAAATTACTCAAAGAAAATGAAAAATCCCACAAACACATGGAGACTTAATAACATGCTCCTAAATAATCAATGGATCAATGACCAAATAAAAACAGAGATCAAGCAATATATGGAGACAAATGACAACAATAATTCAACACTGCAAAATCTGTGGGACGCAGTGAAGGCTACACTAAGAGGGATATATATTGCAATACAGGCCTACCTCAGGAAAGAAGAACAATCCCAAATGAATAGCCTAAACTCACTATTACTGAAACTAGAAAAGGAAGAACAAATGAGGCCCAAAATCAGTAGAAGGAGGCACATAATAAAGATTAAAGCAGAAATAAATAAAATTGAGAAGAATAAAGCAGAAGAAAGAATCAATGAAAGCAGGAGCTGGTTCTTTGAGAAAATAAACAAAATATATAAACCCTTAGCCAGACTTATCAAGAAAAAAAGAGAGTCTACACACATAAACAGAATCAGATATGAGAAAGGAAAAAGCAGTACAGACACCACAGAAATACAAAGAATTAAGAGAGAATACTATGAAAATTTATATGCTAACAAACTGGATAACCTAGAAGAAATGGACAACTTTCTAG
This sequence comes from Smutsia gigantea, assembly GCA_032199065.1. NCBI lineage: Eukaryota > Metazoa > Chordata > Mammalia > Pholidota > Manidae > Smutsia > Smutsia gigantea. The sequence continues at coordinate 167,622 of JAVSCE010018380.1, forward strand.
AAAAATACAGCCTTCCAAGGCTGACCCAGGAAGAAACAGAAAATCTGAATAGACCTATTACCAACAAAGAAATTGAATAGGTAATAAAAAAACTACCTAAAAGCAAAACCCCTCGTCCAGATGGTTTCACTGCTGAATTTTATCAAAGATTTAGTGAAGACCTAATACCCATCCTTCTTAAAGGTTTCCAAAAGTACAAGAGGAGGGAATACTCCCAAACTCATTCTACGAGGCCAACATCACTCTAATACCAAAACCAGCAAAGACACCACACAAAAAGAAAATTACAGACCAATATCCCTGATGAACATAGATGCAGAAATACTCAACAAAATATTAGCAAACCAAATTAAAAATACATTAAAAAGATCATCCATCATGATCAAGTGGGATTCATCCCAGGGTTGCAAGGATGGTACAACATTTGAAAATCCATCAACATCATCCACTACAACAAGAAAAAGAAGGACAAAAAACACATGATCATCTCCATAGATACTGAAAAAGCATTTGACAAAATTCAACATCCATTCATGATAAAAACTCTCAACAAAAGGGTATAGAGGGCAAATACCTCAACATAATAAAGGCCATATATGACAAACCCACTGCCAACATTATACTTAACAGTGAGAAGCTGAAAGCTTTTCCTTTAAGATTGGGTACAAGACAAGGATGCCCACTCTCCCCACTTTTATTCAATACAGTTCTAGAGGTCCTGGCCATGGCAATGAGACAACACAAAGAAATAAAAGGCATCCAGATTGGTAAGGAAGAAGTCAAACTGTTCTTCCTGTTTGCAGATGACATGATATAGAACATAAAAAACCCTAAAGAATCTACTCCAAAACTACTAGATCTAATATCTGAATTCAGTAATGTTGCAGGATACAAAATTAATACACAGAAATCTGTTGCATTTCTATACACTAATGGTGAACTAGCAGAAAGAGAAATCAGGAAAACAATTCCATTCACAATTGAATCCAAAAGAATAAAATACCTAGGAATAAACCTAACCAAGGAAGTGAAAGACTTATACTCTGAAAACTACAAGACACTCATGAGAGAAATTAAAGAAGATACCAATAAATGGAAACACATCCTGTGCTCATGGATAGGAAGAATTAATATTGTCAAAATGGTCACCCTACCTAAAGCAATCTACAGATTCAATGCAATTCCTATCGAAATGCCAACCGCATTCTTCAATGAACTACAGCAAATAGTTCTAAAACTCATATGGAACCACAAAAGACCCCGAATAGCTAAATTAATCCTGAAAAGGAAGAATAAATTGGGGGGAATTATGTTTCCTGACTTCAAGCTCTACTACAAAGCCACAGTAATCAAGACAATTTGGTACTGGCACAAGAACAGACCCATAGACCAGTGGAACAGACTAGAGAGCCCAGATATAAACCCAAGCATATATGGTCAATTAATATACAATAAAGGAGGCATGGATACACAATGAGGAAATGACAGCCTTTTCAACAGCTGGTGTTGGCAAAACTGGACAGCTACATGTAAGAGAATGAAACTGGATTATTGTCTAACCCCATACACAAAAGTAAACTCAAAATGGATCAAAGACTTGAATGTAAGTCATGAAACCATAAAACTCTTAGAAAAAAATCATAGGCAAAAATCTCTTGGACATAAATATGAGCAACTTCTTCATGAACACATCTCCCCAGGCACGGGAAACCAAAGCAAAGTGAACAAGTGGCACTATATCAAACTAAAAAGCTTCTGTACAGCAAAGGACACCATCAATAGAACAAAAAGACATCCTACACTATGGGAGAATATATTCATAAGTGACATATCCGATAAGGGGTTGACATCCAAATTATATAAAGAGCTCACACACCTCAACAAACAAAAAGCAAATAATCCAATTAAAAAATGGGCTCAGGATCTGAACAGACACTTCTCCAAAGAAGAAATTCAGATGGCCAACAGGCACATGAAAAGATGCTCCACATCACTAATTATCAGAGAAATGCAAATTAAAACTACAATGAGATATCACCTCACACCAGTGAGGATGGCCGCCATCCAAAAGACAAACAACAAATGTTGGCGAGGATGTGGAGAAAGGGGAACACTCCTACACTGCTGGTGGGAATGTAAATTAGTTCAACCATTGTGGAAAGCAGTATGGAGGTTCCTCAAAAAACTCAAAATAGAAATACCATTTGACCCAGGAATTCCACTCCTAGGAATTTACCCTAACAATGCAGGAGCCCAGTTTGAAAAAGACAGATGCACCCCTATATTTATCGCAGCCCTATTTACAATAGCCAAGAAATGGAAGCAACCTAAGTGTCCATCAGTAGATGAATGGATAAAGAAGAGGTGGTACATATACACAATGAAATATTATTCAGCTGTAAGAAGAAAACAAATCATACCATTTGCAACAACAGGGATGGAACTAGAGGGTATTATGCTCAGTGAAATAAGCCAGGTGGAGAAAGACAACTATCAAATGATTTCACTCATCTGTGGAGTATAAGAACAAAGAAAAAACTGAAGGAACAAAACAGCAGCAGACTCACAGAACCCAAGAATGGACTAACAGTTACCAAAGGGAAAGGGACTGGGGAGGATGGGTGGGAAGGGAGGGATAAGAGGGAAAAAGGGCTATTATGATTAGCTCACATAATGTGGGGGTGGGTGGAATACGGGGAAGGCAGAATAACACAGAGAAGACAAGTAGTGACTCTATAGCATCTTACTGCGCTGATGGACAGTGACTGTAATGGTGTATGTGGTGGGGACTTGATAATAGGGGGAGTCTAGTAACCATAATGTTGCTCATATAATTGTACATTAATAATAGCAAAATAAAAAATTTTTTTAATTTTAAAAATTAAAAAAAGAATAAATAGTAAGTACTCAGCATTAAAAAAGCAGAAAGGGAGGTTCAACATTTGAAAGCATTAGGTTTGTGACCCAGAACTCAGGTTCCAAATGCTGTATGACTTACTTAAAGATTAGATGTGTCATTATTCAAATGATACCCTTATTGCTGGAATAATGCCACAGAAGGTTGCCCATAAGCACTGTACAGGACCATCAATGGGGCTGTTTAGGGAGCAGCAATTAGACTTAACCAGAACCTACGGACGTCACATGGAACCATAAAACCAGTATTATTTCCAAAGGGGTAGGAAGAATTCCATAGCATTCACCAGACTTTCTCAGCCAAATTAAGCAGAATTCCAGCGATTAGGGTTCATTTAGAGTAATATAAAATACAGTAAATGCAGGAAAGCAGAGGGGACAGAAATATATGATTACTAGAGTTTTCTTAACAATTCCATCATTTTCCCCATTTCCCAACTGAGTTTTCATGTGTTTTTTACTATATAATGACCACTACATCTGCGCCACTACAAAGGCCAGATCATGAAATCTGCTGCAGAGAGCTCAAGCAGAAATAGCCCATTGCAGCAACATCAGAAAGCCCAGGAATGTCTATAATTTTGTTATTATCTTGGTCAATTAGAGCTGCTATAGCAAAGATACCATAGACAGAAGGGCTTATAAACAACAGAAATTCATTTCTCACAGTTCTAGAGTCTGGGAAATTCAAGATCAAGGTGCCAGATAATTCAGTTTCGGGTGAGCGTCTGCTTCCTGGTTCACAGACGGTCATCTTTTTGCTGTGTCCTCACATGGCAGAAGTGACAAGGATATTCTCTGGGGTCTCTTTTATAAGGGCACTAATCCCATTACGAGGAGGGCTCCACCCTCATGACCTACACACCACCCAAAGACCTCACCTCCAAATACCAACACGTTAAGGATTAGGTTTCAGCATAGGAATTGGGGCTGGGCAGGGGGTACAAATATTGAGTCTATAACAGCCACAACCTGAGGACCATGGGTTTCCACCAGCTATGACATGCAGCCAGAAACTCTGGAGCCTGGAATAACCCCACACTTGGCCCTTCAAGCCCTTTCCATTTCTTTCTGAGATCACCACGCGATCACAGGCCTGCAATCCACCTGAAGGTGGTTCTTTCACTTAATCATGATTCCAGATGTGCCACTAGATCCTCTAGCTCTTCAAAGATTAGCTCAAACTCCACATCTTCTTTCATTCTGTCCCCGACCACCAAAACCATGATGCCTCCTCCTCTTACCTGCCTCTGTGACTTAGGAGTTGCTCAGAGCTGCTAGTGGTACCTCTCTCTAGCTGAGTATCCTCTCTCCCAAGCAGAAGAGAGAGGAAAACCTAGCAATTTTGATGTCATAGCATATCAGGATTTGAACCTAGGCTCTGCCCCTGACCAGCTGATGACCCTCACATCACCATGAACCTCAGTTTTCTCATGGGTAAAGGGGAATGATGATGCCAACACCTTCCCAGCGCAGCTGGAAAACGCTTAGCATAAAACTTAGCATGTAGTAGCTACTCAATAAATACTAGATACCTTCCTTTCCTTTCCCTTTTCCCTGACAAATTCCATGTATTTTTATCCAGGAAACTTTTTATCCTGTAGATAGTTATTAATTCTTTGTTATTGATGATGAGTCTGATAACAGTGTATCTGAAGCAGAAATGAGGAAGGCTTGTGGCAATAAAAGGTAACTATACTACTCTTTATCTTTTTCCTCCTCCTTTAAGATATTAATATTGGAAGACTACATGGGCTTCCCCTGGTAGGATTCCTGACTGAACACTCATAGAAGATGTAGCAGAAGCCACATGCTTTCCAAAGCCTCTGCCTGACTGGGCCTACACTTAAGGGGAATTGGTGACTTGACCATATCAGTGAATATGATAAGTGTAGACAAACCGCAAGTGAGTGGTGCAGGTTTTTTCTTATTGATTATCTATAACACTACCTCAACTTTTTAAGTCTCTTCTCTTTTTGTATTATGCTGGTGAAATATAATGAGTGTTTTTAATGTGACCACTTAACACCTTGACAAAATAAGATCATGACTCGGAATTCCCATCACCTCAAACTTGATTTCCTCTGGGGAAAGAACCACCAGGTCAGGACCCCAGTGTCCCATGGATGTCCAGAGATGTCTCTGAGCAAAGTGGTTCAATTATCAAATAAGGCTGAAAAGTCATTTTTGCCCACAGGCTTCTTCTGATTGAACAATCAAAGAAGCCACACATTTTCTAAGACCTCTTAGACTCAAGCTACACTCACTCATACGACGCTGAGTTTCCTGTTTAACTTAGTTTTACATGGAGTTGGTTGTTTGATTGGCTTTGCTTGTACCAGAAGAGCTATTAACATATTATGGACCTTGGTGTCCACTGGAACACAATTTGGAAAAAGTTGACCTCTCATTTTAGAGGTGAGGTCATTGAGACCCAGAGATGTGGTCTATCTACTGACAGAAAACCAGAGCTCCAGATCTTCAGGCCTCTCCTCATCTTCTGTGATCTCCTTGTGGCTAGATATGTTTCTCATCAGAATCTGCTCCCTTCTTTTGTGACTTTTCTGTTGTGTTATTCTCTTTGCACAGGTGCATGCATGCACATACTACAAAGCAGAACACCCTCTTCAGAAATGTTGGTTCTCATCCTTAAGTGGACAGTAAGTCATGCATTCATTCCACAGTACTAGAAAAGATCACTTGTGAGGGTGTTGTAAAGGCAGTATGATCAGAGAACTAAGGCCTGATGCCACTCAGAAGCTGGGTTGTGATAATTCACTCATTCATTATTCATTTATTCCACAGAGGTATCCTGAATGCCTGACACGAGAAAAACAGTGCTAGGTGCTGTGGATACAGATCAGTAAGACACAATCGTTTCCTTCAAGCTCCTTACAGTCTAGTGTGAGACACAGACCTGCAACAGACAAATGTAGTGAAGTGATGAGAGAAGCTAATTTCTACCTGAGACATAGGAAATCGGGGAAGGGCATTTCAGGCAATAATATTTGGAGTACCTCCTAAGAGTCTCATAGTGACTCTTTCCTAAAGCACTTGGAAACCTTGTCTTAAAAGCTGGAAGTGACTCAAGTTTTAGTTGTTCAAATTAGAGCAGCACAAATGATACAAAACAGGGACTAAGAAAAAAACAATTCTCTGCTCTAGCATGTGTCGTATGAATATCCACCATCTCCCTCTGCCCCCAACAGCAGCTTGCCTTGCTAATTGTGTTTTCTTAAAGCAAATGCTAACATTGGTTTATATCCCCTGAGCACACACCAGCTGTATAGCAGGAGGAAGCCTGTTCAGCATTAAAAATTGACCGCAGATAATTTAGAGGGCAGACAAGCCACAGGCAGATAACGGAGTAGAATATATTGTTATTTATAACCCGTGAGGAATTGTCCCAGCCCACCGTGCAGCGCCATCTCTTATCTCTGCTGAGGCTGTAGTCTTTTATAAGTCTTAATAGACCCTTTTCATGAATGCATCATTAGGAGCATAAGCAAGGTCACGTGAAATTTAGAGGACACTAATGAGACCATGTAAATTTAGACAGCCCAGAATGCAGTTGTTAGGTCATTTTCAAGTGAATAAAACCTGAGATTTGCTCTTCACTTTTGCAAATCTTCTCACCAGCAACTGCTCACCGAAAGCGCTCTCCAAAGCTCATAAGACAATGGGCCTATAAAGAATGTTTCATGGAATAACTGAATCAGATTAAACTGCTGTTTATTTTTGCAATAGAAACTCTAACAAATAAAATGGAAGATGCGGTTGCCATTTCCATCGACTAAAACAAATCTTCACTGGGGAGAAAAAGAGGAGAAAGAAACTAAAATGTCAGTTGCTGACACTGTCATTCCCTGGCAGTCAGTAAATAAACAGAACATCTATTAGTTGTCATGGAAACGTTCTGCCTGATTCAGAGCATCAAAGCTTAACAATAAAGAAACCCTGATATTTGCGGCTGGGCACAAACAACTCTTTTGGCATTTCTCATGAGCTCACCAGCACAAGAGCTAACATTTTCCCTGTTTGTTTTCTTTCTCAGGCATGAATGCATTTGCCTTTTAGAGACATGTATCTTAGAAACCCATCAAAAATATGTGAATACAGCTACCTCGCTAATCTCAGCTTTCCCCACTCCTCCCCCCACCTCTCTTTTAACCTTTGCCTGAGAATTTAAATGGCATATTTAGTCACTACATATTGTGGTTCCTGTACCTGATGCTGCATAAAAGAAATTAATTTAAATCATGTACAGGAACCATGTTGGGGAGAAGGATCCAGTTTTCTGCACCAAATGCTCCTGGATCCATCATAAGCAGTCACAAATACAGACAACAAATGAGCGTGCTTGTATTTGTCTCTTCTTGGGTAAGAAATTATTCTTCAGTAAAGACTTTTTGCATACTTTCAGCAGTCAACAAAAAGCAGCTCAGATATGTGAACAGAGATAAAGGACACTTAACCCTCCATCTCCCAGGTATCCAATCTCAGAAATGTTGGCTAAAAATGTCAAAGAATGTTCGTATTATAATTTTTTTAATCATGGAATTTATAACACCTCACAAAGCAGGAATGAACCAAGTGTAAAGGTTACAGCTGAGAGCCGCTAAAGCTTTAGGGGCAACCACTATTAATAATAATTAGCTGAAAAGCAGAACACAGCTTACCCTTCAGAGCTTCACTCAAATTTAGCATATCTAAAACTCTAGAGCCTTTGACAAGATAGGCATAAATCAGAAAAGATTTAAATTCCTGATTTTCTGGCATTTTTCAAGCTATAAATCCCACATGTTCCTAAAGCCACACTGTCCCATAATCAGAGCTGAGAGCCAGACTTCGGTTTCCAACTGCACCTCAATTCAGACTGGAAGCCAGACTGGCATAAGGGGCTCCTGCTTCTCTCTAGACCTTAAAACAATTCTTTCTGAAGGACAGTTAAATATAGTTTTTTAAAGCTTTCTGAAGTGAAGTCAAGAGGGGATTACATTTATCCCAATACCCTATCAGGCCTTTCTCATCTTCTGATGTAGCCATCTCCAAATTTTTCTAGAAGATCCTATTAATCCATATCTACATACTCAAAATGGTTTGAATAGTCAAGAGGTAAGGAAACAATTGAAAAGAAAAGGGTCTATAAATGAATGAAGTTGATTCATAGTTTCTCAAAGTGGGCTCACAGGTCACTTACATCAGAAATTCAGAACCACTTGAGATGTTGAGATTCAGATTCTCCAGCCCAACTGAGACATACTTAATCAGAATTCCCAGGGGAGAGGACTTAATCAATTCAGCAAATGTCACCAGCTGATCCTATTTTGTTTGGAAAACCATGCATGTTTGAGTTGCAAGCTGAAGTAGCCATGTTTTTCATAGAACATGATTTTTACTTGAAAAAGCAACAGGCAGACACATGATGATTATTCACATGAGTATCTTGCAGACCATTTTCTTAAAAATGAACACTTCTTTTAATTTCAAGAAAACAACTAAAAAGTACATGTTGCCAATGATAAAATTTAAGCATTCAGACAAGAATTAGAATTGTGGAAAATCTGTAATTACCTCCATGACCTTCACAGCTTCCCAATACTTAAAGACCTTCCTGATGAGATTAGTGGAAATATTAATGCATGTGACTTACTGATTTTATATGATGAAATGTGTCAACATTTGGGAGATCTGTACAACTCAAGAAGCCAATACTTCACAAATGACCAAGGTACAATGTTACAAAATCATGCATGGTAAAAGATCCATTCAAAGTGGGAGGTAGACTAACAGATTTTAACATAACAGAATACAAAATATTCATTGATATGATTTCAGATTCCACATTGCAACTAGCCTTTAAGAGACTATCACCTGTTGAGTCATCAAAGAACAACATCCACAATTAACCTGAAAAGTCTATCATCACACTCCTGAGGTCTGCAACTACAGAGCTGTGTAAGGCTGGATTTTCTTCAAACACTTCAAGCCAAAAACCATGTCACAACAAACTGAACACAAAAGCAGATACAAGAATCTAGCTGTGTTTGATAAAGCCAAACATTACAGAGATTTGCAGAACTGTCAAACACTGCCAATGCTCTCACCAAATAATTTTTTGTTTTGGAAGATACAGTTTTTTTTTTTAATAAAAGTGTTATTTATGTTAACTTGTAATAAGATTGTTATTTTTAAATAGATAATGAATATTGTTAAAGTTTCTCAATTTTAATTTCTAACACAGCATCAGTAGATACAACCCACACAAGCAAATGCTCTTGGGGTCCTCAATAATTTTTAAGATTGTAAAGGGGTTCAGAGATCAAAAAGTTTGAGGACCACTGATGTAGGAAAAAATTCAGTTATCTTAACCTAGAACCTAACTCTATTTTGCATATAAATGCAAAGTACTTTTGTGTCTCCTAACTTCCTAGAAGGCAACTACCACATAAATCAATGGTACATTGTAGGTTGCTTGGTTTAAAAATAGGCCAAAAACTGTTAACCGTTTCGTAAAATCACACGACCAATGGCAACACTAGTCATGATATTAGAGCTGCCGAAACAGTACACCTATACTTCCTGTCTTTGCAGTTGTGTCATCCCTGTGGTTCTTTTGGCAAGGTACAAATCCCTGACATTTCACTTTGTTCTGGTGCACTTGTGCCCAAAGATTTGCATGCTGAAATATACACTGTATTATTAAATTTCTTTATTTTTTATAATACAGTTAAGGCATTTTCTTTTTTTAATTATGTGTGGGGGTAATTTATATGATTTATGAATTTCATGATAAAAAGGACATTACCAAATATTTGTTATGAAAGGGACACTGGATCTGATATGATTGAGATTCATGCTGTAGAAACTAGAGGCTAAGATTTGAGAATTATCTGCATATAGGTAATAGCTGAAGACACAGGGAGGAATCAGTTTATGACATGTCTGGCCCAGAGATCTATGCCTTTAAAAGTGATAGAGAAATATCCATTAGGTAGAGGACATCCCAAAAGAATGCTGCTCATGAAAGTTTGTCCCAAGTTTCCCAGCAAGCTTCTACCTCTTTGTCAATCTCCCAAGTGACCCCTTCCCTAACTCTGATTTGTATGCTTTTCCTCCTTGGACTTACCTTCTCTGCTTGAATCAACAGATATCACAGCTAACCTTCAAAACCCATTCTAACTAGCCACACTTTTTTAGATACTTGACCTTAGCCTAAGTCTATCATCACACTACTGAGTTCACCAACTACATAGCTGTGTAAGGGTGGATTTTCTTCAAACACTTCAGGCAAAATACCACATCACAAAAAATTGAATACAAAAGCAAATGTGAGAATCTAGCTGTTCTTGATTAAGCCAGACATTACAGAGATTTGCAATATCTCCAAACCTTTCCCCACCTGGTTTGGAGATCTACTTTTGCTGGGCTTTTACTCCAGAAAACCATCTTGCTATCTGACCACAGAAAGGACAGAGATCAAAGAGAACAAGTGTAAAAAGAGACGCTGGGAAAAATGAACTTCTTTGATAAGACAAGAGGTTAAGCTGTAGTTACCCAGGGCCTCCCTGTCTCAGCTAAACCTGTTCTTTCTCTCTCATGAATTCTGAAATTCATTCAGTTTCACATTTTTATAAAATGGCAAATGTCTCACTCTCTTCATCCATGATGAAAATCCTGTTGTTTATTTATAGGGCCATTTGTTGCTGAAACCTCTCCTTCAAAAAAAAAAAAACAGTAATTGCTCCTTCGGATGGTTTTCTTCTATCTACCAGAAGATGTCATTCTGGGAAGAGGCCATTCAGACTTGCTCAAACCTAAGCAATAACTCAACCAAAATGAGGTCAATGTAAATGAGTACCCACAACTGGGGAAAAAAACCTGTTAAATTAAATCCAGAGTAAGTACCGACATATCATACAGAGAGAGTTACATGTGTCAAATGAAGGGGTGTTATGAGGATTAATGAGTCCGTTATTTAAAAATGCTTTGGGATTCTTGGATGAATGGCGTTGTTGAAAGTGGGGGTAGGGCTGGCATTTACAGATTGTAGTTATATCAAGGCCTTGTAACAGACTCTGGGGAAACATAGAGAAAGGAATGTAAGAACATGAAACATTTTTTATTGACTTTTTTATGTTTTACTACATTTAGCAATCTAAATACTTAATTCAGCGAAATGTGTGGGTAGATACCAGTGTCTGCTTTGGAAAGTTCTACAAAAAAGCTCATCAGAGAATCTCAATAAAGTGCTGTAGTCTATGAAAGAAACACTGGGGCAATAGCAAGAACCAATTCATAAGAAATTTATTCTTGTTCCCCACAGTGGTTTGTATAATAAGCAGATGTGAAAGATGGAGAACGTCAAGGAATTCTCTGTTGGCTGAGGTACAGATTAGCCAGAGGCAATGACATGGTTCCAGGCTGTTTCTCTGCAATGCTTCACGTGGTCGTGCATGCTGGAAAAGGCAGTCAACAACCCGGTTATTTCTAAATAATTGCAAGTCTCAAACAAGCTTCCAGATGATTGAATTTTTCTCTTCATCAGGAAATTTGCACATTGTAAAATGCACAACTGAGATCATCTTATCCTTTGAGATCTGTATAAAATTGTCACAAGTCTCCTATCACCTCTCTTGCAGAGTCTGACACCCCTGTGACTTCCCAGAGTCTGAGTCTTCATGGTCTCATTTGGCTGTGAGTTCCCGTTGTATCTGGATCCTCCCTCATCATCTCTTGCTGCTGCGTGTCCTCCCCATCCTCACCAGCCTAGCCATGGAGCCCAGGCCTTCTCATGGACTTCCCCAAAGCCCGCTGCGCATTTTACTGGACACTTGGGGAGGCAAATGGCATTTAATTCGCAGAAACAAAGACTATTTAAAAGACAGTGATAGATGTTCCTGTTTTCAAGTGTTCTTCAATCACCCCAGCACCAAGAAAGGCTCACTGACCACTTCTCAGTCTCCTGAAATTCCACTCAGCTCCAGGATTCCTCCATTCCCTCCTCTGCTGTTTCCTACTTTCAGATGCCTATTCCTTTTCCATGCAGAAGTGTTTAGCTATTTATTTGCAATCTCCTTCCAATCCATGCCCTCAGAGCATTATCTTCCATCCTGGATGCAGATTATCAAGTATTTTCCTAATTAAGACCATTTGCTCAGGAAAAGAACGAAAATAAGCCTTTTCCTAAAGAGGATTCTGTTGCCTTTCATAAAGTCTAGGTCACACTGGAACTTCTCAGAGTCTTTGGAGGGTGCCCCAGGGACCAACTGCACTGGCCTCCTTGCCACTTCCTAGTGAGCACCTTCCCCTTCCACCACCTATTGCCCGCTTGTCACCTGTGGTGTCCAGCAGAAGTAGCATCCTCCATGCTGAACTCTATCCAGATGATACTGTATGAACACCTCCTTAACATTGAGACACTTAACTATTTTAAATGTTCCAACAGTAAAGGAGGTATCTCATGGCAGAAATTTATAGATCCCGATATGAAATACCACTGAGCCTGCTGAGAGAAAGGAAGAGATCCCTAGGCTGAAGAGGTTAAAAGAATTGTTTGTTTATGTGGGGATTTTTGAGTCAGAACTTTTTACAATTAAATTATTATTCTGAATAGATAATATATGCACAGGTATAAAATTCAAAAAGAACAAAAGGGTATTGAGTGAAAAGAAATTCTTCATCCCTCTCTTGTCCCATAACTGCCCAGCCCTCTCCGCTCTCAGAGGCAACCACAGTAACAGCTTCTTTTAGATCTCCCCAAGGATCTTCTATGCACTTACATAGATATTTTATTTTTTCCTTAGCTTGTGCCCACTTCTGCCCTTTTTTTTTCCATTTAACACTATATCTTGAAGATCATTCACATTAGTAGGTACAGAGACTCCTTGTTATTTCTATTGGCTCCATCATTTTACAGTTTATGCATACACCATAATTTATTCAACCACTGATGGACATTTAGATTATTTTCGATATCTTCCTAGTATGCACAATCCTGCCATGAATTCTGTGAATATGGTATTTTAACCATGTCCAGTATATCTTCAGGAGAAATATTTTGGAATGAAACTCTTAGGCTAGATGATGTGTACACTTGTACATTTTAATTTATTAGATATTGCTCAATTGCCCTCCATGGAGACTGACTACCCTCCCAATGATGTGTTGAAGAAACAAGAATCTATCTGCACTTTGAGATGGAGAAGAGCTGGAATGACATATAAAAGGAGGAGTAGAATTCTACTAAGGAGAAATGGCTCACTCCTAGTGTGTAAGCACCTTGAGGGCAGCAACTATGCTGGTCGTCTCATATCATCCAGCCCCAAGCACAGTGCCTGGCATGTATAAATAAACATGGAGATATATACTGATAAGTAAACTAACAGTTTAAAGGTGGGAACTAAACCTAGGCTCTGCGTGGGGGAGAGAGAGTAGATCAAACAGCCTAATGTGTTATGGGTGACAGTGAAGAAGTAGCCCAAAAAATGTGAAAATGTGAATTGCTTCCTTTTTGTCATCATCTAAGAAATAATTTTTGCTAGTCATTGTTACAGTCAGGATGAATAGAGAAAATATGGTGAACTCTACTTTGAATATTATAACAGTCCATTGGAAAATATTGATCAAGCACTGACCATTAGTTTTGTCAATACGTAGCTATTCGATAAGGATGTTTTAAGTCCAGACTAAATGGCCTTGGCTGCACTTAAGGTCAGGCCAAATTGCTTGAGCTGCCTCACTGGCCAGTAATCCATCCTGATCACCATGTTGGGAGAAATGATTGCATGGAATTTGCTGTGGCCAGCCCGTTTTTAATGCATGAAGCCAAGCCAGGACTATAAAGGGAAAGGAAATCATGAATTCAGTTATTGGTTTAAAAATACAGGAAAATCAAGTCATTATTATGAGGTATGTAAACTGATGATATGGAGATTTAGAAAGACTACACACACACACACACACAGAAAGGTATAGATGCACTTCATTAAATGCTATACCTGCCAGGAACTGTCCCTATATTATTGCTAGACTTGACAACTCTAAGTTTAAGTATTATTATCCCACTTTACAGACAAGGAAACTGAAGTCTAAATAGGTGAACTGACTCTCTCATGATCACTCAGCTAATAAAGTGAGGAAGTGGGAATTCCAACCTAAGCATATGAGGCTCTAAACCCATATTTCTACTATACTATAGATTTGAATTGCAAGTGTGAACTAATGCCAAGGACCATTCACCATTCATGCCATTATCACACATTTCTATCTTCGGGCTGTCTCCCTAAGTCAGTGAGATGGCAGCATTTATGACATGACATTAAATCTCAGTCCCACTCATGTGCAGGCCACCTCTCTAAGTAACCAGCGTTACATCCTTTCCACAAACAATGGATTAGGCTTCAGATCTAGTAACAGCACATTTGTAGTATATAACTTTCTTTCCAGAACCTATCTGATCACTCTGGGCACTGGGGATACTTCAGCATTTAGACTCTACATTTATCACAATGTGTTGCCTGCACTGCTCTTTTTTTTTATACCTGGCTCATTAGAGAGACCACTAGTCATTTTAAAACCAAATTAAGTTTAAATACATTTCCTTGACACATCTGTTTTGTTAAATGTATCCCACGAAACCAACATTAAAAGCCAATGCTATTAAGAGGGCATAAGGTAAGCTCATTTAGTTGGCCAAATTGTATAACACAATGAATTAATATGGTAATACGCCTTTGGAGACCAGCAGCAGATAATAGAGGTGAACAGAGGAGCTTGAGCCTGGTTTTGGAAAAGCAAAAGCAATTCATCATTATGCTGTAACAATATAGGAGAACATTTCTCATTTCCCACTTGCCTGCCCCCATTCTGAAAACCTTTTGGTTGTACTTTTTCAACACCAACTTTGACCATTCTAACTTTGCTCACTCAGACTGCTACATTTTGGCTACCAAAAGAATTCACTGGTGTTTTGAAACAGTGGTAAATAAGTGGAGATTTCAGTTATAAGTGAGAGTTGGTGGGGCATGGTGCTGGGAAAGCCAGGCCCTTGTCACTCTGCACAACAACTAGCAAAATATTCTTCAAGTAGACAGAAGGCAAAGGCACAGAGCAGAGAAGAGCAGGTAAGACAGAAATATCATTAAAGATTCCAGCTGTCCTTCCTTCAGAATTAAGCATTAGAAATGATGCACTATGTAAATTGACAGTCATTTCTTGGACTCAGTCCTTCTCTCAGTGGCTTGGACTTCTGTTTCTCTCTTGCCAGAAAGAACGTAATTAAGCTTATTGTGTCTGGTCAGCAAGAATGGATCTCCTGGCTGCTTTAGAATAGAACTATTTGAATAGCGTTTTCCCTCAACTATAATATTAGATATGCTCATTAGAGAAAATTTTAGAAAACACAGAAAAGTATAAAGGATAAAAATGCAAAATTATTATAACCTCAATGCTCAGAAATACTATTAATATTTTAGTATATTTATATCTATTTCAAATACCATTAAGCAGTCTTCAAAAACAGGATTTCAGTTGCTATATAAAATGATTTCAAAATACTCCTGAGGGAGAGAGGATTAAAGATGGCAGTGTGAGAGGTGAGACAGAGGCTTCCTCCTAAAACCGCATATAATACGAAAATATAATTAATACAACTAATCCTGAAAGAGCAACAGGAAAGAGGACTGTGCCAAACTGCATACACCTGGAGAAAAGAATAAACAACCCAACCTCACGGAACAGGATAAGGTACCAAAGCCATGGCCCGGCTGGACCCAAGCCCTTCCCCCACCCCAGCTCACCAGTGGGAAGAAGAGAAACAGAGAGGGGAGGGAGTGGAGGCCTGGGACTGCTGAATACCTAACTCCAGAGATCTGACCTGGAACCACAAACCTACATTTCATGATGTTTTCATGGTACTCTCGTGATTAGGGGGTTGGGAAGCTAAGACAGGCAGAATACCTGGAGAGACTGACATCCCAGCCGCTTGTGGAAAGCAGGGATCCATATCCGGCTGCTCTGGGACAAAAGAATGGTGGGCAGTCTGAGAGACTTCCTAACAGCAAGAGGGCTGCTAAAGGGGCAGCGATTGCACAGAGCTTACTGATTGGGAGAAAGGACAGGTAGACAAAATTGTCTGGGTGCACTCTGCCCGGCAGGTTGGGAACTTTTAAGATCTTCAAGAGCTCCAGCTCCATGGCTGGCTATAGAGCTCCAAGGACCCCCTCTGTGATATGCAGACTACTGAGGCTTTCTCCCGGCCAGCCCCACCTGGCTCGCAAACCAGCAAACCCTACCCTGGCATTAGGCCAGCCAGAGGGAAGCCCCGTCTACAGCAACTACAAATTCAAAGCACAGAGGCTTATACCTGTACGCTCGGCCCACTGGTTCTGGCAGTGGAGACGGGCATAGCAGCTGGGAAGCAGGAAACAGCTCTTTCCTCCCCCGAGGCACCAATACTGTTCCCCTGCAACCCCTGACATTGCTTCAGGGACTGAGCAGCTCCATAGAGTAGAGCTTCTGGGCTCTAGAGGGCACCATATACAAATATGAAATGCCAAAGGAACCTGGTTTTAAGTAAAATTATGAATACAACCCCTGAGAAAAATTAAAATGAAATCGACCTCATGAATCTGCCTGAAAGGGATTTCAAAATAAAAATCATTAACATGCTCATGGAGGTACAGAAAAATATTCAAGAACTCAGGGATGAATTCCGGTCAGAGATCCAGTCATGGAACACAGTATCAGAAATGAAACATACAATGGAAAGTTTTAAAAGCAGATTAGATATGGTGGAGGTGACGATAAATGAAATAGAGATTAGAGAAGTGGAATACAAAGAAGCTGAGAGAGAAAAAAGGATCTCTAAGAATGAATGAATATTGAAATAACTGTGTGACCAATCCAAATGGAACAATATTCGCATTATAGGGGTATCAGAGGAAGAAGAGAGAGAAAAAGGGACAGAAAGTGTCTTTGAGGAGGTATTTGCTGAAAATTTTCCCAATCTGGGGGAGGACATAGTCTCTCAGGCCATAGAGGTGCACAGACCTCCCAACACAATTGTGGACCCAAGGAACACAACACCAAGACATATAGTAATTAAAATGGCAAAGATCAAGGATAAGGACAGACTATTGAAAGCAGCCAGAGAGAGAAATAAGATCACATACAAAGGAAAGCCCATCAGGCTATCATCAGACTTCTCAACAGAAACCTTACAGGCCAGAAGGGAGTGGCATGAGGTATTTAATGCAATGAAGCAGAAGGACCTCGAACCAAGAATACTTTTTCTGGCAAGGTTATCATTTAAATTTGAAGGAGGGATTAAACAATTTCCAGATAAGCAAAAGCAGAGAGAATTTACCTCCCACAAACCATCTCTACAGTGTATTTTGGAGGGACTGCTATAGATGGAAGTGTTCCTAAGGTTTAATAGCTATCACCAGAGGTAATAAAACCACAGTAAAGAAGGTAGAACAATTAATTACTAAGCAAATGCAAAATTAAATCATCTATCCCCAAAGTCAATCAAGGGATAGACAAAGAATACAGAATATGATACCAAATATATAAAGAATGGAGGAGGAGAAAAAAAGAACCTTTAGACTATGTCTGCAATAGCATATTAAATGAGTTAAGTTAGACTCTTAGATAGTAAGGAAGTTAACACTGAACCTTTGGTAACCACAAATCTAAAGCCTGCAATGGCAATAAGTACATACCTATCGATAATCACCCTAAATGTAAATGGTCTGAATGCACCAATCAAAAGACACAGAGTCACTGAATGGATAAAAAAGCAAGACCCATCTATATGCTGCCTACAAGAGACTCACTTCAATCCCAAAGATATACACAGACTAAAAGTGAAGGGATAGAAAAAGATATTTCATGCAACTAATAGGGAGAAAAAAGCAGGAGTTGCAGTACTTGTATCAGACAAAATAGACTTCAAAACAAAGAAAGTCACAAGAGACAAAGAAGGACATTACATAATGATAAAGGGGTCAATCCAACAAGAAGATATAACCATTATAAATATCTATGCACACAACACAGGAGCACCTACATATGTGAAAAAATTCTAACAGATTTAAAAGGGGAAATAGAATGCAATGCATTCATTCTAGGAGGCTTCAACACTCCACTCACTCCAAAGACAGATCAACCAGACAGAAAATAAGTAAGGAGACAGAATCACTGAACAACACATTAGAACAGATGGACCTAACAGACATCTACAGAACTCCACACCCAAAAGCAGCAGAATACACATTCTTCTCAAGTGCACATGGAACATTTTCAAGAATAGATCATATCCTAGGCCACAAAAAGAGCCTCGGTAAATTCACAAAGATTGAAATTGTACCAACCAGTTTCTCAGACCAGAGAGGTATGAAATTAGAAATAAATTTTGCAAAGAAAATGAAAAATCCCACAAATACATGGAGCCTTCACAACATGCTCCTAAATAACCAGTGGATCAATGACCAAATAAAAACAATGATCAAGCAATATATGGAGAGAAATGACAACAATAATTCAACACTGCAAAATCTATGGGATGCAGCGAAGGCCATGCTAACAGGAAAGTATATTGCAATACAGGCCCACCTCAGGAAAGAAGAACAATCCCATATGAACAGTCTAAACTCACAATTAATGAAACTAGAAAAGGAAGAACAAATGAGGCCCAAAATCAGTAGAAGGAGGGACATAATAAAGATTAGAGCAGAAATAAATAAAATCAAGAAGAATAAAACAATAGAAAGAATCAATGAAAACAGGAGCTGGTTCTTCGAGAAAATAAACAAAATAGATAAACCCTTAGCCAGACTTATCAAGAAAAAAAGAGAGTCTACACACATAAACAGAATCAGATATGAGAAAGGAAAAAGCAGTACAGACACCACAGAAATACAAAGAATTAAGAGAGAATATTATGAAAAATTATATGCTAACAAACTGGATAACCTAGAAGAAATGGACAGCTTTCTAGAAAAATACAACTTCCAAGGCAGACCCAAAATGAAACAGAAAATCTGAACAGACCAATTACCAGCAATGAAATTGAACTGGTAATCAAAAAACTACCTAAGAACAAAACGCCTGAACCAGATGGCTTCAGTGCTGCATTTTACCAAACATTTAGTGAAGACCTAATACCCATCCTCCTTAAAGTTTTCCAAAGAGTAGAAGAAGAGGGAATACTTTCAAACTCATTATATGAGGCCAGCATCACTGTAATACCAAAACCAGGCAAAGACACCACAAAAAAGAAAATTACAGACCAATATCCCTGATGAACATAGATGCAAAAATACTCAACAAAATATTAGCAAACATGCAAATTCAAAAATACATCAAAAATATCATCCATCATGATCAAGTAGGATTTATTCCAGGGATGCAAGGATGGTACAACATTCGAAAATCCATCAACATCATCCACCACATCAACAAAAAGGACAAAAACCACATCATTATCTCCATAGATGCTGAAAAAACATTCAACAAAATTCAACACCCATTCATGATAAAAACTCTCAACAAAGTGGGTATAGAGGGCAAGTACCTCAACATAATAAAGGCCATATATGATAAACCCACAGCCAACATTATACTTAACAGTGAGAAGTTAAAAGCTTTTCCTTTAAGATCGGGAACAAGACAAGGATACCCACTCTCCCCACTTCTATTCAACATAGTACTGGAGGTCCTAGCCATGGCAATCAGACAACACAAAGAAATAAAAGGCATCCAGATTGGCAAGGAAGAAGTTAAACTGTCCCTATTTGCAGATGACATGATATTGTACATAAAAACCCTAAAGAATCCACTCCAAAACTACCTGATCTAATATCTGAATTCATCAAAGTTGCAGGATACAAAATTAATACACAGAAATCTGTGGCATTCATATACACTAACAATGAACTAGCAGAGAGAGAAACCAGGAAAACAATTCCATTCACAGTTGCATCAAAAAGAATAAAATACCTAGGAATAAACCTAACCAAGGAAGTGAAAGACCTATACTCTGAAAACTATAAGACACTCACGAGAGAAATTAAAGAAGATACCAATAAATGGAAACACATCCCGTGCTCATGGATAGGAAGAATTAATATTGTCAAAATGGTCATCCTGCCTAAAGCAATCTACAGATTTAATGCAATTCCTATCAAAATACCAACAGCATTCTTCAATGAACTAGAACAAATCTTTCTAAAATTCATATGGAACCACAAAAGACCCCGAATAGCCAAAGCAATCCTGAGAAGAAAGAACAAAGCTGGGGGGATTATGCTCCCCAACTTCAAGCCCTACTACAAAGCCACAGTACTCAAGACAATTTGGTGCTGGCACAAGAACAGACCCATAGACCAGTGGAACAGACTAGAGAGGCCTGAAATAAACCCAACAATATATGTTCAATTAATATATGATGAAGGAGCCATGGACATACAATGAGGAAATGACAGCCTTTCAACAACTGGTGTTGGCAAAACTGGACAGCTACATGCAAGAGAATGAAACTGGATTATTGTTTAACCCCATACACAAAAGTAAACTCGAAAAAGATCAAAGACTTGAATGTGAGTCATGAAACCAAAAAACTCTTAGAAGACAACATAGGCAAAAATCTCCTGAATATAAGCATGAGCAACTTCTTCCTGAACACATCTCCTCGAGCAAGGGAAACAAAAGCAAAATTGAACACATGGGACTACATCAAACTAAAAAGCTTCTGTATGGCAAAGGACACCATCAACAGAACAAAAAGGCATCCTACAGTATGGGAGAATATATTTGTAAATGACATATCTGACAAGGGGTTAACATCCAAAATATATAAAGAACTCACACACCTCAACACCCAAAAAGCAAATAACCCGATTAAAAAATGGGCAGAGGATATGAAGAGACAATTCTCCAAAGAAGAAATTCAGATGGCCAGCAGACAACATGAAAAGATGCTCCATATCACTAATCATCAGGGAAATGCAAATTAAAACCACAATAAGATATCATCTCACACCAGTAATGATGGCCACCATCCAAAAGACTAAGAACAACAAATGCTGGTGAGGATGCAGAGAAAGGGGAACCCTCCTACGCTGCTGGTGGGAATGTAAGCTAGTTCAACCATTGTGGAAAGCAATATTGAGGTTCCTCAAAAAACTAAAAATAGAAATACCATTTGACCCGGGAATCCCACTCCTTGGAATTTCTCCAAATACAACTTCTCAGATTCAAAAAGACATATGCACCTCTATGTTTATCGCAGCACTATTTACAATAGCCAGGATATGGAAGCAACCTAAGTGTCCATCAGTAGATGAATGGATAAAGAAGAGGTGGTACATATACACAATGGAATACTATTCAGCCATAAGAAAGAAACAAATCCTACCATTTGCAACAACATGGATGGAGCTGGAGGATATTATGCTCAGTGAAATAAGCCAGGTGGAGAAAGACAAGTAGCAAATGATTTCCCTCATTTGTAGAGTATAACAACACAGCAAAATTGCAGGAACAAAACAGCAGCAGACTCACAGACTCCAAGAAGGGACTAGTGGTTACCAAAGGGGAGGGGTGTTGAAAGGCGTGTGGGGAGAAAGGGAGGGAGAAGGGGATTGAGGGGTATTATGTTTAGTACACATAGTGTGGGGGATCACGGGGAAAACAGTGTAGCACAGAGAAGGCAAACAGTGAATTGGTGGCATCTTACTACACTGATGGATAGAGACTGCATTGGGGTATGGTTGTGGACTTGATAATATGGGTAAAAGTAGTCACCACATTGTTTTTTCATGTGAAACCTTCATAAGAGTGTATATCAGTAATACCTTAATAAAAAAATTTTTTTTAATACTCCTGAGGTTGAATATTTTCATTTCTTTTCTTTTTCAATTATAAACAAAGCAATAACAAATTCTTGTACATAAGCCTTTCACCAAAGCTTCAGTTTCTATTGGGAGGACATATTCCTAGAGTGGTATTTCTGGGCCTGGGGTGTGAATAATCTTAGAGCTCTTATGTTAAATCCACCAAACAATTTCCAAAACTCTTTTTTCTTGATCTCTCAGCAACCGTTGACCACTCACTGCTCCTTTCCTGAAATCCTTTCCCCTTTGCTTTGTGACACCAGAATTACCAATTCTCTCTGTTTTCACAGTCCCTTTCTGGGTCCCTCCTCTGGTCTAACCACCAATGTTGAAGTTCCGTAGGTTTTTTTCCTATGCCCTCTTCTCCTCTGTCTATGCTCTTTCTCTAAGTGATCTCATCTACTCTTAGGGTTTCACTCACGGCTTTTAAATCTGAAATTCCCAGTTTTTGTCCAGCCACCTTTTCAAGCTGTGGATGTATATCCTAGACTCCTTGACTTCTCCCACTTCAAGCCTCACAGGCATTTCAAACCCATGATCTTACCACTCCAATTCTGTACTTCCTCTTCCCTGTTTTAGCAGAAGGACAAGTAATAGAATAGTGTGTATTATTTTCTTGTGCCTGACTTTAATGGGAATGCCTCCTGTGTAGCACGTTTACAGGGATATTGCCTATTGGTCTGCGATAATGATTTTGATCATATGAGACTGTGCAAAGGAAGGCCTTTCCCTCCAGGTATCTGGGCCCCGCCATGAGTCAGCAGTGTGTTAGCCCTACTTCACAGCCCGAATCTGTGCCTTTCTCCTACTGATGATCCTTGCACTGGATACTAAAATTATCCAACACATAGTAAATACCACAAAGTTAATAAAGGCCAAAACTGTGCAGTGAAATAGACCAAAACTATTCAATAAAGGACCACCTCTTGTTAAACACTCAAAAAACGAATAGACTGAAGACAAAAAGAGTCTACAGAAATATTTAAACAAAATCAAAATCAACAAATAATTAAAGTGCATAAAGCAAGAATAGTGTGGATATAAATTGTTGGAAGAATTAAATATCCTCCTCAGAATTAGGAACTTCAAAATTTGACCCATAAAATTAGAATTGGAAAAAATAATGTCCTCAAAAGAAAACTCACACAGGCAGAAATTATCTGTAAGATTTGATACGGACCAAAGCAGAATTAAAAAGAACAACCAAACAATGAATCAAAACTTTGCTGATCTCAATGAAAATAATCAGAAAAATCAAAATGGAAATGGAAAAAAATTGGGCCAGTTTAACTGTACTTTAAAAAAATTAAGAAATTGGATCTTATCAGTGGACTCTTTGTGGAACAAAGGATAAATTATTTGCTCTGAAGAAGTTTCATACATTGAGTATGCTGGCATCTCTTCCTCAATGTCTCCACACTTCACACAGAATGAGGCACCTAAACCACACTCTACATCCTTAGGCTCACGACAAGGCTGGGTAGCAAAGCTGTCCCTGTGTGAAGATTCCATTTGGAGCTCCAGGCACCAGACAGGCACAGCCGACCTGAATTTTATCCATGCTCTTTGCAGGACCCTCTTACATTCTTTACCTAGTATCACACCTAAGCCTACTGGGGAAAGGACCTCAAAATTGAAGACTCTTAAAGCATCAAGGCATCTTGAAAAACATCTTCTTCAGGTGTTCCCAGCCTGGGGCCACAGCATCCTAGAAACTAAATGCAGACTGAATAAATAATAGATGTTCTACCATTTATTTTAATATGCTATTCAATCAATTCTAGTATTTTCTCATTCTGTGTCTTTTCAACCAGCAGATTCTAAAAGCCTAAGAGTTTTCATGTGGGATGGTATGACATCTTTTTTAATATTAAATGAAATACATAAAGCCAAAACTGATCCAGTCTAATCCCTTCATTTTACAGATGAGGAACAGGTAAGTTACATGAATTACTCAGGGACACTTACTAAATTAATAACATGGCTAGATATAAATATTTATACTCCTGATTAAACACTGAGGGCTCTTTTTACTGGATTCCTTTCTAATGAAGGTCAAACTCAAACACGGCTTTATGCCTTCACATTTGCTTCTTTTTACGGCTTCTGTTTTGTTTTGCTTTTTGTTGTGTGTGCGTGTGTGTGTGTGTGTGAGATCAGTGTTAGCTAAGTCCAAATATCTGAGAGAAGCAAGAAAATTAGATCATGCTGATCTTCAGAGAATAAGTATTATAAGGCAATCACAAAATTTAATTGAAATGTTATCATTGATATGCCTTTTTTTTCTTCCTAAGCCACCTGCGGACACTATCAAAGCCTTGATGAATGTGACCTAGCATTCTCTCTTCCAGGCAGATAATCACCCTAATGGAGAGTACATTTCCAAGCACCCCCATGGCATGTGGCTCTCCTGATAGAGACTACATTTCTCAGCCTTCTTCGTGGCCACGTGTGCCAGTGGGACTAATGTGACTAAGTACTTGCCAATAGAATGTGAATAGAAGTGACATGTACAACATACACCTCACTTAGAAATTTCTTGCCTTGGATTTTTTTCTGTCTTTCCTCCTTCCCAGTAGCTAGAATATGAACATATTTTTGACCAGCTATTTAGTAAAGTTAATGCCTCTGTGTGATGGTAGAGCAAAAATAGGCCAGGCACTGAAGCCTCTGAGTGACTTCATGGAGCATAATTGCCCATCAGCCCAGATTACAAAAGCTGTGGTCCATGTCACTCACTGTCCTTCAGAGATTCTTGGTTATGGTCACTCTGCCTCAGTTATAACTTACAGCAGGCAAACGTTTTTTTGCCCTTTGAGGGCACTAAGAAAGAAAAATAAGGTCATCAG
Source organism: Smutsia gigantea (assembly GCA_032199065.1). Classification (NCBI taxonomy): domain Eukaryota; kingdom Metazoa; phylum Chordata; class Mammalia; order Pholidota; family Manidae; genus Smutsia; species Smutsia gigantea. Next base: position 192,286 of record JAVSCE010018380.1, read on the forward strand.
CTTGCCACACTGGCCAAGATATACTTAATTCTAGATTAGTCTGTACAGTGTCTATCTGAGAGGGGAAAACGCCAACTCCATGGTTTTGGATCAAAAGGTTGGGTCTGGTTCATGTTATAGAAGTAAGACAGAAGTCTGGCCCATATTTTAGGGATCTCTATCACCTAACAAACATTTTTTTTAAATCTCCTGTTTTCATTATTCTTAGTAAAAGAATTATGTGAGCAGGCAGAGAAAAAACATGAGAGCTATACTGTGCATTTCACTGAAAATATATTTATACTTCTGAAATCTTGATAGGAGAACATTAATTTAAATCGTATTTAACATTATTAAAATATTTTCATGTTGATCTTTTTAACCACTCTTAGCATTCTCTCCTTTACACTAAAAGAGGTTTGTAATGGGCCTTCTGGCAAGTAAGAGCAGAAAAAGAACTCTAAGTCCCTTTCCCTTTTTGCCACATCCTTGAGCTACCAACCTGACACTGTATGGGTTCAGACCCATCTCCAGCTGCAGCTGAATTAGAAGAGGAGGACCTCTAAGTTTGGGTGTCCAGGTACTCCTGAGAAAGAGAGTGTTCCCTGGTGACATTCTCTTCCTAGGGATGCAAGAGCCTAAAAACAATGCTATGGAGGCTCCTACCAGCCACCCCACTGATGTGTGTGGCAAACTCTATGAAGCTCACAAACAGTGAGAAGGGATATTCACCTCTCTCCTCCTCTCCTCCACTGCCCTGCAAAGTCCACCCCTGTCCTGGAAAGCACCGCCCCCTCTGCCCTGACCTCTACAGAGACAGTGGATTAAGTGAAGCCTCCTATTCCTTCCCAGCTCAGAAATCTCATAATTCCACTATTTCTAATTGGATATTTTTTCTCTCCAATGGGAAAGCAAACTTGCTTTTTTTCTGTTCTGCTCTCCCTGTCCTCCTGAACCTCTCTTTCTCAGCCTATTTATTGCTCCCATTGTCCCCCAAAGAACTGAAGGTGATGAAATACTTTCTTTAATAATAGAGTGCATTTTTTTGTCCTCATCTTACCATTCAAGTCAGATAAGGTCCTGCTTTTAAATTAGTGATTAGTGAATCTGAAGCCCACAGTTTGCTTTTGTCATTTTCAAAAAATATTGTTACAATTAATGTAATCCCCATTCTCCCTCTCCCAACACGTGAAACAAGACAGAATCATTCTCACTGCATCTACCCAAGTCCAGAAATATGTAACAGAGTACCCCCAAACCACAGGGAAAGCATTTCTTAGCTCTCAGTTTTTCTACTCTGATCCAGGGATATCCAGAGACTCTCCAATCACTGTCTAAAGGAATTAAAAGCTCTTCACAGAATATAGCCTTCTCCTGCCACCACTCCTGGCTCGTATCCACCAGTAATCTCCATTTCAGTGTTTTGACAATATTGAAAATTTTTTAAAGGATGTGGTATAATACATAATAAATACTTAATAATTTGAAATATATTTTTTGTTCACAATCTGTTCACATTAAAGGTTGAATTGACCTAGCTTATCTTCAAAGAAACAGCATTTAAGGATACCATTATTTTATTGTTTTATAGTAGTAAGTGGGGTTGTGAAAAACTTTTTCCTCACTCAACTATGTCTCAAAACTACTCCTCATATAAGACATCTTTGACCGACTTTATCAGGACAATTATCCTCCAAAAATGTAATGATTGGCTTTTGCATAATACAGGGAGCCTATACAACCTAAATCTCATATATTGTATAGACTAACATAGCAGGTCTTGGGTAGATGAGTAATATTAGAATTTAGTGTGACATTGAGCTAATGGTGTCAAAAGTCATATAAATACAGAGTTCCAGTTAATTTATTTTTAAGCTCATCCTCTTCATCTAATCCAGACTCCAATTTAGATCATAGAAATCTCTTCCTTCCTTTTCTGGAAGAAGCAAAAGTCAACACAGCTTCTCTTCCAGCTATAAAATAGACAGAGACCAATATATTTTTGAAGCCCATGTTCAATAATGATAGTCAAGTTTAGAGATAATGTTTTATTGCAACCGTTGATTATAAATAGTGCAATAATTCAAGAATTCACCTTCTTTCCATTGTTTGACCCCAAAATGTTAAGTATAAATATGTGATGCTCCTCCTGGACAAATGAGATTTCAGGAAGCAGAATTGCTTTATGATCAAACTAAACTTTATTTAATAAAATGTCTTTAATAGAGCTGTGGTTTAAAGCCAGTCAAAAGCAATGACATATGATAAATGTTCTACTTCAAACATGCACGTTATAATCAAATCATAAGGATAATTCAACCCAAAGCTCAAATTGTTCCTGTGTTCACCAGTTACATGTTGAAACTCTGTATTGTGACTCAGAGCTGAGAAGCTACTGGCTATTTATTAAAAAGTATTGCTTTCCTTACTTCAGATGCCTCTATTCACATTTTGAACACACACACACAAATATATATCCTTCCCAAATGATTTTAGGACCTCATTTTACATGAACACTTTAGAAAGATGTATTAAGGAATTCACTCACTTTTCAGGAAAAAGCTCTATAACCCCATTTTTTATATTGAAAAGATCCCTACTTCTGAAGTCAACTGTGAATGCTTGTGCAAGTTAGACTTAAAGACAAACATTTGCTAAGACACACTGACATCATATATATCAAGTTGGGCTCCATCTCAGTGATTTGAGATCATGTAAATGACCAATTATACCTAAGTTCAGAGTTTGGGCCAGGTAGTGTTTCTAAATTTCTGATATATATTAAACAGATAGGAAATTGGAATTCTAGGAATTCTCTGAATTCCCCAAATCACAAACCATTCTTAAAATACTTAAAATATTTCTCATATATTTTACTCATAATCATAGATATCTTTAAAAAATTGCTTAACCGATAAGAAATGTTAAGTTTAGTAGTACTTACAAAGAACTGTAGCCTACAGAAAATAATTGAACACTGAAAAACCAGCAAACATTAGCGGGTAGGGTTCAAATAACATTCAATCTCCTAGCAAAGTTAATAACACTACACAGAATCAAAGTCTAAATTGCCAATTTAAGATCCTATTTTGCTTCCAAAACTCATTATTTCTTAGAGCACCACTCTTAGGATTTGCCTAAAGTACACTATGCACATAAATTTATTAATATTTATTTCATTTACAAGAATAAGATACCATTAGCAGCCGATTGGTCCATGAACACATTATTATAAAGGCCTCAACTATAAGCAAGCCTAAATGATTGGACTGTGACACTTTTGTCCTCTGCACTCCCCCCAGGCTCCTAGAAATGTTAACCTTAACCCCAAAATCCATGTGTTCATGTTTCCTGTTCTTGCTTTCAATTTGATAGCAGTGGATCTGATCAGTAGTTGCTCTATTTGATCACTCAGCTTTAATTCTCACAGGAGAATTACGCTTTTTTTCCTTTTTCCCAATTTCTTGACAGGTTTTTTTCTGGGAACTTAGAAAAACATAAGGTTTCCTGAAAAATATTGGGGAGAAATTCCCATACGGACATATTAACAGGAGAAACAGATCAATGAAATAACACAGACTTTCATAATAGCAGTTTGCTGTAATTTCAAATGGTTCCTATCAAAAGTCCTAGGAGCATGGAAAATGGTTCTTCAGCCATGTTTTCTCTTAAAATCTCACCACCCAGCTCTCTGCTCTTCAGTCCCCTCAGCCCCACACAGACACCATTTCTCTTCCCTGATTTCCTAATAAATTTCCCCAGGAAATTAGCTGGGATCCAGCTCACCTCTGGTCACTCTGGAAAGACTGGGCCTCAAACAGGGTGTTCAAACCATGTTCCACAGAACCCTATGGGCTTAAAGAACACCTGAGGTGTTCCTGGAGGTGGGGCTCATGCAGTCCCTCATCTCTGCTGTCAAGCATAACAGCAGTAACATCTATCAGTTTAACATAGCTGACTTTCTCCAAGAAGAATCTTTTGTTTGTTTAAAAGAACAGTTCCGCTACTAAAAAAGAAACAGAAAAGTTTGACAATTGCTGACTCAGAGCCTCGCAAGGCTTGGGTGACCTTTAGAAGAACAGATCTCTAGGAGACTGAAGTCAGTCTCAGGCCAGGACCTAAAAATCCAGTGCAGGACTGATCACAGGAAGTGTCTGTGGCACCAGAGCCCGGTCAGGGTGAGCCCCCCTCTGCTCAAACCTGAGTTGTGAACATGGAACGACTCAGCCTTCAGAAACCCAACCATGGACTAACCAGACCTTCTTGTCTTTCTGGCCATGCATAGCCCTTCTGAACCACTCCAGCAGACCAAGGAAAAAGCCAGAGGTGAAAAGGACTACAAACTCTCAGTTGGTTTGTACTTCTAAGTCTTGTTTCCCCAGAGTGAAGGTCGTGTGATATTGCAAACACTTCCACGGAGGCTGCAAACTGGGTAGAACTCCGCCTCTTTCTTCGGGTCCCCTTCCTCCTGCCCCCACCTGCGCCACCTCCTACTTCCTCTCTTCTTTCTTCCTCATGCTGTTGGTGCTGCAGCTTTTCCCGTTTGTTTGTTTTTCCAAAGGAACAGAATCATTTTACTTTCTGTTCACAGCTTTTGATTTCTCCCCATCTTGATCCAACGTCCTAAACTGGCCACCAGGATGTAGTCGACTTTGCCTGCCAATCAACTTAAACCCTCTCCCTTTCTTCCTTCTCAGTCCAGCCCTCAAACCCTGGGCCTGCTTCACCAGTCAGTGAACACAACGGCATTCTCCCTCCCCAATACACTTGCTCACCCTAAGCCTTCCGAATGGGTGTCCATCCGCAATTCTCTACCTTTTGGGATTCAACTTGTTCTCAAGGCTCTGCTCACACAAGCTTGAGCTGCCAGTATTCCCCCAAATCATTGTCAGTGTCCCTGAAAGTGGAATGCTCCATCAGAGCACACAGCACTCTGCCTTACATGTAATATGTTCCCAATAAATAAAAGAAAGGAATTAAACTGAACACTGCCATTCCCAAAGCCCACATAATGCTCTTTACATGGCAGGCTTGGAAAATAGGTTATTGACTAGCTAACCAAATAGGAAAAGACGAGGAGATATCCTAGAATGTTTACGTTGTCTTCAGTCTTAATTTCATGCCATGCATTTTCTCATGCAAAATCAAAAGGAACAAAAAATTCTGGATTTTATTCAAATGGAAAATGTTTCCAGATTTCTTTTCATAATTCACACATACCTACTTGATACATTTTTCAAATCTTATGCTGAGCATTGTCAGAACAAATCTCAAGGCCACCCCTACCCCACAGGGAAGTAAATTCATAGGGTGTGTTAGAACAAGACCGCAGGGTGGGGAACAGCAAGTTATCATTCAGGACTGTATACCCTTGCTACTTATCTTACCATCTTGCCTTGGTGACTTGAAATGCTGGATCTCCATGGCAGCAGGTAAATGGAAGACTGACTTACAAAGAATAAATTGGACTGTGGAAATATGCACTGAATAATTCAAAACAAAAACTGTTCTGTTGAATAAGCTGCAGCTCTCATGATAAGCAGGGATAAAATGGACCAGTGTTAACTGCTATCTCAATTTCCTCTTCTGTAAAATGGGAATAATAACTACTTGTAGGGTTGTCATGAAGATTAAACAACATACTTTGTAAAAGCCACAAAAACAAGGATTACGTCTTGTTTACTATCCTTGCCCCAGTGCCTAGAATGTGCCCAACATATAACAGGCATTCAACATATTTCTGGGGTTTCAGAAAAACATAAAGGTCCCAAGCAATGTCAGGAAGGAATTCCCACATGGAAACATTAGGTTTGACAGGAGAACTTATCAGTAAAATAATTCAGAGCTTCTTAACTGAATTTTGCTGTATTTTCAAATGGAATTCACCAAAAGTCCTAGGAACATTAGAAATAGATGAATGAATAAATAAATGAATTAACTAATAAAACCCTTAGCATGATGTTTAACATCCATTAAGAATTTAATAAATAGCGGCCTTAAAAAAAATGTTATAAAGAAAGTAACTCAGTCAGCAAGAGCACATGCTGTTCTCGCCTCTGAATTAGAACAGTGTCCAAAGGAAAGGGACTTGGGGGAAGTCACAGCCCTCCACCACGACTCTGCTAGCAAACCAATTCCAGTGTTTCCACACAGCAAGCCATTATCAGGATCATCTTTCTGTTCTCACAGGCCTTGGCCCCTACTAGCAGCTCCCACCTGACTGCTGTTGCAGCTGTCTAAGTTGATCTCACTAGAAGCCCGGCTTTAGAAACACAGCGGCAAACACATGTACAGTGCTTGCTATGTGCCAGGTGCTGACCTAAGTACTTTTACATACATGAATCCATTTAATGTTCACAAGGACCTATGAAGTAGTTAGGTACTATCATTATTCCCATTTTTTCATGAAGGAAACTGAGGCACAGAGTGATTAGGTAACTTGCTCAAGGGACAGAGCTAAGATTCAGACTCAGGCAGTGAGGCTCCAGAATCCATGTCCTGAACTACTTACTACTCTATACTTACTCCTGTCTGTCATCTACTGCTGCATAAAAAAACACTCCACACTTAGTGACTTAAAGCCATAAATTTGGTTTTGCTCACCATTCTGTAAGTGAGAAATTTGAGAAGGAAACAGTAGAGACAACTCATCTCCTTCCACAATGCCTAGGGCTCCAGCTGGGATGACTCAAATGACGTCACAGGGGTTAGATGCTGGAGGCCTCCATTCTCCCTCACGTGTGCCTAGCATGGGCTTCCCCACAGCGTGATGGTCTCATGGTTCCAAAAGGAAGCATTCCAATATGTGAGTGTTTTCAAGCTTCTACCTGCATAAGACTTGCTACTGGCCAAAGTAAGTCACATGGGCCAAGTCCAGAGTCAGTATGGGAGAGGAGTACATAAAGAGTGAGTGCCAGGAGTCAGGGTTCATCTGGCACCCCTTGTGGAACATCTATTACAGTAAACAAGTGGGACATAAAAGTGGGGTGAGACAATGAGATACCACCTCACACCAGTAAGGATGGCCAACATCCAAAACACAAACAACAACAAATGTTGGCGAGGATGTGGAGAAAAGGGAACCCTCCTACACTGCTGGTGGGAATGCAAATTAGTTCAACCATTGTGGAAAGCAGTATGGAGGTTCCTCAAAAAACTCAAAATAGAAATACCATTTGACCCAGGAATCCCACTCCTAGGAATTTACCCTAAGAATGCAGCAGCCCAGTTTGAAAAAGACATATGCACCCCTATGTTTATCGCAGCACTATTTACAATAGCCAAGAAATGGAAGCAACCTAAGTGTCCATCAGTAGATGAATGGATAAAGAAGAGGTGGTACATATACACAATGGAATATTATTCAGCCATAAGAAGAAAACAAATCCTACCATTTGCAACAACATGGATGGAGCTAGAGGGTATTATGCTCAGTGAAATAAGCCAAGAGGAAAAAGACAAGTATCAAATGATTTCACTCATATGTGGAGTATAAGAACAAAGAAAAAAACTGAAGGAACAAAACAGCAGCAGACTCACAGAACCCAAGAACGGACTAATAGTTACCAAAGGGAAAGGGACTGGGGAGGATGGGCGGGAAGGGAGGGACAAGGGGCATTACGATTAGCAGATGTAATGTTAGGGGGGCACGGGGAGGGCTGTACAACTCAGAGAAGACAAGTAGTGATTCTATAGCATCTCACTATGCTGATGGACAGTGACTGTAAGGGGGTTGGTGGGGGGACCTGATGAAGTGGGTAGTTTAATAACCATAATATTGCACATGTAATTGTAGATTAATGATACCAAAATAAATTTTTTAAAAAAGTAGGGTGAGAGCAGCAGATCTTGGAGCAGGGGGGCAGGGTTTCTGCTTCTTCATTTTCCTTTCCTGTACCTTCTTTTTACAAGGACATGCTCCCTACAGGATGAAGGAGCCTAAAGCCCTTGCATATTCTATTACAGAGTGTGGCAATAAGACTTTCTAGCCTGACACAGTTGTCATTTTTGCACACAAGGAGAGCACCAGTTGGATTTGTTTTTGCCTCATCTGAGGAGACCTGAGTATGATAAACCAGAAAATGCTGAATAGGTTAATAGAACGTTTTCTTGGAAATAATAAAGTCCCAGGAGACTTCAAGATGTACTACATCAGTTATAACTGGTATAGTTAATAAGACAAGGTAGGACAAAAAAAAATCCCTGTGTCTTTAGCAAGTCTGATTGGAGAAACCATTTGTAAAGAAAAAAATGGCAAGCACCAAGGAATGTAACAATAAATAGATAAATTAATACCAAGTTGTTAAGACATTCCTTTTTTAAAAAATAAGCAGGTTACTAAATTTCTGAGATACTAGGTGAGGAGCTTGAAAAAACTACCCAAGTAACAATAGACCCAACTAGAAATTTCAGTCCCGTGGATTATAATCCTACTTCAAGTCACATATGACTCTAGATGAATCAGTTTCCCTGTTACTTTATTTCCTCGGTTTTAAGTTTCACTGACTGAGAAAAAAAACAAACCAATTTTTAGTTCTAAAAGGAGGTTTTGTCCCTACTCCTCACCTAAAGCCACTCAAACTTAACCATATTTAGTGGATAATTTAATTGTATGTTTAGTTCTTCTCACACAGGTACATTTTTATCACTGCTAAAAGCATCATTTTAGCATATGAACTACTAACATATAGGTCTATCTACTGTATCATATATTATGCTTATGAACCTGCATTTATTCTATTCTAAAGTGTAACTTAAGTCACACAAGGTAATGTGACGCAAAGATGGAAACCAACACACAGAATGATCTATGTTTAGAACTCACTTCCACAGTACAATCACGAAGAAATAAAAGTACACACCTTTCGGTTGAGTTCAATTCTGCTTACCATCAGCCAGTGAATTAGGAAGAATTCACTCAGTGATGTCATTACATCACACTTGAGACTAAATATATCAGGGGGATTCAACAAAACATGGCAGCCAGAATTTCCAGGACTAAAGACAGGTGTGATGGTATTTTTGAGAAAGTTTTCCCAGATCAGAGAAACACATATATCATTTTCAACGACTAACTCCTCTAATATGAGAGCCCATTGCCAGCAGGTTCCCAGATTGTACTTCACCAAGAGTCCCCTTTAGAAGATGTTATCTTTTGTGATTCAACGCCCTCAAAATACAAAGGCAATTTTGGTAAAAGCCTTGGACTCTGTACTTTTAGAAATGGAGACTTGTCTAAGTTCACACTGACAACTTTGTAGAATTCAAGTAAAGAGGCCAAATCTATAAGCAGAATTTTTAAGAGTTCTCTAGTTTTCTCAGATGCACCTAGACATGGAATTTTGAGAAATTGAATCCACTGGAGAGAGAAGTTTAATTCGTACCTTCTAGGAAATGTCATAACCCTTACTCTACCAGAGCAATATATACTTTACAAATGCTTCCAAGTACAAGATCTCATCTGATCTACATGTCTATGCTTGAAAATGTGTAGTAGAGTCCCCATTTTGAGGTGAAAAACACAGGATGGGAGAATTTTTAATGACTTACCCAAGGTCACATCCTCATGAGCGGCAGTGCTGCAACTTGATCCTAAGTCACCTCATGCTCTTTCAATCAGACAGAGCCTCTCTCTGACACCTACTCTGTCTCATCATCCCCATGGCTGAAAAACTCTTGACTCGCATATTTTGTCAACTGTCCATATCCATGGTGTAGGGATAAGTATTTTCGAAGAGGTAAAATCTCCTGAAATGAGAATTTTATAATGCAGTACTTCGCAAAGGATCTCTGTTGTGCAGAAATATTGAGGCAAGTTGAATTAGAGTGATGACTTCAGTCTCTTAGTGCTCGAAGATTCAGAGTCCCTGACCTCTTCAGGTCAATGTTTTATCATCAATATGGAAATCTCAGCTGGAAGATCTCTCAGGCCCATTTTGAGCCTAAGATTCTAGAAGACAGCTATAATCCCTAAATCATCTTTGAGTTATGAGAACTAGCTACCCACCTCCTCTATCCCTGCCAGAAATAACTGCTATCAAGATGTTTTCCTTCTTAGGAAATGTTATTCAGAAAAGGGCTTCACAAAAGGGAGGAGAGCTAACATTTATTCCTGCCTACATTGCCAGTTGCCTTAAAAATGATATCTCATTCAATCTAACCCTCACAATATCTTACCATTCTTATATTAAAGAAGAGGAAAAGCAGGTGCAGAGAAACTGACTGGTTTGCACAAGGTCACAAAAGCTGTTACCAACAGAGCTAAGATTCAAACTATTTGCTTTCAAAGTCCCTGTTCTCTTTCCAGAGAGCTATTTTGTAAATGGACCAGCTACAGACCAGGCTTACAGACAAAATGAAACACTGGCTCTTGCATCATAGAAAAAGTAACATGGAAAACTCCTCAGGCAATGAGCAATCACAGGAAAGAGGACAGATTTTATGGTGCCATCTTCCCAGAGTCTGTCCAGTGGAAATGTTGTGACAGAGGAAAAGCATTCATCTGGAAGGCAAGACATCAGGATTTTCATCCTGGCTCTTTTGATGTTGGAGGAAATACGTTTTTATAAATCATGCTCTAAATAAGTAGTTCTCCCCACAAGCTTGAAAATAATGACAGTAACAGCCATTAACATTCTCAGGTGCTTACATTGTGCCAAGCCCTGTTCAGAGCATTACACCTGGCATTGCCTCAGTTTTATCATTATGATAACCTGAAAAGGTGAACATAGGATTATCTCCATTTTATGAATGAGGAAAGAAAAGCACATAAAAGTAACATACCCTCCAAGGCTGGATGGTAAGTGGTAGAGCTGGGATGCAGAAACCAAGGAACCTGATTGCAGTTCCCAAGAGCTTAGCCATCATGCATAAAGGCGTGTATATATATATTGTGGCTAGACAAGCACTTGGAAATGAAAATCCAAAAAGCAGGTTAGGGGAGAAAGACTTCAACGAAAAGCCAGGTCTCCACCAAGGGGAAGTCCTACATGCTGCCATCACTGTACTATCCAACTCTCATCGGGAATTGCCTCTGCCAGCGGCTATACTTGAGTATCTGAACATTCTGGTCAGAGCACTTGGTTTGATCACATAAAACTGCATGTAACAGAAACCCAACAACAGTGGCTTAACTGAGTATGGATCTCTTTTTCTCACATGACAAGCAGCTCGGAGCAGCACAGCTGCCACAGTGATGTGGGCCCTGCCCCGGGGGCTCCTCTTGCCTTTATAGGCTGCTACCCTCAAGAGTGTTGCTTTCATCCTCTTTCTTGAAAGACGGATGCTGCACCTCCCTGTGCCAGCTGATCCGCAGCAACTAGCCACATGTGGCCAAATTTAAATTAAGGTAAATCAGAAATTCAGTACCTCAGTCACACTAGCCACATTTCAAGTACTCAACAGTCATGGGGCGAGTGGCTGCTGTGTTGGCCAAGGCCACATTCTATCATCACAGAAAGCTTGTTACCCAGCACTGCTCTGGACATTACATCTGCAAACCTGGCAGAAAGATGGGGAAGGGGGGAAATAGTTGAAATTGAGTGCCAACTATGCAAAAATGGTTTAAACTGAGTGTTCCTTTTTAATGAGAAAACAATAGCTTTCATGGGATCCTGACCCAGAAGGATTTTTGCCTTCACTTCATTGGTCAGAATTACATCACTTGATCACTCTTAGGTGCAAGGGAATTGTGTTAAATGGGCCTAATGCTGCCCTGAACTAAATTGGGAGCTGTGGGTACAGAAGAGGACAGAGTATATGATTAGCTAAGTAAGTGTCTTCTTTGTGTAAGTAATGCTTAAAATTACTCTGGGTTTACCAAAAGAGAATGGAAAAACAGGCAGTAAACATCTGTCATTGCACAGATGTGGGGCCCTGGGCCTGCAAAGACAGAACATTAGTGATTATTACCACCTGGTAGCTCCTTTCAGGAATGAATGGACAATGAAATGGGGGTTGTGGAGGTGGAGAAAGAAGGCATTAATCAAGGCTTGTCTAGAGAGATCCCTGGATCTTGAACCCTTAGGCCTTCACCAGCTGGAGTTCTAGGACAACAGACTGAAGTGGGCAAAGAATGGCCATTCTGTGAGGGACAGGAAGCCTGTGGTCTGCTGTTTAGGACGAACAATGAGGCAGACCTAGCTAAAGGCCAGGTGGGCAATGGCCAACCTCTCTGAGGTGGCTGCATGGCTTGACTTTGCCGCCAAAGTGCACCTCCTTATAAGCCTTAAGATGAGCATTTTAGCTGGGATCTGCTTGCACATGGCATGAGAACGTTTGCCTAATAGAGCCAATCACAGGGAGAAAGCTGCAGGTAGCTTTCAGAGCCCAGCTGATGAAGCCCTAAATCCCTATGGTAACAAATTGAAATTCTAGTGCATAAAAATGGGAGGTGACAAACATCTGGCAGCGTGTACAGGCATAAAGAGAGTGTCTTGAGATGACAGAGAGCAAGAGACAGGGACTGTGGTTAGGAGAATGCAGATAAATTTTGCTTCAACATTTTGTCTCTGGCCAGTCCTACAAGAAAATGAAAAATAATTGTATATAAATATGTAAAGACAAAAAGTGATGAGTTTTTATCTTCCCCTATTGTCATTACCCCTTTGCCTGACTTGTCTTTGACAAATACTTATTTTTGCTTTTGATAGAAAAGGATGACTTAGTTTTAAATGCATCAGGAGACCAGAAGAACAATTTGTTTGCCCTCCAGTATTTTTCCACAAGGAAAGTAACGATGACACTTAGTTATTTCATCTCTAACAGGCGCAAACTTATCCCCAAAAAGACATCTGGAAGCTGAAACACCAAACTGATGCACTGCACCAATGATCGTGCTAATGGCTATTTCAAAATGAGGACATGATGGCAAAGAGAAGTTTGAAAAAAGTGTTTGGAAAATAAAATCTGTGCTGTCCATGGATTTTAGTAAATAAGTACCCAGCCCTGAAACTATGATTCAGTGTGGGGTGAAGGGTGGAGAAACAAAAGGGGAAAAATTCTCTCTGATATGTGCTGCTAACCTCTTAAACTTGGAAAACATGAATCACTGAGTATCCTTGGAGAGAGAGGAGCTCCATTCTTAATGCTTAGACCCATTACCAAGGTTATTTTTACCAAAGAAGGCAGGGATTGATTCATTATTAGTTTCCTGGGGCTACCATAACAGATACCATATACTGGGTGGCTTAAACAACAAAAATTATTATCTCACAGCACTGGAGGCTGGAAGCACAAAATCATGGCGTTGGCTGGGTTGGTTCCTTCTGAAGGCAGTGAGCTCTCCTATTTCATATGTTCTGTGCATGCTTCCTGGCTTCTGGTGCTTTGCTGGAAATCTTTGCATTCCTTGGCTTGTGGCAGCATAACTCCAATTTTCACATGGCATTCTCCCTGTGTGCATGTCTCTGTGTCCAAATTTCCCCTTTTTACAGTCATATTGGTTTAAGGGCTGCCCTCACGATCTCGTCTTCACTTGCTCGACCACCAAGATCCTATTTCCAAATAAGGTCACATTCACAGACACTGGTGGTGAATGTTAGGGCTTCAGCATCTTTTTGAGGGACACAATTCAATCCATAACACCAGGTAATCCTGATCAAAGAATTGCTTCACTTTAATATTTTGTCACTGTAGACTTTTACTACATAAAAATAAACTTGATTGCATCACTTTAGTTCCTTCAGGAATTGCTGATACAGAAAAACCAGCCACTCTCATTTTCTGGATGTTTGCAAGCTACAGTCCTTTTCTTCCTAAAATTGAAAAATGTTGTTCCAACCTGGGACTCTGTACTGGAAATTTCCAACAGTTTCTCCTACCTCCTCACCTTCGACCCACTCCAGAGAGTCAACGCCTTGAATTTGGAAACTACTGCTGAAAGTGTACTGTTTCACAAGTTTAATAGCTTCCTTAATTTCATCAAAAAATTAGAAAGTATGTATAGTCAATTCAATTCAGCCAATCTTTAGTTAGAAATTTCTCTGCCTTAGGCACTGTGCCAGGGATTTAAATACAAACTCCATGATTTTTCCAACTGATTAGTACTGAAAGGGGAGTCCAGAGTGGCTGGTCCTTCCTGACCTAATCATTCTCAGCTCTTACAAGGAGAAAGAGTGGAAAGCAAGATGGAGAGCTCTGCTTTTAAACAGGTTGCTCCATTTTTAGGGAACCAATAAAAGAAATTAGGTGATTTTATGCTGAGGGCCCAGACATTCCATAAGCCCAAACCCAGCTTTATGTTAATGTTTTTTTCCTATCCTACTGCTTACAGTCTGTTCCCAAGGGCTCTAGAACACACAATGGAACTGCCTTTCCTTTCCTTATCCTCTCCATTTCCCACCCTCCAAATAAGTGTATAAATGAGAGAAAAATACTCAAAATCACTGCCTATTAAAAAAGCCAAGAGATCCTGGATCAAGTGTGTATATTAGGGGTGGTTTATATAAAACCTCCTAGAAAACAGCACTCAGTTTGTTGTCACCCATCATTATTCTTTTCAAACCCAAAAATCTCAATTTCTTTAACCTTTTCCCCTAGTCCTATTTTATAACCTTCTGATTATTATATTGCTCTCCTAGACTCTGTCTGAGTTCTTTTAAAATTTAGAGTAAAAAACCAGATGCCATAATCAAATAAGCGTATCTGAAGAATACTGCAAAGAGTAAACACATCATCGTAGCCTAAGATGTGTGGACAGGGGCAGCGGGTGGGAGGATGGGGGCAGAGCAGATGTGGAATAAACACACAGAGGATTGTAAAATGCTTGAACAATGTAATGTGCACTATAAATGCCAAATAGCAGCAGCGCTAATTGGACAGGCATCCCCCCACCCGCCACAGAAACGTCAGCATGTGGTACAAGGCACAGGAAATGTTGAGGCTGACAATTTTTCTGGTAGGAATGGCCTTGTGTCAGCAGGGTTTGGGCAGCTTACCAGGAGGATGTCGGCAGTGTGACAGGTTAGCTCACGAGTCTCTACTTACAACATAATCGCATTTACTCTGTGACAGCCACTCGACCCTTCAGTTCATGGGGAGATTGGCCTGTCTTGTCAAGAGCTCTCCAACAAGCCACTTGGAAATGAGTGGCCATGAGGACATGTCAGCACTGATGCTGAACAGCTGCAAACTCCTTTGGCCCTGAGATACTATCACAGACTTAAGTGAAGTTCAATGTGACAGAAGTTCTGCACAGCATTCTATGTGCTACTAACCAGGAAGCTCACTGCTTCCCAGGTTCACCTGCCCTGTGCACCCTGAGCTTCATGAAGACCCTTATCCCTTTACAGCCAAGGCGAGAAAACATGCATGCTCCTCACTACTACTGCCTTCACCAATCCCGGCACATTTCCTCCCTCATCTGTTTCCTAAGGTAGCTGGTCTTATAATTTCCTCCCACCCTCAATATGAAAGACTGCGTGGTAAGAATGCCATCTTTCAATGTACCTTGTCTTCATGTTTCCCAATTTATTCTTAGTACTTCTCCCTCTCTCCACCTTCCACCCTCTACACTCCCCACCCATTTTATACACACACACCCACACACACACACCCCTCCCCTCTTCATATAACTGTTTAGTTCCCAATTTGGGTCCCAGCTCAGCAGTCTGCCTTGGTTTATCTCCTGTCGTAATCCATTCAGATCTCATCCCTGAGCACCCAGGGCTTAATTTTGTTATCGTAGTCTAGGCCAGGGAACAGATTCTCCAAGCACATGCACTTCTCAGCATTCAGATCCACAGACCTCAGCAAATGCAGAGAAGACGTAATCTTGGGTAATAACAGAAAACTTTATGGAAATCTCCAGGCATTAGAGGGAACATATGCTAAAAATAACCAAGTAGAGCAACAAACACAAGATTTACTGGGAGAACAAAGGTTATGGGAAAGCCTGACCTTATTTTTCATGATACAAACAATTCTATTGACTCTTTAAGTTTTCATTCCAATACCTTCCTGTATCATTCGGCATTTGATGAAGATGAAATGTAGCAGGGTCACATGTCATGTCATTTATGATAACTTAGCATTATAGCTGGTGGGGAAATAAGACCAGGCATATGAGGCTCACAGATTTGCTTGCTCTAAGTTCCCAGCACACATTTAATGCACCTTTACTGAGAAAACAGCTCCAATAACATTAGGTACCATGGTTCATGAATGCTATTAACCATCTCTATTGCATGTTACAAATGTAAAAGGTTTTTAACTTTACAGATAATCCATAGGTTTATGAATTGAAAGCCACAGAAATAAATCATCCCTGGTAATGAAAAGGGGGAAAAAGGGAATGATATAATTTCTATTTGTCAAAGTATAATGATGTCACCATCCATTTATCCTCTGCACTTAAAGGTTGAAGCTATTCAACACATCTCTCCTCAGCCAAATATATCTGCTGCCTTAATGGAGGCCACAGCACAGGTTTCTGATTTGTTCACATATCACTCACTAATTAGAACAGGGAGTAAAATTTGTTTTTTTCCTATTCTGAGCAATTCATTAGAACAATAACCTTTAATGTAATGAATAATAGCAGGACCTTAAAATTAAAAAAAAATAATAACCATATTTTCACTTTAAGATTATCTGAGTAGTTTGTAGATTAAATATATTTGCTTCTGGAGATGCTATTTTAAACCTGATCACTTTTGATTTAGTGGATTTTTTTTAAACCGATATAATTCAGTGAGCCATTAAAAAGAGAGAACATGGGGGTAAGGGACTACTGCTCAAGTTCGAACTTAAAGGCAACATGTAGTTGCTTACAGGGATGCCATGAACTGCTGCGGAGGTTGTTCACTACTCAAGGGAGCCAAGCCGAGAGCCAGATGGGTTTAAATGCAGCCTTCAAGCCAGCGCACGATCCTCATGCCCTGGAATTGGCTGCCCTTGCCAGGGGAATGGGGCACAAGGTGTCATACTGGCTGGTGGCAGCCTTTGCACTTACGGAGTACTAGATACAGGATAATCTTAGGAAAGGTTGCCTTAATTCTGCCTTTCTGGCTGCCCGTGTCCTGGGAATGCCAGGCACCACCAGTTCCTCATCTAGGACTCAATGCTGGTTGCATGTGAATCAAACATGCCAAATTGCTCAGTGAAAGGCATATGCTTCCTTTAATTTCTGTTAGGTGGTAGAGAATATCGCTCCTTGGTGCTCTCCTGGGAGATACAGTCATTCCACTTAGAAAAATGTTTTGAGAAGTTCTCGGGGTAAAAGTGGCATCTAAGAAAATGAAGCCTCAGAGAAAAGGGGACATTAATCCAAATATTGGAAGGGAAAAGTTGGGAGTGGGTGGAAGGAGGGAGAAGGAGAGGCTCCTAAAAGGTAAGAAGGAAAAGTTTAGAGAAGAGAGAAAGGAGCAGCATAGCCAGGGCTTCTTCCTGGGCAATGTCGCCCCACCTGGAGGCGCCTCCCAGTCATCAAAAAATCACAAGATACTTGGTGTAATTAGGCTGCTTGTTAATAAAATCAAAACAGTTAAGTAGTTCAGTTCTGCTACCAGTTCACAATAGACACATCTAGTGAAGCTACAGGTGTCAGACAAACACCAGGGGTGTGCCTTTGATTTCTTTCAGCCATGAAATCTGGGGCCTGAAGACAATCTCCTAAACAGGGTGAGTTCCCCGATACCAGCATTCACATTACACTTCCTTTTACTGAATGATAAAGACAGACATCTATAACATAGAAATAAGCCCTAAGCACTATACACACAACATCTCATTTCATCTTCAGAGCAATTTTACCAGACAGATGGAATTATTCATCCCATTTTGCAGTTGAAGAAATCGAGGTTTTGAGATCATTATGTAATCTGCCTAGAGAGACATAGCCCATAAGGAGTGGAACTGGAATTGGTACCCAGCACATTCTGAATCCAGAGGCATTCTTCTCTTTTTTAATGATGGTAAAAGCCATATACCATAAAATTCACCATTTTAACCATTTTGAAGTAGACAATTCAGTAGCATTTAGTAACATTCACAATGCTGTGCAACCATTACCACTATCTAGATCCAGAACATTTCATCATCCCAAAAGGTACTGTATCCTTTACACAGCCGCTCCAACTCCCCCATTGCCCCCCTCCCACCACACACACACACACACACACACACACACACACACTGGCAACCTCTACTCTTTTGTCTCTCTGTGGAGGGAGAGGCCCTATTCTCAGCACCCTGGTGAAATACGGACAAGGCCTTAGGGTGCCACAGCAGCCCTGAATCGAATCATGGGGATTAAGAGCCAGAGCTGGACGACACAAGCCATGTGGCAGGTTAAGAGACTAAGGAGGCTCTCCTGGTAGCTTTGCTTTAAAACTACATTTTCAGTGCTGGGTCCCCAAGCAAGATGCAGCTTAATTTAAAGATGTAAGGGAGGTGGAACCTTGAAAGCTTAAGTTGTGGAAAAGGATGAAAAGATTCTAATGGATCCAGCTTGGCAAGCTATGGGGCAAAGAAAGGGCAGCAATCATTGAGTGAGTGCAAAGACATAGAGAAACGCCTTCGAAGAGACAGAGATTCCCTCTATGTCATGGGAAATTATTCATGAATGTGAGCCCTTTTAACAAACAGACACAATTTTTTTAAAACTTTCAAAACATTATTTTGTCCTCCATATTGTTTGGCTGTCTTAAAAACTAGAATTCACTGCATTTCTGGCTGTCGGAGGTACGGACTATGTGCTTGAATCGCAGGGAGCAAGGGTATCAGACACTGGGCAGTCAACAAGCTAAACAGAACAAAATGAGAAGGAGCTAGAGCCAGGGGTTTTGATGCTGCATAATTTACAACTCTCCTGGAATGTTAAAAGTGAATTAATTAATTAAGTAAAACCTCTCTCTGCTCCCTAGGTTCATGGAGGGCCTTTTGTTTCTACTTGGACCTCTGTTGCATAGAGAAAGGAATTACTCTATGCAAGTTTGTATGAAGTTAAAACATAAACAGCCATCTTATTGCTGGCCTAGGTAAAAGGTCTCCTAAAGCTTTTTTGATTCCCAAAGAATCTGGTCCCCTTATTATTTCCCCAGGTTCTAGCCTCCATGCAAATCAAGATCCAGAACTGTCTTGGAACACAGATGTCCCACTTCTCTGGGCAAAGTCAGGGAAAGTGTTACTGTGCCCAATGGGGTGTAAGGAGTGGGAGGAGGGAAGAGAAGAAGTGCTTCTTCTCTGTTGTGATTTAGGACTCAGTTCCTGCCTCTGTAGAGGCAGGAGAATGGGCTGGATGTCCTTCCTCCAGGCCACTCCTGGAACATAAGCCACCTCCAGGCACCATGGCAGGTTCCCAGCAGGGAAGACCTGAAAGCCATTGGCAAGCCCTCCTCCCCGTTCCTCTGTGAAGCGTGCATAGTGGCTGAGCCTTCCTCATGGTGAGCTTGCTCTGGCTTTTTCCCGTTGCTCCACCAGCTCTCATCCATACTCACTTCAAGATGCAGCTCCCGTCCCTTTTTTCCATGAGTTGATCTGTAGCTTAATCTAGGCCCGAGGAATTTTTCCCTTCTCTGTATTTCTTTGGCACGTTTACAGTCTGTGCAACAAAATCTAGTATTTGAATCTAATTTAGAGCTGTGGTTCTCAGCCCTTAATGTTAGTCCATATTCCTATAGATAACAGTGGGTGAGCAGGGGGAACCACTTTTGAGATCCCATCTAGGTTCAAGTCCTGCTTCTGACCATTGTTGTATGACCTTGGATAAATCCTATAATCTCTCTTTGAAAAATGGTGATAACACTTGCTCCACTCATTTAGAGCTATAAGCATCCAATGAGATCATGCTTGTGAAAATATATTGTGAAGTACACAGAACAATATATCATTTTCTGGTTATTTCAAGCCCAGGTTTTGTCTTCCAATTAAGATGTGATTTCCTTATCAATCATCATCATTCAATTAAATTTTAAAAATAAAACAATAATATCTCCTTCTAAACTACTTTTGAAGCCACAAACTATTTCTTTTTGTGCTCCTCTTACTGTAAATAAAAATTTAAATGCTCATTTGAACATGCCAAATAATAAGGTATAGGCAACACTTTTTAGGTTTCTGTCTTATTAACCTTATGACAGTATATGCAGAAGAAAATGCACCCTACAGGGGATTCGGGAATTTAGACAAGCTTTGGGATGAGTATTTCCATTATGGGGTTAAAGTGAACTCAAGTCTACCAAAGAACTAAGAGTGAAAAGAATTACCACAAAAAAGATATTTATGTGTCTTGCCAGTGAGTTTCAGCCCCAGGCAAGTTCACTATGGATTCAATGTGACCAAAGAAATGACAGTAGAAAGTTCTTGGGGTCAAAGAGTTATACGCAACTTTATTCCCACGGTGGTAGATTAGTCACTAGAATCCCATCCACTCAGAGCGAATCCACCTGCAGCAAGCCGGTCTCTGCCTCTGGGCCTCTCCACCCACACAGCTGTCTCAGTCTCTGTCCTTGGTGCTGCCACCACTCCAGCCTCTGCTCTGCGCTCCTTATTGCCCACACATGTACTGAGTTAGCCTACCAGAGCCAGGTGAGAATCCTGGCCACAGGCTGCCCTCACCCCTCCAGGATTCTCGCCTCTCAATCTATATGCCCTCAATCCTCTGCAATGGTCCCTGTGCGAGGAAGCGAGGAAGATGGAGCATTGTAACCAAATTCCATAATAACATAATATAACATACAAATAACAAAAATTACGACAAATTATAATAACCCTCAAGCCTGAGGAGATCCATTGCTACCAAGTGGTCATCCTGGCTGTATTCAGACCAGTTCTACTCAAATGAGTTAACCAAAAGAACTGTGGGTCGGCCTTACAATACCCACCTTCTCCAGCCTCTCCAACAGAAAGTCTTGCAGACACACAGTCCTATCTTGTTGCTTCGTCTCTGGCTTCTGCTTCGTCCTCAGCGGCCAGAACCACTGGTCTGGTTTCAGTTGTTGCCACAGCTTCAGTAAGAGTCTATTTGACTTTCCATCCAATTTCTCTCTGTCTGGTCCTGCCTTTATCAAATCAATCCACATCTGTGTCCTTGTGACCTTCATGGGGCCCTTTAAATTCTTCCTTCCAGAAGCAGACAGACATATTTCCTTTTCTGTTTGAGCCTGAGGGCAGAAGCAGAGCAGGGAGCGCTCCACAACCGGAGGAGGGGGCTGCACCTCTCCTGAAAGAACCCGCGGTTGCCTAGTCCTTCTGGCTTTCCACCAGCTCTCAACCAGGTAGGGTCTCAACCGAGGAGGGGCTGATGCCTCCAGCACCGGCAGGGCCCCCACCCCCACCTGTTCGTCAAACCTCCGCTCCTCCATTTCTGGGGCTGTCGGCTCCACTACATCCTTCCCCTGCCCCATGGCACTTGGCCTGCGTGCTGCTCCGTCTCGGGCTGCTGCTCCTTCTCGTGCTGCCTCCTCTCAGGCCTTTACTATTTCCACAGCACTTCATAGTGATGCTATTTCAGTCAGCAACAAATTTTCTTTCTCTTGGGGTGGACCCCAGTCCTCCACCCCTTCATAGTACCACATGTCCATAGGGGGACACTCGAATGTCTCCCCATCCATAGGTGCAGCCTGCTGAAACACCCCTCCATGAGGGCAGCCTGTTCTTTTTCCTTGGTCAACAAGGAACCCTGCTGATGTCGCCAATTGTCTTGGTCAACAAGGTATCCTGTCAACTATCGCCAATTGTCTTGCCAACCGGTTTCAGCCCCCAGGCAAATTCACTATGGATCCAATGTGACCAAAGAAATGACAGTAGAACGTTCTTGGGGTGAAAGGGTTATACCCAACTTCATTCTCACAGCGGTAGGTCAGTCACTAGAATCCCATCCACTCAGAGCGAGTCTGCACACAGCAAGCCAGTCTCTGCCTCTGGGCCTCTTTGTCCCTGCAGCCGTCTCAGTCTCTGTCCTCTGTGCTGCCACCACTCCAGCCTCTGCTCTGCTCTCCTGTAGCCTTGCAGCCCTGCAGCCGTGTAGCCCAGAGAACTGGGCAGGGCTCTTTATATAGAGTCAATAACGGCGTATTGCCCACACGTGTGTAGTGAGCTAGCCAACCAGGGCCAGGTGAAAATCCTGGCCACAGGAACCTTCACTTTATCCACATTATGCTACTAGAAAGAACAACTTTTTGAACCTTCAGAAAAGGCCTTTTCATGTACAATTTATATGCTAACTATGAATCATTTGACTATGTTAGATAAAAGAGGTTCTCTAAGGACTTAAGGTTTGGTACAATTTGTCCTTGAAAAGAACAAAGAAAATAAAATATTACAAAAGCCCAAGTCTTTGCAATGGCCTCAAGAGCCTACCCAGTCTGGTCCCACATGCCCTAGAGTTTTCTTCCTTGTTCTTATCAGCTCCAACTACACTGGCTTCCTTGTTGTTCCTTGACTAGACCCACCTGGGGGCCTTGGCACTGGCTGTTCCCTGTGCTTGGAGTGCATTATTCTGAGACACTCACAGGGCTGACGGCTTCCGTTCCTTCAAGTCTTTGCCCAGACATTCCCTTATCAAACTGGCTACTATGACCACACTAGTAGACTTTGTAGAGCCCCATTTTATATGTTGTTACTCTGCTTTATTTTTTTTCCACAGCACTTACAGCCTTTTAACATAATAGATAATATACTTCCTGATTGAGAGATTTCTGGGAGACAGCAGAAGTCTTCTGGTGAGAAAATGAAAAAAAAAAAACAGAAAAACAGAAACAGAGAAAGTGAAAAACAGGAATGAAGATAAGGAAATGGAAGCAGAACAAGGGGATAGGAGAGAACTATAAGTCCCCTTTCCCTCATGGAGCCAAGGAAAACTTTTCCATACAACATACAGATTGATTTTAGTTTAGTTTAGTTTGCTCTCTTTTAGGCTGGTCAGCAAGGAAAAGAGAGTATACTGCTGAAAAGAGCTAAAGACTTCTGGGTGGCCTGTGGATTCCTGGAGGTCTGGGCAATTTGAGCACAAGCCTCAAGGGTTCCACCAGTGAGACATATCAGGAAGAGGAAATTCCCCTATTGTCCCCGTCCCCATTCCAGAGGTCACCCTCACCCCAAAACAGAGAAGGATGGGAGGGAGAAGGAACTGGCCAACTTGTTAGATGAGCCACAGCATTCACAGTAAATGTCTTTTGGCTGATGAAGCTTTTCAAAATGAACTGGATCCCATAGGGTTTGCAAAGAGGAGGTGTGTGTTTGATAGGGGAGGAAAGGTGGAGAAAGGGGGTGCTAGGTTTACTCCAGCATACATCCAATTTTATAATTCATTCTAAGCAGAACTGGATATTCATCACAGTCTTTGGATATTTGTGGCCTTCATGAGTAAGCCTGGAAGTGATGCTTTTTTTTTTTTTTTGGAAGTGATGCTTTTTAACAATCTAGAATTCAGAATGCCCATGCCCTGGTATTTTGATCTTTAATTTGACATCTTGATCTAAAATCTAAGAATGACCTTGGAGGAAAACAAAGGAATTTGGTTCCCTCACTCCAGATTGTACAGAATTCCTTCTTGGTTGCTAGGACATATGTTAACTTCTTATTTTTCTCTAGACTCTTTACCTAGTTCCCAATGCCCTAATAAATTTCCCAGATTCAGGAAGAAAGAAAGGAAGAATATCACTTTTCTTCTCCTGAAATACCATCTTTCCTTCATCAGTTTCCCCCATAGATAGGAAGCCACCTGTGCAGCTCCATGGCATCTGCCACAGCTCAGGGAAGAGCAGATGCTTCATAAAGAATAACACACCTAATGAAATGTGGAAGGAAGAATATACATCAGCTGTATTTCTCAAATGAGAACTTAGCAAGATTCACAGACTTGGCCTCCACACTTAACAACTGCCCTCAGGTCAAGACCATCCTATGATGCTGGGATTCAAGACTGATATTTTCTTTAATAAAGCACAGCTAGAGACATGTTGGGCCTCATTTCTTGTTATTCCCCAGTCTCCTCCACTCCCAACAAGGTAAACTCAATCCTGTTACACATTTTGGAAAAAGATTTTTCAAAAAGGAATTGGATTACTATTGATTGCCAGCCAATGAAATTCTCATTGCACACAGTGGGTCTGTAAGCTGCTTCTTACGCTGCTACTCAGGATGACATCCTGGGCACCTGTGTTCTTTCAAGAGATGGCCACACATCGTAATATAGCAGTTAAGGTTATTTCAACAAGCTCTCCTTTGAAAGAGAACATGATAAGTTAAATGATGGTCTGTCCTATACTTTTGTGAGCCCCATCCCCTGAACAATGACTAGAGTTTCTTTTACACACAGACCTCCCTATAGATTAGAACATATATCTTAAGTGCCAATGTTAAAGTTAATGCAAAAGTTCAGAGGTGCAAAATAATTTAAATGTGCCCAAGTAGTAGCAATAACATCTCTAAAATCTCAGCAGTGAATTATGGATATGTGGAATATTAAAAATGCAAAGCTAACTCAATTTGCATTTGCAATGCCCCCTAGCTGTTACTGGGGAGGAGGAAATTGCTTTCTGCTGAATTCAAGGGCACACTACTTAGTGCTGTATTTAAGTCAAGGAGGAAAATCATTCATTTTTATTCTACCACTTAACTTGTGCTTATGTAATCTGTCTGGCACCAGAATCAGTTGTCTGATATTATTTTCAATCACAGAAAGAGAATATATAATCCAATCATTACACCTTTATTTCCACTTGCTTGGCGGTCTCTCGGAGTCTTACCACCACTAAATGCCAGCCTGTCATCAGTCAGTGCTCAGCTTCAGGACTGTCTCTGACAGACAGCACCAGCCGCAAGTATTATAATTTTTATTTTGAGAAGGGGTATGAGGTGAAGACAAGGTTACACTGGCCCTATCAGATGGGCAGAGAATGCATTCTTCACTAGGGTTCCCCCACTCACCCTATCTTCTACCATCCATCCCTAGGCCATCTCTCTCCCCAACAAGTAAATTCTCAAAGGAGGGTGGACATGCAGATCAGTAGCTGATATACAGCAAAGCAGAAACCTGCCTTCATCTTTGTGTCTTCTCTCACCATGTCATCCTTTCCATCCAGCCCCTCCTCCAACTGCTCCGTTTTATTTTCCCCACACACTCAGCTCAGTCAGGTCATCCTTCCTTGGGATTCCACCAGTCAAACGCAACAGCATTCCCCATACTGCCCACTGGGCCATGACACTGGCCCTGCCTGGAGCCACCCTTCCAGCAAAGGCACTCACATCTAGCAGCTCTCCAGGCACAAGAGAAAACAGTTGATGTTTCTTAAGATGGAAGCCCCACCCTCTCCCCACCAAAAAAAAAACTGTAAAGGGCTGGGGTCTATTGAAGGGGGAACAATATTCCTCTGATTCACAAATAATGTGTGGGAGGTAGGCAAAGGGGGGGGTCCCTGGTAACACTGAAAATGAGAGACAACAGTTTGATACACGAGGTTGTCCACGAATCCCAGTTTAGAGAATATTACTCAGTGTTGGTTCCATTTCTCACTGATCTTTGTGATTGTGTTTGATGGTCATATAGTCATAAAGTTGCTTTGTTTCCCCTTTCTGCATGTTTCCTCATCAGAAACCATTGCTTTCTTTTTTACTTACCCTGGGTAGATGTGGTATGAGGGGTTGCAGTGGATCTTATATCCCAGTTTTATAAGAATGCCTCACCCAGAAATTCTAACTCACTAGGTGTGGGGAAGGAGTCTAAGGATCTGCGTTTTTAGTAAGAACCCCTCCTCCCACCAACTGGTTCTGTAGGTAGTTCCAGACTCTTCTTTGTGAAATGACCCTTTGAAAACCACACAAAGAGGAAGATATTATTGTGTAGTCTATTCTGAATGGCCTCCCTCTCCCATCCTTTTCCTCCTCTCTCTCTTTCTCTCATATGCACACACACACACACACACACACACACACACACACACACACACACACACACATTTGCTTTGGTCCATGTGACACAGGTGTTGAGGCTATCTCTTTGTTTTTGCCATACAAAATCAAGAATCTTTTTGGCAGACTGACATAACAGGCTAAAAATGTTACCTTTACTTCTGCAAAGAGGCAGAAATTACTCCCCAGCATCAAAGATGAGGCACAGAGGATCCCTAAAAGGTGGCATTTAAGAAACTGAATTGGAGATTGAGACCAGCTTCCTAAAAAACAATTCCCCTATTTTTCTAACAAATGAAGCATCCTTGGCTTTGGTGATCTGGGATTTGGTAGTTCTATATAGAGCACTCAGAGAGATGAATAACTACTCTGGGGGCGGGGGTTTCAAAAGCCACGGAATTTCATTGTATCATTATAATGCCTGTGAGCTGAAAACCAGGTGAGACAGACTAATATCAGGAGTGTCTCAGACGACAGAAAGCCCATTTGGCCCTTGGAATTTCAAGCACAATCTATGGTCAGATAGTATTTTAAAAATCAGAATTTAGGCTATTGTTTTGAAAAATCCATCAGATAGAAATGAGAGCAGACAAATGAGAAATTTATAATCCCCATGGTACACAGTTCATAAATTGGCTGCCGTTTTATCTCTACAGCAGGAAAAATGGGGAAATTCTGAAAAGCCCAGAAGAAATAGGCAGGATGCTTAAGGTAAGAATGCAAGGGGAAAGGGTCCCTATTAAACAAAAAAAAAGACTTCCCCCTTGCCCTGCACATAGCATCTCTTACCTGTTCCATCCCATTCTAGCTGGGTTTTGCTGGCTGATTTATTAGTTAGTCTGAATTTAGCATTAGAAGGAAGGACAACTAGAAAGTGACTCCCTACAGTAATTCCTCTTAAAATTCACACATTGTGTTTCCCACTGTTATCACGATCTTGTCCCAGATATAAGCAGCTTCCATTATAATGACAAGCCAAGTATGGACAAAAACTCCTTCACATGGATTTCAGCACAACTGAAACCAAATAAAATCTGTCCCTTGCTTACCACAAATGTATGAAATAATAAAGTACTGCATTGGTTCAAAACTATTTAGACCCCTTTGAGCACCCCTCCTCAGCTTTTTTCTTCTAGGTGCCCATTCCAAAGGTAGTGTCCAGGCATAATGAACAGCCTAATTCTTCAGTAAGAAATTATCTTCTCCTTGCATGAAGGATGTTGTCCCCATGGGTCTAACTGTAGCAACACAACAATATAACAGCCACACAGTGGCAATTACACACATACAGCAAAGGACAGTCATTCCATTTCAAAAAAAAAAAGGTTTAGATCCCTGATATATGTTGGGATGATAAGTCAGAATATTGCTAAAGAAAGGGCAGCATAATATGGGAGCTGGCCCAAGGGGAAACTGTTACAACATAGATAACACCAGGTTAAAGTTACAGAAAAATGAAAACAGAAAAACCAAACTGTTTAAACATTAAACATTTGTTTAAATATTAAAGTTAAGTTAGCCTGACAGCAAAATCGATATTAAATCAGGCCTGGAAACTGTTTTACGACCTCAAACCCGGGCTTCTTAACTGCCAGTGTCATAAATGATGTCACTTTTCAACATGATCGTGGGTGCCAGCAGGCAGGTCAGAAATGCCAGCTTTAATTTTAAAATGTTCATTTGTGATGTAATTTAGAGTTTACTCCCAGGAACAAATGTCGCTGTCTGTGCATGAGCCCCTCAAAGTGCTGCTATGAGCAAAGCGCACTCCCTCCTGATTCCCTTCCACCTTTAGCAGCACATGTTCCAGGGGAGCCTGTGAGGTCTCCTGCATTTGAACAAAGTTCAATAAGGACTTGAATAAACGGGCTGAGAGTCTTCTCCAGTTGGTGAAGGCAAATTCTGAGGAAAGTCTGGGGTTAAGGCCAAGGAGGCTGTAGAAAGCTGGACCTGCCGTGCACATTCCATGAGCAGGCTAGGATTAGAGGCCGGCACTGTGAATAGAATGGGGTTTCAGCAGAGAGACAGCCTTGGGCTGTGCAACACGATTTATTGGACATATGGGAAAAGATGTCCTTTACTCCTGACCTCAGCCACTTTATTCTTGGCCCTTCCAGAAACTGTCCTCCCTCTCCCCAAACACACCCTGCCACTGGCCTGTCATAAAATCAGAAAAGTCTACATTATTGACTTTAGTTTGAAACAGTGAAGGTCCTGCTAAAACTGAACATGCTCTGCAAAAAGAAACACAAGACTTTACCAGGACTGCCTTGTACAAGTTGCTGGTTTCCCTCAAGGCAGGAATGTCCACAGCTGGGGTAGCTGCCTCACTAAGTGGGGGTGTACTTGGCTTACACACTTCAGAGATGGATTTCAACATAACATAACATGAGATTCTTCACTTACAGTAATCCAGGCACACCTCAGAGATGGGTGATTAAACTAAACAGTCACCATTAAGGTCCTGATAGAATGGAACAAAGGAAAGCCAAAGCTGGAGTGTGTGTGTATGGAGGAGTGGTGATGATGAGAGACTGTTTGCTAGAGTGCTAACAAAGTACCATATGCCAGAAGGTCACATCACAGAAGTGTACTGCCTCACAGTTCTGGAGGCTGGAAGGCCAAGATCAAGATGTTGGCAGGGACATGTTCCCCCTGAAAAGCTCTAGGAAAGAATCTGTCCCAAGCCTCTCTCCTCATTTCTAGGAATTCCTTAGCTTATGGCAGCAAAACTCCAGTCTTCACATAGTCTTCTTCCTGTGTGTCTGTGTCCACATTTTCCCTTTTTATAAGGACACCAGGCATACTGGATGAGGGGCCTGCCCTACTCGAGGATGACCTCATTTTAACTGATCCCATCTGCAGCAACCGCATCTCCAAAAATGGTCACATTTTGAGGTAATGGGGGGTTAGGACTTCAACATATGACATGAGTAAACAAGTCAATTCATAACAGAGACAAACAGGGGTAGAAATCAGAAAGGATCCAAATAATGAAAACCACTGACATTGACCCTAAGCAAGATGGGAGCAATAGGCGTGCAGTAAGCAGGGGAATCGAAGGCAAGAACTCATTCAGGAAAGATCCTTGGGACTAAATTCAATCTGCCCATTCTTAGCTGGTCCTGAGACACCAGGGAACATTTGTTCTTCTCAAACAGGGGTGCCATTTATTTTGTAGTTGCATTTCTACAGAAAATGGAATAGCCTTCATTTTCTTCTTTTTAAACTGCAAGAAAGAAATTACTGAAATATTCAGAAAAGAGATCTGTGTTCAATTTATATTTCCCTCTGGGACTAAAGAAAGCACAACCAAAAAGTGTATGTGGAACCAAGAGCCACCCAAACTACAGCACGGTGGCACTGCCAATCCTAGTGCCTCATCTGGCACCCACCCAGGTTGCAATTCGAATCAGTGGTGCAGTCCAGGACTTCAGAACAAGTGCAAGGGAGGGTGCAAACTAAAGCAGTCCTTAGCCACTCCAGCTGCAATACAGAAGTTCAAAGTTGTTATACTCACAGAGATGTTCCAGATTTCCACAAAGGCATAGAGTTACTAAACTATTTTTTAAAAATCACAGAAGTCACCTCAGTCCAAAATTTCTAGAGCTGAAATTTCATTTCACGATTTTCATCCATTCCATTATCTACATGGCTTAGAACAGAACCCCCTCTTCCCCCGGTAGATGTCCTCTATAAACATATGGACACGATCCTTCCTGTAAAAGAGATGTGTTCCTATAAATGTTGGTAGTAATAAACTCCTCTGTTTTCTGTCTGCCCCAGTTCTGTCAAATTTGTGTTCACAAAGGGAGGTAGACAAGGAAATTACCAAGAAAGACACAATTTCTAATTAGAACAGCATAAACAAAACACAGCCTTGGCGTTACAGGTGGAGGGAAGTAATGTCTTCGACTCATTCTATGTAGCCATTCCGCTGGAGAGGCTGTCCTGTTTTGACTTTCTCATCTATGATATGAAGGCCTAATGTTTTGTTACAGGGTTGCGGGTAGGGGTTGGGGGAGTGTCTCACAAGGATTATGGAAAGGGGTGGCCTCCAAAGGCTTATAAAAAAGATAAAAGTTATTTTTTTAAGTATATGCTCCCAAACAGCTTCTAATACAAGGAAAAGCTGTTATTTAAACAAAAGGTGACTTTTGCATTGAGCCTCATAAAAGCAAGACTGCTCTACAGCCAGTTGTATGAGTTGATAGTGATGGTGACCTTTTATGTCATATGTAAGCTCTTCCTAGTGACTCACATAAAGGACTTAGTGTCTGCTCTGTGGAACTATTTCCTTTGTGTGAGTGTCTGTCTTAACCACTTTTGTCAATACCTAATAGGTCCTATTTTCACTTACATGGAGGTTGAAGCAAATAAGAAACTGTATTTAATCTAGAATTCTAACATATCAGGCTTTGCCTTCAAGGAGATCCACAGTGTTCTTGCCAGCTTCCCAATCCAAGCCTACAAATTTACTTTATTGCCTTACCTGGCTCTCTTGCCAATGGGTTTCATCCCCAGGAAAGTTCACTATGTATTCAGTGAGACCAAAAAATGACAATGGAACATTCTTGGGATAAAAGGGTTTATACCCAACTTTATTCCCATGGTGGCAGGCCAATCTCTAGAGTCCCATCCACTCAGAACAAATCTGCATGCAGCACACTGGTCTCTGCCTCCGGGCTGCTCTGCCCCCGCAGCTGTCTCAGTCTCTATCTGTGTGCTGCCACCAATCCAGTCTCTGTTGTCCTGCAGCCATGCCACTGTGTCACCCAGACCTCTTTATACAGAATCAATAGCAGCGTATTGCCCACATGTGTGTAGTGAGCAAGCCGACCAGGGCCAGGTGAGAATCCTGGCCACAGGAACCTTCGCTTTATCCACACTGGCTTTAGTGTGATAACACCAGATGTTCATTTATTAGTTGGGTTACTTTTCATCGTATGTAACTGAAAACCCAATCACACTTGTTCAAAAACAGAAGGTGCCTTGGCCCGGGTAATTGGCAAGTCCAGAGAGGTAGAGAGGCTTCAGGTAACACCCCCAGCCTGCTGCATGCCAATTCCTTCAGGTGTGGATTCCTACTAAACTAAAGCAGTCCAAGTGAGCCTGAACACCCCGAAGACAGAAAGACCACCCTAGAGTGTGTGATCATGGGAGCAGTTTGGAAATGGCAACTGTCACCAGAAACTTGCAAACGTTCCTTTCTAGCTGAAGCAGCAGCAGATTTCCTTAAAGTAGCAGTTGGTTCCAGTGAACCAGCGCAGAGGAACTGCAGCAAGTTTCTGTTGCCTTACCATCATTCAAGAACATTTATTTTCAGCAGTGTAGGTTTCCAGTTTTCAAAAAAGTTCAAAGATAGAATTTGACATGAAGAAGGAAGAAGTAGCACCCATTCATGATAATAACAAACTTGCTTAAATTGTGTTGCACTTAAGGTTGTCCTTGGATCCCTCACAGGGTGTCACCCAATCCCCACCAACCCAGAAGAGCCTTCCAGAGCACAGCTATGCTCCATCTTCATGGCCCAGAAGGCCGAGCACAGCCCTGCTGACAATAAGGAATGGTCAGATTCATCTCAGCTGCGACAGCGGTGATCCAATGTCCACCTGAGAAGCCACAATGACCCCTTCTGTTATCCCATTCCTGAGGATGCTGGCTTCCAGTTTCACACAGCAGAGGGCTCGTGTGGTCGGGGCTAGTGGCTGAGTGGAGAAGGCTTCCAGGGAAGAAGACAGAGCCGGCAGCTCCACGTGAACAAGCACTGAGGAAAAGGGCCAATGCCGCAAGAAGCCTGCCCTCTCAACCTCCTGGGCCCCGTAGAAGGAGAGAATACAGGGAGCGCTGGTCCTCCCTTTGACTGAGGGCTGGACCCTGGAGCCTTTGCTGGACAGGAAGCGTGTCCCCACCCAGGCCACCATATGGCCCAGGTTCCCCCAGCTTAACCCAAAGAATTCCGAGAGGCTATAAAATTCCCCTTTGCCCAGAAGCTCCAGGTTGGCAGGGTGCTTCCTCATTAAAGTGTGCTCCTGCAGCCAGACTGTCAGCTTCAGAAGAAAACTCCTTTTAATTTTAACTAGAGCCCTGGGCACCAGAAACAGTAGAGAAAGGGGATTCATTTATGGGTTTCAATGGCAGATTATGGGTTTTATCTGCTCCTTTATACTACTTTTCAGTCTGTCATTTTGGTAAGGTTAACCCCGGTATAAAATGTTCCCATAATTATGCTTGGAAACAGTCCCAGCCTGCTGCATGCCAACAAATGCCTGGGATAACTGTCAGGCTAAATGAATCCCATTTGGACAAAATGATTATTGAAAGTTATTTTAGTTCCCTATTAAGCAGTTGCGGAACAGAGCTGTAATCAAAATGTTTATTTCAATTAGAATTATTATGGTCAATAAAAAGCTAAAGTAGAAAGTAAACTACACTTTATCAAATAAAGGCCACCACTAGTTAGACTTGTTTCACACGGCCTCTATCCTAGAGTCTGGAAAGAGGCACGATTATCAGCCTTTTCCATAGTATGGCTTTTATAGCTTAACCTCTATCTATCTGATCCAGAGTTGCTTGCTCAGGGTGGACAAAAACCCCAATTATTTCTTGATGGCTATCATGACCAGCAAGCGGGCATGAGCCCCTCTGTTTCTGTAGCTACAGGGTAAGGTGTGCCACCTCACTCTGAATGGCTGAGAAGTGGCCGTGGGGGTCGTAAGGACTGTTTCAAGCCTTTTACATATATCAACTCATTCAAAACTCATAACAATCCTGTGAAATAGGTACCAGTTTATACCATTTCACAGGTGAGGGAAACTGAGGCACAGAGCTGGTAAGTAGTCCTCCTGAGGTCATGACTTTGCATGCAGGCAGTTTAGCTCTAAAGCATGTGCCCTTAACTATCATGCTAAACATTTTCTCAGAACGAGTGTGCTTTCAGACACAGAGCTCCTGGACCGGGAATATTTGGGGAAGGAACTCTGAGAGTTACTCATGCCACATCTTGTAGATAATCGACAATGCCATCCACATATCAGGTCAGTTTGGGTCATGCATTTTCCACTTTGGTGTGTTATTCCCTTTTGGAAAATGTACAGTGTCAACCTTGTCTTCATAAACGTATCCTGTTCCTGCTACTGCCCTGAGTATCTGACTGCCACAGACAAAAATCCTAAACTAATTATTTCGGGTGGATTGGCTTTTCTTATAAAAATTATGACCCAAGTCAAGTGCTTCCAAGACATACTTATTCAAAATCAGAAGCATCCCAGAACAGCTAGGCTGCATCACTTTCTCTGAGTGGTCCAATGTCAGGCCCAAACTCCAACTTTTGAACAGAACTGCCTTGGCCTAAGGAGGAGGAATCAGAACAAGGCTTAACCTCTTTTTTCTCCTACCTTTTTTCCCCTTATGTGTTCTTCAGAGTTGTTTTCTACATGAAATAAAGTCTTGAATTTGATGGAGGCATTACTTTCTGGCTTGTGTCAAGTCTGTCAAAAAGACACTGTGCATTTCAATTTCATCCCATGTCTAAAGACCATGGAATACAGTGGCTTAGTGTTAACCCACAGAGCGCTTACTGAATCTTGCATATTTGAATCTTCTTGGCAAAGGCCTTCCTAAGCTGGCTAGGGAAGGGTTGGGGGGTGGCAGCTCTAAGTCATCTTCAATTTTTATCCCCTGACACTTTAATTAAGATAATTTAACAAGCTGTTGAGCACAATATGCAGCATTTCCCACTAGAAACCAATGAGGAAAGAGTGTTGGGGAACAGGGAGGTATGTGTGAGGATGAAGATCCAGGCAGCATCGAGTTGGAAGGAGTCATGGTTATTATTCAGCCCAATGTCTGTGGCTCTCCCAAGGTCACACAGTTAATTAGAGGACTCCCTGGATCCCACATGCATAGGAAGCTGTGGGATGTTAAATGAGACTATCCAGCCATAACAGATTATGAGCACTTTTCTAGAAAAGCTCAGTGTCTGGCCTTCTCAGAAATTCGTGATCAACTTAAACAAAGCCTTAGGATGGGGGAAAAGCTGAAGCAAACAATGAAGTGACTCAAGATCCCGTGGTTTTTCAGAGAGTGGAGTGGTTGCCAAATGCAGTCTGAGATCCTCCTTCTCATCCTGTCTCTTAGCGATATTGTGCAGCCCATTCCACAGCAGGCTGCACCACGGGGACTCTACGGACATGTAAGGGCTCCCTATGCCTTGATCCTTTAGGCAGTTAAGAAAAGTGCCTCCTACTCAGGCTTGTGCAATCAGAAATAAGATCCCTGACATTGATCATTTTCATCAAGAGGCACTGTCAGGTCTGCCATGCCATTCAAAATTTATATTCTTTGACTACACTTTTTTCCCAAGAACCTAAAGAACTTACTTTTCAATTCTACCTTTTGAAGAATAAGAGTTTTCAGTCTGATAGATAATATGCATTTCACCCTAAAAGTGAATGGCAGTTACCCTATTATTCAAAAATTACACCCATTAGTACTTACTTCCATATATGTTCAGCATTTATCAAAATTCATTCTGATTATTCATTTCCAGCTTGATTGGCAAGATGCAAACATATGTAAAAATCATAAACATGATGGATTTCAAATCCACTTGTAATATACTGGGACTTTATCATGCAAACTCTTAGATTCTGGGTACCACTGACCCCTCCTTTCATATTTAGGAGTAAAGAAAAAAGAGAGGGGCAGTTTTAGGGTGAGAGACTGTTAGGCAAAGGTCAGGGGAGGCTCAAGGAGTGGAGTATGCTGCGGAAGCAAAGGTTATGAGTTGTGGCTAATTTTAGGGACAAATGACCTACTGTTCAAATAGCAAATACATAACTTGAAAAAATGCAGGGAAGGAAAAATTGCATGTGTGTGCAAATGGGTGGAACTGCAAAAGGGGCTATAGGCCATTGGGAAGTCAGTTACAGGAGGTTCATGGTTGGAGGTGGATGGTGGATGGTAGGAGGAAGCAATCAGAATGTAACGGGAAAGGGGTAAAGTGAGTTGGGATTGGATGATGACAGCCCTCTTCCGTCTCCTCCCAGAAGCTTTCCCTGACTACACAGGCACAGAAACACATCTTCTTAAGAAAGCTCCAGCCTGTATTATCCAAACCTTAATGCTTAAAGGGGTGAAAGAAGTCACTGATAAGTAATCAAGTGACAGGTTCCATACTATTACTTAACTCTGTATTTTTTAAGTTTCTCTGTATCTGTGTCTGTATTTCAACTGTTCAAGAATGTTATTGAACAATTTCAGGAGAGGGCCTTTCCTCAGATAGTTATCTACAGTAGGAATATACACAATGCCTTTATTAATGAAGACAACAGTTGTTGAAGAATTTCTATAAGCCAAGAGCTTCCTATGTATTATATCTCATCCTGGAAACAATCTTATGAGGCATTTTTAAATGGAGAACTAGGCAGGAGAGGTTAAGTAACTTGCCCAGAGTCACTGAGCTCTAAATGGAAGAACCAGGGTTTGAAACCAGGTTGTCTGATTCTAGAGTTTATGTTTTTAAACCACAGTACTCTACCCACTCCCCTAGCAGAAGCCCTTGCTGAATGAATGCAGCAGGTGGATTGTTTTTAAAAAAGTGTAAGTCTATTACTGAACTACTATTAATACATTATTTAATTCTTTAGCAACTAAGAGATTTCCTTTACCAAGTCACGGATGGACTCCATACTCAAAGAGACATAAAGATCCTATAAGTGTATCTCACGAGCAAGCTATGAAGAAGAAACTGCTTCGTGAGCTTAAGTGCCCACTCTCTAGGCCACTAGGCTCTTTCCTCTAATACATATGAAAGCTCTCTGGATGTTTTTCCTCTCCCAGGGACTTAGGCAATCTGATATTACTCTACATCAGAAGTATCTCAGCCATAAAAACAAGAAATAAATCCTTGCAAAATCAAGAAGGGATGAGCTTGGAAATGCTACATAGCTGACAGTTGATGATAATGAAGCATCAGTCAGTTCCCTAATTCAGAGAACAGCCTGGGTGGGACCTTCATCTCTGGCCATCACCCAGAAACCACTAGGAGTCAAGAAACTCTGAGGGAAGGACCCAGATAAGATTTCCATAAGAACCCTCAATGATGTGTGGAGGAGCCTCTTGAACTGAAGGATTATTTCACAGCCAAATACAGGCACTTGGGAATTTAAACCTACTACAACTTATCCTTGGCTATGAAACAGGATGAAAAAAAACGAAGGTGCTGACAGTTCTGTTTTTAGACAAGTGCCAGAGCAAAATAGAAATCATGAAAAGAATCAAAAGAATGCAAGCAATGTGACATTCCTGCATCATTTAGGCCTGTGAAGAGAGCTGGAGGCTTCTCTCCTGAGGAAGGAAAAGCTCTTGCTTCTAACAACATTCTGCCAAGACAAGAGGACTTCTCATGCAATCTCCTTTCTGCAGAGCAGCTGCACAGGAAAAGCGCCATCCTTTCCCATGATTCTTATGGGCTTGACTGATGTGTGTGGAATAGTTTAACTCAGTAAGGCTTTTAAAGGTTGGGCAGAAATGTCAGGTTTCAATAAACTGTCATGTCCAGTGACTCAACTGCAGCTCAGTGTTTAGACTGGAAGGAAAACAGGTGAATAAAGCAAACCCTTAACTTATATTTACATATGTTCATGTTTGATCACCATGAAAATGACCAACTACTGACAGATCACACTAATCAATACAGACTGCAACAGAAGCATGTAGAAGGTACAACTACAAAACAATGAGACTTTAAAAACAATAATAGGCATGTCATCGTTTATTATATGAATGAAAAACATTGTCCTTCAAGATCACCATGGGAACCGGTCACTTATTGTAATAATATTACTGTTCATCAAAACATGGGGCTAGTTTGCAGAACACAACAGAAGTGTTTAATGCAGTGCTGGAAAGGTCAAGCCCTACTCTGCCGCTAACCAGCAGTGTGACCTAGGAAATTTTACTTAACCTCCCTGATTTTCCATGTCTTCCTTGGTAAAATGTGGATATTAATTCCTTTGATGTCTGAGTGAAATATGCATAAAACAAATTTAATATCTTTGACACCAAGAAAGTCCTCAGTAAATGGTGGCTATAAAATTATCTTCATTGATGATGATAATTAATCAAGATCAGCCATTTAAAAGCTATGGTATATTGAGCAAGTGCTTTAACCACTCTGATTCACAGTTTGTTCATTTAAAAATTAGGTGTATTATACTCCATTGGGATATTAGGAAGACAAATGCAAACATAAAAAGCACCTGGTGTAGTCCCAGATACCCACTAAGTGCTCAGTAGATATGACATCTTTTTAGTAATACTTTATATAGCAATATGAAGTTATTTAATCTGCAAATGGGAGAAAAGCCAGAATAAAGTACCAAATCTAATTTCACCCAGAAACTACCTGTCTCTTTGTTTAAAATCCTACTATAATCTGCATAAAACATAAAATAAAAATTAAACACTAATATAGACCAAATTTGTAATTGGAAATACCAGATATTAAAAACACATTTTTATGTTTATTTACAAGTTAACTAAAATGCCTGAAAATGTTAAGATATTAGAACATAGAAGCTGTTGAAATAAAAGTTATAATCATGAGAGCCTATAAAACTGTATGTTCACATTATTATATAAAGTTTCCCATCTTTTATTGCTGTGATGAAGCTATCAAAGATGTCCACCCACCCACACATACTAAAAAAAAAAAAACTGCAGAATCCAGGGTTTCATCTAGAAAGCAGGAATAATCAGGAATCTAGAAAGAATAAATAAGTCGGTCTTCATTAAAAGTCTAAATATAATAAAGTCCCCCTGTGGTTATGACAAAGATCGAGCTTTTGGATGTCATCTTCAAAATCTCTTGACATCAGGCTGGTGTGAAGTTCCCAAGAATTTTGAGAGTCTGGTATACTTTCATCTAAGTTCAGTCTACCGATAATTCAACAAAAAGGTAGAGGTAACTAAAGCAGTTATGAGAATAGATAAAGATTGAGAACAAAATGCCCAGCTGAGCCTATTCATCAGTGATCATTTAAATGATACATCTTAAAAGTTATTTTATGTGGTGTATCTAGGTATGCATAAATGCCATAAAACATTTTAATATAGAATGAAAGTTTTAAATTTTGTTATTTTAGGAAATATTTGAGAATGCTACT
This sequence comes from Smutsia gigantea, assembly GCA_032199065.1. Taxonomy (NCBI): domain Eukaryota; kingdom Metazoa; phylum Chordata; class Mammalia; order Pholidota; family Manidae; genus Smutsia; species Smutsia gigantea. The sequence continues at coordinate 230,286 of JAVSCE010018380.1, forward strand.
TCTCAGTTAACTAAGTTAACTCTTAGCCACTAAGGCCTGCCTGTTTGGATAATTTGGCAGCTAGCCCAAATCATGGAGAGTACATGGGAGGAAACAGCCTCTTGATTATTGAGCTTGTCAATTCAAACTCAAAAATTGGTCATCCTCAACATAAGAGATTAAATAGCAGCATCACATGTGGGGCTTTTTCAAACTACACACAAACACACACACACATACACAGCCCCATTCACCAGAGACTCTGGCCACCTATCTAGATATTATGTGGTTTTCTCTGGGCAAAGGAGCATGTCACACACACACTAGTTATTCTAATATATTCCCTCTTCCCACTGCTGAGATCTACTGCTAAAAATTGATGGCACACGTTGCAATTATTTTTCATATTTTTCCAAAGAACCAACATATTTGCTGTTATTATAACAGACCCTTATTCCAAAAAAGATTATAGAGATGCAATTGAAATGATGATAACTGGCTTAGTCATCTGAACACTCTGTCATTCTGATAGCAGAAAAAGCTCAAAACAAGTATTTCATGCTTTTAGCCAGACACATCTGCAAAGCATGTGTTTGACCAAAAGATGGTCATTTGAAAAGATGCAAGAGCAAGTTAAAAGTATAATTTATAGCATGCTTCACACTGCACATGGGTCTGCTCTATGCTTTTCCCACCTTATCCCCAAGTTTATAGTCCCTAGGATACCAGAGAATTGTAAGAGGATGTTAAGGCCAAAAGCAGAAGAAAAGTTTTGAATTTCTCTTGTATCAATGGTTTCAATTTTTTTCTAAGTATCAGAGTCTACAAGCCATTCTTACACACAAACATTTTGTTTCAGTCTTGATGCGCAATCTGTCAGCAAACTCTTGGATTTGCTTTATTATGTCCCCTCCTTGCTATCACTTCACTGTCTCACAACTGTCTGCTCATTTCTGCCTTGATTAACTTCTTGGGTCCCTATATGCCCAGTTTGGGAAATGATGCTACTCAGTTTGAGTTATTGGCTTTTTGTAATAATGAACTTAAATGAATTGTAGTAAGAACCTACACAGCCTGATGAAATAAATGATGCAGAGAAGTAGAAAGGCTGGAAGAGATATTGATAATGTGTAAGACTTGCTAGAAGCTGGACTTTTTATTTAAAAAATAATTCATTTACCTAAAGAATAGCAACAGTCCACTCCAGATGGGTCTATGGCTAAGACTAAGGCAAAGTCAATCCATTCAGCTCCCCACATGCTCACCTTCTGGCATGCCTTCTTGGGTACTCTCTGTTGAATTCACACTTAACTCTTTAATATATAAGTAACAATGAAGACCACAGGAGAAAAATGGATCCATTTTGGAAGATTATTGCATTGAAAACTGTTCCACTTTTCTTAACCTGGTGCCCTAATAAAAAGCTATTGTTCCACATGTTAATAACAGCTTTGACCACTAGCTTTAGAGGAGTTGAAGTGGCAGTTATCTATAGAATATCAAAACAGCTGGTTGAAGAGATACATTTTTAGCCATGGTTAACTCCTAGCCAGTCACTCCTTTGAGCTCTTAATTTACATGAGTTTGCAGCGTGTTCTTCTACCTATTGTTACAAAAATCATTTTAGCAAGGTTTATAAAAATAGTTTTCAGTTACTGGTAAGTCTCAGTTGCTTCCTGGCTAAAAGCTGTCAACCAAATTGGCAACCTTGAAGAAGGCAAAAGTAATCTCATATTTTTAAGTAGAGTCAGATAGATAACAAACACAACCATAAAGTACAGAACGTTATACTTCAAAGACGTTTCAGGCACTCAAAATAACCTCTTCATACCCATGAATTTTCAAAACATTGAGTTCCTCAAAAATTCAATAACAGTTTATACGGAGGACAAAATGTGCTTCACACATGCACTCTGTGAATTTTTTAATGACCCATTTACTATCTGTAGCAGAGGTGCTGAAGTTTTACTGGAACTTTAGACAAGAAAAATAAATACAAACATGCTCAGAGCTTAGATAGTCCCATCACCAAAATGTCTCCACTAGAATAGGACTACATCTAAAAACCAGTTAGAGGACAAATTAAGAGTTGATTTTTAAGATTTGTCTACAATGGTTTACATTTGCAAAGCCTGTTTCAGAGTTTTCATATTTAGAACGTTAACTCATCTGTACAATAAATCTTTTAGCACAGGCAGATACTCAGGGCCATGGCTCAAACATACAAAGTATTAGACCCAGTTCTGCCCTTACCGACTTCACACAACACAGTGGTACACTCTGCAGAGCCCTGGATAGTTTGACAAACTCTCCTTCAGTTCCCTCCTGCTTCTCTGCGGTGGCTGTGCCTGTGAGGCCAGTCCTTCCTGAGGACACAGTGGTAGATGACAATAATAAAAGGAGCTTCCAAATAAATATACTCACCCATAAAGAACAGTGAAAGAAGGTATCACGCACAATGCTTTTACTTTTTATTGTTGTTAATTATGTTTATTGCAGTCTTTCCTGATTATGAAATAATTACAGGCTCTTCTTGGAAAATGTTAGGTATTTTTTTTAACTCATGCACTTAAAAAAATTTTCTAAACCTTTAGGTACCTTTTTTTTAAATCTACCCATCATGCAAAGGTTTAGGAACTGGCCAGAAATGAAGTCCTTGGGGGCTCCCTCTGCAAAATGTTGACTGACATAAATTTGAACCTTCTTTTGTCCTCATCCTTACACTTTCTCAGAACTGAAAATGCTAGCAGAAATAGTATCTTAAATCCTTCAATACCCAATAAATGCTAAGTGAGAAAGAAAAAAAGAAAAGAAAAAGATTTCATGTGCTTCAGCAATAGCTGCATGACCACTGCTCATGGAAAGTTCTAATGGCTTATGGTTGTCAGAGATGGCTAAAACTGGATGCCATTGATTCCCACAGGAAGATGGACTTATGCATGATCTTGATATTGGTACTATTTCCTTGTTCCTCCCCTGCTTTAGCAAATATCAGTGTGAGGGAACCTGGGAGCAAGAGAGGGAAGAGGTATTACACAGTTATATTATCTGATTTCCTAACTGTCAAAGGATAGATCTTGCATCTTAAAACAAAATCTAATATCTTGGTGACTATTTAAGCATAAAATGAAGACTCCCTTCATAAACAAACTTCCCTCTTTGACATTTCTATTTTCACTAATTTTCAATAATGTACAGTAGACCTTGCTTGGCAATAATAAAACTACCCATGTTACAAGTTTAGTTTTATATAACACTCCATATGGTGGATTCATAATAAATTTCTACTGGGAATACAGTCATAAACCACTATTTTCTGCTATAAAGAACCATTAAAGCACAGACATGCACAAACAAGGTAATCTGCAATAAATTTGGAAATGTTAAAATACGACAAATGTAAATGTATTCACCCCCATTGCAGTGCATGTAATTTCCATAGCTTTATTAGAAATCCTGCCTTTGCAGTGGTTTGGCGATAGGTTATAAATACAGTGGGAATGAGTCAGCATGCAAATCCCTTCTGTGAAAAAACAATTTGAAAGGTTTTATAGCCCAAAGCTGTTTATTATTTCTCAAGAATAGTAATCCAAGTTTGTGTTTGGAACCTGCTGAGAAGAGAATTCTCAAAACATCCTATTTATAAAACAGCAGGGGAAAAAAATCTCAGCAAATTAAAAAAGAAAAAAACATCATTTGATTTATGTCAGGTCACAGAAATAGTATTTCCCAAATAAAACATTTAATTGATGGACTTCTCTCTGCACACATTCGGTCACACAAGAGATGATCAATACACTCCACTGAGAAAAGGAGAGCAGGGCTGGCCTGGCAAATTCCAGTCCTGGAGGCAGATAAGTAAATATCTCTGAAGATGAAAGGAGAAAAGGTTACAAAGGAAATGTTAAGAAGAGGTCTAAAGACAGAACTGTCAGGAGCACCTACAGTAGGGCATCGCATGAGGAAAAGGCGTCAGCAAAGCAGGAGACCACTGAAGTTCAAGAACCTGAGGCCAGCACACAGGCTGCAAAGGGGAGAGTTGCAAAGAGGACAGTCTCAAATAAAGAAGACAACTTGGGAAGGACGAGGATCAAAAACAGATGGCTGGACTTGGGAGTCAGAAGCTCACTGTAACCTTCAGGGGACTAGCTGCATGACCTTCCAGGAAGCAGGAGCCAGCCTGCAAGGACTTGAAGAGTGAGTAGATGGGGATGGTGTGGATTTAAATACAACCATTTTTTCAAAAGGGGAGGGGGGGGCTTCTTGTTAGCTTGAGTACAACTGGAGCAAGGAAGGGTCTCTTGGGATAGAAAAGAGGTGGGGAGGCTTAGAGACAGTGAATGGAGCAAAACAAAAGATGCAGGAGACAAAAGTTACTCCTAATAGGAGAAAGTACAGGCAGGACGTGGAGGAAGTGGGCTCCTGGATGTAAGTGATGGGATTAACTTAGACAAGAGGCAGAGGATTTAAGAAGAAAGAAAGGGCAGGATTGGTAAAAAGAAAGAGAAAATCTGCAGAGAGTACAAGGAAAAAAGTTTGTGGAACTGAGGCCTAAAGACTTCAATAGCTTCAGAAAACCAAGAAACAGCCTCAGCTCTGACTTTCTTAAATGCATGAGCTAATGTTAAAAACATATTATCATTTCTTTGGGAGCATACAAAGGGTCTGTGTGTCTGTGGTGAGGGAACCAAAGGCTTAAAAAGATTCCAAACTATCTAAACACATGTGCATGCAATCTGGCACACATGCACACACACACACACACACACACACACACACACACACACACATACAGCAGAAATGCAAGCCTACTTCAAAACTAGATATCAGTGTTTATTAGATTGTTTACATTACCAACCTATGACTTTTTCCCAATTTCTCCCAAATTCCTGCCCATCTCAAGCAGGATGGAGCTGGGCAACCACCCCACTGTCCAGAATGCATGTAAGAGCGTAAGCGGGATGCCTGAGGGCACACAGCCGTGGTCCAGCAGTGACCCTTTTAGCTTGCAGTGAATTATGGAAGGCCAGAAAAAGAAGAATAATTTGAAAAGACAATCGGTAAAAAGGAGGGAGGAACAAGTTTATTGCCCCAAATGAAGGACTAGGTGCTCCTGCTTGTCTGGCCATGTAAAGAAAGATAGCTGTGTGAACATGGCCAGGAGCTATGACATACGGGCATATACCATTTCAGGATTCCCACCCCCCAAAATTGAGGGAGGATTCTTTTACTTTTATATTAAGAGGAAAATGAAAAGAATTGAAAAGGAATATAAGAGAATAACAAAAGCTCTTTTAAAAGGAAGTTAAAATTTAATAAGGAAGAAATAAAGTAGTACCATGGGTAAGCATAGAAAATTATTTAGGAAAGGAAAAATCAAAGTGTGAGTCAAAAGATAACCGGGATTCAGAGCTATTTTGAGAGTGGAAACCAAGTGAAAATATCAAGTATAAGATTATTCTTACTTGACATTTTTATATAGCAACAACTTATAAAAACATCAAACACTGACATAATCCTTCCTCTAGCATTTTAACACATCATTATATTGTTAACAACGTCAAATAGCTGTAGCCATTCATGTGACTTTTTAATAGATTACTTTTATCGTAAAAATGTCATTTTTAGGATAATCTGCCTTCTCACATTTTTATGTTCAGCTATGGTCTTAAAATGTCAAGTATAGAAGTATCTGTGTCTACAGTTCTTGGAGTCCCGTTACAGATCATGAGAATATCAATATAAAATAAGCCTTTATCTGATATGGCTGCTGTGCTCAATTCATTTTCTCTTCAACTTTTCTCCTTTTAAAAATAATTACAAAGTACATGTGTTAGGTAAAGATGAGACTGTGTGTTAAAGCCATAATAGGCAGGAAATCTGTAGTGAAGCCTGCCTTGGCCCTCATGAAAGGCATCTTATAACATATTCAGTCACCCAGGGTCACATTCCCATAGGCATGATTACATACAATGATATATTTGACCTGCCTCCTTAGTTAGCAATGATGATAACAATGTATCATTTCACTTCCAGGGCTAACATGTGCCAAATGTCCGACTAGATTTCTTTGTTCCTCTTAAATGTGAGGAAAACTAAGCAATTATATAAAATATCAAAGATCAGGCAAGTCAGCCACAGAAGGGAAATTAGAACTCAACTGAGTCAATAGCCAAGGTGCAAGGACTGGCAAACTTTATTTGTAGAGGGCCAAACAGTCAATATTTTAGGCTAGCAGGCCACATGGCATTTGTCACAAGTACTCAACTCATACTGTAGTTCAAAAACCAACAGAAACAGTAACAATGGGCATGGATGTGTACTAACAAAACTTTATTTACCAAAATAGGAACTGGGCTGGATCTGGCCCTCTGGCCATAGATTGCCAATCCCTGATCTAGTGAATCAGCTCATACAATCTGTCAAAGATTGCAGCTCAAACCCTAGCAAATACTAATTCCATCTAGATTGAATAATAATACCTAATATCAGTGAGGTCTTACCAGATGCCAAGCACCATGCTAGCACAATGCTATTATACAAATTGTCTCATTTTTATCCTATTCAGTAAGTACTGTTGTTATATTCATTTTGCAGATGAGAAAACTCAAGCTCAAAGAGATATATGAATTACAGAATGTCATTCATCTTAAAGAAAAGGAGAGAGAATTTGAAAGTAAGCAGCCAGATCAAATCTTATGATCTTAAGCTCTGCCTGATGTTCAACGCATGTGACTCATGGATGCTAAGAAAATACGAAGCCATAAAAAATATGGGAAGTTTCCTGGAAAGACTGTAGGATGATTTGTACTTTAAGTTTACAGAACTAGACCAGGGAACACTCCGTGTGGCGAGCCATTCTGAGTTGGTCCCATTTTGATCTTACTGTGAGCATGCTACTCTGGAGAATGAGACCTACAAGCTGAATTCTCCAGCCAGCTGGTGAGCAAGCCATGAGATGCTCCCAGCTGTCACTGGGAAAAGGTCCTGAACTATGGCAGCAAGATGCGTTTAAATCATAGGCACAACCAGAGAAGGGTCAACTCTGTTATGGTCACCTGCAGAAAGGCTTACGCGCTGGACTTCTCACCTCACCTCCACCACTCCACAGCCCCACTGAGAATGAATGAGAAACAAACTTTCAGCACTAATAGGAACCAAGATGTGAGGCTTCTAGCATCTCTTGTTGGCATGACACATTCCCGGCTCCCAACACCCTCCAAAGCGGGCAGGTCTCACTTTGCCCTCACCTTGCATGTGACGTCAGAGGGGTTGTTAAAACTCAGTGAGTTGCTAAGGCCGCATAGTAAGACTCAGTCCCTGGTCTTCTGAGTCAGCCTCAGGGTCTCTTTCCTCCCAGCCAGGCTCCCTTCTAACCTTCCAAAGTGACCCACAGAGTAACAGTTAGAAAAAACAAGTCACATCAAAAGTTCAGTGGCATTATACAAACATGAATTTTTTTGTTCCACTAAGGATACTGGAAAAGACTATCAGAATGACCCAATACTTAAATGATCTCCCTCATCATGGGGAACTTCAGGCAGACTATATAAAATTGTAAATAAATAAAATAGATGGGTTGTTTGGTAAAATTTAGCCCCAGAAGCCCAGAACTCTCAACTCTTTCCACTCGGAATTATCTCCTTCTGGAGCTTTGGCTGTCTGTGGTCACATCACATCCAGCCAATTCTTAATTTGGAGGCCACAAGAGAAGGAGGGGAGCACCGAGGTTCAGTCTCTCCTGCACCCTTTCCCATCATCGCACAACAGTGGCTCTTTGCCCACCTGCCCCAGCAACTCCCCTCTCTCCCACACACAGGCAAAGAGGCAAAACACTGAAGGCCTAAATATTGTCAGCTAGACTTGATTATTCTTTCAAACATTGAAACAAACCTCTAGTCTAAACAAAGCTGCTGGGAGCTAGGTATGAATGACCAAAGACAAAGATTGTCCCTATTTATAAGGATAAAGTTAAAACTCTTTATCATTTCTCCTTAAAGCACAGGTGCTGTTTACCAACACACACACACACACACACACACACACACACACACACAACCTTTTCTAGTTTCCTTGTTGCAGAAGAAAATGTCTAATTTACATGTAGAGCTCACAAATTATAGCCATACCAGACAAGGAAGCAGATGAAGATTGTGATTGATATTCCAAAATTCCCACCCTGATTTCCCTATCCTCACAATTAGCCACTCTATAAATCAAACTGACATACAAACAGCTGATGTCAAAACCAATAGGTGACATCTGTGAAAAAAGCATCAGAAACATAAAGTGCTGGATTCTTCTGTTTTCTCTGAAAAAGCCACCCCCTCCACTATCCTCACCACCATTTCTACCAATATGTCTTATATCTTAAAATATCCTGTCTCATTTCCTGAGAAACGGGGGCACTCCTGTAGCTTCACTCCACTGACCTTGCCATGAGAGGCAGACGGCAGGCCTCTGGCTACAGTTACTGGACACAGCTCAGGGCAAGCCATTCCCCTCTCCCGCTTCCCCCAGCCGTTGTGACAGCCATGTAGGTTTATTGATAACATGTAATTTGACTGGCCTGTTGCAGACAGTCTTGCTGCAGAAATGTGCTCAGTCACCTGACCTCAGGACTGGCTGCTAGGTGTTGTGGAGCCGTAGCCCAGAGAACCACTGTGGTCATCTCTGCCTGCCAGCAAGCAACCTGCCAAGGCCCCGACAACAGGAGGTGACTGTGTTTAAGGAAATAACCCCTGAGTCCACGGAGGATGGCATTCAGGGAGAATGGGCCCATTTCAGAACACTCAGCTGGACAGAGGGCGTTTATGCCCCACCTCCGCAGGTTAACGAGAGGAGGAAATCATAGGTAGCTCACAGTGGCAAAGCCACCATGTCTTGAGATCTTGCTCAAGCCTCTTCTCCAAGCCTTGGTTTCCTTGTCTGTAAAAGGAGAATACTATAACACTCATCCTAGCAGACTCAGGGGGTTGCTGTTAAGAATCAAAAGAGCTTTCTTTGCAAATACGTGAGCCAGTCTGCAATGTTCTCTCTGCCTGAACTGCCCGTGCCGGCTCCGGAATGGCTGTGAGTCTCCGTTGGCTCCCAAGGGAACTTACAAATGTGTGACTTTATAAATGTTTTATTCTTTTAGGAGTATTCACACTTTAAAAGAGAAAATAAAGATGAAGAATCTTAAAATATATATATATATCCTGTCTCTCCTAAGAAAACATCATTTTCCATATGTGTATTGACATAAACCATGGCCATTTTTTCTTTCCACTTGGTTGTGTAGCAGACTTGGAACTGGCATTATTTTCCACAGTAAACCTGAATGAAACCTTGGCTACTCCTACGTAGAGAGCTATTATTAAAACACACATATGTATATTGTCAACCAGTAACCTAATGAAGATAGAAATACCTCATTTTTTAAGAGCATTTCTGTTTCTGCTGATCTGGGTTAATGTATCTTAGAGCTGAAGGCAGAGACTACAGACTCAGGAGCTGTGGAGTTGCCTCCTACTCATATCACTTTAGGAGAATCACTTGTGACTCTGGGCCTTGGTTCTTCTCTCTCCAAGAAGCTCCAAGCACAAATACTTATGCTGTTTCTCCTGTATGAGGATAGAACTGGTGATCCACCATCCCTGGAACATGTGTTCTGGGCTATATTCCAGGTATGGTGATGGATTTACAACTATAAAATGTTTAGAACCAAAAGAACCATTACAGACCATCTCAACCAAATTCCTCATTTACTGCTAAGGAATCTGAGTGGTGAAGAGGGTAAGTGACCTCCTCAAGGTTATATGCCTTGTGGACAAGCCACCTCAGGCTCCAGGTGACCAGAACCATTCTTCCTCTCCTCTCTGCTCTATTTCCAGCTGCATCATCTGTACGCTCACAAGAGTCTTTGGTGACCCTGGTACACGTTTGCCAAATGGCTGGTGAGGATGGGAGGAGCTCCTAGCTACTGAAACACATGTTAGTCTTCCTGAAGCTAACCAGTCCTTACAGGCTGATCCAGGGCTCACCTCACACTGCTTGAGCCAATGACTATAGCATGTTGCACAGTGTATGAACTCAATTAAATATCTAAAGGATAGATTGAGCTTTCTGCTCAACAGCCCAGAGGAATGGGGATTCTTGTCCTCTTGGTTAACAGCTGAGAAAACAAGAACTGTATGTGTGCAAGCATCCAGAAGACATGTTAGGGAAGGCATCCTCCATGCCAGCTTCTTTCTTTACAGTGGACAATGGTCAAAAGAGTCTGTGCTCATGCTCAGGCCCGAATCCAAGGAATACGGCCCACAACCAGAGCGAGTATGTGTAAATTTTACCTCCTCTGAAGGGATGAAGGGATTTACCTGTGCACCTCCTGCACATCCAGGGAAATCTTTCCTCTGCAAGTTCTTCAAATGCCCCATGTCCTTTGATAGTCTTACTGACTTCCTAGAAGACTTCCCCTGTTGACTCTACTTGACTTCAGACCTCTGTCTGAAAGGACCATCCTTTTTGACCCACATGTAAGTGCTGTCCAGCCAAATCACCATCATCAACCTGGCAATCCATGGAATGACATGTTGCTTCTAGACTGCTCTCATAATCTGTTGTTAGCTAGCTCTCTTAACTTAAAAAAAATTTTTTTTTAACCCTAACAAAACACAGTCAAGCAGGAAATGGCATCCTCCTGCTTGAGAAAATGTTGGCAGTGTGGGGTCAGCAATCTGGGCTGCAGTGCCATCTCGATCAGGTAATAATTAATGAACCATAATAATAAATAGGATGAGGGTGATGACAGGTGGCTTCATACACTTGTTACTTATTATATGCATGTTACATTCTCCATGCTTTACACGTATATTTAATTTAATATTTCCAGTGTGAGCAAATTGATCAGACTACTTTCTCTTTCTAAGGCTTTGATTTTCAGATCAGTTACACTGAGATAATAGTTATATTACAGGATTGTTGTGAAAATTAGATGAGATAATGGAAACAAATACAGTTATTAAATTCTAAAGTGGTTTACAGATAATTCTTTTTTATCCTTATTATTGTGGTGATTCCATTCCTTCCAAGAACATTCAAATATAAAGTCCTCAAGCCACGGCTGAGTCCTGTCCAAGTACAGATGTCCCCTGGCAGTGGACCCTGTACCCTCAAACACAAAGCAAGGCACCCAAGCGCCATCCTTGAGAAACCAGTTTCATCTTTTACAAAATCTGACAGGGGTTCCACACTAAGTGAATGCCAACATAAAAGCTGGAAAGTTGCTCTCGCCTTCCCCCTCCCAATGAGGTAGTGAGGTATTAAAATAATCTGCCTGGGCTTTGACACACCCTCCCTCCAACAACCCAACTTGATATTTCCCTGAAAGCAGAAAAGGCTGCCAGCACTCAGGTAAGCCTTGCTCTCCAGAAACATTCCCAGACTGAAGAATCCCCGGGAAACCACCTTCCTCCCCCAGGCCCCCTCAGGCAAGGAAGGACATCTGAGAGCGGCGTCAGAACCCCTCTACCTCTTTCCAGGCTGCCTGCTGCAGAATTGAATATTTTGGTAGGAACATAGTTTGTTTTCTAAGGCACTTTTAATGGTTGTCCTTTCTGTAGATAGGATTTTAAGTGTTTCTTCAGTATTTTTTTTTTTAGTTTATTTTGATATCATTAATCTACAATTAAATGAGTAATATTATGGTGATTACACTACCCCCTTCATCAGGTTCCCCCTCCCAACCCCATTGCAGTCACTGTCCATCAGCGTAGTGAGATGCCATAGAGTCACTACTTGTCCTCTCTGGGTTGTACAGCCCTCCCCGTGCCCCCCGAACATTACATCTGCTAATCGTAATGTCCCTTCTTCCCCCTTGCCCCTCCCATCCCACCCTTCACTATTCATTTTTAAAAATACTCCTCTGTCCCTTCAAGAACTGAACTGCATTTTCACATAGTCTTCTCCTAGCACTAACTTCATGGAAAGGGCCAAACTGAATGATATGTCCTTCTGCCCAAAGATGCCCTCGGCGCTGCACTGCGTTCCCAAAGGGAGGGATGCTTTTCATGTCTCCCACGCTTCTGCAGCTTGGAAGGTATAGCTTTCCGATTTAAATACTCACTTTGAGACAGCAAACTGTGAGTTCTAATCTGTTGGATTCTCACGAGGTCCTGCCACCACAGCCTTAAAATAGTGGGCGCTGTCAGCTGTGATGGAAAACAAGGTGCTGGTCCCATGGGCCAGTGAAGAAAATAACCACACAGCAGGCTGCATAACTACCACGTTACTGACAAGGAGGAAGCAGATCTTAGAGGCTAAGAAGAAAAAAAAAAAAGGGCCTCTGAGTTTGAATTTCAGTTCCACTACTTATTAACTGTGTGACCTGAACTCCAGACAGCTATTTAACCTCTCTGAGCCAGAATTTCCTCAATTATAATATGGCAATAATGATATTACCTATTTTATAAAATGATCATGAGGAATAAAATAATGAATGTAAAGCTTATTTAGAACATTCTGGAAATATTGGTGGTACTATACCCTTGATATTAGTTTCCTGTGGCTGGCTATAACAAATTACCACACAGGCTGGGGTGGCTTAAAGCCATGGAAGTTGATGCTGTCACAGTTCTTGAGACCAGAAATCCAAAATCAAGATGTCAACAGTTGGTTCCTTCTAGAAGCCCTGAGGAAAAATCCCGTCCATGCCTTTCTGCTAGCTTCTGATGGCTGCTGGCAAGTATTAGTGTTCTTTGACTTGTAGCTGCACCTCTCTCATCACTGTCTAGGTCCTCACGTGACCTTCTCCCCTATGTTTCTTCTCTTCTTCTCTTCTCTTCTAAGGGCAGTTGTCAATAGATAGAGGGCCCACCTTAATCTAATATGATCTCATCTTAAGATCTTGAACTCAGTTACACCTACAAAGACCCTTTCCCAAATAAGGTCATTGCCACAGGTTTTGGGACATGTCTTATGGGTGGGCCACCATTCAACCCATAATACCTTCTCTCCAACTAAAAAATCAGTTTAGGTCATGTATGTCTCAAACTTTGTCTTCCTGTGTGAAACAGAACATGGGTAAAACAGGACACAAATTTCTTCACTGTGTCTGTTCTGAGGCCCCTCTGATTAAACTCTTCAAAGCTATGGCAACATGCGATTTTTTCCTCTTGGTGGCTCAGTGGTTTACAGATGGACCATGGCATAAGTCATGGGAAGCGTACAGTAGGTGCTTCAGAGGGAAGAATCAGAAGATGGCCTTGCTCAACCTCTCATGTCCTCGATTAGGTAACAGAGATCTAGAAAGTGATGTGTCCTGTCCAGGTAGAGCAGGTAACACAGTGGCAGAGCTATCAGAGAGTCAGGCATCTGGCCCAGGGCCCTGCTTCTCCTCCCTGTCGCCTCCCACCATGGCACCCTCCCACCTTATCCTAGAGTTGTAAAGTCACCCTTAGCATTCTATTAGCCCACACGAGAGAAGCCAACATATCTCACACCTTACTTTATGCCCCTGGTTAATTTTAAAGGTCACACTGATATTAGTCAATAAAATTAAGAAGTAACTAGCCAAAGGATGCCAATCAATCTTTGATTTGTTTTTCTACATTTAGGAATATAAGGAGAAAGTTTGGAAAATGCTCCCCACCCTACAAAAGGGCAATAGAATGTTGTAATTTCACTTGAATCTTTGATCATACAAATAATCTCATATTCTGAAGATTCGCTTGATACATCAGTTTTTTGGACCTCAAATACTCCATTCTCTAAGATCAATTATTAATCATAAAGAGTGAGTTGCAAAGCGAAAGCCTATAAAATAACACAATCACAACAGAAAAAAGAAACCAATATTAATATTAACAATACATGTAATTAAAGAGAACTTAAAATGAATTAGAAAGTTATTCTTTTATTAATTTTCCCAGAATTTCAGCTTGGGGAAAAATAGGTTTAATAAAAGGAAGATGAGAAGGTAGAAGGAAGCTTTTAGAAAAGTTGATGGGGGTTTGGGGGTATTTTCACGGGCATTAAAGGTCAATTATATTTACTTCCATTTTGAATTTAAGGATTTTTTTTTCCAAATAAAGAAATAAGTTATAGCTCTTTACAATTTTCAGACTGCTTTCAACACAAAGTTTAATTTGCGGGAGCAGCCAGTTGAGTGGAGATTTGATCAGACAACTATACCAGACAAATTCCAGCAACTGGTAAGTCAGCGCTTGGGAGAGACTGTTACCCGTCTCTTTCAGACCCTCACGCCTCCCGTCTGGTCAGGAGCGCTGGCATCACTCGGAGCCTGTTAGAAATGCAGAATCTGCTCTTTGACCCCAGAAATCAGAATCTACGCTTAACAAGATCCCCAGGGGATTCCTATGCACAGCAGCATCTGTGGGGCAGCGCGTCTGCCAGTAAACAGTGGTGCCATTATGAAATAAAATAAAGTAGCCAACCGAGGGAAAAATGCTCATAAAGAATACACATTTGATTTTTAATTTATGCATTGATTTTCCAGCAATGTTGCAAATTGAGCTAATGTCCTCTTTCCCTTTACAAAACAGAGATATTGGATAAACTACAATAATTGAAATAAAAAGAACTCAAAAGACAGAAGAGGATATTTCTAGTTACCAAAAAACTACAATGAAACTCAGAGCACATAAGCAAAGGCAGCAGAATCTTGGGGGTTAACAGACTAGGTTGTGGGATAGAGTCATGAAACCCATGGAAATCAGAGATGGGTCTTGGGCCACATAAAGTGTGATGCCAGAACTCAGACTCCTGCATAAACCATTGGGATAACCTCCCAGGTGACCAGGGAAGAAGGGAAGAAGTAAAGAAGCATCAGGTCTGGTGGCCCCCAGGCCCTCGTCTGTCACATATAGGTATGGAGTCCAGATGAAGACTATCCACATGGTTTTGCAACCTCAAACCAACAAATTCGTGTGAAAATTCATCCTGGACAAGTGAAATCCTTGGGATACCCAGCCATGGCAAATATAAAACCTCTCTGTAAATATACTCCCACAAGCCAGGCACATACGACTGACACAAAACAAAAATAATCCCAGCTGAGAATGAGCCCACAAGCAAAATTAAAACCACATGAGAAAAGAATTCACTGCAAGGAGGCATTATTAGGTACCTTGAGCAGTGGATTAATATCCCCCAAAACATAGAGGCATGAATGGAATAAAACCATCCCAAGGAGACTGTAGTTTTATTCAAGTCTCAAAGCGATTTACTAGGTAAGAAAACAGAGTAACAGGTAATTTACTGATGAGGAAACCAAAGTTCAGAGAGTCTAAGTGCTAATAAAGATTGAGGGCTTAAATCCAGTCCCGGTGCTTTTTCTACCACATCACATAATCCCTGTTCTTAATAAATATATTACTGTGGGTAGAGATCTTTGTGTCCCCAAAATTATTACAGGGGGTGGTGGGAAAGGAGGTGACAATATAAGAATTTGGAGACAGTTGGACAAAATGGGAGGTAAGAGGTAAATATCCATCTGAATTTCCAGAAGGAACAGAAGACAAGAACTTAAACCTTGGCAGTTGTCTTTAATTGTTCCAAGGCAGGAAGTCAGGTTAACACTGGAACAGGAGCCAAGATGAGCTTTTGTTTTTGCTCCCACAACATCATCATGGGGTCCCTGAAAGGCTCTATTTAAGTAGCATCTCTAACGCACGAACCTTCATGCAGGGTGCTGAGGGATTGGTGTATAGCTCAGGCATTGCAGCAAAGCCATAATTTCTCGTCTCTTACCCCTTCACTAAATTACAATTAAATTCCATCATTCAGAACTGCCTGATCTTGAGCCAGATGCATATATCACAAAAAGGCATTAAAATCTGACCTTTTACATCCCCAATAAGAAATGTCATGAGTCCATCACAGAATCATAATTCCCTCTCGAATTAGAGCTAGGAGAAATCTGAACTCTAAAGCGGAACTCTTCAATTACAGGGGAAGCTGAGGACTTTTTTAGTAACTTCTTAAAATTCTGAATTTTAAAGAAAAGAAATGAGAGGAATTTTGTGTTTCAGAGCAAAAGTAATAATGAATGAGTATTTAGCAGGGTGTGAAAAAATGCTACATAAAAAAGAGTGAAAAAATAGCACACTGATAACATCTCTTGGAAGTCAGTGCTAAGATTACTAGAAACTTGAAAATCAGTAACATTTCAGCAGAGGCCCTTAAAACCCAAAACAATTACCCACTGCCTCTTTTGCTGGCTAAGATTTACATCTAGTGGCTTCATGAGTGTAGATACCGCAGAGACTCTACCGTGGGGCTTGGTGACTTCAGAGCTTGCTCGTGGAATATTTATTATTTTAACTCGGTAAATAGCTAGTCCTTTGCCAGGGGGAGATAAGCAGGCAGCCTTATCAGTCTTGGTACTTTCAAAAGGCTTTCGTTCTACAGCTCACTGTGGACCATCCATTCTCCCTCTCATGACCATCTGTGTCTGTGAGAGTGGAAAGTAAGTATTTAGGCCTTTGCAAAGAAGAGTCATTTAAATAAGAAAGAAAAATCATAACTGAATACTAAGAAAAGGAGGGATGGGGACAGAGACCAACCAGAGACAGAGATTCAAGAACAATGGCTGTTCAGCTCTGCCACAGTTGGGGGTGGGGGTGGCTAGGAAGCAATTCTAATTGAGGAGTGAAGATTGAAGCCATACGTAGGCCCCTCCACCTCCATCCGCACACAAGCACACTTGGTGGCCAAGAGAAGGCAAAGGCAAAGCAAGACAGCCTTCCCGATATCCATTCATGTCTTCATTTAACAGTTTGTGTGCCCCCACTGTGTATAAATATATGTGACATACTTCATGAGTATAAAGAGGACAAAAGAGATAATAAGTATGCAATAGGCAGAAAACACAGGTAAAAATATCATTAATTCAAAAGAAGAAGAAGAAAATACGCCAATTGTGGGACTATGTAGCTTCATGAAGAAAATAATCTTTGAGCTGAGCCTTAAAGAATAGGTAAGATTTGGACATACAGAAACACTATTTGACTATCTGGATATACAGATACAGATATACAGAGAGCATTCTGCTCCCTACTGCAAGCAAGCAGCCAAGTAAACCTTGAGCAAAATGTGCTTCTCAACCTTCCCTGCATTTCAAATCAGCTGGGAAGAATTTTTTAAATAACAGTGCTGGTGCTTCATCCCCAGATATTTTGATATAATTCATCTAGGGTGAGACGCAGGCATGTGCAGTTTAGCTTTTCTGACCATTCCCCAGGTAATCCTAACGCGCAGCAAGAGCTGAGAACCCCAAACTAGAGCAGACACGGAGACTGGTATTTGCCTTTAGAGGTCTGTCCTGAAACTAAGAATCCCAGCTCCCGGTGGGTCACGACCCATGAATTGACACAATTCCCCACAGTTAAGATGGGAAGAGACACCAAAACAAAATACTGACTTTAACATAGTCACAATCCTT
The DNA here is from genome assembly GCA_032199065.1 of Smutsia gigantea. Classification (NCBI taxonomy): domain Eukaryota; kingdom Metazoa; phylum Chordata; class Mammalia; order Pholidota; family Manidae; genus Smutsia; species Smutsia gigantea. Next base: position 247,708 of record JAVSCE010018380.1, read on the forward strand.
TGGGACCTTCCATTTATCAGATGAAGAGGCAATGCATAGGAACTTTATGGACTATTTTGTACTCTGGTGGATTCTCTGCCAGAACAGCTCCCACTTGGAGGAACCGAGTGAGGAAGTGCCCATATGGAATCATGAGTAGACAGGCTCACAGACCGGGCACTGTTTTTGGGTCTGGCTTTTGGAACAGAACCAGAAACACCTGATGGTCTCACCATTGTGATGGCCTCTGTGGCAATTCAATAAAGCAAGCATGGGCTTTTCTCAGTGAGAAGACACCTCGCAAAGTTTGAACTTTAGAAGACATGTTGCAAGCTTAGGTGGGCCAAGTGTTCGCACTGGGCAGCAGAAAGTCTGCTAAGTGAGAGGTTTGGGATCATGTCTGAAAGACTCAACATGGATCTGCACAGCTTTAGAGTGCCCTCCTACTATAAATACATAGAGTAACCTGTGTTCCATTTATCTACTGCTATACAGCAAAGCACTAAAAAATGCAGTGACTTAAAACAATTTGTTGTTCTTTCTCATATTTTGTGAGTTGTCTGGTTCAGTTGGCTGGTTCTCCCTTATTCTCTCACACAGTCATGGTCAGATAGTGGCTGGAGAGATCTGAAGGCTCAACCGGACTGGACAACCAAGATGGCACACTCACGTGGCTGGTTAATATTGGCCACGAGCTGCAAGCTCAGGTTGGACTATTGACTGGAACGTGTACTGTAGCCTCTCTGTGTGTCTTGAGTTTCTCAGGAAGAGCAGGCTGCAGTTTCTCCTGAGTCCAGAAACTGGCAAATATCAGTTCCACTGTATTCTGTTGATCAAAGGAGTCACAGAGTTTGCCCAGATACTCAGAGAGGGAACACAGATCCCATGTCTCAAGAGAAAGGAATGTCAAAAATATATAGCCATCTTTAATCTTCCGCTATTTGTGAATACATTAGCCCTTCTTATTCCTAACACCATATATTTGAGCTTTAAATAGATGTTTTCATAGTTCTTTGATAGCTACTCCCACTGCAAATAAAGAAGAGCAATACTATATACAATACAAATATAAAAGAGTGATATTGTGCTATTCCTCACTGTGAGTTTATCACCTATAAGTCTGAGTTGTTTTTTCCAGCAGTCAGGGTGAGTTTGCACTAAACATCTCTTCTCTGTGCCTATTTCCTTAGTGACAAAAGCCTAAGTCTGCAAAGATGCGTGCAAAGGATAATCAGTGGACCAGGGCACAGGTCGGGGCCACACACAGGGTCAAATCCACAGTCTGGGCCTTACAACCACTCTGGAATTTTTCCACAGACTGTGACTGTTGGAATTTTGCCAACATCAGCCCAACAGTCCATAATGATCCAGTGCTGGAGAGCTTCTGCATTGCTAAATGTTTGCGGAGCTCAGCAATCAATATCTAATCACTCTTAGCTGGAACCCAATATTCTGTATACTCAGCAGTGTATTTTTTGGGTTGCTGGGTATATAAAAGTTAATATGGGAGGCAGAACAATGGTTGGAATGAGCTGCATTAAAAATGTTACCACTGTGGTGCAAATCACTGTTAATGACATTTATTGAGTGCTCATTTTATAAGGGTCACACTCTACCAGGAGTTTTAAGATGATACAAAGGAAATAGAAAATACCTTTTTTGACCTCAGAAGCTAATGTTACTCTTTTTTTTTCTGAGCCCTTCACGAGGAACATAACAAGCAGCCAAATTACTTCTCAAAATTTCTGTTGACCTTAAAATCCAGTTCAGAGACCCCTCCCAGATTGTGTACCTGGTTTCCTGAAAGGTAATTGCTAGTCTCTTTGCAGTGAGGAACACGCCGAGAAATCAACTCAGCCTTTTTCTAAGCTGTTACAGAGCCCCAGATGTGGCCAAGTCCCTACTGTTCCTTCTTTGTTCCTAAGCTGTGTCATTCACATTGAATTCACAACTAAATCCCTAATTAAGTGTCTAGTGGCAGCAGTGACATCCCTTCCCTTTTTCATAGACTGGCTCTCATAGCACCTAACAAACAGATCTGCCTAACACTTCCTGAATGAGTGCTTCTCAAATATTAACATGCAAAAGAATCTCACCCAGGGATGTTGTTACAATGCAGATTCCAATTCAGTGGGTGGCAGATGGAGTCTGAGAGTCTGTATTTCTAATAAGCTCCCAGGAAATGTTGATCCTGCTGGTCCTCTGACCACACTTTTAAAACATAGCACAGTTTGCAGAGAAATAGAAAACACAGAAAAGTTTGAAAGCTTTGAATCTGTCCTCATAGTGATAAATATCAGACAATCACTTCAAACTGGTTGTCTTTGGGGATGCCAAAAAAAGGAGGTACATGTTTGTTTCCCTTATATAGGTCCTGCAAACTGTTTCTTGATTGGGAATATTGAGGCAGAAAGTTAAGAACTAAACATTTTTCTAAATTAGCTGCTCATTAGAAGCATAGGGGTTTGAAATTTTAGTTTATTTTGGTTTGAATTATCTAGATATTTTCCCCAACTCCCCAAATCATGGTAACAACTTATATTGGTGTCACTTTTATTTTTTTCCCCACGTCTTTTACATTCCTTACTCACTTACCACCACCTTCTGTCACCCTGTTCCTTAAGATCTATAAAACTGGCTCAACCTGGAATGCCTGCCCAAGACCTCTCTGTGTGCCTGAGAGAATTTATATTCTATGGTCATTTATATTTTGAGTTTTCTGCCTCTACTGAATTTTTGTTCTCTGTTTTGCACTTTTATCTTATTTTTCCTCCCAGATTGTGCCCAACTCAAACCCTTCACACCTTCATTTCAAGCAAGGTGTACATAAAGCTCCCATGTTTTGAAAAAAATTTTCTGAAAGTCATAAGTGGAGGATATTATTGCTGCACTGCAAAAAAACAAAAACAAATTTAAAGTACATATTACCTATATCACTCATTATTCTTGAAAATTCTATCAAGCACTCTCCTGCAGTATATCTCTGGACCTCTTGCCTTCTTGCTGACTATTCCTTTTTCCCCTTCCTTCCCATTTCTCTCTCTACATCACTTCTCTCCCTGATTGCCCCAAACAGTCCAATTTGGCTCTCTACATTCTCTCTTTCCAAACTCTTCACAAACTCACTTTTGTATTTTCAAAACCCATTATAGTGCTCTCCTGAATAAAGAACCATTAGCAGATTGCTGTATTTTCTTTAAGGGGCTCCACTTCTTTAGAAGCATGTGGAATTTAAAACAGCATTTTTTTTCATTAATAAACATGATCTTACTTGTCTTGGTAATTCTGAGGTAGGAAAAGCAAGCATTCATATGGCCAGTTTAGACAAAAAAAATCTAAAATTCAGAAAAATCATATAACTCATGCATAGTCCCCAGGTTAGGGGCAAAACCAGCACTGAGGCCCAGGCTTCCTGATATCTGCTCTATTCTCTCTTCTAAGTCATTGTTCTGCTGGATGAAGCCAAATATGGCATTTTACAGAATCAAAGAAGCCCTTCATTTTCTGGGGCCCAAACTGAATAAATCCAAATTTTGTTACTTAAACTACTTGATGATTTCTTAAAAGGCTTTTGTTTGCAGTGATAATTTGCAACTCCACATGCAATTGCTTCTACACAAAGACCACAAATCAATATTTTTCTCCCCCAAATTTTTAGGGGTGACTCCAGGACTGTGGAAGATAACCCATGAGGCAGGGAATAAGAAAAATGACTTTATTTCTGATACCTACCGCTTTCACAATCTTAAAGTCACTATTAGCAAGCGCCTTGCAGAGTACTGCAAATTAGTAAATAGAAACTTTCCTTACCACCACAGTAATGTGAAACCATTAAATTGTACTTTGGAATTATTTATTCACCTTCTCAACAGTCAAACCTTCTGAACTGCTTTAAAATCACAAAGATCCTAAGATCCTGAGATTACTGTACAGTCTGGGCTGGTTAGCATAGCTGGTTTAGGCAACAAGCTAATGAGGTAAACCTGGTGTTCAGGTACTAATTTGTTTACTCTCATTCTACATCTGCTTTAACCCAAAATTCACAGAGTAGGTCCAAGTCGAAACAAAAAGGAGAGGCGTCTACACAAGAAAGTGAGAGTGGTTACTACAAGGGCTCCACTGCTTTCAGCAAATCTCCACAAAATATACACCAGTTGTGTGTGTGGACACACACAAACACATACACACTCAGTTTTGATTACTGCATCTTGAAAGTTTGCCTTTTTTCTCTAAATAAATTCATACTGAGAAAGAGAAGAATAGCCCCTGACATCCAAGAGACTAACTTAGTACTATAAGCTGGGCCTTGACAGTCTCCTGTTGAACATAAACAATTTCACAGGAGATCCATGTCAGATAAGCCACTTTGTGACCATTGTAAAATGAGACAAAAAAACACAGTCACTTGGTAATCATACCTGAACACGGACAACATATGAACATTGCCCAAGCCACAAAATACCCAAAATCCCAACTAATATGAGTAACTACTGCTTCTTTCCTAATTACAGCTTTAGCTTTGCTGCTCTCTCTACAGATGAGATCTACTGAGATGTCCAATCATAGAACTGCCCTTGATTACAGAGAGCATTCAATCCAGAATGAACCCCTGCTTCCTTGGTTCCTCCCCAAATGAACAAACCAAACTCAAGTCCTATAATAAGTCCTTTCTAAACCCTCTTACTTAGATATGCCAAGGCCCCCCGTGGTGTGCATTCTCCATCATGGAGATGAATAATAAACACTTGTTCAAATACAGGTGTGTCTCTGGGGTCCTTGACTGGAAGATATTTACAGGAAATATAGGAGATCTGAAGTGAAAGTTAGAAAAGTAGGCCCATGAATTCCTTACCTTTGGCAGAGTGTGGTACGAGTAATGGTGTGGCACAGGTGGAACGGTGGTTGTGCGGCCATACTCTTCCAGGCCGCCATTCTGTGACTGCCTGTAGTCAGAAACCTGACTACCACTGATACAATCTATGTGAATCCACATAAACATCGGCTGTGCAGTTGGGATCCACCTCCACTCTTTAAAAAGATGTTCTCTCCAGTCCAAATTAGATTTCTTCATATAAAAATTAGATTTCTTCATATAATCTCTACACCTTGCACACTATGATGTATACCCAAAGACTTCTACATTTCTCATTTGAATACAAAATAACATCCAGACTCTCATTTGAAGATTCCAGGCCAACTAGAGCACCACCTGTTCTTGATTTTTTTCAACCAATTAAGCATTTAAATTGTTTCTCATCTAAATTGAATTTGCCTTTATTATGTTTTTCTTACCCTTTTCTTCTTCCACAACCATCAACCGTATCTGGTAAACAATTGTTTAATGTGCTAAGCAAGCAAAAGCATGGTTGTAAAAAAGTGGAAATGAGAGGTGAGAGGATAAGTGGCGAAGAAAGAGAACTGTACCCTGGATGTAGACCTGGGATTTATCTTGTGTAAGGATCTCAGACAGGTCCCCTCACCTCTCTGGACTTCAGTTTTCTCCTCCATACGATGAGGTTAAGATGAAGCCTCTAAACTCTTACAAGGTAAAACTGTCACCCTCCCTTCCTTTCCCACCTTCACTTGCTCCTGACTAAGAAGAAGAACCACTTCTTCATTCGAAAGCTCTCCCTTCCTTTGAGATCGAAGGTCACCCTTCCTGGCTTCCATCAAGATACTGTTCTTTCTCCTAAATCTTCAATTGCTTTTTTCCCATTTTTGTCTTCCCTTTTTCTACCAAAAGTCTTACTCACAATTCACTCTCAAGAACCACTAGACATTGACTTCTACATCTTCTTTCTGCACAATTCAGTTAGCAGATCTCCCACTGATCCACACTCCTTCCTTTGCAGCTAATCCATTTTCAAACACCCCAATTTTCAAGTGGCTTGGAAAACAGATATGAGAGATCTGATGGCTCAACACAGACTCAAGGAAACATTTTTTTTAAGGGGCATGTGTTGGAAATGAATTTTAACACTACAGCATTACAAATTATAATAATCAATAGATAACTATATTTGATAACTTGCTTGAAACAGACCCTATTTCTATTTTTCCATGAAATTAATCAGAAGCTTTCACAGAAATCTTTACTGAACAAATGACTGCACAAATATATTTTTTAATTTAATCGGCATTTAAGCAAAGTGGGTTAAGTTTTTTTCAACCAACTACCAATTTATTCTCCTTGGCCTACAGTTTTATTAATTTATGGTTGATTTTGCTAAACTAGAAAAATATATAAGTCAGTTCTCCTCTTAAGTGGACTAGACTGAACATGAAGGCCTATGCTTGTGAAAGATAACAGGAAACCAAGTTTTGCAGCTCACTTTGACACAAGAAGTGCAGTTTTGACTATCGTTGCCCCAAAATAACAAGTAGGGAAACCTTATGTCTGTCTCCTCTGCTTCCACTGTAATCAAGCCCTGAAACTGCTCTCTGGACAAGACTCAGGACTAAAGAATTAATATTGACAGGACTGGCCAAATGTGTAACAGCTTTTCAAAGTGCTTTTAGTAAATAATCTGATTTTATCCCCATCACCTCTGGAAATCAGAAGGGGCAAATGAGCAATCCCCTTTTTTCTCTTCACAGTCTCCTCAGATCATATAAAAGGTAACCTCCTCACCTCCATTCATGCATGCCAAGAGCATTTATTGTGCACTTACTATATGCCAGCAACAAAACAGTTGCATTAAAGGGCTGCTGTCCATGTTCTTTGGGGAGAGGCTGTAAGCACTGCTTGGAGTGGAAGGGTGATGACTGCTAGGGGTGTCTCTCCGCGCGACTCCAGCAACCTTACAACATCAGCGACTTCTTATGGGGAAAATGGAACAACCATTCCCAACTTTCTCACTCTGACTAGAGGAAAAAGGGCTTGAAGAGTTTCTTTCACGTTCTCCATGCAGACATCTTGATGGGATCCTCCATGTGAACATAAAAGCACTATTCCTTAATAATAGCTACCATCTGGATTGTGCTTTTCCATTTACAAAGTGATTTATTTGAGTTGTCTCATTTGTCTTCCTTTGGTCACAGTCCTCTAACCACAGTGTCTCTTTCAATTCTTACTAAGAGAAAACTGAAGAAACCCTAAAGGAAGAGGTACAGGTTAAACTGTGTCCTCTTAAAATTCATACATTCAAGTCCTATCCACCAGTGTCTCCATGTGATCTTATTTGGAAATAAGGTCACTGCAGATGTTATTAGTTGAGATGATGTCATACTAGAATAGGTGTCCTCATGAAAAGGGGGAATTTGCACATCCAATAAGACAGATATCCTTATGAGAAGTGGAATTTGGACACAGACATGCACACAGGAAGAATGCCATGTGAACATGAAGGCAGGGATCAGGGTGATACTTGGAACACCAAAGATTGCCAGCAAACACCAGAAGCCAGAGGAGAGGCATGGAACAGATTGTCCCTCACAGTCCTCAGGACAGACCAATCCTGCCAATACCTCTCCAAAACTGTGAGACAATAAGTTCCTATTGTTTAAGCCACCCAGTTTATGGTACTTGTTACCACAGCCCTAGCAAACTAACACAAATGACTTCACCAAAATCTCTCAGGAGCATTGGGCCATAGGCATTGGTGCCACTCCAGTAGAGAGGACACAAAGAAGAGTCAGTGTCCCCCTAACTGTGTCACAGACCATACGATGCTCCTGCATCTCCAGGCTTCCTCTCATCAGCGGTGGTGCTTAGGGCCCTAATCAAAGGAAACCGCTAAATTGACTGGCACAATGACCCAGAAGAACCCTAGAAGGAGGAAATCAGAGTAGGGAAAAGGGAAAGCTGAGGCTGCCGCTTGTCTGGGAAGGCATGTGAGAACCCCCTGCCCCAGGGGAATCCCATGAATACACTGGGGCCATTACTTAGCAGGAGGCAAAGTTTCCCCAACAACAAGAAGAGCAAAAGTGACCAAAACAACCAGAATAAGGTGATCAACATGTTCACTAAAAAAATGACCCCTAACTTCCAGTTCTCTGCTGGGATTGCTCTGTTCATCTTCGGAAAAGCAGCAAGCTCTCACTTCCCATATCATTAAGGTAGAGGTTCTTAACCGGAATCATTCTGTGGCTGTAGAACACAGCAGTCTGGCAGGACTGCTGAGAGGATGGAAAGAAATGGGTTCAGAAAATATTAATGACCTCAACCAGCTATATTGACCACCAGTCAAGTACAGCTTATACAACTACTTCAAGATGAAAAATGTGAAGTAAAGTGAGAAAAGTAAGAAAGAAAACATAAAACATAATTGCGATGCAAAAATGTTCAGTCATTTCCAATTTTCTATGCACCCTAAATAAAATGTATGTGTAATTACAAAATTATACAAGACCATGTTCTTTTTACTGAATCTATTAGAGCAGAGCCATGCAGAGGGGTACCAAGAATGGACAAAGGGAAGCAATAGGTTGGATAATTAACTTGCAATGAAAACAAACAATAACTAAATAAATCAGGTCCCTAAAAATCAGTTTGAAATCAGACAGTCTCATGGAGAACCAAAGAATATTAGCTTCAACAGGCAGAAGGAGAATAGAGATCCTAGTGGTATAAAAGAAAATAGTATCTACAAATTAAAAGTATGTATATCAGGGTGTATATTAATTATGGTTGACCCTTGAATAATGTGGAGGTAGGGACACCTACCCCCCAAGCAGTCAAAATCTGTGTATAACTTTTGACTTCACAAAAACTTAACTACTAATAGCCTGCTATTGAAGTAAGCTAAAGAAAAAATGTTTTTTTCAAATTGTCACAAATCTCTAAAATTTCCAACGTATTTAATGGAATGTAAGTAGGCCCATGCAGTTCAAACTTCTGTTGTTCAAAGGCTAACTGTATATCATTTTTAAAGGATATTTAAAATTACATAATTAATGTCACTAACTTCAAAATAAGTATCATAGATGTTTTCACAACCCAGAATCTACAACTGTTGATAACTGTAAATTCTAGGTAGTAGAATTTGCAGACATATTATACATAGAAAACCCTAAAGACTCAACCAAAAAATTATTAGAAATAATAATTGGATTCAGCAAAGTTGCAGTATACAAAATTAATACACAGAAATCTGATGCATTCCTATATACTAACAACAAATTAGCAAAAAGAGAAAGAAAAAAAACAACTCCATTTACAATTGCATCAAAAAGAATAAAATACCTAGGAATAAAACTAATGAAGGAGGTGAAAGACCTTTACTCTGAAAACTCCAAGACACTCATGAGAGAAGTTAAAGAAGACACCAATAAATGGAAATCTATTCTGTGCTCATGGATAGGAAGAATTAATATTGTCAAAATGGCCATCCTGCCTAAAGCAATTTACACATTCAATTCAATCCCTATCAAAATACCAACAGCATTCTTCAATGAACTAGAACAAATAGTTCTAAAATTCATATGGAACCACAAAAGACCCCAAATAGCCAAAACAATCCTGAGAAAGAAGAACAAAGCTGGGCGTATTATGCTCCCTACTTCAAGCTCTACCACAAAGCCACAGTAATCAAAACAATTTGGTGCTGGCACAAGAACAGACCCAAAGATCAATGGAACAGACTAGGGAGCCCATATATAAACCCAAGCATATGTGGTCAAATAATATAGGATAAAGGAGCTATGGATATACAATGGGGAAATGACAGCCTCTTCATCAGCTGGTGTTGGCAAAACTGGACAGCTAAATGCAGGAGAATGAAACTGGATTATTGTCTAAAGCCATACACAAAAGTCAACTCAAAATGGATCAAAGATCTGAGTGTAAGTCATGAAACCATAAAACTCTAAGAAGAAAACATGGGCAAAAATCTCTTGAATATAAACATGAGCACATCTCCTCAGGCAAGGGAAAAACATCAAAAATGAACAAGTGAGACTACATCAAACTAAAAAGCTTCTGTACAGCAAAGGACCCATCAGCAGAACAAAGAGGCATCGTACAGTATGGGAAAATATATTCATGAACAACTGATCTGATAAGGGTTAAATCTAAAATATATAAAGAACTCACATGCATCAACACCCAAAAAACAAATAACCGATTAAAAAATGGGTAAAGGACCTAAACAGACACTTTCCATACAGATGGCTAACAGGCACATGAAAAGATGCTCCACATGGCTAATTATCAGATAAATGCAAATTAAAACCACAATGAGATATCACCTCACACCAGTTAGGATGGCTACTATCCAAAAGACAAGAAACAACAAATGCTGGAGAGGATGTGGAGAAAGGGAAACCCTCCTATACTGTTGGTGGGAATGTAATTGGTTCAACCATTGTGGAAAGCAGTATGGAGGTTCCTCAAAAAACTAAAAATAGAAATACTGCTGGAGTCCAGCTCCAGCTTGTCCAGGAGTCCCTGAAGGATGGACGGCGTCGGCAGCTGAGTAAAATGAATGAGGACACAGACACTAGCAAAAGCTGAGCCTGGCCTGTTTTATTGAAGTTTAGCAAGGTTATATATGTTTTGAGTATGCAGTTTCACAAAGATTAGATCATTTAATTTTTTCAGAAATAATAATTACATAAAGGTCAGTCTTTAAAGATTAGATTATTGGCACCTTAGCAATCACTAATTTTTTGCACTTATGCTTGCTTGGCTTCCCTGGCAGTTTCGGAACAAACATGACTTAATTCTCAAAATGTTTCCTCATGCCTGGTTGGCCTGAGCCCTAATTGCAGTTTCCTTGTTATTGATTCTAAAATAACCACGGTTACTATTCATCTGATTAACAAGTATAGCTAAGTCTATTTTTCTAGGTCTATAACATTACGTGCAGATTTCAAGAAAAACATCAAAACAGTGTATCATGAAAGCAGTGTAGCAAGACTAAGCTAACTACAATTGCGGGAACTGAAAAATGTGTACTCTTGGGTAGGTGCCCAGTTTCACAGAGATGAAAGCGTTGCACCTGATGTAAGGGGATAATGACCACTGAATCAGAAGGCATAGGGATCTAGTCAGGCCACTTCTCTTCCTAGTGGGGGAAAAACAGAGGCATGTCTGCCTTAGGGTTTCCTTAAATCATTTACAATAATATCTATAACAATAATCTTTTCTATTGGGAGAGTCTCTGTGATCATGCCAGGCCCTTTTGCATATAATCATTCATGCTGACTTTCCCTTATGGTTCTATTATTCCCCGGGACCTAACAGGTCTGGGAGTCATTTAGAAATTCCTCACAGGGCCGAGTTGGGTGGGGAGAGGGAACTGGAACTTACTCAAACAATTCTTATTTATTATCATTTTGATACTTGTTTCCAATATCTTCTCTGCATCCCCCTCCTAATATTCTTTAATAACATGTTGAAGTAGTAGGTAGAGGTACTAAAGATTAAAGTTTCTAATAGAGAGCTGATTCAATCTTGATGTAAAAATAAAGATGGAAAGTAAAGTTTAAAGCAGTAAGAAAGCAAGTGTAAACTGTCAGATCCATGCCTACAGGCTAAGTGTTGATTCAAACGAGACAAGGGCAACAACAGCCATGGGTGCAGGAGATTTCTCTCAACACTGGGGGGGTGAGGTTCTGAGCCTCACCTCTGTTGACCCCCTATTGTTCACCTGATGGCCCCCCTGAGACTGTGCCTGTCCTAGGTTGTTCCTCCCTTGAGGAATCTTACCCGTCTCTGGCTAACCAGCCATCTTCCGGGGCCATACAGGGAGATGTACAGTTGGTAAGTGAGAGAAAAGCAATGTTCTTTGAAAAGGTTAGCTCTTCTTACTCCTTTGCAGATTTATGCCCCGTGGCTTTTATGCCCAGCAGTTGTCTCGAGGTATCTTTGCCACCTGGAAGAATTAGGGGGATCTTGCCTCTGGCGTTTCTCCCAGGGTATATTAAATTTGGTTTTCCAATTTAAATGAAAGTGACCAATAACATTTCCAAACACCATAATAATGAGGAGAGAGAGTGGGGATTTTCTTTTCAGAGGGCCGCATTGCGGTTCCTTCTTTTCCGGGCATCTGGGCAGTGCCATCAGATGGACGGATCAGACTGGCTCCCCACAAAATACCATTTGACCCAGTCATTCCACTTCTAGGAATTTACCCAAAGAAAACAAGATCCCTGATTCAAAAAGACATACACATCCCTTTGTTTATCACTTCACTATTTACAATAGCCAAGATATGGAAGCAACTGTCCTTCAAAAGATGAATGGATAAAGAAAATGCGGGACATATACACAGTGGAATATTATTCAGCCGTAAAAAGAAAAGAAATCCTGCCATTTGCAACAACATGGATGGATCTAGAGGGTATTATGCTCAGTGAAATAAACCAGGTGGAGAAAGACAAATACCAAATGATTTCATTCATTTGTGGAGTATAAAAACAAAGCAAAACAGAAGGAACAAGATAGCAGTAGATTCACAGACACTGAGAAGGGGCAAGTGGTTCCAAAGGGGAGGGGTTGGGGAGGGTGGAGGGGAAGAGAGAAGGGGATTAAGGGGTACAAGAACTAAAAATCACAATATAAGTAGGTCATGGGGATGGTAGTACAGCACAGAGAATACAATTAATGACTTGTTAACATCTTACTACATTGATAGACAGTGACCACATAGGAGGGGGTGAGGACTTGTTAATATGGGTGAAAGTTGAACCACTGTGTTGTGTATTTGAAACCATCATAAGATTGTACATCAATGGCATTTTAATTAAAGAGAAAATTTAGATAGTAGAAATAGTAAATTATTCTTTGCCCTTTCCTGTTTTTAAAAATATCCCGCCCAAAAAATTTTAAGAACTTTTATTCAACAACGTGCCTGACTATAGATGTGACATTTACTAGCATTGTGAATTTGGGCAAACATTTTACTCTCTGAATTTTTTCCTCATCTACAAAGTGAAGTTCATAATGATACAGCATATTTACAAAGATTAGAGTGATGTGTATAAAGAAGGGATGGTAGACAGGGATCCCCCAAATGATAAGTACTCTTAATTCTGAATCTCCTTTCTGATGTCCTTGATCGACTCATTCCAGCCATGAACATTTTGAGTTCTGACAAGGAACTCTACCTCCTAGGCCAGCCCCTTACATATTTTTTTGCTCCTCATTGTTAGAAGGTCCACTAGAACAAACTTCAAATTATAAGATAAATTAGTCATAAGAATGGAAATACAGCATAAAGAATATAACCAATAATATTGTAATATCTTGGTAAGCTAACGGGGTAACTACACTTACCAGGGCAAGCACTTAGTAAGGCATATAATTATCAAGTCACTGTGTTATACACCTGAAATTAATATAATATTGTATATTAACTATATTCCGATTTGAAAAAAAGAAAGGAAGTCCACTAAATGGTCTCTTTGTAACTGCCACCCTCATCCTAGCTCGGGCTACAAAGTCCTTCCATTCAACATTCTTTCAGCATTTTAATTCAGCTAAGAATCTTCCACTCCCCTCAACCTCCCCCATCTTCAAAGCTTCTCTTTTCCAGGTTAAAATATCTCACTTTCTTTATCATCTCAAATAAAGCTTAATTTTGGGTTCCAGCTCCATGATAGTAGTTTCCACCAAGCACACTTCCATTGACTTTTGTCTCTTTTTAAATTAGAATGCCTAGAGTTGACACGGAACTGGATTCATCTCCTTATCCCATGTCCTTTTTTTTTAAATAATTTATTTTGGTATCATTATTCTACAATTACATGTGCAATATAATGGTGATTAAACTACCCCCTTCATCAGGTCCCCCCACCAACCCCATTACAGTCCCTGTCCATCAGCATAGTGAGATGCTATAGAATTACTACTTGTCTCCTCTGAGTTCTACAGCCCTCCCCGTGCCCCCCCAACATTACATCTGCTAATCGTAACGCCCCTTTTTCCCCCTTGTCCCCCCCTTCCCGCCCATCTTCCCCAGTCCCTTTCCCTTTGGTAACTATTAGTCCATACTTGGGTTCTGTGAGTCTGCTGCTGTTTTGTTCCTTCAGTTTTTTTCTTTGTTCTTATACTCCACAGATGAGTGAAATCATCTGATACTTGTCTTTTTTGGCTTGGCTTATTTCACTGAGCATAATACCTTCTAGCTCCATCCATGTTGTTGCAAATGGTAGGATTTGTTTTCTTCTTATGGCTGAATAATATTCCATTGTGTATATGTACCACATCTTCTTTATCCATTCATCTACTGATGGTCCCATGTCCTTTTTTTAAGATCATGCATGGGACAACCTTTTTTATAAAGGGCCAGATAGTAAATATTTTCAGCTTTACCAGCCACGGAGTCTCCATGCAATTATTCAACTCTGCCACAGCAACACAAAAGCAGCTGTGGACGTTCTGTCAAACAGTGGGCATGGCTATGCACCAATAAAACATTTTTCATGAAAACAGATGACAGACCATTTTTGACCAACAGGTCATAATTTGCCAACCTGTTTTAGATGATATCCTCCTACTAAAGAAAGAGTCTCATTGGCCTTTTCAATGGCTTCACCACACAGTTGTGTCTTTTGTCACACTTGCCTGTAAGCTATGTCTTAAGCAAATAGCATTAATTTGAAAGTGTTTCTGCATGCAAAGAAGGCTACAGATGCAAGAATAATTTGGCCAACATCCGTGTTGATACATGCAGCAGAGAGGAGCACACTGGAACGCTGCAGAATGGATCCTTATTGCCAGTTCCTATCCGGTGCAAGAGCTACCAGCCTACCACATATCCACCCAGGTGCTACCATAACTGAGTTTAGCAGGAAGATAAGTTGACATCCTTCATGATGAAAGCTTTCTACAGATAGGCAGCAGATTTGGAGTTCCCAAGAGGAGAACTTTGCCTTCATCTGTATTACATACCATCTTGATAGATTCAGCTCACCTCTCCAACTGGTTTGAGTACTTTTCAGATACTCATTTTATTATCTAATATGCAGAGTCACATCTGTTATTTTCTTTGCTTATAAATTATTTTCTCCTTCATTTATAAGATGTTTGCATAATTAACGTATTTACCTGGTAGCAATCAATTAGCTGCCACTGAGGCACAAAAAGCCATGCAATTCCTTTCAAAAGTAATTCATAATTCTACCCAGTGTTTCTTGTTTACTCAGACTCAGGAATGCCCTTAATTCAGATTTGCTGTCATTTCCCACCTTGACAATTCAGTGTCTACAGTGTCACCAGCCTATCATCGGCATAGAAGTGAAAAGACTAGATTTTGAGACAAAATGCAAACTTTAGTCCCATTTCTGATACTTTTTAGGTTGAGCACTTAAGTTAATTAAGTTCTCTTTGCCTTTATCTCTTCATGCATAAAATAGAGAAAATACTTTCCCTACTTCATAAGGTTAATTTAATTGTGAAACATGGACATGAATTTGAAGGTTATTTTCTTTATATATGTAATGTAAAGATATTCACAACATACTGTTAGCAGAAAAAGTAGGTAACAGACCAGTATTACCTTATTATCTTAATTTTTCTGGAAGGAACCACATTAAAATGTTAATAGTGGTCATCTCTGTATGGTAGATTTGTGTGTTATATTTATTTTGCTCTTTTTTGCTTATACGTAGTTTCTGTTTTCCACAATAAGCAAGTACTACTTGTATAATAATCAAGGTCAAATTTTAAAATAATTGTTTATCAAATTATAAGATAATACATGCTAATACTAGAACATTCGGAAAATACAGAAGAGAATTTTAAAAGATCACAAGTATTAACACATACTTAGTGGGGTGTTACTATACCCTATAAGAGGAATGGCAATAAACCATCTCTAAGGTTGAGTTCCCACATTACATGGTTTTGGTATTCAGTCCTAAAAAGCAGCTAAATAACTGTATGCATCAGGCAACACTTTAGGTGGGTAAATCTCCATGGCAATTTAAATAAGGAATTTAAATTGCTATGGCCCATGTAATCAGAGATAATCATGGAGAGCTATTTCAGTTGGCACTGCTAAGACTAACATTGTAATGCTATTAAAAAGAGCATGTGAGACATTGTTTTGGGAACCTTGATTTTAAGTAACTAGAAATAAATACATTTTCTCTAAAAATATATACATTTGAAAACCAGAGTAAACAAACTCTTAATTCCTTTAAAGGAAAGTAAGTTAAGGGTGAACCTTGGAAAGGTCAGACCTTACATTCTGCATGGAATCCTTTCAAATGCCTTTCAAGTCTGAAACACAAAGTCTAGCTGTTCCAGCAGAGTGACTCTAAATCAGCTCCTAAACTGTAAATATAGGGAAAAAGACACTAAGACTAATGTAGAATATTAGAAGCTTATAAATGGTACAAATAAATATCCTCTACCTCTTGTATTACCACCAAATGGAAAACAGGATGAAATTTGTGACTGACTTTTTATACAGAGAATGGATTTTTCATTCTCCCTAAACCTTAAGCCACAAATAAAAAGCTGGGTAGAACTGCACAGTGATCATAAGCATGGACAGTTTCCCAGCACTTTTTTTTTTCACCCTTTTCAGAGGCTTTCTGAAATGGCTGAAACTGTTAACTAAAAATAAACACAGAAGGAGAAAACAGTTACAAATTATATATCTGATAACAAACTTGTATCTAGGATTGTATAAAGAACCTTACAACTCAATAATAAAAAAAAAACCCAGAGAACCCAGTTTTTAAATGGGCAAAGGATATGAGTAGAGATTTCTTCCAAGCTGTACAAATGGCCGGTAAGGACATGAAGAGATGCTCAATGTCATTGGCCATCAGGGAAATACGAATCAAAACCACAGTGAGACTTTACACCCACTAGGAAGGCTGTAATCAAAAACATGGAAAAAAATGTGTTGGCAAGAATGTGGAGAAACTGGAAACTGCACACACTGCTGGATGGAATGTAAAATGATGCAGCCACTTTGGAGAATAGTCTGGCAGTTCCTCAAAAAATTAAACATAGAGTTACCATGTGACCCAGCAGTCCCACTCCTAGGTATATACCCATGACATATTTCCACACAAAAATATGTACGCTTTTCATAGCAGCATTATACATAATAGGCAAAAAGTGAAAACGACCTAAATGTCAATCAAGTGATGAATGGATAAATAAAATGTATAGCCATAAAATGGAATATTATTCAGCCGTAAAATGAGGATTGAAGTACTGGTTCATGCTACCGGAGGGATGGACCTTGAAAACATTATGCCAAGTGAAAGAAGCCAGTCACAAAAGACCATATATTGCATAATTCCATTTATACAAAATGTCCAGGATAAGCTAATCTGTATAGACAGAAAGTAGATTAGAGGTGGCCTAGAGCTGGGGGAAAAGGTGACCGGGAGAAAATATGAATGACTACTGAAAATACAGGTTTCTTCAAATATCCCAATTAAAAAATGTATGGAAGACGTGAACAGACATTTCCCCATAGAAGAAATACAGATGGCCAACAGGCACATGAAAAGATGCTTCACATCGCTAATTGTAAAGGAAATGGCAAATCAAAACCACAATGAGATACTATCTCACACCAGTTAGCATGGCCACTATACAAAAGACAAGAAATAAGAGTTGGTAAGGATGTGGAGAAATGGGAACCCTCCTGCACTGTTGGTGGGAATGTAAATTGGTGCAATCACTGTGGAAAGTGGTACGGAGGTTCCTCAAAAAACTAAAAATAGAAATACCTTTTGGCCCAGTAATTCTACTTCTAGGAATTCACCCAAAGAAAACAAAATCCTTGATTCAAAAAGACATATGCACCCCTATGTTTATCACCACATTATGTACAATAGCCAAGACATGGAAGCAACCTAAGTGTCCATCAGTAGATGAATGGATAAAGAAGATGTGGTACATATACACAATGGAATATTCTTCAGCCATTAAATAAAAGAAATCCTGCCATTTGCAACAACATGGATGGACCTGGAGGGTACTATGCTCAGTGAAATAAGCCACATGGAGAAAGACAAATACCACATGATTTCACTTATTTGTGGAATCTAAAAACAAAGCAACATACCTTAATAAAAAAATTAAAAATTAAAATAAAAACAAAGCAAAACAAAATGAACAAGACAGCAGTAGACTTACAGGCACTGAGAAGGTACCAGTAGGGACTGATGGTTACCATGGGGGAGGGGTTGGGGTGGATGGAAGAGGAGAGGAAGGGGGATAAAGGAGCAAAAAATTATCAATCATAGGCTGGTCACAGGGATGGTAGTGCAGCATGGAGAACACAGCCAATGATTCTGTAACATCTTCCTAAGTTGACAGATAGTAACTGCACTAGTGGGGTGAGGATTTAATAACATGGGTAACTATTGGACCACTGTGTTGTATATTTGAAACCAATATAAAATTGTATGTCAATGATATTTCTTAAAAGAAAGAAAGAAGGTAGAGGTTTCTTTTTGGAGTGAAAACGTTCTAAAACTTGTGGTAATGGTTGCACAATTCTGTGATGTACTAAAAGTCATTTACTTGTACACTATGTGGGTAAATTGTATGATGTGTGAATTATATCTTAGCATAGCTAGTACAAAAATGACAGATGATAAGCAGATAGATAGATGATGAGGAGGATAGACAGATAAACAGATAAAAGATAGATAGATGATAGATAGATAGATGATAGGTAGATAGATAGATAGATAGATAGATAGATAGATAGATAGATAGATAGATAGATAGATAGATAGACAGTAGACAGACAGTAGATAGATAGGTAGATAGACGATAGATGATAGATAGACAGATAGATAGATAGATGATAGATAGATAGATAGATAGATAGATAGATAGATAGATAGATGATAGATAGATAGATAGATAGATGATAAATAGATAGATAGATAGACCTACCTAGGTAAGAGCTATTGAAGGCCAGCTTCCCCCCAGAGCTCATTCAGTCTCACAACTGGATTAGGGAGAATGGTAAGCCACTCCTAGGTCATGGCGTCTTCCCTTCCTCTACCTTCACAAATTGCCCAATCAATAAAAAAGAATGTGTTCAAAAGTTCTTCCACAACTCAACTCCTGGTGCCCTCACTAAACTTGATTCTTTTATTAAAAAAGAGAAAGATATAAAAGTAATCATTATAACGAACATCTATTGACTACTTGTTTAAAAGACAGACAGACACTGTTCAGGAATTGCCTGACCTCTCCTTTACCCACCTTTATTGCCACTCTCTGTAATCAAAGGTTTCACCCCAGTTACCAGCTGTGGAATCTTTAGAACCCATTCACCAAGGAGCTGGCATCCTCTCAATCCCATTCCAGGGTGGGAGATTTAAGACAATCCCATCCCTGTCCCCATGGGAATACAGACGTCCCTTTTGAGAAAGGAAAATGTCATTTGGATCTACAACTAGGTATTTTGTTTTTTAAGACACTGTGCTGTAAATCCATCATCTGTGTTAATAAGGAAGCCACAGTTATGATGTAGGAATCTCAACAAAGACTAAGGATAAGATCCCAAGTAAAATGAACAAACATTCTGTTCTATCACACATGGCAGATTTTTCTCTGCTACATCTCCTTGTAAAGAGATTTGGATTCCCTTTATGACAAATTATTTTATTACAGAACTTTTCTCTACCCACCTGAAAGGACATCCATATCAAGATTTGTGTCTATTGCTGTAAATAGCAATGGCTTAGGAATTGCTATTTGATACTCACTTAAGGTGTTACTGAACTTACTGGCTTATTAAATTGTTATTGTAATACATACTCCTATGGTAGTAGTAGCAGTAATTTCCCACCTAGCCCTAAGCCCCTTTTCTCTTCAATGCTATAAAAAACCACAACACATCTTCTGGATTTTGAGATGGTTGTTTTAAAACTGTTAACTCCCTGCTGAATCATTTTATTACTGGAAGATCAAAAGTTCTTCTGACATTTCTAAGCCTAAAATATAAGACACAGAGTTTTATATTTCTCCTACTTCAATGGCCTTCAGCCCCTCTTCAGTGCAGATTCTCATCTCCATGAACACACTCTATACTCTTTCTTCATGTTGCTACATGTTGGGAGGAGTTGTCCATTCTGTAAAGAAGATACTTGCTAAGAGTCTCTGGTCCTGACTACCCTTCCCCAAAGGACTCCCTAACCCTGGGAAGCGGGACGCAGCAGGTTGGCCTGGAGGGTTAAGGGGCACCCTTTCCCCATGATCCAGAAAGCCTCAAACTAAAGCAGTGTAGGAAGCCCAAGCCTGCCTCTTGGATCTCTCTATACCCCAGGGGCTGCAAGGAAGAAAAAGATGAGGTTGTGAAGCCATGGTGCTTATTTCTTTAAGCTGATGGACAAGAAGGCAGAGAAGAGAAGATGGACAGTGGTCCATGGAATAAACCCTGGTCAGCTAACTGCTTTGGCCACTTAGATGAAGGAGAACAGAGAGGAAAGTCACATCCATGAACTGACATCTTTTCTCAAGTTGACTTCACCATGAGTAAAAGTGGCCTCATCATTACACTGAAATTTGAACAAGGAGATTAGTGTGTCTTCTACTTTGGGGAAAGGAAAAAATCAGGGCATAAGGGAGCCTCCCCTCTCCTAGAACCCCCAACCCTGTCTTCCTCACTCCCCACAGAGGAAGCCGAGCCATGCCCTGGGGAACCACAATGCACAGACGGGCAGCGCAGACACACTCTGCACCCAATGCTCTCACATCTTCCAAATGACACTCTCTCATTCCATACAGATGTTTTCCCACATAACCCAGTACTCTTCTGATGCGTCCTCCTTCCTTCCATCCAACCCCTTTACCCCTAACAGATGTGCTTGACTCCCTCTACACTGAGAAAATGTGTTTGTGAAGGCAGGAAGTTGAAGTTCTTATATGTGAACCAATCCTATTTCCTTCCTTCCAGTCTCACAGAAAAAGATGGTCCTTCTCCTCAAACCACGTTGTCCCTGAGTAGGATCGGCTTGTGTCTTGGTAATGTTCCTAGAAACAGAAGTCCTTATCTCGGTATACAACCTGCGTTTCTCTTAATATGAGGGAGGTTAACAAGTTTTAAATATTTTTGTTTGTATTGGATCTTCCTTGCCTGTTTTCTCCATGTCATTTTCCCTCATTCTTTTTTAACATTTTCTTTATTTTTTATTTTTCTTCTTTTCTTAGGTGATTCTTTTAGTTCTTTATTGTGTTGTCACTGTTTTCCTTCTAATTTGGTCATCTTTTCTATAATGATTTTACTTTTTTTCTTACATTCCTTTCTTGAGCTCTTCTGGTTTAGATTTCATCTACATTTCACCAACTCTTCCCCAGGCTCTTGCATCTCTGTTTGAAGTGCTTGGTTTCACAAAAACATTTGTTTCATCGATTATTTTTTTAATGCATGCAATACATTTGGTTGCAATATTTACCTACTCCAAGGCCACATTTTTCTCATGAGTATTCTTTGTCTACCATTTTTCCCTATGGTCCATATTTATATGGACTCACTTTTTGATCCCTCATTATTGGAGGAGATGAGTTTTTCTGGACCAACTATTTGCAAGTATATATTGGGAAGGGGCCAGTGTCACATTCCAATCTAGCTGGAGTTTCTCATTACACATGGTTTTGAGAGTGGTGATGACAGGCAGCCATGGCTCTTTCTCACAATAGCAACTTTTCTCTTCTCCCCTGATGCCATGGAGACAGTCCATTTCCTCTGTATAGCCTTTTGCATGACTTCTCATTTGGCTGTTTTCTTTGATTCTTAAAAGCAAACAGAGTCCAGGAGCCCCTGGCCACTATGTATGCCTCCTGTTGCAATGAGGAATTGGGGTTTTCTACCTCAAGGAGTACCACTTTAGCTTCACTGGCTCTTTGAGATCTGCAAACTCTATATCCTCTCTCCCCATTCTTATAAATTCTCCCCTTCTCCATTACCATTGCTTTGGGAATGTAGAGTGTCTTAGTTTCATCAAAATTGGAGTTTGGGAGTTTGTAGTTTTGTTTCTCAGGCTCATTTTTTGTTTTTGGATGACTTCTAGAAAGAGTTAGAGGAAATGCCAAATTTATGTGTAATAGCCATAGCAGAAATCTGTTTGTGTATATTGAAACTTCACTTCATGTATATTTTCAAGCTCATCTATTTTTTAACTTAGTGGAAGAAAATTAAAAGCCTTGCTTGTATTTTATGTCCCTTATCTACCACTGAGTCTCTCTTCTCATAAGCCAAATATTTATTAAATGCCTACTATGAGTGAGACATTGCCCTCCATACTAGGGTCATATTGTTGACCAGGGTCAGAGTTGCCCCTGCTCCCCCTGAGTTTACCATCCAGGAGAGAGAACTGAGAATTAAATCAGCAACACACATACTCTGTTCAATATCCCTGCTTTCCCACCTTCCATCACTCCTCAGCTCTCTACAATCAAGCTTCTGCCCCTCAAATATGCTGATATTTTATACAGGCAAAGTCACTAGAGACATTTTAATTGAGATATGCAGTGACCATCTGCAGCCTTGCCTCTAAGCGCACCTTTCCTGCCCTAGTTCAAGCCCTCACCATGCCAGGCATGAACGACGGCCATAGCCTTTTAGCTGGTCTTTCTGCCTCATTTTCCCTCTTTCTAGGCAATACTACCACTAATGCCAGAGGGATCTTCCTAAAGTACAAATGTAATCTTGATAGACCCCCCTACTTAAAATCCTTTCCTTTTTCCCCCTGCCTCAGGATAAAATACAAACTCCTTACTATAATTTGAGAAACGTTTCATGATCTGGCCTCTGCATACCACCTCACACTCATATCCTGCTGTTTCCCTCTCTTCCCTGCCCTATACTCTCTACCTATTGGTCTTTCTCAAGCCTCCCATGGTTCAAGCCCTATGTTGTCCAACATGTCCTTCCTGGAATACACTTCCTGAAACATTCCTTTTCCTGGAATACATTTACTCCATGTTTCCACCTAATGGATTCTTGCTCATTCTACAAGATTCAACTCAAGGGCTGCCTCCCCACTGAAGCCTTTCCTTTCCCTTAGCCTTTGCTTCACCACATTGTCTCCTCTGAGCCTGTTTGACATCCTAGATGCACCTAAGAGCATCTGTTCCCTTGTGTTTGAATTCTGTCTTTACTCTTTGGGACTTTGACCAGGCTGAGAGCAGAGACCCTGGAGGGCAAGAGCTTGGTGGTACTCATTTTAGCACTTCTAGTGCCTTTCTAAGAGCCTGGAACTCAAATATTTGTGAATGAATGAAGGGGAGGATGAATGAATGAAGTGTGGTGAGATCATAAGGTATGGAATGATGTACACTAGTCAGTGGGGAAAGGCATTTTGCAGCCATGGTGGTGTTGAAAGATGGAATTACAACCCTTCTCCCTAGCTATTAAGTGTTTTACATAAGATTCTTTATGAAGTGTTAAAAGTTAAATCAATTTCCAGAAAAACATGACTGCTGATATAAAATATGTCCTGAGGGGAACAGTTCCCCTCCTAATACTTTCCATGCACATGAAAGGGAAAAGTGCACCCAGCACATATGTTAGGTGTTGTCATCTAGAAGATCATGCCCTTATGTTTTTCCACGACCTTATTTGCAGGCTAGTGAGTGAGTATGTCGGCCAGGGGTTAGTCCATGTTCAAAGTTGGCAGGTTCTTTGAGGGTAACAAGTCATCTCCCCGTCAGTACCTGGTCAGACCTGGCTGTGAGACAGGGCAGGCTAAAAGGGGCCAAGAAGGACCACACCAGTGCTGGGCAGACCTGAGGAATGGTGCTCTGTCCAGGCACGGAGTCGGTGCTGAAGCAAGGACAGAGAGCTGTGCCCACTCCAGAAGACAGAGATTGTATACTGGGAATGCACATGATAAAGCCAAAGTGGGCATCAGGCCACCACCTAAGGGATCCACAAGTGTTCAGAAATATTGGTGAGATGAACATCATGTCCAGTGATGGAGGCCCCACGGGAGGGCAAAGGCAGAGACAAAGGCCATGGGCAGAGACCAGGGTACAGGCTCAGAGCAGACCCACGAGAGCAGGCAAGGAGGAGGAAGCAGCATCACAGTTTCCATAGGAGACAAAATCCACACTCCGGCATGATGGCAACTGAGCACCGTCCCTGGAGCAGAGGCATTCCTGGCGTGTACAGATACGGACTGTCCGGGACATGTCTTTGGCTTGGGGCGCCCAGGATCACAGCCCCATGTGCTTCTGGGCATGGAACCTGCCTTTCCTGAGGAGAGCCCACTCGCCATGGTTTGGGTGGAGCCAACCTCACCCACCCCTGCTGCAGGGTGGGCACCTGACCCAGACCGGACTTCACGCTCCCTCCCAGGCTACTGGGGTCCGAGGTGGCTGGCTGCAAGTCTCAGGCATCTGGCAGTCACGTTGCTTACCTGGCTGGAGAAGGAACAGGCAGAAACAAGTAGCAGTGAAAGTTGCAAGAGCGTCAGTGACTCATAGCATCATTTGATTCCTGAAGCAAGAGGCACCTCCTGGGATACCTTTTTAAAGGAGTCTGACCTGTGTGTTTGTCACCTGAAGCTGAAAATATTTTCTCTTAGATGCCACTGTGCAACCCTCCTGAGAGCAGGCAGAACTCGGCAGGTGCCTGAGGCTGGGTCTGCAGTATGACCAGAACTCCAGACCTCCTGGGGACCTCACAGTTCTGTATGGGACTACCAGATTTTATGTTGACATTTTTTTCAAAAGAGAGGCGAAGTCTATATTTTCAATCACTGCTGTTATCTTTTCTTCTCCTTTTTGTTTTTCATCCTCTTCACACCCACACTCAACCTTCTGGGTGTGGTGAGAGGAGGTGTTACTGGTAGAAGGACATTAGACCAACTCAAGGCACCTGTCCATGAGAGGCCATCTTCTGGATACTCAGGGCCCTCCTGTTTACTGAGGGCAAGGACACCTACACCAGAATTACCTGCCATCGGAGAAGCCAAAGACATGTCCAGGACACAGTCCATATGGTGGCTCCCAGAGGCCCAATCACCAATTCAAAAACAAGATTTTTATCTTTAAGAGACTCTGTTTTTAACTGGCTACTTTGAAAGTCTATTTTAGAAAACATACAAACTCACTGGAGTTAACCTAATCTGTCTGGTCCAAAAAAAGGGCACATTCTACCAGAAGGAAAACAACATGGACATTGGACTGCACTTATCTGGGATAATAATACTTAACAACTTGGGGGTAGAGGAAGTAGTTCCCCTTTAATATCTCAGCTCAGACTTTCCTCTGCTATCACCATGCTAGTCGCATTATGTTCAGAAGCAATCAGATGCACGCGACAATTGCTTTTTAAGCACCATAGAACTAGCTGCAGTAATGTGGTTGTTTTCAACCATTCTCCAAATAAAAATATCCTAAAACACAAAGGCTCAGAGTTTACAAATTATTATTATTTTTGGAAACTGGAATAACACCATTCTCTTGCACTCTTTATCACCTTGCACTGAAAATATAACAGAAGCAAAGACTGAGAAGGAGCCAGCACAGCCTGACCTCCCCTGGGGTTTAGTGTTCCCCTGAACTGGAACTCTGCTCCACCCTGTTCCCTGCAGGATCCCATAGGTCCTGTGTAAGGAGCCTGAAGACATTTCCTGCTGTTGGCTCGTCGTGACAGGAAAGCGCTACAAAGAAGAGTAGCTACTTAGAGGTAAATAGCAAGGGAACGTTGGTCTCACATATATGTTTGATCTCACATACAGATAGAGCCTTCATGTTCCCCAAGTAATTACTTTTGTTTAAAAACACTATTAAACCAAGAAGGTGGAGGCCAGTTTGGAGAGGATATTCGATCCCCTCCCAATTTTCCACTGCAGCAAAGGCAGAGACTAGAAGTAAATCATTCTTTATAGTCAGTTGTCCTGTTTTTTAAGAACGAGAAATCATTTTAAAAGGCATTTCACTTTTTTCCTTGCAAGGGCTTCATAACATCAGCATGCAGCTTGCAAAACAAAGGGAGAGAATGGAAAACCACATCCAAAAATCATCATCTCCCAGTCATTGTGATAGACTATTAGTATTAAAGGCGCCATTGACTAAATTAGCGTCATGGTGTTTCAAAAAAAAATTGTGTAACTCTTAAAGGGAGGTAAATGCTCTTCTCATTAGACTTAGGGATGAGGAAGGAGTCCGTGGGACACAAGGCCTTGCTACAGAACAGCAGCTTTGCTTCATTTTCTCTTGGGCCACAAAATTTAAAAGACAATTTGAATAAAACTGCCACCTCATATACGCATAGAAACTGAGTTTTATTGCTAAGTGGGGCATATTGAAAAGCATGAGACTAATGGAGCCAACATTCCCGCACTTCTTGGATCGATTTGCTATTCTTTATTTTTTAATTTTTGTGGAAGAGCCAAGTCACATTTCCTGAGCCCTTACTCAATCAGAGGAGAGTAGGAAGTTCTAGTCATTCCTTTTAAACTTGCAAATGGGATTCTTTGTCCCAGAGGCCCAATCACCAATTCAAAAACAAGATTTTTATCTTTAAGAGACTGTTTTTAATTGGCTACTTTGAAAGTCTATTTTAGAAAACATACAAACTCACTGGAGTTAACTTGATCTGTCTGGTCCAAAAAAAGGGCACATTCTACCAGAAGGAAAACAACATGGACATTGGACTGTGCTTATCTAGGATAATAATACTTAACAACTAGAGGAAGTAGTTCCCCTTTAATATCTCAGCTCAGATTTTCCTCTGCTATCACCATGCTAGTCGCATTATGTTCAGAAGCAATCAGATTCATGTGACAATTGCTTTTTAAGCACCATAGAACTAGCTGCAGTAATGTGGTTGTTTTCAACCATTCTCCAAATAAAAATATCCTAAAACACAAAGGCTCAGAGTTTACAAATTATTATTATTATTGGAAACCGGAATACACCATTTTCTTGCACTCTTATCACCTTGCATTGAAAATATAACAGAAGCAAAGATTGAGAAGGAGCTGGAACAAATTAAGAGCACTTTCCAACCCTCTGAAATGCCTAGAACAAGCTTGCACATATAATGTATATGCAACAACTCTTCAGTAAAGAGAAAGACATACAGAAAAGAGACATCTATATTAAAGCTTGGCTGACTATTTTAAATACTAAGGTGAGATATCAAAGTGTTTTGTAATTTGTTGTATCTCTTTAACAGGAATTGTGTAATCCACATTATGTGACAATCTGAGTTTGAGATAAAATGGCTTTTTTTCCTCTTTAAATCCACCCAGGCATTGTGCCCAGAGACTGAGCTTTAGCTATTGAGGGAGTGAATGCTTAGGTCAATACTGAATCCTCTCTGCTCCAGGAAGATGGTTTTTACCCTGCAGCCTTCACACGTAGGTCTTTCCTGTAAATAATCTCTTTCTTATGTGTAGAGTCTGCCCCCTGGTGGTGAAAGTGAGAAGCTGCTCTTACTTCCCAGGGTGTCGCCTCCCTGTTCTGGGTCAGTGGGAGGGTGTTTGTAACCACTGGCGCCCTTACACCACTATCCTAACCCTGACCTGCTTTTTACTGCTTCCTACCCTCTGTTCTCCTTCCTCCTTTTATTCTTTTTCTCCTTCCTTTTGTCTTCTTTCTTTTATTTCCCTCTATTTCTTTCCTCCCCTTCACCTTCCAGAGCCTTCTACAGTATTATTATTTAGCTGCCCAGCCATAAGGTCTGAAACTGATGCAGACCCCCTGTCTGAGATTTAAGGAAGTCAGCCAATACAGTTTCAATAACTAATTAAAGAAAAATCACCTTAAGGGGTAATGCCATGGCACCAAGACAGCCTAGCAGATTCTGAACTAGAAATCAGGAAACATGGGTTTCACTGGCCTTATATCCCTGGAATATGATATGGATGTAATATGTTTATATGAAAACCAAGAAACCTGGACATAAATACAGTTTCATAGAGAATTAGGAGGCGGGAAGACAAAGCGGGTTCCTTTGATCTCTGCAAAGAAAAGCAGGAGGGCACCTTACCCATCATGTCCACCAGCAAATCAGCAAGCCGCCCAAAGTACACAATCTAAGTGACCAAAACAATGCTCACTGTACCAATGTGGTCTTGACATAAAGCTCCTCCTTCCCCTCATTGGCGCAGCTCCAACCAGCCTGTCATCCCCAAGGCCATCCTGAGCAACCAGTCCATCCTGGATATGATTCCGTCATACCACCTCCCTACATAGAAATCTTCAAAGGTATATGGCCTTCAAAGTCTAAACCCCTTGTGCATTCAGGATCTCTCTCCCCCTCCTCCTCTCTTCCCTCCTTTCTGTCTGTCTCTGTCCCTGTCTCTCTGTGTCTGTCTGTCTCTCTCTCTCTCTCTCTCTCTCTCTCTCACACACACACACACACACGCACACCACACACACACACACACACTAACACACGCACACACTAGTCTCCACCTATTCGAGTTCTCTATTTGAGCCACCTTTGTTTCCTGGATGTCCTCCCATGTCCATCTCTTTTTTTGCCTCCATGCTTCCGTATGTACTATTTCGCAGCCCAGAATGGTCTGACTTAAGGCCCACAGCATCTTGTGGAGCTTGTGTCAGTCTGGAGTCCCTTTTTATTTTGCAAAACTGAAACTGCACCGGTGCACAAAGACATGTCATCCACGAATATGTAAGTTTTAGGCACTTTCATGCCCATATGAAAGCCTCAATCTGAGATATAATACATATATTTTGACACAGTATAATTTACAGAGCTGTTCATCTTCCAAGGCAGGAGGTGGCGTGGGGGAGGGGAGGGTGACGTGTTCACAATCTAACAAGGAAGAATTCAAGTGGCTTGCTTATAATATTGCCAGAATCCTGAGATGGAATTATGGCCCCATAACTCAAAGTTTGTCCACTCTTTCCATTCTCCGATGGACGTATTGGAGGTGTGGTTTCCTGCTCACTTTCCCTGTTCACTCTCTAGCTTCCACTCCCTTCCAGTCATACCAAGAAGATCCCTCAGAGGCAGAAAGTGTGACAAGTTATTTAAACTGTACCTTTGTTGAGGAAATACAGAAAAAAGCCCCCATAAGTCTCCCCATCCAAGGGCTTGGCACGGGATGTGGTGGGAACACTTCTGGCAACAGACCTAAACGCCATAAAGCACCCATTACCTGCAAATCTGGCCGGCACTGCTCACTCCCAGGAGCAGTAACCCATGGTGAACAAAATACCCACAAGTAAGGGAGGATCTAAATGCTACGCAAGCATCACACCAAATGCTCATTTGTCCTCTTTTGGAGGAAAATCTAGAAGAGTATTTATCTAAGTGCAATCCCTTAGTCCCCTGCACCAGAATCAATTAGCCGGATCATTTGAAAATTCAGGGAGCTAGGCAGCATCTCAGACCTGTACAGTCAGAATCCTGGGGGCAGAGCATTGGAATATGGACGCATACTAAGCAACTGAAGCCATGCTTACCCACACTAATACTTGAGAACCTCCCTTCCAAGTATTCACTCTGTTTCCTTCATTGTCCTAAATGCAACATTCTAGATAGGGCCTACCTTAGACAAAAAACATGCAATAATTAAATGTGTCAGAAATCCCTGCTTTGCAGACCCACCACGCCCCTGTACCCACTGCCCCAAAGCAGCCCTCTCCAAGACTCACCCCAGGAGCTGCATCAGTGCGCTCATCCCGCCCCTGGGCCTCCCCTGGAGCTCCGACCTGCACTTATCTTACCCATGTGAGCGCTACGCGAACATCTAGACCTTTCCCTCCACCCACCTGTCCACCAAAATGTGTCTTATCTGTGCCTGATTTTCCCAGGATTTTGCATCCACTAGAGGATGGCAATTTGATCTGATGAGTAATCCATGCTAAATGAGTAAATGGGAGGTAAGTCTTACACTCTGGCAGTGTTAAAGGACATATTCTGGGACAAATGAGGAGAGTGCAGGCCTTCTCAACCACATCATTAGTCTAACCTGTCTCCACCATTTGCTGTCAGCTCTCATATTCTATACAACTATATCTCTAAAATGAGTTAATAATCCATATTTGCCCCAAAGAGTAAGGCTTAAAAGCACTTTAGAAACTGAAAAGTGGTATATAAACAAAAGAATTTATTATGATTTATCTCAAGACCAGCCCTGATTCAAAGATATTTTAACAATTCTTTTCCTGATTTTCACTGTCCTGGCAGTGAGCAAAAAATTCTGATTAAGTCCCTCCAGCCAAGTCTGTGTCCTTTGATCAGTGAAGGCAGGGGCTTCCCAGAGTTGACCCTGCCTGCAGTTCATCCTCTTTGTCCCTCTCCGTCCTCAGGAAACTTTGCCTTAGACCATGTGGATGTAGCCTATTAAGGATCATCTAGGGAATCCTACCCCCTCATTTTGCAAAAAGAAAACTGCTCCAGAGAAGTGATAAGAGATACTAGTGGGGATGGGACCAGAAAATTCGATCTTCTGACCTTAGCCCAGTATACCCTACTGCCTTGAGATCACTATATTTAAATGTATCTTAAGATGTCTTTGGGACATTTTTATGGTCCTTGGAGATGTACCCACCATGACTGGCCCCATACCGTGATTTCACTCAGTCTCCTTATGTCCCTGCATATAACCAAATTGCCTCTGGATAGCTCTTCCCAGAAGGCTGTTATTTTTACATTAAAAATCTCCTGTAAGAGTGACACGACACATGCAGATGCTGCATGAGCAGAGCCCTAGCCTATGCTTTGCTGGCCCTTATTCACACAGATGGCTGCTTTCTCTGGAGGATGACATTTGGCTGCCTTCTTATGGCCAAAGGCTTTCCTGTGGAGCGGTAAGTACTATAGAGAGCGGGAAATGGACGGGCGGTTCAACTGTTATATATCATTTGCTCTACTAAGCTAGGTTCTCATGTAGACTATAGGAAGGGATGGGATGCATCGGAAGAGATCTTGAAAGTCATGACTGACTCCTCCAGATAGATGGACAAAAACCCCAGCAGGGCATGTTGGAACATGTTCCAGGAGCTTCTTCTAAAACCTATGTTTCAGAAAGATTGAGCTCAAGTGTGCCCTTTAGGTTAAATCAGAACCCTGAAATGGGCAACCTTTGTACATGAGTTGTTGGAATACTAGGATTTTTAGCCTCAGAATTCCCTTGAATTTGGGGAAAGGCTAATTGAAATACAATGCACATGTTCCCTAGCCTGAGCCAGTGAGAGAAAACTAAGGACTGAACAATGCTGTCAAATAAATATGATGCACAATAGCAACAGTGGCCATGTATAACTAGCCCAGTGAATTTGAAAAGCAAATCTGAGCACATTTGGTGGCTTGATCAATTTGCTTTGCCTATCCTCCATCTGTTGTTGTCTCCAGGAGCCTGAGATGGGTAGCCCGGCTTGGTTCTGCTGACAGGCCAGCTGGAAACCCTCCTTCTATAGGGAGTGGAGGGTGGGGTCTGCAAAAGAACAAAAGGCCCTGTCCTGCTCTGATCTCACCATGTGGCTGGGAAATCAGGTTTCATATAAGGAGCATCTGCCATATGCTTCAAAACTACTTCTACATCCTCCACCTCTGTTTGAGAGTTGTGTAAACCCACAAGGTCACCTGTTTTTTATCTTCCCAGGCTGATGACTGCAAAGAAAAGTGAGGTCACCTGGTGATAATCAGGCAATTGTTTCTTTTGAGCTGAGCTGTAGAGCATCACATTTGAATTTTCCCTTTTTGTTTTAGCTGAATTACTTGTTGTTTTCACAGCAAAGCTTTTCATTGACTGCCTTATACAAACTTGGTGTGCAATGCTCTAGGTGAGCCCAGCTTTGCTCTCTTCATTAGGTAATGAAAGTCATCATTCATCTTTGCCCTCGTCCTGATCCCCCAAACCCGTACTCTTAACTTGCCTCATTCATTCTTCAGCAGAAACATAAGGAGTGCTTCATATGTGAGGAACAGTGAACTAGATACCAGGGAAGTGAAAGCACCATCCTTGGTCCTCAAGTTGCTCATAGGCTAGTAGGGGAAGATGAATAAGTAAAACCATGCTACAAACGTAATGGTAAGGATTTACACAGGGTACTCATGGCAAGGATCTATAGCTGTCCACCAAAATCTATTCCACTTTTCTTCCACAGTAATAACGTCTTAGCTGAGCAGATAGCCAGCTCCCCACCCCCAAAATCCCTCCCAGATAACTAAGGATAGTCATGTGACTAAGTCCTCTCCATCAAGAATACAATTTGGAAGTGATGTGTGCCATTTCCATGGCTAGGCCTTAAAACATTGCCTGTGGGCTCTGTCACTGTCTTACCCTTTCTCATGAGCTAGAACATGGACATGCCTGCAAACCAGCTTTAATCATGTTAAAAAGGACAGGGCCCTAAGGAGTGGGAAACAAGACAGAAGGAACCCTGAATGACTGCACAGAGCAAATGGAGCTACCTACACACCCCGGACTGCTTCGGAAGTAAGAGTAAAGTTCTTTGTTCCTTAAGCCACTGCATCATAGGGCCTCTTTCCTACAACAGATTAGCTTTCAGTCTAATCAATGCAACACTGTACTTTACACTCAAAGGACTGAAACACAACTGAAATGGGAGTAAATGACTCATTTGAGATTGTATCACACACTGGGTCAACCCACCTCCCCAGCACCTAATACACCCGCATGTCTACCCATGCAGGCTGACTATGGAAGCACTATTCTGAAAACAGAATCACTGAGTAATTAGGGAAAAGAACGAGAAGGAACGTTTGAAATTACCTATGAAGCACTGTGTAATGGAAAGGGTGGGTTTAGTGGCATCAGAAAAATCTAGGTTCTGGATCTACTTCTTACTACCTCTGAACCTTGGGCAAGAACCTTAATGTCTTTGAATTTTCTACATAATAATATATCTGTTTTGCTGCATGGCTGAGAGGGTTGTAAGACATTACTGCCAAGCCCAGGGCCTGGAACATAGTAGCCTTCTCTAGGCTATCATCATTAGCATTTTGCAGGCCTGGTAAGGAGAACCAAATGCTCTGTCACTGCAAAGACAATTCTTTCCTGCACCCACCATGCCTGCAACTAGCTCAGCCAAGAAGTCTGCTTGTGCTGAAGACATGTACAATTTGCTCTCCTCACCTACAGAAATAGGTAGAAGCCTATTTTGTTTTGACTCATCTTCTACATATCTTCAAATCTAGAATCATGGGCACAAATTAATTTACACTGTCTTGCCAATGGGTTTCAGCCCCAGGCAAGTTTACTATGGATTCAATGAAACCAAAGAAATGACAGTGGGACATTGTTGGGGTGAAAGCATTTTTACCCAACTTTATTCCCACAGTGGCAGGTCAATCACTAGAAACCGGTCCACTCAGAGTGAGTCTGTGTGCAGCAAGCCGGTCTCTGCCTCTGAGCCTCTCTGCCCCCACAGCCATCTCATCTCTGTCCTCGGTGCTGCCACCACTCCAGTCTCGTCTCTGCTCTCTGCAGCCTTGCAGCCGTGCCACCAGAGAACCGGGCAGAGTTCTTTATACAGAGTCAATAGCAACGTATTGCCCACAGGCATGTAGTGAGCCAGCCAACCAGGGCCAGGTGAGAATCCTGGCCATAGGAACCTTCACTCTATCCATATACACCAAGAGGACAAAAATATCTATTAAAAGCAGAAGAGAGTTGACTCCTGGGTAAGTTTATTTTGGTGCCAAATTTTGCAATACTTTTTCTGAATGCCTGTTTCACTGGATTATAAACATAGCAAAAGCAGGAATCATGCATTTTTCATGACATCTTCCTCCAACTTCATACATTTGACACCATGGCAGGCATTCTGCAAACATTCAATAAATATTAAATGAATCATAAAATTTTAGAGCTACAAGGGTCTTTAGAGATAATGTTATCTTGCTTTCATCTTCCAGTCTAGTTTCTTTATCCACTCATAGAGTCAATATATATTTATCAGACACTATAACATACTGACAGATTGGGCTGCACTAGAGAGATGGAAAGTAACAACACAATTGGAAAAATGACTTTCTCCAAGTCAAGCTATTAGAATTAGGAATACCATATAGGTCCTCCAACCTTGGTGGTCTTAAGAACCTTGAGCACACGAAGATCTTGCCCAATGGGACCCTTGGCTCTTTTAGTTCCCCACTGCCCCCAGGCATGGGCAAGGCTGTCGGCTCATCCTTCAGGGCTCAGATCAAAGAGGCTTTGCTTGGCCATCCTACTTAAAGCTTCTAACATCCTCCTTCCCAGAGCTGATACAAAATCAGCCCCTCCATCATCAAAATAACTCTGTGTCAAAAATACTTAAAATAAAAATAATTCAGTAAATAAAAATATCCTTAATGTTTCATTCCCCAAAGTTCTACTCCCCTGAAGGAAGAATAGAAATACTGTGCCTCCCCTTTCTTCTTAAATTCTTCCAGGGGATATTTTAACATGTCTATTATGATTCCTCATTTTGTTTTTAACTTTTTTATCTTTTATTTTGAAAATAATGTCAAACTTTTTGAAAAGTTTCAATAGTAGCACAAATAATCCCCATATACTCTTGATGCAGATTTACCAAACGTTAGTATTTTAACACATTTATTTATCATTCTGCATGTGTGTGTGTGTGTGTGTGTGTGTGTGTGTGTGTGTGTGTGTGTGTTTCCCCCTGAACTGTTTGGGAGAAAGTTACAGATATAAATACTTCAGTGTATCTACCAAAAAACAAGGACATACGCTTACATAACCACAGTACAGTTGTTAAAATCTAGATAAGTAATATTGATACCCAGCTATTATATAATCTACAGATCTTACTCAGTTTTCATCAATTGTCCTAATAATATGTCTTTTATAGAAAAAGAGAAAGAAAACGTTCTTGTATGACTCAAGGATCCAGTCCACGATCATGAGTCTCCTTTCATCTTCTTTCATCTGGAACAATTCCTCAGTGTGACTTTGTCTGTCATGACCCTGAATACAGGCTAGTTATTTTGCAGTATATCTCTCTATTTAGGTTTCTCTTATGTTTCTTCAAGGTTAGATTCATGTTCTATACTTTTGACAAAAATCTCACAGATATTGTGTTCTCATTGCATCTTTTCAGGTAGCACACAATTTCCATTGGTCCAAACTCTAGTGGTGTTAATTTTGATTACTTGGTTAAGATGCCATATTTTTCCACTGTACTTACTTTTTCCCCCCAGTGTAATAAAATGTATCTTGTGGAGAAAAAAATGAAAGGAGGGAAGGACTCACTGCTCCCAAGCAATTTTGAGATCTAGCAGGGCAAATTCCATTAGGTTTCAAGGCCTGGGAATAATCCTGTGGGCCAAATAACCCCCTTTGCCCTTGGAGTTATTCTTTCTGTTTCTTGAAAGATATTGCATATTTGCAAATTAGCAGTTTTATCATCCCATTTCCTGCCTGTAGAATTTGGGGGAGTCCTATAGCCTTCCTTTGTCTCATCCTCTCTATACCTTTTGTTCCAAGCTGTCAGTGTTTCTGTTCATATAACATTCTCCAAAACCCTGTGCGTCTCCTGTGTATGTCATAGGGATTCATGCCATCAGACAAGAAGGTCCTTCACATATCTTTCCTGGATCATTTCATCTCCATTCCTGGCTTCTGCTGAGATGGCTGAAAGGATCCATGACTCACATACCTAATCTCTTCAAAGAGTTACTGTGTGATACCTGGCCATTTAATCCTTCTGAAGCACTAGCAAAAAGCTGTCCAGTCACACTCTTGGCTTTCTCTTCCGAGCACAGATTCCTGGCAGTAAATCTCCCAATTTTAGTGTCTCTTGCAATATAGATTGAAAATTTCCCAAATCATCAAGTCCTGGTTCCTTTTTCCTTAACCTTCTTCCCTCAATCCATCTGTTTACCCTCACATTCTACCATACAAAACACCTTCAACTCTTTGCTTTGCTTTCAACCCTAAGCTTTGTGCCTTTTTATATAACAAGGATTATCTTTCTAATAACGTGCACTTCATTTCCTTCTGAGCCTTCACCAGCAGCACTTTTTACATCCATATTTCTACAGTCTATTCATGATGATTAAGATATTCTCTAAAATATGTTTTCTATACCATGCCCCTCAATTCATTCTCAGCCTCACTGGCAGAGTCTTTAACATCAATATTTCTACTAACAGTTTGTTCAAGGCAGTTCAGGTTTTTTTCTCTCATGCTCCTCAAAATACTTCTAGCCTCTATTCATCATCCAATTCCAAAGCCACTTTCACATTTGTAGGTGTTATGGCAGGACCCCTCTCTCAGTACCAAAACCTGTATTAGTGTCCTATTACTGCTGCAACAAACTGCCACAAATGCAGGGGTTTAAAGCAACACAACTTGATTATCTTATAGTTCCAGTGGTCAAAGTCTAAAATGGGTCGAAAAGGCTGCATTCTTTTTGGAAGCTAGGAAGGAGATCTGCTTCCTTGCCTTTTCCAGCTTCTAGAAGTCACCTACATTCCTTGGCTTGTGACCTCTTCTTCGTTTTCAAAGCCAATAATGTAGCATCTTCTCTCCTCTCTGACCTCTGGCTTCCATCTTTACATCTTCTTTCTTATTTATGATCCTTCTGCCTTTCCCTTCTTGACCCCTTGTGATTACACTGGGCCCACCCATCTAATCTGGAATAATCTCCCCATAGCAACATCTTTAATCACATTCACAAGGTCCCTTTTACCATGTAAAGTAATATATTCACAGGCCCCAGGGATTAGGATGTGAACATTTTTGGATGGCTGCTGTTCTGCCTACCACTGCCAGGGTATAGTCTAAGGCCAGCCTATTCTCTATTATAACCACACAGAAGAGGTCAGATTAGCTGTTGGTCTTTGGTGCCATTGCCAGTAATTACAGGGAGCAATAGCTCCCATTCCCAGTGGGGAGACATTTCGTGGCCCACTCTCCTCCACATGCAAACATATAAACTGAAAGCATCCAGTTACTCCAGTTTGGGATTTGTTATGAAACTTGATTTGGGTCATTATTATATTGGTTTAATTAATAAACATAGGCAGCATTACAAAGCAGTTGCAACCTTAGTCTCCATACATGGCATAACCCACAGCTGCTCAGGCTTCAGGAGAAGCATGTGAATTTGTATCAGTCAGACTGAAACAAAATTGTACCAGGCTGTGTGTTTGTAACTACTGATGGCATCAGACACTGCAAAATAGTTAGGACAAATCACAGCCCAGGTCCCTTTTATGCAGCCTTCCACCTAGACAGGGTACCAGCCAAGATGACCAGGGTTTGCTGTTAGGGGAAAGAAAGACATCTCCAAGAATGTCCAGGGTAAAAATGCCAAATTTTCAAAAGAGGTCTGTGTAACTCTCTATTCCTGTTCTCCTCATTAACAAGGAGCAGCCAAAAGGAATGAATCTTTCTTGGGACAGCCACATTAAGTGACCAAATTATCTTACTTAAGTATATGGACCAGGAAAAGGTAAAGGACAGAGTCAAAAGTCTTTCTGAGTTGATTTTTGAGAATGCTGTTCTAACACCCAACAGTACTGTGTTGGGAACATGGAATGTCCACTAAATTCTTTGACTATTAGCCCATTGTTAGATGGTCTTTGCAAATAATCCAGAAAGCCTAACACATGAAATGGTTTAGCTGTAAGAGCTGCACTGGTGTAGCTAGGGCTGGCTTATTGGACAGGATCAGCAATACCATATCCCGCAGAAGTGTCAAAGCAGTGAGGCGACATCAGTAGTCCCAAAAGGGGTCAAAGATTTATGTAGCCAATTGGCCAGGGACAGAGGTGATGTTCCATGTAATGTGGCCTCCTTCACCACAGAACAAACAGGACAAATTTTTGCAGGAGTCACAGGTCTGGAATGCAATGGGAGCATCTGCATCCATTAGAAACAAATAACCCTTTACAGTGTGCCCCATCTGTGAGAATCAATGTGCTGCCCTGTCCAACACAGCGATGCCCTGTCCATACCCCGCAGAAGTGTCAAAGCAGTGAGGCGACATCAGTAGTCCCAAAAGGGGTCAAAGATTTATGCACCAAGGGGCAATGGTGACAATTTGGGCGTTGCAGCGTGACCAACAGCCTAATTCTAGTGGGTCTGGGCGGAGGACAGTCCCTTACCATGGGCATCTGGGTGACCCAGACTGTCTGATGGGTGTATATAATTTGTTTATCCAGTTCATGGCCCAAAAGGGGCTCTTTAATCTGCCAGTCTTCGTCTTCCATTTGGCAGACCAACTGGCTAGGCCACTGTAACTGCCCCAAAGTCACTAGAGGCCTTGAAAGTTTTGTCTAAGGCAAAGGTGATTCAGCCCATTTTGCCGGTTGGTCTTCCAGAATTGTTGCCAGGGTGGGATAGCTGCTGCCACCCAGTGGACACCATCAGCTTTTAATTTAACTGAACCTAAGCAAACCAGGCCCAGGATTATAGGTCAATCTCAGTGAATCAAAGGCCCCATTGAGCTCAGCATCTTTGCTTCAGGCAGTGGATTGGGAGGTAAAGCTTCTCCCAAAGAGATGACTGTCACTTTTTCATGTAAACTTTCATGAAACTCACTGAGTTTCATGTAAAACTCAGGTGCCATTAGAGCCACTCTCTTAAATGTACCATTTCCATTCGATAAGACAGACTTACTGGACCCTTTCCACCTTGTTGTGTTGAGTCCATGTTGACCCATCCCAAAATGGGTACCCAGCCTGATAGTCACAAGATCTCCATTGGTAAGACTTTCAGTTTGAACAAGAGCTTAGTAGCACGTAAATAGGTGGGGGTGGGGGGCAATGTCGGCAGTATTTGGTGGCTGTGTCAGAAAGGCAGTGCTACTGTAGCGAGAAATGGCCTCTCCTAGTACTCCAGCAGTCATTATGCCCTGAATGAAAGCTGAGATTTCCCTTTTCCCACCTGAGTTTATATATTGTTTCTGTTGGACCAGCCAGGAAAGGGTCATACCACAGGTATCCCTGAGCAGGAAAATTCCCTCTGACACATATGGCCATTCACTGCGCAAGCGTATAAAACATCACCACCAAGTATGCATTCAGCAGTGAAGACCACCACAGTACACAGAAGTGGCCCAGAAGCCCCACACAAAACGCCACTTCAGCTTCCCTTTCCTGCTTCAAACTGTTCCAAATCCTGTAAACTGAATTCAGGCACCAAGGAGTCTCACTTGAATGCCTATAGCAAGTCTCCTGATGATGCTATTTCCCAACTGGGAGGCCAGGGATTTAACGGTAGCAGGAGAAGCTAGGCAATGGTGGGGCAGCAGGGGTGGCAGGAAGGAAATGTTACTGTTATGTTAATCCTTTGTCCCTCTGTCAACCGCTCCCCTGGGATCAGAGCCTACGCACCAGCCCTGCTTCTTCCCTCGTATGCTGCCTAGTGGCCGGCAGGCACCAGGGCCCAGAATCCACCTTTTCAGCCCCTGAACACATACCACTAACTACTGTTCTGCTGTTCTGAGGGCCTTTGGGGATCCCTGTGCCCAGCGCCCCACTTTCTCACCAACCAAGTCCCGCTGTGAGAAGGACCAGGTAGACAAGAGCAGCACCTCTGTGTGTAGGCAAAGCACTGGGCTCACTTTTCTTTGAGTGGCCTTCTGCTTATGGCTTAACCAGTTCATCTAAACCAATGCTTTTGGTTCACCCAAAGCTCTATTTTAATATAAGGTCCTTGTTGCTGATACCAATTGTTCAGTTTGGGAACTCCTGGCTAAACAGCCACAGACACGTTGCCTTTCAGCTGGGTCCATAGGGCTTGCTTGCCAGTTGTCACAATAACATCGCTTCCTGTGACCCCAGAGAGGAAAGAATGAACAATATGCACAAGAAGCAGCAACAATCAGGCACAATTTGAGAAGCTTGTCCAGTCCTACTTTCTGCAGCTCTGCCTTTAAGTATTCATTCGATTTGTGTTCACAAGCAGGACAGTGGGAAGCCTTTCCTCCACCCCCACCCGCCATGCACATACTCCTCCTCCCCACTACTAGGCCAAGAACATTCACTACCAGTCCAGGAAGTTTTCTCATCTCTCTGAACCTGCTTCACAGAAGCCTTGTCCTTCCTCTCCCAGAAATTATGTCATGTCAGCATCCCATCTCTGTCACTAAAACTGTCAAAGCTGCAGTCTGATTTTGCCCTACTTTTATAAATGATTGAGCTAGTCTATTACTGTTCCTTGGGTGCTTGCAGAGAACACAAGGCCCTTGTGAAAGAGCCCACAGACTGAGAGGCTCACAGCACAGCCAGCATCATGAACATCAGCGTGCTTACTTGGGTTGCCCTGGCCCCCGAGTGCAAGAGGGCAAACGAAGGACCCAGATGGATACCTACCTATGCAGCGGGTTGCATTGTAAGACAGCAACACTTGCCTTCAAGAATCCTCCAATTTATAGCAAGCAGTAAGCAAGCCTTCTTTTTGTTCCTGAGTGAGATATTACCACATCCTTCCAAGCTGCTTGCTCTGATACAACCCTGAGAAACAGCCTGTGGAACGAGCAGTCAGGGCCTTACCTTCTCAGCATACCCATCAGATGAGTAGGGACATGAGAGGCTTATGGAGGAGTTTCTCCCCAAAACAACCAGCCCTTTTGGGAAAAAGTAGAAATTTCAAAAGGTCTGCATTGTATTGCCAATTTCCTGGTTTAAATACTCCTGCTATGGCTGACTCCGAGCTAATACCGTGGTATCACTCAGGTCAGAGTTGAGAACACATGTGCACACACACCAGCTGGACCATCCAATGATAATTCTTGCTTGAATCAAATCCTGCTGTGATTTTTTGCCATTGTCTTTAAAATGCATTATCTGAATATTTTGTTAGATACATACACAATCTCACATACTACTATTTCCCCCATTTTCAAAATGTATTCCTGCATAACTTTTCAAATGTATTATCAGCTTTTTGTAGTTTGTTTACATGTGATTACAAGAGCTTCCCTTCTCTGAGGATCCTGAAAGAATTTCTGGAGATATTTGGTGGGTAAATCTTGGATTATACTTACGGGTAAAAGACAGCCCATGAAATTGAATGTCGAGATCTGGAGTGTGCTAGTCCCAGCCTCTGACTGTACTCAATCCTCTGCATTTCTTTCTTCATCTTTAGTAAACCATTAAACCCAGGCTTATAAATTCCTGAGTTTGTGGTCATTTTCCCCAATATTATCTGGTTTTAATATTCTTCAAACTATTTGTTACTCTCTTAAATTTCCTGTTTTGTTTTTTTTACTGCATTTGTTCATTGTCTTGAACAAGAATTTTATCTATTTTATTTACCACTTTATCCCTAGCACCTATAACAGTGCCTAGCATGTGAAAGACATTCAATAAATATAGCATAAATGAATTCTGGCTCCTATTTTGTACCCATTCCCCCTTATTACACTGCCTCTGCATTCAGTCACTTTTTGGATGGTGGGCATGGCAGATAACAATCAAGATGGCAAACAGTGGCTCCAAATTTTTATTCTTATAATTAATTTTTTATTAGGTTTCAGAATATATGATATCCCAATGTTGCCATTCATACACTAGGTAAAATCAAGCAAATTACTAAACCTTTCCATGCCTCAGTTTCTCCATTTAAAGTCCTCAAGGACGTCTGGCTTCAGTTTTCATTGTGCTCTCTGAGACCATGAAGTGTTGGGTATGTGTCAGTGACAGTTTTTGTCTCAATCTGCTGACGTCCTTGCCAGTAGACAGTCATGGGAGAGCAGAGATGAACAGCTGTAGCCTGGCTTTTCTGTCACCTGTTGGAGTGATTCAGAAATTCAAAAGATTCTTTGAAGGCAATTTATTAGCTTCTCCTTAGTGAGGATTCAAACCATTAGTCTGACAAGTTTCCCAAACTCATCTGTCTTCCTATCTATAAAATAGGGCTAATGACCCCTACATTATAGGGTTGTGGTAATAACCAAATTAGGTAACCTAAACCAGTGGTTCTCAAAGAGGGACCTGCAGCATTGGCATCACCTGCCAGCTGGCTAGAAATGCAAATTCTTGGGCCCCACCCAAGACCTACTAAAGCAGACTCAATCAGCCCTGGGCTCACACCCCCTGGGAGGCACCAGACAGGTTTGTCTTGGTGGAGCCTGAGTGTTTCCTAAGAAAGATGGGACAGCAACAAGGAAAGCCGCCATTTATTTAGCGTCACATATGTGCCAGGCACTGTGCTAGGCATTTTACATTTGAGATATATTATCTCTTTTCAACCAAAACCATGAATTATTTTTTTCTTTAAACATATCTTATTTAAACACTTCTAACATTTTCAACATGATTTTGCAACATTCAAGATTCATCGTTTCTGTTTTCAGTGCAATCAAATGATAATAAAGACACTTTGTGGAAAACAGGACTTAAGTAATAACTAACTTTTTGACAAACTGTTAAAATGCCTCAGTTCCATTAAATGAGTGATATCAGTCGGAAAAATGAGGCTAATTTTGCTGCAGGTTTAAAGAAAGTGGAAATAACTTCTAAATAGTGGGGTATCTGTACTCAGCAGTAGAACACTCTTAGTTCATTCTTAATTGAAAAGGCAAGTTACTGTTGAATTTTGAAAATCATGAAAGAGTTTTTAAAAGCAATTTAATGTAGCATTTTATGGCTGAGTTTGTAGTTTAGAATTTGCGATGGATATCGAGGGATATATATGCCTTCTGATCTCTTAGATTTAATCAGACTTCTCGCTTGCTTGCGTAATGGTTTATGGTACCTTTGATGATTTGCAGTCAACCTAGCACTTTTAATAATTTACTGTAAAAGCATTTAATTTTTAATGGACAAGAATGGGTGAGAGGTAACTTTTGCATTGTTAAGTGCTCTCCTGAAGACTGGGAAAGAGGAACAGTATATTTAAATTCCAAACATTATTGAAAAACATGAGTCTTTTATTACCAAAATCAAATGCATAATTGAAGAACATACCTAACCCAATTATTATTGTTCATGCTTTATTTAACCAAAAGACAGCATTGCTTTCACAATGCTATCATGAGAACATTTTTTCAAATTCTAATTTTTTTTCATATCTTCCATGCTGTTTTCAATATTCTCAATGTTTTCAATATTTCAATGTTCCACTAGATAAACCATACCTGTCATGGGTAAGAATTTACGTCATTTCATTACATCTTGCTAATCAAGAAAAGCCTAACAAAAGAATGGCTTGTAATATCTAGAATATAAAAGAAATGTCATCTTACATTCATTTTCCTTAAATGTTTTTCTAAGATCTCCATATAATGTGCATACCTAGGAATGATTTCACCACTAGTCTTAAAAAATCAGTTTCCATGTGGAAAGAAAAATGGGAAGATGCCAGGATAAATATTTTTTTAAGACTTGACGGAAGACAAACATCTCTTGTCTTCAGAGACACATAAAACAAAAAATGTTGCAATTACAGAATAACCCCTTTTTCAGATATGCCATATGTAAAAATAAGAATGGCTTCCCAGGACTGCTTTCTGGAGAATCAACTAACAGCCTACAGCCCTGGAAACTTATTTTACTCTTCTACCATTCCACAGCTGACTGTCCCCAAGTTTACCCTGAAATGGGCTACAGGGAGACCTTTGATGCTCAAGAGTCCAAGTCGAGTTCTGTTTCTAAAGCACCTTTGGAATTCAGACATCAGAGCAGCTGCAGGAGAATGTTAAAAACTCATTCTCTGTTTGGTCTTCAAACAGTCAAGTCTAAACTCTACTACAGAGATTGGTTCCCAGGAATCTTTGGTACTTAGCCAAGGAGTCTGTGCCCTTAGCCCATCTAAAGATGAAAGTCTGAGGATCCAGTCACCATTTTCATGCTTGGATTGCTGAGATCCAACTGCAGGTATAAAACTTACCTGGTTAACAAGGACTCTATCTACTGCCCACCATCTTTTGGTTTCCTGTCAGGGGTTATATATAAAACCTCCTTTCTCTATTAGCCATATTCTCATCTCCACCCCAGCTAATGAATAGAAACTTCTAGATTTAATCAGTGAACCCACCCCCCACCATCACCCCAGATCTGAGGAAGCAGCACCATGCTCCAGAGCAGAAAGTCCCGGGGCACCTGAGTTGGGTGACCTTTACCAATCACATACACACAAAAAGAATCTCTCAAATTCTTTATTTCACATCACCAACATTGACTTTTAGAGGTAGAGAGTCGTAAGAGATCATCTGGCAATCCACAAACTTTTCATGGGAGGAAACTATGATAGATAATTGCCCAAGGTTACACAGAAGCTGAAACCTAGAATTTTCTAAACTGAGTGCTTTTCCCATGACATCATACGGTCTCCCTCTCCTCT
The DNA here is from genome assembly GCA_032199065.1 of Smutsia gigantea. Lineage (NCBI taxonomy): Eukaryota > Metazoa > Chordata > Mammalia > Pholidota > Manidae > Smutsia > Smutsia gigantea. The sequence continues at coordinate 291,820 of JAVSCE010018380.1, forward strand.
TCCTCCAACTCTTTCTTCCTCTCCTCTTTCCCCTCATCTCTCTTCCTCCCCAACTATTATCCCTTTTGCTTTTGTTTTAGGCTTTCCCATGTGCCAGGGTGTGGGGAAAATGGAAGTTCCTATGGCCAGGATCCTCACCTGAATCTAAAATACTTGATGATGTAACCCACTTGCTGCTAGGCTACCACTTCCACACCCATAGGCAATAAGCTATTATTGACTGAGTCCCTATATAAAGAGCTCTGCCCAGTTCTCTGGGTGGAGGCAGAGATGAAGGAGAGTTACAGACCTGAAGACTGTTGGATGCAGGTGTAATTCTAGTGCTTGACCTATTGCAGGGAGAACAAGCTGGGTAATAAAGCCTTTCGCACCAAAAATGTTCCATTGTCATTTTTCGGTCTTATTGAATCCATAGTGAACTTGTCCAGGGGCTGAAACCCATTGGCAAGACACAGGGGTACCTAGGCGTGTCACTTAGCTACAGTGAGAGCTTCATTGCTAAAATAAATTATGGGATGCCAAGGGGGCAGATAGTGGGTGTTCCTGACCCCAATCTAACAACCTTTCTGGTTTAATTCTTTTCTCCTCCAGCCCTTCCAATCAGATATGCTGCCTCTTTTTTTACATTCTGGCAACACTACAGAATGAGCTAACTTAACACTAGCTAATTGGGCAGCCTGGTCTCTGTGACAGAAACATAATTAAGTCTCTTGGACATATTACTCGTAATGTCCTTACCAGGTTAGAACTTTGTGAATCATCTTCTAAAGAAAACAGGGAAACAGAGAAAAGAATGTTTTAAATGTAGCTTTCTAGCCTCCATCCTGGCCTGGATCCCTTACATGCCCCCAAAATTATATTCCAACCAAATACATGAGGCAATACACCAAACTGTTAACATTGGTCACTCCACGTGCACAGAACTGGAGTTGGGTAGAGCCAGAGAGGGAGACTGTTATCTTTATCACTGTACATCTTCTAAAAGATTAACCAAGAAAGGAGCCGCGTGAGGGAGGGAAGAAGGGAGGAGGAAAAAGGCAAGGGAAACATGCCTAAACCACAGTAAAATGTATAAGCCTGAAACCTAGAGCAGATCAGAAAAAAAAACTGTGTTGAATATAAATAAAATGGCTATGAGCATAATATAGTCAAATCTGTAATCCTTTAAATCTATAATGCTAGGTTTTTAGTGAAAGGTAAAAAGGTCTATAAATTCCATTTTTTTCCCCTTAGCAGTTAAAAAAATGGAAATTCTGAGTTATGTACTGATTGTGAGTATAGATAAGAAAAATGTCTCTGTTATGACTGGGTGCTAGAATTTTTCATATTATACTGCTCATGTCTGTACACGGGGGAAACAGACTGAATAACAGTCAATCTTATATTTTTGGCAGACTAAATGATTAACCATTTCACATCAGAGTCAATCTCAATCCAATGAACTGTATGGAAATTAGCCACTATAATGGAAAAAGTACTTAACTCAAAAGGGTTCACTCATTAATCACATATCAACACACCAGAAAGATAATTTTTCTGCTTAAGTTCTCAGACTGTACTTATTCATCTATCTCTTTAGCAGATATTTTTTGAACTCTTACAATGAGCCTGCACTCTGTAGGGCACTGAAAATAAAACCATACTCCTTAAAATAAAGGAGACTGTAGCTTAGAAGGAAGAAAATGAAAAATAAGTAAGTTAGCTCATGATCTAAACATTCACATAGATTTGCCACAACTCACATAAGAAAATGCTATGGGGGTAGGGAGTAAAAGGGACAATTACATATCTATTCTAAAACAAGTGGAGAAATCTTCATAGAGGAAGTGACACCTGAGCCAGGACTTAAGGGATGAATTGGAGTTCATCACAAAGTTTCCAATGAAAATCAAAGCCTGAACACAGAAAAGGCCATGTTTATGAATACCTCCATTAAGCCAGCATTTCCTAATGTGTTTATAGATTTTATTTGAAAATAAAAGATTCCATGGTCAAAAGAAAGTTTAGGAAATGCTGGATTCTATAGCATTAAATAGTTTTCTTTACAGCTCCTCAGAACCTTTGCACTCCCAAAATTTTTGCCAACCAAGCAGATGATGTGATACTCCCAAGTGTTAACCCTGGTTCTCTGTGTGTGTAGAACTTCAGTGGAGTGAGGTCAGTGAGCATAATGAATCTAGGAAAGAGGTACATAGCGTGTGGTGACCCCAGGCTTAAGGAAAGCTCCCTTTCCTTCATAGAATTTGGGAGTCTGCTTTGTCTGCATTTGTGATCTGTACTCATGGACTTATTTTCATGTATGTTTTAGACTAAGATAAAAGGTTAATGAGCATTCGAATCTGTGTTGGAAAAAGCAGCAGACAAGTCTTAACATGTATTATTATGCTATCAACACTATAATCATTCTCATTCCAGAAGGGTTGTCACTGTCTTAAAGGATTCTAGAGAGCCTATTCCACCATTTTGTTTGGTGTCAGCATTACGAGAAGACTAGAAAACCCAGAGTCAGATGTGAACAATGTAAGTGCATATGGTTGGTAATTATATAGTAGATAATGAAACCAAATAGCGACCTAGAAATCACTTTTCTTCTTTGATAATGATCAACAAACAGATTAATAATCAGATCTTCCCTTCGCACTCTCTGCATATATATGTGAACTAGTGTGTGTTGAATTGTGCTTTTTCTATTTGTGAAAAAAAGTGCAATTTAAGTATATTTTAAGGAGCCCTAATATTAATAAAAGGGGGAAATGCAGATGGTCTAGATAACATAATGAAAGACAAATGACTCAGTGGGTCACTATTCCTGTGATCAGAACTTCAGAAACTACAGATAAAGAAAGACCAGGCCTGCTACATGACATTATTTAAAGCATGTACTACCTGTATAAGAGGCTGGGAAAGGACTGATTCAGTTGATGAAGGAAGATTTAGATATATGACTTACATTATCATGATGAATCCTATATTAATATTAAAGTTCTATCCATCATATTGGAAATTTCCCTAGAGAGTTTTTAACATTTCCCTGGTGGCTGCCTTAAAATGTAAATCACTGCCATCCCGAAAGCTCAGCACAGAATCTAAAGTAGCTTATAGCTCTTTCTACATTACACTTTTTCCCATTTTATTTCTGTGCAAATTGAGTCCCTTTTTGTTTTTCAAAAAAGGAAGTCACCCTCTCTTCTGATTACCTGAACTTACACGGCTTTGACAAATGCCCTCAGCTGTTCCATACTGTTTCCTATTTCTCTTTTGTTTTCTAATAGTAAAATTAGCAGCAGTAAGAGATCTGCTCTGTAGGCTTAGGAAACTTGGCTTAAGCTATTAGTACAAGCAGTAAATACTGGCCAGCTTATATTTTGTAGCCTGAAAAAAAATGTTGGATGCTGTATTCTTTGGATGCTCAGATTCTTTGGTCGGAGGCCACAGTCTGCAAAAGTCACATTTCATCCAAGTCACTTCAACAATGGTCTGTTCACAGACTCATACAAAGAGAGATGAGGTGATGCAATGGGATCTGTCCCAATTCACCAAGTATTAGGAAGCAGCTGCCCCAGATCTCAGATGTGACAAAGATCTGGGGGTCTCCTTGACCCTGGTTACAAGTGCTCCAAATTCAACTACTTTTCATATTTGGGGTGGGGGTGAGGGAAAAGAATAACAGGCCAAGACTCTTTGCCAGGCCTGATTCTCTCTTGGGTGCCAAAAAGAAAACCTAGGAGACAAGAGCTCATCCACCAAGCTTCCAGTTATACTCGCTTCCCTCCCTGCCTGCCTTCCACTTCAGCTTCCTACCTCCCTATGTTTAACTCTAAAACAGTAAGAATGAAAGCCACAGGGGAGCAGCAACCAGGAGCCAACATTTAGGGGCGCTCTTGGGGCTAATGACTCAGCCAGCCCTGCTGAGCATCTACTCAACTTTTTCTCCAGATGAGCCACTCAGAAACTTTGGCTGGGCTGCTGAACAGAGAGCATGTGGACACCAAATGGCTGCCCTTCAACCCTCAGCTTTAATTTGTTCCAGAATGTGGCCAATCCACATCACACACACCCACTCCAACTCTTCACAATTTATCCCACAAAAGGCTTCCCAGAGGGGAACATGTGTCCTCTGCTCAAACTCTATCCCGAGCAAGAGGGACCAGCAAAACCCAGAGCATCCTGAACTTCCTTTGCCTGGTGTGGACTTACAGGAGGGGGTGTGGAGCCAAACAACCCAGCCTCCTAGATGGAGAGCACCTACTGCTGCTAGTAATGGAAGGGAGAAATTACCTGGCAGATTTTTCATTTGAAAACTTTATAAATTTTTAAATCCTACTCTTTCAGAATGAGCCATAAATGGGTCAAATGATATAGAATAATAAAATGGATAGGATATGAATTCTTTATAATTATGGAAATGGCAGCTTCCTTATTGGTTTCATGAGTCACATAACATGTAATTCCCTTTCTTGGGTTATTAATAATGGATACACAGTTATCAAATTGTTTTAATGAACACTTCTAAAATACTTCCTGTCACTGAAAGCAAATATTTTATTGTAGATAGATGTGCTTGTAGAACTGAACTAGAATGTCCCACCATTATTACTTCTAAGTTAGTGTAAATACTGTCAGAAAGTTGACAGAGAACAATGAAGCTAATTACCAAAAGAACATATGCTTATACTTGGAATTATGCACAAGAGTCTTATTTTTACCATCTCCAAAATAAACTCTCCTTACTGATCTCTACATAGTTCACGTAAGGAAAGGGAATTTTGGACTGCTTCCAAGGAAGACTACCCAGTGTCAGGCAGAGAACAGCAAATTTGCCAACCTGATAGAAAAATGAACTTTTTTGATCAAAAAAAGCAATGAACCACTCTACTCCAGGTCACAGAACTCACTCAACCTTAAACTCAGTGGGAAAATGAGGCAAGCCAATATTACCAGCCAAATAAAAGGTGTAAAACATTTAGGAAAGAGGCCCAAGTTAAAAAGAGTTTAGGACTATTTAGGGACAAACCACCTGGTCTTGCAATTCTCAGGAGAGTGCTTCGTACCTGGGGCCGAGCACAACACCACAAACAGGAGTCCCTCCAAGTGCCAGAGAGAGACACCTGAGTAGCGCTCTCACCTGCCAGAAGAGAAAGAGAATCTTACAGGCTCTTGTAGTTGGCACTGCTTTTGATGGATGTATGGAGAAATAACTGGGAATTGTGCCTTCAGCTGCCCCTAAGGAAGGAAGACCTAGAATTTGTTTTGTTTTGTTTTGTTTTTACTATCAAAGCCCCACATGAGCCCTAAAAAATATCTCACAAAAACACCTGCTTGCAAAAACAAAGACCCAGATGGCACAGATGAAAGCACTGTCCACTGGCCTCACTGGGCTAGGACAAAGACCTCCCTCACATCTTTAGACAGAAACAGAGAAATGCCTACATCAACACTGAATTGTTAAGTCATCTTTTGACTGCAACTCACAACTTAGTTTACCAAGGTGGGAAGTAGTTTTCCTCTGCATGGTAAGCTGGATTCAGGGAGAAAGCATCCAGATTCTCCCTTACACTCTCTCCAGCTTTATTGGATACCTTTTGTATTTGTCTTCCCAGGAGCACCACCCATCCCCAACTCTCTCAGAGGTTTGCGGTAGGATCTTCTATGTTAGTGCAATGTCACCCGCACCCAGCCACAGATGAGTGGTTCAGGATGGGTCACTTCATCTAGACTGGGCCAATCAGAATCCTTCCCTAGTATTTGGAATCTGAAACTGAGATAAGGCAGTTTCTCATGGGGTGGCTGAAGCTCAGAGTATGTATACTCAGAGTATATTAACAAATGGGTAGAGGAGCAGAAAAATCAAGACATCAGTAGGAGGGGGATAATGAAACTGATGCACTGAGAGGCAATAATGCACCATTGCAAGGAGAATCCAGGAGAAAGTCCCAATGGTGACTCAAGTTCTAGGCTCCAGATGTTCTATAGGCCCCAATCCCATTCATAAGACATCCCTGTATCCTCATAACAAATTCCCCATTTTGCATAAACACATGAGAAATTCCAGTAAGGTGCAAGCAAGGAGCTCTGAGTAATATACCAGGTAAAGGAGAGCCTACTTTTGCAGCTGTGCCAATATGAAAGCCTCAAACTACAAAATATTTACAAGAATAGGAAACTGCTCAAGAGGCAGGGAGGTCCAAGGTGAGCCCACATTCCCCTCCCATCCCGTCTCTCAACATACCCAGCTTAGCTTGTATATCAGGGGCTGCCCATGACTGTGAGACTCCTCCCTGGATATTTTTATCCAAGTGAGATCAGGTTAAGATATACATTAAGAGAAGCTTTGAAGTGGTAAATTTAAACAAACATATCAGCTCAAAGAATATGGAAACATAGGGAGGGCTATTCTACTGCTCTTGACCTAGACGTTGGGGGATGGGGAATGGATGGAGGTGGTATTCACTGGAAGATTCACGTCAGTCTCCTAGTTGGATGCTTCTAGATCACGGATCATTGGCTACTCCTATCAGTGAATCAGAGAAGACTCAACCACAGCCCATCAGCCAAAACCCACAATTATAAAACTGCCCTGCGTCATTCTAGCCTGTGTTTGAAATAAGCTATTCTCCATGGAGTTGGTATGCCTGTTTGTGCATCTAAGTATAGCCTAAAAACTTTTACCAGCTTTGTCTATTTTCTTTACTTTAATTCTCAAAGGGGATATCTCTGATTTCTTAGACTCACCTGGTATAAAACCCAGTATAGAATTAAATCTGTTAGGTATTTAATAGGATTATATCAACATTTATTTAGCTCATTTAACTTAACCTCAATGCATACAGAATTTTTTGGTGGATCTCACCTTTTAGAATCAGGAGATTGCCAGAAATCTTCTCCTTTAATTAAACTTAAATCCAAAGTCACTGTTGGTTTAAAAATATGTTTTTAAGTGCTCCTCCAAAGACAACTATTTGACTGAGGGTTTTTCTGTTTGCTTGCTTGGAATTGGTTGAGTTTCATTTATCACGGAATTGGCTGAGTTTATCCAGCAGAACTGCCGTGCTGTAATTCTTGGCTATGTCACGGACACATCCCTTCAGCGATCCAATAAAACCAGTGGTAAAGGGAAGTATAAACCCCTCCTCAGTAATGAAGTCCAGTCACTTGATCCAAATAATCCAGGGGCCCACTGGTATGAAGTTCCCACATAACTCAGACCTAAAGCAAAGGGGCAGGCAGTACAGCCAAAGCCGAGGGACCAGTAACAGAAAAGAATCAACTCAAAGTGCCAACGTGTTTTTGCAAGGGTGGTCAGAGCTAGACCCGCTTCTGCTCAGAACCATGGCAACTGCATGGCTGCTGTGCACCGCTGCAGAAGCTCTTACCAGTAGCACTCAGGAACACAGAAGCTGCAAGATCCCCAGTGAAAAAGAAAAAACAAACAACCCATTGATATGTATATTTCAATTAGCCCCCTTAGCATCCCTCCATCAGAGATAAAACAGCTTCTAAAAGGATCCACACTGGTGATGATACTCATTTTTATTAGCTACCCATCTGCCCTAATTCCTCTTTGAGATGGGAAAACAGTTGTCCTTGTAAACAGCCTCCAAAACCCACATCAGTGTAGGCTTAAGCAACAGACTTCCTCCCCAGTGAAGGTGTGGCCCGGGGTAGTGGAAAAAGCCTAAAGCTTACGCTAGGTCCTTCCTAAACTTTTGAAAGTCTTGGATTTCCTTTTTATTAAAGCAACTTCCTCTTTGAAGAACACACTCCACATTTTAAAGCAGAATCCTTCAAAGCAAAGTTAAAAAAAAAAAAACAAGATACTGAAAAGCACACACTTTGTATGAAATTAAATCATTCTGCTCAGGTTGGAAAACAAAATGGCTGCTTGCTTATTTTAAGAATGTAAAAGCAAGGCTGGTCAAAAAAAGAAAAAGATCCCAGGAAAGGTCTTGGTTTCCATTACCTGTATTTGTATAAAAGCTATGTGTTGTTTTAACTAAACATCTGGTCTTTGCCCCTCATGTAGAGAATTACGGGTTTTCTTGACACTTTGGCAAGAGTTACTACAACTCCCTGCCAGGCCAGTAAAAATCACACATTTCTCCTGCAAGGAAAAAAATGTCAATAAAAATGAAACATTAAAAGGCGTAAAAGCTCGAATTGGAAAGCTGTGCCGTAGAGAGGCTGCTTCCTAATCAGCCTTGCCCAATTGCTTTAAACATTTCTTTAAACATTACCACTCCACATCATTTGAAAGATTTAATACTGATACTGAAACTCTGTTCAAAATATTGTTCTAAAATATGTCTTTCAGACATAGGGACCTTGCCATTTAAGCAACCTTCTATAATAAATCATATGAATTAATTTCTATAAATATTTAATGTTTATTCTTGTATTGTACAAATTGATTCTTTAAAAGTTACTTCAACTAGAATTGAATTTCAGCTGCCTTTACTACATGAAGGAATAATCTTTGTCTCATATTCATGCTGGCACCTTCCAAAGCCCTGGCATCGTAATGTGTCATAATAAAAAGCAGAGAAGTAAATACAATCCTGCTATCAAAATATGACAAGCTCATTATAACAAGCCACTCATAAATCTTGAAACAAAGGCACCACGCACATTTTCAAAATAGTCGTTTTATACAATTTGCATAGGGTGATTTTATTCAGAACCATGGCAGGTTTTTCTTCTTTGCACACAAAATGCTGGACTATATTATACAGTAATACCACCACCCATCCCCATCTCTAAAGAGGGCCTGAAATTAATTAACAAATGGTTGCAAAATATTTTGCAAACATGAAATACAGAATAAGACTATAATTCCCATAAATTCTTCTGTATAACCCAACAACTGGATTATGCTTAGAAGGAAAGGGAAAAAAAGAAACAGGGGAAAAAGACAAATGCTCTAGAAGTTTATTGCCCGGTTGAAGGTGAGGAGAAGGATTCTATAATGAGGTTCCTCTGGATATTAAAATTCACCACCTCTTTGATAGACCTCACCATGGCCTGAGGGCATGGATCCATGTGTGGTGTGAGCTGGCCCTTCCATATAAAGATTTAAATAAAAACTTGCAGCCCATGGCACAAAAACTACCTCTTATTTTAAATATTTTTCTAGAGGTGCAGATAAACCAGAGCCTGACAAAGTCTTAAATCTGACACAAATCAGCTCAGTTTCTGATTGGTGGAAATGATTTGTCCCTGACTCTAACTGCCTGCCAGAGGTTAGGGTGTACCTAGTGGGCATGGAAAAATGATAAGCAATCAGAGAAACCTTCACTGTCCTCAGCCAGAGGTACCAATAAGTCTGCCTGGTGGGAGACCCTGAAGCGTAGTCAGAAAGCCCTGCTTGAAGCTGTATAGTCCCTTTTCACACCCTTTGTGGTGCCTGGGCCCATCAACATGACAAGATCCATCAGAACATATTGAACTTATCAATCTGCATGTTGCACTATAAGCAGAACAAACCTAAACTCACATTCAACCTACTTACACCTGACTGTCCATCTAAGGGGCTCAGTCTGGAAAAGGCTTAGATGTGAATCCTCAATAGGAAAATGATAAGATGTTATGATTTCGGGATAAGCCAACAAACAAGTTCTAATAATGTATAAATCACAGTAAAGAGAAAACTCTGGTCAACAGCCAAAACGGGGGAAAATAGCAGCAACTTCAGTTTTAACTCCTATTCCCAATACTAATGAAAAATTTATTCATTCACTTAGAAATAAGATTTCCTGAGCATCTAAGACAGACAACGGAAATGCCACTATGATCCACACAAGCAAGGTTCTGACTGCACAATGTTTCCAGAGCAGTAGAGGAAGAGATAAGGAAACAGAACAAGACAGGGTGAAACGATCATGATTAGGAAAGAACAAAGAGCAGTCTACTGAAGCCAGAAGCCAGGAGAGCCTTCTCACCACAGGTGATGCCTCAGGTGAGACTCAACCAGTGAACAGGTGTAAGAAGGAGAGAGGGGGGTGGATGAATACTCCATGCTCAGGAAAATCACGGGCAGAAGCCTAGAGCCAGAGAAAGCACATCTGTTTGGAAGAACAGAAAGAAGTTTGTTCTAAAGCAGAGAGCTGGTAGGGAGTGGGGAGAGATATTGCTGCAGAAATAATAAAGAGTACAAGTAGTTAAGAATGAGCTATCTAAATATTTCCAAGAGAAATGGGAAACCACTGAAAGGTACTAAGGAAGAAATCATAAATACATTGTATTTTATACAAAATGTTCTGATTGCACTGTGGCAGAATTGGAGAGAACCAAGAAAAGGGTCTAGGCAAGAGAAAATGGTGAACTGAGTAATGGCAGTGGGGATGGAGTGGTGTGTGAACAGATGTTAAGAGCTGTTCACAAGTGAGAGGAGACTGGACTTGACTGAGTAGACTAGCACAGTGAGTAAGTGTTCAGACTGCTTGGGTTCAAATCCTGGCTCTGCCACTAACAGGGAAAGTTGCTTAATCCTTCTGCACCTTAGCTTCCTTTTCTGTATAGTAGGAACAATAGATAATATTAGTACCTGCTCGTGGAATTATTATGAAAGTTAACTCACAAAGTACTTAGAACAGTTACTGCACATAAGTGCTCAAAAAATACTGCCTATTATCATTGAGTATAATAGCTCAAAACTAGAAACAGCTGCTCATTAACTGTAGCATGGGATGGGGAGAAGAGGGGAGGAAATAGTCCAGGGTTTTGGCTTGGATGAATGAGTGGATGACAGTAACTGTGCCAGTTATCTACTTAGTGCCTCTCAGCCCCAAATCCCGTCTTCATTTCTTGCTCTGAGATAATGGAGATGGATATGGCAAGCATTTCTCCTCTGCAGCTGGCATAATGTTAAGCTCTGTCAGTGAAAGACCCTAGAGGGGTACTGCAGGAGGAGGGGACTTCTCCTTCTGGCTCAAATGTGCTTCCATTTACTTCTTTTTGCTCCTACACATGGCTGCCAGGGTGCACGTGGGGGCATCCAACAGCGCTCACCCCCCCTGACTTTCAGTGGCAGATTCCCAGTGAGTCTCAAAGATATCCCAGAAGTTGCCTCCCCAGCACTGGCCCATCTGCCCCCACCAAAGGGTGTCTCCCATGTGCGACTGTGGATGGGCTCTGGCCCAGGGTGACCCAGCAAACTTCTCTGTCATCCACACTACCCAGTATGGTCTGAATTCCAATCAGTTTGTGCTTTCTTTGGATACTCTCCCTTGACCCTAGTGTATCCTTTAGCCTTTTATCATTAATCCCTTATGATTAATAATTGCTTATGTTAATCATTTGCTGTTCAACTACTATGTGTGTTCAGTCTCCTATATGGACCCTGACCATATCAGTACTATTCATTGAAATGGGAAACATAGGAGAGACAGGTATTGAAAAGATAAATTGCACTTTGGACATACAGGACTTGAGATGCTTGTGTGACATACTAGCAGCATTGTCTAGTAGGAGGCTGAGCATTGGGAGGCGTCTAAACCTCGGGAGAAATGTCCAAACTGTATAGATAGGATTTGAAGTAAGCAGCCTTAAGGTCTCTAAAATCTTAGTAAATGAGGCATGTATGAAAATACCACATGTCAGGGGGATAGATTTTTTTTTTTAATGCTCATATGTCTCATCAAGAATCCCTAAATGTGCCATGTAGGTGGCAGCACATTTCATCAAAAAATTTATGTTGATTTTGTACTATGTATGTTAGGTAATGTTGCTCTTTTATCTATTAACATTTTCAAAACTAACTGAAAATATGGTTGAGAAGAGCCAAGTCCTATATTCATAAGATAATTCTAATTACACTCCAAACTTGGTAACTTAAACCTGGTGGAGGCAGAGGCGTAATCAGTCCTACTGGCTATTCTGGATGCTGACTGCAATCAGAAAAACACTAACCAATGTGCCAAAATCCCAAGTGGCAACACTGAAAACAGGTGAACCACTAACATGTGAAACAACTAGGTACAAACATATTTTGCAACAGACCTTTCCACTTTTTCCAGGGTGCTAAGTTGCCCAACATAACTTGCTCCTCGCTTCACCTATTTCTCAAAAGTTTGGATCTACTGACCACAAGAGAAGGAAGTTCCATCAGCAGTTTGCCAAGGAACAATTTGGAAGAGAAATGCATTAAATCCTCAGGGAAAGTAAACCCAAATAATTCAATAACAGCATTACAAAATTAACCCTAGACTATGAATTGAATTAATTGCCTCCTACTGTGGGGATTCTTGGCAACCACAGAGCAAAACAAATGAGGCCAATGATGTCAACTCCATTAAAAGAGGCCATGGGCAAGTGAGATCTTGAGGTACCCAAAACTGTACCCACTATTGTTTTTCAACTTTCTGATTTGTTCTGGAAATCTGTAATACAGAGAAAGGTCTTCCCTTATTCCTATCTCATGCCTCAAATTATGGTAGGTTGATGAGAGGCTAGAGTTGGTACAATTCCTGACACAAAAGGTGCAATTTTATGACTCCTTCTTTTGTGAATTCTCCTCTAATTGTCTGTGTCTAAGTAGCTAGAGCGCTGGAAATCAATCAATGTAAGATCTTTTTCTCCTGAGAGGGTTGAATGAACAGGTAATGAATGGACAGGGAACAAGTAATGAAAGCTCTAGAACTAGGCAGTCTAGAGATAAGACAGGCATTTAAGAATACCAGTCATCTGCCCCAAAAGAGACCACTTTAGCATTTCAGTAAATAAACATTCATTTCTATAAATTCTTTTCTTATGCCATGTTGTCAGTATGCCTGTGGCAATGCAAGATTACCTCAAAATAGGGCCAGGGGAGCAACAAAATTAGCATGTGTGTGACTTACCAAACCTCTGTTGGGGTTCTTGAGGGCTTTGAGGAGGAAGATAGGATGGGGCATCCTTAGGAAAATAAAAACCTGTGATTCACAGTCTTGCCAGGTGAGGCCCACAGGGCACATACAAAAGGACTTGAACTGCCTCCAGCGTCTCCTGAGACAGCCAGTTTGTCAACATGTCTATGGCATGGTCTTATGCATACCCTTCCCGTTACTGCTGACATTTACTCCTGAAGCTTTTTAATAACCAAAAAGCATTTTACAAAAAGTTAATTAATGGCATTTTATTTCAGCATTACATGACTTAAGAGTTCTCTTCACAGTCTCATTTTGTTTGACATTTTGAAAATATTATGCCTCTTTTGTGTGGATTAAAAAAAAACTTTAACATAGCTAGCATGTATTGAATACTGGTTTTTCCTTCTCTCAAGAACTGACGCAAACACCAAAATACTTTTTGATTGAGCTCAGAGAAACAAAGCATTCTGTTTCTTTGGAATCTTAATTGCTACAGCCCCAAACTTACCCAATTAGAAGCTCCTTCATCATAAAGAAAATTATTTTCAAAGTTAATGAATTTGCAAGTAGAAATATTGCTGTCTTCCCAAAATGAATTACCCACATTCCTTACATACATTTTTAGTTAAACACTCATTAATATTAATACTTAAACCATGTGGGGTTGATTTCACTGTGAAAGCAAACTTCCCTTTGTTTTTAGACAGTATAAAAAGTACACAGTTTCTCTTCTTGTAGACATCAGGCTGCACATATAAACTTAATTCTAGATTTTGGTCAAAAATGGAAGTAATTTCATCAAAACGATTCATTTTATTGACTTTAGCCATTTCAAGCTCATTAACATCAAACATCTTTTGTGCAGATGAATTAATGATGTCCAATCTTCACAGCAAAGAAAATTATGACAAATATGTTGAGGTAAGTTTTTTTAACTATAACATGACTAGCATTAACTATATATTTGTCCTTAGTCTAATGCTTTTGTAAAGAGTAAGGAGTAAGTTTATGCTTTGTTTTTTTAATCAAACTTCAGCCTTCCCATGACAGCATATTGATTTAGCATATCAATATAACATATTTTTTAGCACAGCACCAAACCCTGGTCTCTCTAATAACAATGTTAAGTATAGGGTATGATACTTTGGAAGCATACAGTGCATTAATTTTTAATTGACTCAGAAGAACACAGTTGTAATAAACAGTTGCAAAAGTAAGATTGGGATACAACCAGTTGGACACTTGAACTACCTGAAACTAGAAAAAAATATATATGACATTTATATTTTCTGTTTAGGAATTACGAGCTTGTAAATTTGAGGTAAATTGATAGCTAAGTAAAATATTTATCCCTCAGTGGAACTGTAAGTCAGGTTTATTTTCTTCTTTATGTTTTTATGTATTTTCCAAATTTGCTGAAATGTGTGTGAAATATGTATTACTTTTTACAATCAGAGTCTTTGTATGGACAAACTTTAATGGTAAAATTAAATCTAATCATTAAATACTTGCTGTATTTCAAACTGTTCTTTTAAAGTTGATATATTAGTGACATAGTAATCCACAGACCAACTGCTACTTCACTAAAAAGGTAATTTACATACTAATAAAAGTACAATCAGTTTCTTAAGATATATTTTAGAGTAGAACTCTGAATACAAGCAGGTAGAAAATGGAGCACCCTCCAAATGTGCCTCAGAATCTGGCTAGATCTCTGTTTTTGCCACTTTGGCCTTTAAAGAAGGGGAAAACAAGAAACCTGAAAAGACAGTAGGAGGTTTCCTTCTCTAAAATCAAAATGTAAAAATATATGAAATACTTCATAAGCAACATGAATCAAAAACTGAAAGAGAATAAACTGCAGTAAAATCAACTTTTACTTCATCTCAATACTTTATAATGTTCCTGCTGCTCGAACACACTGCTGTATTCACTGTATGTATTTTATTAATATTTTATAGTTGTCTAACAATAGTCCAGGGACAGAGAAACTAGATTGCTTTAAGGCGCTTAATACAAATTATTTTTTAAAAATCTACACACGAAAACACAATTTTGTTTATAACTTTGATAATTCTGCAGATTAAAATCTGGATTTAAGGTAATTTGGAGTTTGAATCTATTGCTTATCACAATAATAAGTTATTTTAATATTCATTTCTATTTATAGCCTAAAGGAGACCCTACAGGGGAGAAGGAAAGAAGTCTCAACTTTGAAGAAGTAAAAGACTGGGGTCCGGAACCCATCACAAAGATGAGTACACCCACAGTCAACATAATGCCACACCCAGCAGCCGACCTGCAATTGAGATTCAGGAGGACCACAGAAGAAAACAGAAGCACTGGGGCAATGGCCAGCCTGCATCTGAGATTTGGAAAAAATACAAAGGAAAGCATCTGGAGACATGTTCCTAATTTGCCTCAAAGGTTTGGGAGAACAGCAGCTAGAAGTGTCACCAAGACACTCAGTGATTTGCTCCAAGAATCCATGCCTTCACTGTCTGCCAATGAGCTTTTTTGCTCCATGACCTGCGAGCCCCAAGAAATCCAGAATCCTTATCAAAAGCACCTAAGGTACAGCTGGAACCCAGTTAATATGTATGGGCAGTTAAACAGAGCAGGGCCAGTGGTAAGGACTACCACTTTTGAAAAATCTTTTCAAAAGAATTTTCTAAGAAAGTTAAATTTCCCAAAAGAAAAAAGGCAAACACACAGGGAAACAGCTACCTAGAAATTGAGAACTGTTGAAGGCCATACATAAATTGGACTACAGTATAAAGTAATGAGATGGCTTCCCCTAAGCCACATAGGGCCTCAATCTCATTACTCTATAACCTTACACAAGTAGGAAGCTGCAATAACAGAACTAGAAATGTAAGCCTGGGACATACTGTCCAACATTTCCCTAACATAAAAAGTCCCACCTGAAGCAGTTGTCTGCAAAGACAAAGGACACCACCTCATAATCTAGGTCTCAAATTCAGGTTTTCTTCTTCAACTTTAAATCAGATTTTTTTCTTCTTTCTGAATCTCATTTTACAAATAAGTTCTGTTGTAATTGTTCTTTGTATTAATTAGTAAGTACTTATTAAGGGTCTGTTATGTACAAAATGCAGTGCAAGGTACTACAAAAGATTCAAAAAATTAACAAGCTACTTACTATCTTCTAGTAGAGAATATATGTTAAAAAAATTTTATATAAAGCAGAGCATGACACTTTAATTATGACTTGTAGGAAATAGGGTCACAAGCTATATGACACCTTCTCAGTGAGATCTTTTCAGAATACTCCTGGTTTATTTTTTACTATGTTACTTATCCCTATCTGACATATTATATATTTAAGGTCCATCCCCTTTATTAGAATTTCAGTCTTATAAATCCCATGCTTTTTGTCCATTACCATATCCCCAGTACCCAGAACTATGTTTGGCACATGGGAAGCCCTCAATATTTGCAGAATGAATGAAATGTTATGAGAGACACTAATAAGGTAAAAAAAAAAGTTTCTGCATATGGGAATCCACAAATTGGACTTTGAAAGTTGGCTCTATTTTGATCATTCAGAGACTAGTGGGAGGAAGGGGTATATTTCCAGGCAAAGAGAGGAACACAAGCAAAGGGACTAAAGCAAGGTGAGCCGAGAACAGCTGGCGTTCAGCCTGGTGAGAGCACAGGGTACAGGGAGAGGAAAGGAAAGAAGGCAAGAAGGATGGGGTAAGAACAGAGCACAGACGTGTGGGGCCAGGTAAAGGACTTTGGATGTTACTTATCAGGAAATGGAGAACCTCTGATGCTTCTGCTGAGGTCCTGAGACATTATACAAAGGTAGAATTTGGTGACTAATCAGATGTTGGGAGTGGGGTGGTGATGAGGGGCAGAGAGGAGTCAACAGCAAGTGTGTGAGTCTGAGTGCCCATTACGAATTCAGGGTCCCATCAATGTCTCACTCATTTCAAGGGCAACAAAATCCAGCTCAGGTATAATTAGGCAATTAGGATCATGGTATTTTTATATATTCTCACATGTTATTGTTCTGATGAATAATAACATTTTGTACTGCTTTCATTTTAGGAGCCTGGGATTCAAGAAAATGTATGATGCAGAATTGAAACACCAAAAATAGGAAATCTGGAACTTGTCCCTGAAGATGATATAAAGCTGTGGCCTGTGATCTGCAAACGGCTTTGTAGGGGAGACAATGAATGAGGAGTCACTGTACTCTTCTGATGGGTCATCACTGAGAGCAATTTTTCCTTGTAGCAGCTAGTTTCTTGAAAGTTGTAAAACAACAGCTTAAAGCATATTATAAAGATAAGATCATTTTTGTGTAAATAAAAAGATCATTGCAAACACTTAAGAAGCTTCTGGTAGTGGGGAGAGGGATGGAGAGAGAGAGAGAAAGGCTGAAGCCATAACACTGTCCTATGTAAAAATTGTGGACAGTTACACTGAATAAAAAAACTAATTAGAAAAGTAGTCTGACAAATATTATGATGAAAATTAAATAATTTAATAGAATAACATGGTTGACAAATGCACACAAATAAATTATTTACATATTTTTATACACCCATGTTTTCCATTGCATCAACAGTTAGTGAATCTAAGATAGATTGAAATTTTTCTAAAAATAGAAAAGCAAAAGGCAACTGTTAGATCCTGTGTTTAGGGTCTCCTCTATCTGTATCTGGAAATCTGCCTTGGTGTGTCTCTTTTCTCCTAATTTAATATTTCAAGTTTTTGATTTACAGAAAAAAATCTGGTCACTCTTAAACTAACAATTTATAAACTCTATATACAACACAGAGGCACGGTTATTCAGCTTCAGTCGTAAGATCATGAAGCCCTTAATCAGATACAACTGGTTTATTGAGCAGCCTCAACTCCATAGGGCACGAACAGGAAATGCTGTTATTTTTCTCCCATCCTGCCCTCCCTGGGCCGAGTTGAATCTCTTCTCCCTGCTGGGTAGGGATCCCTTAATAATGCCCTGGACAGATTGTATAACTTCCTCGGTCACTTCCTGATTATTAAAAAGCTCAGTCAAATCCAGTTGATGATGCCAACCTCACACCCAAAGCAGAGCTTCCCAGGCCTTCTCCTGCTGGGGGGCGGCTGGAAGGACCCCACGTGGGCCGGGGGCATCTCTCTGCTCTTCCTCCATCCCTCCCCTTCTCACCTCAGAGATAGGGTGTGGGAGGGGTAAGCCTGGGGGAACAATCTGCTCTCCTGTCCAGGGCTGGGGGTGGGCAGAGGAGGAGTGGGGGCCGGGGATCGAGTCTCTCCATAATGTTGCTGCTTCTGCCAGAGCTTCGGGAGGCCCTACACGCTCTTGCCTCAGCAGGTCGCTGACCCAGGAGACCTGACACTGCCTGATCTCGTCCAACTACCCTCCTCTCATCTGTACTCCCCAAGGCCCCTCATCGCCGCCTCAGAGAAAGGCTCAAGCCAGCCATATTCTCAGCGTTCAGTTGACCCACAGAAAATACAGATGTCCTTACTATGCCAAGGGCAGGACTACAGTCGCCCCCATTTGTCCCTACCTCTCTCAGCTCTGCGGAGGAGGGGCAGAGGCTCTGCCTAAGCAAACACCCAGCCAGAAATGAGCTGCCAGTTATCTGCTCCAAACATCACTCTGTGAGCAATTTCCTAGGAACCTCCCGTCCTCAGTTTTAGGGTAGCGGCACAGGCCCCCCAAGCCAACCTTGCATACCCATGGGGCAGGGGCACAGAGGCAGGGGCCATGCTGCTCTGCACCTCTTAATAAACCCTGAAGGGGTGGTCTGGCCCCACCGTCACTGTTTTCATGGTAATGTCAGGTAGTTAGTGACTCTCGGTACCTCCGGATTTGGTCCCAGCCACCAATTCTGAGCAACAGAGAAAGTATCATGAAGTATCTGCTATACTAATAAATAAATAAAAGGCCACTGGTCCCTTGGTATTATATGACATAAGGAAATTTCTTATTGTATAATATGGTCCTTTACCTAAACCCCTGAAACTTATGGAAAATGTTAGATGAATAACCAGGTGTCAGCTGTCTCCTTATCTACTTGACTTACTCAGTTTTAGTCTCTCACCAGGCTCTCCATCAGCTTCTCTACAAGAAGTACATTCACATAAGGGAGTGCAATTCCACTGAGGACTTGTGGGATCTTGAGCAGGGGATCAGATCACACAGCATTTCACAGAAAAAGCCTTCGTTAGACAAGGCTCTTCTCCCAAGTCTCTCTTTAAATGGACTGCTAGCCAGTTCCCCTCCTCTTCTGACCTCTGCTGCTCACCCCAGCATGGCTTCATAGTATGAAATCCATGCAGTCACACAGGGCCCTTATTTGGTTAAAGTTCTGTTATCACTGTCTTGAAATTCTTAATAATCTTGAACAAGAACCCTATATTTTTATTTTGCACTGGGCCCCACAAATTATGTAGCCTGCGTGCTCCCCACAAACTTGGCCCTTCTGCTCCTCTGCTCACATTTCCAATATCGAATCTCTCCCTATCTTCATTAATAAGAACAGCTCCTATTTTCCATGTGAAACCCAAGGGCCAGCCTGTCACGTAGGCCTGGGAGGTCTGCTTACATACCACAGAGAGTATAAATATAATGGCACAACTTGTGAGGTATGGTCAAAGTGCAACTTTATTTCTACATCCCACTACCCCTTTTAAAATGTAAGGCACAGGGAAGGGGGTGTCGAGACACCTTCCCCTGGCCCTGGATGGAAACTTGGCCAGTTACCATGAACTTCACTGCTGCTCTTAAGGGATGTCAGACCTTCGGCCACTTTAAGTCAAAAATGTGCAATCTCAGTTCCATTGTAATCAACATTTTAATCTGCATTCAGCTATCATTTATTCACGCATTCTCCATTTTTCCCATGTGAGACCTGACTTCGGGGACAGGAGTATGGTTGACTTCTGCTTCCCTTCCAGCCTCACCTGCTTCCTCACTCTCCTGTTGCTTTGTTGGACTCCAAAGGGATAGAAGAGAATTTGAGATGAAAGGGGATAGGACAGGGCAGTTCTTACCGGGGCTGGTGGATTCACTGTTGGTACCCAGAGGAGGGAACCACCCATCATTGCTGGGCCCTCTCCCTGTAACTGCTCTGTTTCCCATGACTCCTTTCAGTGCCCAGGCTGGTCTCAGCCTCCCCGTGGGACACGGGCCACCCACTCCATGCATGCCCATTTCTCTCATGAGAGTCCTCTTCAGTGGGACTTGAAACAGCTTCCACAAATCTCTTTTTCCTGAAGCCTGTATCTGTTCATGCGTAGCTCACCCTCCACACTGGAGGCCCTCATCATGCCTCCTCCATCCTGCTGCCCCAGATGGTTGAGCTTTTGGCCTGGAGCTGCGCACCATCCTTTGTCCCTCAACCACATGGAACACATTTCCTCATCATACGGAAACCTCTCCCTGGTGAAGAGTAAGGGACCCAGTAATCCCTGACATCTGGCCATGGGTAGGGGGCATTCACAGCAAGGTGACAGCACTCTCCAAAGAAATCTCTTCGTAAACCCAAATCCTGTCTGAGGGCCTGTGGAGACACTTTCCAGCCACTGCCTTCAAAGAATTTGCCAGTGATAATCTCTTTGGAATTTTACATCTATTATATTTTGGTGTTTTAGTTAAAACTTCATTTTTTAACTAAACAAAAATGGATCTCTCCTTATAAGGAATGCTTATAGCTACTAAAAATAACATTTTCTCTGAATCACTACATATATATGTGCATTTTTCTAGGATGAGAGTTTGGGGTTTTTGGTAAATTCTCAGTGGGGTTTGTGATTCCATAAAGTGTAAGAAAAACTTCAGTAGAAGATTTTTATTCCTAGAATTATTTTAAACTAGTATCTAATTCAACTTTCAAATGAATATTGTCATCTGACTGGCCATTTAAGTGCTGAGAACATAATGCCAAAGCAATGAGAATCACTCAAATGGTTTAACCTGACTTTCCTCCAAACACTGGCTTTTTAACTAGCATAGCAATAGAAGTGAGGTAGCAGTTACACTCTTCTCAATGTGCTTTCCCAGGCACATATCCCCAAATCTCCCATTCCCTATCCCTCCTCCTCTCTTCCAACACTTCCATCCCCCAAGGAAATTCCATTTGGATTGGTCCTAATCTACACCTCAGCCACCCTGTAAAGGTGACTGGACCATGGGGGCTTCAGGGAAAAGCTGGGATGACATGTTATACACCAACGACTTTCATGGAAGGCAGCTTTCATGTGATCTCAGGTCCACATTTCATACATCACAGTATGACCTTGAGAAATACAAAAATGAAAAAAAAAATGAACTGACTCTGGGACCAATTTCTCAGTGAGAAAAATGAAAGGTCAGTGTTCACCTAAGTGTGACCAACAAAATGAAATAGGCAAGAACAAGAGTGCAGGCCTCTACCTACTTCATGTGTTTTTCTTTTTTTTTCCCTAAAGATCTTCCTGCAAACATTATGTGAGTCTCTGCCTTTGGAAAGTTTCATATTATTTAATGAATATCCTATGTTATTCCTAGAAACATGCACTTTCATATTTCCATACCTTTGTTCATGCTAATTCCTTCACCTTAAAGGCCTCTTTCCTACCTATCAAAATCCTTCCAGACCCAAAACAATGGATGCAGCTACATGCAACAGAAAACCTAAATAACACTGTTTTAACCAAGAAACACTTTTTTTCTTGCATAAAAATGTCTGGAAGAAAGCCATTCTGGGCTAGTGTGGGAATTCCACAGACTCCTGACATTTGTCTGCTCCACATGTAAGCACACAGCTTCCCCCAACCCATCAGGTTCCCTTGCAGGCAGGAAAAACACAAGCAGACAGCAAAAGGGTTCTCTATTTCCAAGGGTCCCCTTTAAAGATCACCATCCAACAACTTCCTCTTTCACGTCACTGGCCAATCCAATATGCAAGTGAAACTGGGAAATGTAGTCTCTCCGTCAGGCACATTGTCCCAACCACTATTACTATAGAAACAAAAGCACGGGCTGTTGGGTGGACTAGACAGGTCTGCCCAGCCTCTACAAGCTCACTTCTTGTTATACTGTATAAAATATACCATATTACTTAGGAATGTCACATTTTTCACTAGAACATCAAATTTTTCCTCTATTCACTTTAAGCTTATTTTGAAAGGGGTTAATTGTTGTTAACCTTTCTTCTCCTGAACTCTTTTATCATCTCCCCATCTCACAATATAAGGGATTCATCTGGGGCTAGAGCTACTGCTTCAGTGGAAATATCTGGAACAGTGTAAGTTTCTGTTAGTAAGCAGGCATGAGGAGACATCTATTTCAGAAGAGTAATGAAAATCAAGAGAGAGTTTGGTTAGTTTAATTTGCCTGAGAAATCAAGAAGAGTCAACAATCACTCACATGCTATTTTATCACATTTTTCTTTGAACTTCAGGTCTCTACCACATCCTTCCTAGTAACCCAGTTTTGTTTTTCATATATCATGAAGTTCTCCTCTCAAAACATAACACAAGTGTAATACATAATCCTATAAGCAGTTCAGGAAATGGGAAATATTATCTCCCATTATTCTCTTCCTAAACATAGGAACTAAAGTATGAAAGGAGACAAACAGGAAATCATTATTAGAATCCGGAGTGGAATTAAATTATAATGAGATTAATGTCAAATTAATACTCTCTTTGTAGGGGTAGAGAAATATTGCAATCCTGAAGAAACATTATCTCAAAATTTATTTCACTTCTTGCAAGATTTCCAGACATTGGTATACTGTGGTTACTAAAACATAAATCTATTGCTTCTCTTTCTTAAAATATGCAAAATGCTAATTAGCTAGAGCAATGCACCTACATAATTTCAAACTGCTTTTAAAATATCATGTAGCTCAGCTGGTGTTGGCAAAACTGGACAGCCACATGTAAAAGAATGAAACTGGACCATTGTCTAACCCCATATACAAAAGTAAATTCAAAATGGAATGAATCAAAGACCTGAATATAAGTCATGAAACCATAAAACTCTTAGAAAAAAACATAGGCAAAAATCTCTTAGACATAAACATGAGCAACTTCTTCATGAACATATCTCCCCAGGCAAGAGAAACAAAAGCAAAAATGAACAAATGGGACTATATCAAGCTGAAAATCTTCTGTACAGCAAAGGACACCATCAGTAGAACAAAAAGACATCCTACAGTATGGAAGAATATATTCACAAATGACATATCCGATAAGGGGTTGACATCCAAAATATATAAAGAGCTCACGCACCTCAACAAACAAAAAGCAAATAATCCAATTAAAAAATGGGCAGAGGATATGAACAGACACTTCTCCAAAGAAGAAATTCAGATGGCCAACAGGCACATGAAAAGATGCTCCACATCGCTAATAATCAGAGAAATGCAAATTAAAACCACAGTGAGATATCACCTCACACCAGTTAGGATGGCCAACATCCAAAACACAAACAACAACAAATGTTGGCGAGGATGTGAAGAAAGGGAAATCCTCCTACACTGCTGGTGGGAATGCAAATTAGTTCAACCATTGTGGAAAGCAGTATGGAGGTTCCTCAAAAAACTCAAAATAGAAATACCATTTGACCCAGGAATTCCACTCCTAGGAATTTGCCCTAAGACTGCAGCAGCCCAGTTTGAAAAAGACATATGCACCCCTATGTTTATCGCAGCACTATTTACAATAGCCATGAAATGGAAGCAACCTAAGTGTCCATCAGTAGATGAATGGATAAAGAAGATGTGGTACATATACACAATGGAATATTATTCAGCCATAAGAAGAAAATAAATCCTACCATTTGCAACAACATGGATGGAGCTAGAGGGTATTATGCTCAGTGAAATAAGCCAGGTGGAAAAAGACAAGTATCAAATGATTTCACTCATCTGTGGAGTATAAGAACAAAGAAAAACACTGAAGGAACAAAACAGCAGCAGACTCACAGAACCCAAGAATGGACTAATAGTTACCAAAGGGAAAGGGTTGGGGAGGATAGGTGGGAAGGAAGAGATAAGGGGGGAAAAAGGGACACTACGATTAGCAGACATAATGTAGTGGGGGGGGGCACGGGGAGGGCTGTACAACTCAGAGAAGACAAGTAGTAATTCTATAGCATCTCACTACGCTGATGGACAGTGACTGTAATGGGGTATATGGTGGGGACTTTATGATGTGGGTAGTCTAGTAACCATAATGTTGCCCATGTAATTGTAGATTAATGATACAAAAAAAAACATGAAGTTTTCCTCACTTACAAAAATATATATATATATATATATATATCATGTAGCTTTTTTCTTGTAATTTAAAGCACTAAAATATAAGGGATATTGCAAATTTACTTTTAACCACTAGAGGGCAGACAATGCTCCACGGGTGTACTTAAAACTAACTTTTAATTCTTAGACCAAAATAGCCACCACCACCACAGTTACAAAAAGCCTTTGAGATCCTCGTTTTATACTGTACAATATACTGTATATATAACCTTCAGTTAACAACTTTAAAATTTTTAACTAACATACAGTCACCTCCGATCAACAGTTTACAGAAGGCTAAAGAAAACATCATTTTTGCAGTCTGAGTCTAGCTATGAGTTAAGGATTATTAGCATCCGGGAATCAGTACATCCTAAAGGAAAGGCAGAGTGCTTAAACAAAACAAAACAAACAGCACCCACTGAGAGTCAACAAGATTCTATGTTGAAATATCTGCAATGAAATGTAAAGGTTATATTTATATAAAATTGAAATGTCACTGAAGTCACACAGCAATCAAATGTTGAAATATTTACATTTGACTTTTTAATTGCTAGATATCCCTTCTTTTACCACAAACCAACTGTAGATTGTGGCAAAGATGGTTTTAGTTCCTTCTTAATACATCTTTTTGACCTAATTAACTTTTGTTTCCCCTCTCAATTAATTCATTTGCATTTCGGTAGCTAAAGCATTACTTTGTTTGATTAGAAACCACAACCTCTTCACATTTTCACTCTCATTAATTAAAATGCATCATGGTAAATTAAACCATTTGGATTTCAATCTGGGTGGGTGACATTTTAACAACTGCCCTTCAACCTTTTCTCTCTGTCAATCTTGGTCATGTCCTACATCATAGGACAGTGAGAGGGCAATGGTGGCAGCCTGACAGAGGAATGGAGCAGGCATGCAGCCAGGGACCATACGTCCTGAAGTCAGCGCTTTCTCTGATGCATGAGCCTTTCACTTGCCAATCAAACCTGATAAACCTTTTACCTTAGAGTTATGCATGACTCTACCCAAGACACTAAATCATTTCTAAAGTCTTGTTTCTTACTCTCTGCAAACCTGCCCTCCCCAATTTTCAGGTCTATGGATACTGTTCACTCTAATAGTAATAAACATAACACTGTGACACAGAAAAGCTGGTGGCTGGGACAGGGTAGAGGTGTCACTTCTTTTGAACTAATGAAAGCAATGCACTTTTAAAATCAGAGCCAGTTACAGAAGAAAAAGGCTTCTATATTATTACCTACTGGCGGAAGTTTCAAATTGCCAAGTTTGAAAGAAGCTGCTAACAATTATAGCTGCCCAGTAATAGATCTGAATAACATGAGCCATGGAAAGGTGTTTGAGCAAAGACTGGATGGTTATATGTCAGGAATATCACAGACGTCATTTCTGCATGGACTGTGAAGTTGTACTAATTGACTTCCAAACCTCACCAGTCTCTTTTAAGATTAATTTTTTGTTAGAAAGAAATACCTGCACAAAGTTTTAAAAACCAAAGGAATTCTCCAAGGCTTATAATTAGTGACTGTATCCCTATTTTACAGGGACAGTTCTAATTTATGCTTATTACCTCAGTGCAATTTTATAGTGCCCCCCTTTCACCCTTAAAAGTGTCCCAGTTGGATGAAAGCCTGCTGTCCCAAGCCCAGGAGTAACTATGTTCAATTTATTTAAGATTTTTTTTCTACATGGCTTCAAATTTCTAAACAAAAACAAAAAACATTATTATACTACTTGCATCAGTTAAAAATTGCCTTTGAATTCAAAGATGGGAAGAGGGGGTGGGGGGACCACTGACTTAGAGAGAAAGAGATGCCTGGAAGGTACATTGTTTGAAGACTTACTCATCTGAAAATTACTTTTCCTCCTTCACACTTGGTGGGATTTTATAACCATCCAAATTCTCAACAAAATATAGGGGTAGGAAAAGTAATGTCATTGTTAAGACAAGCTACCTAATATCTCCCTTCAAAACAGGATTTGGTGCCCAAGCTGTCAGCTCTGTCAGGGACTGCCTCAGCTGCAGAGAGCTACCTGGCCCCACTGTAACATCCTTCCCAGATCGAAGGCATCCAACATCTTATCAAGGCAGGGCTATAAAAGCCATTTCCACCCAACCTGGGACCACTCTGATATGTGCTCCAGAGCTCCCCAGAGAATTAGCCAAGGTTCTTCCGGGCTCACATCACAGATGGATTTCTGCCTCTCCCAGTCCTGCATCCTTTCTTTCCTTCCACAAGTGATCATCTTCAATCAACATCTTATACCCCAAATTCCATCTCAGCATCCGCTTCCAAAAAACATGTCATACCAGCTTTTCCCTGAAGCCCCCATGCTCCAATCTGCAACAGATAGATAATATGGTTCAAAATTCAAAAGGTACAAAGAATACGGTAAAATACCTCCCTCCCTCCACTGAGTTCCAGTTACTGTTCATATATAAGAAAGGCACTTCTTTCATTTGCTACACAAATGGTAGCATACCCTACCACTGTTGTAGACCTTGATTTTTTTCCCTTCAAATGTTTCTCGGAGGTTGTTTCAAGGCAGTAGATAAAAAGTACCATCATTCTTTCTAATGGCTGCATGGTATTCTTTTGCGTGGATTTAATATAATTTACTTAGTGGGCATTTGAGTCACATCAATTCTTTTCCTATTAATACAATGGGGCACTGAATCATCTCTGTGTATGTTTGAGCCCTATGTGTGCATGTACACAGGAAAAATTCCTGGAAGGTATTCCCAGGTCAAAATGCTATCTGGTCATAATTTTGATAGATGTTGGTGAATTGCCTTCCATTTAGATTGTACCAGTTTGCACTCCCTTGAAAAATATATTAGTGCCTCTTTCCCCATACCTTTCCTTTATGTGTATCACTAAACTAATAAAATCCAGTATAAAATATAAACAAAAATAGAAATCTTAAACTTTAGGATAAAAAAGTATATAAGTTCTAATATTTTTTTCATGCCCTGTTGGATAATTTTGTGCTGTCTTAGTGATGCTTCGCCCCACTTTGGACACGGTTATTCAATTAACATACATGTAATGAATAAGGAATGTGGTTCACATTCATTTCTTGGCCGGCGGCAGGAAGAGCGGAGGGAGAGGCGGGGTAAGGAGTTGGTAACTGAGGAAATTAAAGCGGGGCTAGGTCCTTGGGGTCTGGGTAGGGCAACCGCAAGCTAGCCACCGGTCCATCACGTTTCACCACGTAGGGGAGAAGGAGCCAGGGCTCTGACAGGGCGCAATCCCGGGCGTTGCGCTTGCAGAGTCCTGCGGAAGCCACCGTCGACCCGGCCGCACGGCCCCCCAGTCCGGCGAGGGAGGCGCACGGGGAGTACAGGTCGCAGGCTCTCGCCTCACCACGGTCTCCTCTGCCCGTCTCCCGGGGCCCTGCGCTCTTCCCCCGCCCGGTCCCCAGGGGAGAACGCCCCGGCCGGGGGACGGCGCTAGAACCTGCCGCCCAACCCGGAGAAATGACGCCGCCCGCAGAGGACGCCTCCGAGCGGAGCCGAGGGCGGGGGTGCCTGGGAACGCGGGAGCGCCTGCTACGCTGCCGGACTGGGGTTTGCGCCTGCCTCACCACTGCCGATTCTTACCGGGCCCTGGAGCGCCTGGCCGGGCTTCCTCCGAAGCGTGGGAGAGCCGCCCGCCGCCCCGCAAAAATGCGTCACCTAGTGCCACGGTCACGGTCGCCGTCACAGGCACCCTCGACCCCACCCCAGACCTGCTCGCGGTCCCTCTCCCCCTCACCCGCACCTGCCCGGAAGCTCCCCGGGTCGCAAGTGCGGACGACGGCGGAATTCCACGCCCCGCAGAGGCCCGCCGGCCCTAGGGAGGGGAAGGGGAGGCGCGGTCCGGAGCCGCCCCCAGGCTGATGCCCCACGTGCGTCCGAACCCGAGGCGCCGCCGAGCTGGGTGCCCTGGATGCTCGGCCCTGGCTCCCGGGGCCCGCGGTCCTAGATACGGCCCCTCCTTGGCTCCCCCTCCGAGTCCGACCGAGGGGTGGGATTCTCACCCTTTGGGGTTCTGACTCTCCACCCCTCTGCAAAGGACTTTCTCTCATTCCGGACCTCCGAAGCCTTCAAAAGCATAGTTGCTGGTTCTGCTGGATAATGAGTCTCCTGCTTTTTAAAAGCTACAGTGTGGGAGTTGGGGTGGCAGCTGGGGGGAGTGAGTGTTAATCAGCTGAGAGTTCTTGAAATTTTTTATTACATTTAAGGAAGAACTGAATTTCAGTCGATGCCCGCAAAGTAGTGTCTTGCATGGGCCTACATGTTCAGGTAGTGTTCCCACTCTACGTAGGAACGTCTTCCACTCTGTGGATTTGTTTCAGTTGTAACTTATTTCCATAAAACTTAAGTTGCTGTTTATTACTGATATGACATCTGAGGGTCCACAGACAAGCTCTTGGTGAGGGAGCAAGCCCGATTTCTGTGCAGCACTGGACTGAATAATTTAGCAGCAGAAAGCATGTTCCCTGTCTGCCCTGAGGGAGAGGCAGTGTGATGGTGACCAAGTCTGTTGACTAAGCAACCAAGTACGCCTCCCTTTCTTTTCCAGATTGTGACTTTTTAGCCCGCAAGCATGGAGGTCGCTCACCGCAGGCCCTACTGTTGCAGGGAGCTTGAAGGAGCTGACATACTGTCAGACACCTTCTACTCTAATGAATGGCACACTCCGCTACAAACAACTGCCCGCCCAACTGCCTCAGAGGACAGGTAACGCAAAACCTAGAGCAAGTGGTGCAAAAGGGTGTATTTTTATATGTGAGAAAAAAATATTTACAGTTAATGGGCTCTTCTGTTTATCACATCATTAGGAAGGTATAACATGACAATTAACTAAACTTTAAACTGTCCACATTTGTTAGGAACTTGTTAAAAGTAAGTTGATGTGTATTTCTAATAGGCAGACATCAAATTTATCCACTTCATTTTAGAACTCTAGAATGATCACTTCCTTCGTTTGAAAATTTATCCATTTCAATCAAACGTTACTTTTTAAACAGAAGTGTAGTGGTTCCCTATTATCCCCACCTGCTCAAAAATACAGAATCTGTTGTTTATATTTGCTGTGTAAAATTTTGCTTTACCAAATTCCCTATTACACATGAATTACAGATTATGATTTAAATTGCATCAAACATACATTGAGTGATTACTATGTGTAGACACTATACCAAATGCTTTGTATATAGTAATTCTTTTAATTCTCACAACAACCCTATGAGATAAGTACTATTACTATCCCATTTTATATATGAAATAACAGATATAAATAAGGAGTTTTCCAAGATCTTAGTGACAGCTTTTCTGGATTGTTTTACTTGAATCATTTCAAGGAAAAAAAATCTCAAAACACTTGGAGAGTGAAAAAATAGCCTAGGGGTTGTTTTCTTGTTTGTTTTGTTTTTAAATTTTTTTCACTTGGTCTAATGTCTGAGTATTCTTTAAGAAATCAAACAAGAAGTCACGGAGCCTCAACTTAAACACTTCCAAATGGGGTATCAGTACCTTTCCAACTTTGAATGCTCCTGACAGAGAATTTTCTTTCTACTGAGAATGTTTTCCTCCTTGTAATTTCTACCTGCGATTCTGGACCTACCCTCCAAAGCCATGCAAAATAAGTGTAATCCATCATCTCCATGATAGCTGCCCTTCAAGGGTTGAAAGATTCTTCTGATTCTCTAAGAGTTCTCTTCCCCAGACTAAACACTGGCTCAGACTTTACTCTTCTTTCCTCTTGCACCTAGGCTTTCACTCTCTTGACCAGATGTCCGTGGGTCTAGTACAGTTTGTAAATATGCTCTTTATATGAAAAAAGAATGTTTTTTTCCTAAATATAAAACTAACAATAAAATAAATTATATTAAAAAAAAAATAAAATTAAAATTAAAAAAAAAAAAAGGCAAACAACAACAAAGCCCTGAAATAGCCCTTAGATGAAAACCATTCAAATGTCAATCAGCAGTAGAAGAAATAAAGGAGTTAAGGTATATTCATGTGGTAAAACAGCCCATAGCCATGAAAAAAAAAAAAAAAACTAACACATGTTCCTGATAAATAATTTAGAAGTCATGGAAATCCATAAAGAAAGCAAATTTTCCATTTTCCAACAGAAAGAAAAATTATGAAATTAGAGAACCTCAAGAAATAAACCTTTATACTTCCTTTATCCAGAAATATGTGTCCTTTCCATTTTTTTAAATTTAAAGATCATATTCAACATCTGTTTTGTAAACTACTATTTTTACTTAATGAAAGGAATGTTTCCATATTTGCGAGAAAGAGGACTTAGCTCACGCCTATTGAGCCAATCCTTGCTACACCTGCTCTTCTGTTACCTGATTTTCAAAAGCGACTTGCCAGCCCTAAACTTCTGTTCAGCTCCAAGAGCCATCAGATTAAGCAGAGCTTCTCTTGAGTCAGAGTAAACCTTCAGCAGATCATATGTGATCACGGGATGAGCAACTGTGAGGTTTTACATTTGGCCAAAAGGGATCTGAGCAGGAATTTAGGACTGCCATGGCTGATTAAATTCATTATCCCCTCAAGCACTCATCTAAGAATTTTCACTGAAATTTTGATCCCCTCTACCTAATGGTCCTATGGTTGATTAGTAATTCACTCCAAAACCCTTTAACTGACATAAAATTTAAGAGTAGCATCTATGAGAAAATACTGCTTTTTGTTAACTGACTATAAAATTAAACACTTGAGTATGTTGTAGTTACTTATAAACTACAATAAGGTATTATTTGAAGCAGTATCTAGGTCCAAGCATGTTCCTGATTCCTAATAACTAAAACCTGCTTTCTCCCTTTTGTTCCATGTGAATTCTTTCTTTTCATATTCCCCAAATGGGAAAGCCAGAATGATCATGTATTCTCAGAACCCCTCATTTTAACTCCCTCTTAAAAAGCAGTTGGGCAGCTTACAGAAACAGAAGTTCTCTTTTTTCTCAGTGTTAATTCTCCTGAACTGCTCTGGAAAGTATCATCAGAGTAACCTTGATAACCTCTGCTCTATCACTGCTGAGGCTTAACTTCTTCAGACCAGGTTCAGGATTTAAGCCTCCCAACTCAAAACCTCAAGGTACCTCAAAAGCAAAACAAAACTAAAAGCTCTTGGCCTTTAGGGATTACCCTTCATAATGGTAAGGATGGACATGGTTTAATATTTTAATATTAATTTATTAATGAATCCTAGGTTAGCATAGGTTGGCTCTCAGCAGCTTAATTTCTAAACATGGATGTATTTAAGGGGATGCCTTTTTTAAATATCTTAATGTATTTTGAACTAACCTGGCAATTTTAATAGCAATGCAAAATGATTTTCTCACAACGGCCTATGTTTTTTCTTTTCAGAATAGGTAATGCAGTCTAGCTCCATTGTTACCCAGCATTGGTATACAGACAGGAACCATCAAAATCACCTGAGAAGCTCTCTAAAAATACAGATTCCCAGGTTCTGTTCATAGATAATTCTGGCTTGGTGGGTCTAGGAAATATGCATTTTTAGAAGTTTTTCAGCTTATTTTGAGAGCCACTGGACTAGCAGAAAGCACTAAAAACAGACAGAAAACCAAGATTGTGGTTCTGGCTGACCCACTGACCAGGGGCAAGTTAATCTTTCTACTTCAGTTACTTTCTTTACTGATATATTTTGGAGCAATTACAGAAGTCACTGTTATATATCCTCTGACTTGATCTCCTTTGAAATTATTAATCAACAGTTGGTATTCTTTTTGTATTTCTTTCACTGAAAAATAAGAATGGCAGGTACAGCTCTTCAGAACCATTGCTGATGCTTATCTCCCTTTCCATTCAGGTGATGTCCCCTTAACTCTTGCAAATTCTGTAGCTCATTAGGCAAAAAAACATATCAGTTCAGGAAGTGTTTTGAGAATTGCTTCAGATTTCATTATACAGCCCAATTTTGTTTATGGATGCATTCCATTGCTTTCTGATTCCTGCATTTTTTATTTAACCATTAGCTTTCTACCAGCTAACAATGAGATTATGTTTGTTCTGAACTTTCCTTTAATCATGACTTCTAATAATTACTGGCTAAGTTCAGCCCCCCACATTTAGAATGTAATGCTTAAAATTCTGTAAAGTGATTCCAAAGTGAGATGTTGGTTCATCCGTAGGGAATATATCTTTCTCAAAAACAAGTAAGGACTTAATTTTATGTGGCTACAGATTACAGCACTAATAATTTACTGTTTCTTTGTTATGGAAACATGTATTATTTAAGCTTTAAAATGATTTAATCCTAAAACTCAATATTTATCTTAATTCCTTCTATAAAATGATGTTAGTATTAAAGTTAAGGGGGGGAATGAGAGATCTGAAAATAAAAGAGAAATATGACTTACTTTTGCCTTGCCTTTTATTTTAAATGGTTTCCTGCAATTTACTGGCTTTTGATGGATGCCAACCCAAATGATTGATTAACATTTTCTACTAGCTCATCTTCCTGGGACAATGTAATATATGGGGGTCAGATGTTGAGAAATTGACTCATCTGATTTAAATGTAACTTTTAAAAACTTAGGTATTAAAGCTTAGGTTGTCATTAATCAAATATGTTTAAATATTTTTCGCTTGTCATGCCCCCAAACTGTGTCTGTTGATCATAGTCACAGAGCTGGTGAAGGCCTCAGAGGTCTCAGAGCTGAATACCACCGTCCCTTCTATAGCACCCCCAATCAATGGTCACCCAGATTCTCCTTGACTAGCTAGGACAGAGGTTTACAAGCTTCTGTAAAGGACAAGATGGTAATTATTTTAGGATTTACAGTCTCTGACTGTTGTTGTTGTAGGGCAAAAATAGCCATAGACAATAGATATATATGATGAATGGTCATAGCTGCATTCCAATAAAGCTTCGCTTATGAAAACAAGCAGTAGGTTGGAGTTGGCCTATGGGCAGTAGTTTGCAACCCCTTTCTAGTGACTTTATGAGATAAAGCATTCCATTTATAAGATAATCCTGAATGTTAGTTCTTAATTCCACTCAGCAGATATTTATAGGGGGACTTTATTTAAGTCAAGCACTGTAGTGCCACAAAGAAGGGGAAGTAATTCTCCAGTCCAAACCTCTCTCTCTTGAGCTCCTCTCCCATGTTTCTAACTAGCTCCACATCACTCAGATGGTGTAGTCCAAAGGGCCTTTAAGGCCCCGCAGGATATTGTTCTTGTTTCCCTCTCTTGCTTTACCTCTCACAATAGCTATTCTCTCCTGGGCCTCAAATTCCTGAATTCTGTATCTACTGATTTGACCCAAAATTCAACTCTATTTTCTCAGCCTTTAAGATCTAGATAAGTTCCACCAGAATCTTTATTCCATACCTTCTGGAAGTCCAAAGCCTCCCTCAGATTCCCAAGATGGAGGTGGGAGGCGGCCATTACTGACTTGGGGTTCCTGGTTCCACCTAGGCTGCTTCTGTTCAACTCTTTGACCCAGATGTGAAACTCAGTAATTCTTCAGTTTCCTCTAAAGACCTCATGCACACAGTATTTGTGAACCTAGTAAACTCCACTGATCAGTTAGTTAGGGGTCAAGAGGAAGAAATCACATCACACTATACAACATATAACTTAGAGCCCCTTCCAAATCCCTCCCATTGCAGAGCAGCATAATCAGTCTTAGGTTGCTTGATCTTTTACCAACACCCATACTTGCAAAGTCTGTCTCTACACCAAGTGACCTAACAGAATATTTTATCAAACAAAGCAGATGCTTCCCTGAGAAGGACTCTGGAGCCAACATTGTCGGAATTTTTAATTCCATAACCTTTCTAACCTTTAGGCCATTATATGCTATTCTCCCTACCTAGACTATTCCCTTTCTTCCACTTGGTGTCCTATTCATCCTTTAGAAATCATCTTAGACAATGATTCGTCCAAGAATCCTTCCTCCAGAAATGAATCCTGTTGGCCCTGCAAAGTGTCTGGAGATATGCTGTCTATCCTGGGCCACTTAATCCAAGGTCAAATCCAGAGCATCTATAAATTTGGGCAGAAGGCAACAAGGGAGCTGCTTTACTTCCAACTCACCCTTAAAATGAAAGAGTAGCCTTTTAAGGTCCCAGCTTATAGCCTCCTTTGGATTCCTCACCTAGCTGATTTCTATACCCTTCACCTGCAAATCCTTAAAACGAAAATGAAATTTGCCAGAATTGGCACTACCCTAAGGGCAAAAGTGGCTTCTGTGCTGGTTTACCTCTGGATTCCCATTTTCCCTCTTATGGAGCCCTAGTATCCTGTCTGCCTTGTTAACA
Source organism: Smutsia gigantea (assembly GCA_032199065.1). Lineage (NCBI taxonomy): Eukaryota > Metazoa > Chordata > Mammalia > Pholidota > Manidae > Smutsia > Smutsia gigantea. Next base: position 326,242 of record JAVSCE010018380.1, read on the forward strand.
ACTAGTTGCTTTTACACTTTTTCTTTCTTTTTTTCTTTTCAGCATTTTTGTTGTTTTGTTTTATTTTGTCTTTCCAGGCGAGTTAATAAGGTCAAATAGAGAATTCGAATTCTCCACGAAAACTTAACCTGAAGTACAGTTGGTTCCCTTTTTAAGATTTTCATGTCATTTCATTGTCTGCCCTCAAGAAAAAACAACTAGCCAATAAATGTTTGTTGAACATCATGTATTTGTAAGACACTATGCTATATATACCCTGAGGATTCTGTGGCAAGTATAGCAGAGTCCTTGTCTACAGCGATTTGTCCTCTTTTTGCTGTGCTAGTAAATTGTGATGAATCAGTGTTCTTTGCTCACCAGAACATTTTAATGTTCATCTTTTGGTGACAGGTTACCAGTTTATTATAAAAGGCTATGATTCAGGACATCCACATGGGCGAGATACATAGGGCAAGATATGTGGGAAGGGGCATGGAGCTCCCAGGCTCTCTGAGCACACCATATTCCCTGCATCGCCATGTGTTCACCAACCCAGAAGCTCCCTTTCCAGCATTTTTAATTGCTTTCAGTGGGAAAGTTAGTCCAAATAATCTTGACTGCCATTACTGGGAACTGGAATCATTAAATCCTTCCTAATTAGGAAGCATATCTTTTACCAGATATTCCTAAATGTTTTGTGAGGCCTGAAACTTTCATTCCTGTGCCATACATTGCAGTCCAGGAAACAAACCCATCTCTTTGGGCCTTGCTCATTCACTCATGTATGCATCGTTCAACAGACATCCACTGAGTACTTCCATAAAGCATTCTTACAACAGTGAACAAGATATCAGAGTCCCTGCCCATCACTCCCTTGTTAGCCAAAAGCAGAAAAAAGTCATCTGAACTACCAGTTTTCCAAGATCAGACTAAGCCCTACCAGCAAATTTAATAAATTTCCATGTCTCCAGCCCATGGAATGGTACAGATGTTAGGGGTGGGACTATGGAGACACTATTTCTGTGAAAGGACACTGTTGAATAGGCAATGCTTCTAAAATTTTGGCATGCATAAGAATCATCTAGAGGATAAAAGCTCTGATTCCTAGGTCTGTGGTAGAGCCTGAGGAGGTGTACTTCTAACAGGCTGTTAGGAGATGCCGATGCTAGGCCACACTTTGAGAACCACTATTAAAGGAGCTCTAGAGAGAACTGAAGAGCAAGTACTTCTGCTGTTTTACAGTACTCTCCATTTTTTAAAAGCAAACAGTAATCTGTAGCTAAGACCGTTCAATGGGGAAAGAATAGTCTTTTCAACAAATGGTTCTGGGACAACAGGATATCCTTATGCAAAAGAATGAAGTACATTATTCTTGTATCCTTATCTCACGCCATGTATAAAAACTAACTCAACATGGATCAGAGAACCAAGTATAAGAGCTAAAACTATAAAAACTATAAGTAGAAAACAGGTAAATTTTCATGATCTTAGATTTGGCAATGTATTCTTAGATATGACACTAAGGACACAAAAAAGAAAAAAGATAAATTGGACATCATCAAAACTTCATTAAAAACTGTGCTTCAAAGGACACTATCAAGAAAATTAAAAGCAACATGCAGAATAGGAGAAAATATTTGCAAATCACGTATCTGACAAGAATATATGAAGAACACTTACACCTCAATAATAAAAAGACAACCCAATTTAAAAATGGCCAGGTATCTGAATAGACTTTCCTCCAGAGAACATATACAAATGACCAATAAGCACATGAAAAGATGCTTAACTTCATTAATCATTTGGTAATTGCAAATCAAAACCACAAGGAGAGACCACTTCACATGTATTGGATGACTATTAAAAAAAAAGAAAGAAAATAAGTGTTGGCAAGGATGTGGAGGAGAAATTGGAACCCTTGTACATTGCTGGTGGGAATGTAAATTGGTACAGCCACTGTGGAAAACAATTTGACAGTTTTTCAAAAACTTATGGCCCAGTATACCCAAAAGAACTGAAAATAAGTATTCAAACAAAAACTTTTCCATGAGTGTTCACAGGTGCACTATTCACAACAGCCAAAAGGTGGAAACAACCCAAATGTCCATCAACTAATGAATGGATAAACAAAATGTATCATATCCATACAATGGAATATTATTCAGCTGTAAGAATTTTAGTTATTTGTCCTAGTCCATTCAGACTGCTGTAACAAATACCACAGGCTGGGTAGCTTAGAAGCAACGATTCTGGAGACTGAACGTCCAGGATCACAGAACCAGCATGGTCGCATTCTGGTGAGAGCCTCCTTTCTCATTCACAGCTGGCACCTTCTCACTGGATCCTCACAAGATGGAAGGGGCTAGCAAGCTCTCTGGGGTCTCTGTTACAAGAGATTAGTCCCATTCATGAGGGCTCCGCCCTCATGCCCTAGTCACTTCCTAAAGGCCCCACCTTCTTATACCATCACCTTGGGCATTAGGATTTCAACATTTTGGGAGACACAGACATTGAGACCATAGCACTCTGTGCTGAAGCTACTTTTAAAAGTTTCTCTTTTTTCACAGGTATCAGGAATTAAGGGAGTCACTCCAACAATGTAGGCTTCCGTGGGGCGCTGAAAGGGAATGTGGAGGGACGATACCCATTTCACTCCCTGAGGAACACAGGCCAAAGTGTGAGCCGCCTCGTGTCATGGGCAAAGGGCATCAGCATTATGGGTTTGGTGGAGAAATCTGGGCAAGGTAAATAGAATTTCTGCACTTCACAGAGAGGTCTTTATTATTCATTTCTCTTTTTTCTATTGTGAGTCCTTTGTTAACTAAAATCTACCTCCAAATATATTTCTTTTACTGTTTATGAAAAGACACAAATGGAAAACTATATAATTTCTCATTGTGAAGTCAGTAAAAAATCTGTTTATGGATGTCTTCGTCATCCTTGGAAGATGTTCAAGTATTGTGATTAGAGATTTTGATTAATTTAATTCCCTTGCTAATCACGTTTTATCTAAAACTAAGTGGGAATATTTTAGAGAGGGATTAAATAAAAAATGTTTGTGCTTGAGCAAATAGCTGGCCTAATTTGTACAAATATCCTTGATTTGTGGAACTTCTGATTTCTAATCTGTTCATCAACTTATAGTCATTAGGATCTACTGGGCATTGTTTTCAAGTATTAAAATAGTTCTATAATCATTTATAAACCTTAAAATCACTCTTCCAGCAGCATAATTCGAAACACAGATAAGAACTGAAGAGAAAGCAAAAATCAAAATCCAAGCAGCAAATTAAATGTCATGTTAAATATTTACTAAAAATTATGAAATTTTCTCAAAGCAAAATCCATCAAACCTTCCCACAGAGCCTACTTACTCCTGCTGTATGTAACAGTCCTAGTTACCAAATTACTAACAATCTAGCTAACTAGTTTTTTTGTTCTAAAGCAGTTAAAATAAAGCAATTCTGAAAGGCAGCCGCAGCTAGAGAGAAACAGTAACAATAGGGACACATAGCAGCCCAATGACCTTACTGAAGCCTCAGTAAAACAATAAAAAGCAACTGAAAAGGCCTGTCGTCCAAATGGAAAAATGCAAATATCAACACATTATAGATAGTGAGGGCCTCAACTTCATTAATTAACCCAACAGATTTTTTTAAATCCTCACTCTTGTGGAATTTACTTTCTAATACAGATTTACAGTATCTTTGTAAAATGGATATTGTTTCCCTGGTTTTATAATAAACAGAGACCCAAGAGATGCAGCACTTTTCCTCAGGTCAAACAATTATGAAGTCATGAAACAGATGACTCCATGTTTATTTGATTTCAAAGCCCAAGTTCTTTTCATCTGTTCATTTGCTCATTCACCCCAGCTATTTGTTTATCGGTTCAGGAAACTGAGTGTAGCAAGCACAGTTCTAGAGACTAGAGATAGAGCTCTTTGTGGCACTTAGAGCTGTTGTCCCCAAAATCTGTATATTAAAAAAAAAAAGCACAATAGTCCACAAGAGTTAGAATTATACTCACAGAATCCAAGTGTGTAAAAAGAAAGCCTAAAGACTGGTTTCTTAAGGGAAATCTAGCTTGAAATGAGAGGTTTGTGTTTGGTGCCTCATGGAATTCAGTCCCAGACACTGGAGAAAGAAATACTTGTTCCAGTTAGAATGCCAGTCATCCCTGACTCAGAAATGACAGGAGTAGAAGTCCAAATATGAAATGGCTGAGCATTAAACAGTGAGCATTGAATACATTCACAACTGAGAAAATTATTACTGTAGAACCAGGTAAATGTTATAAACCCTGACAAGGTAGAGATTATTTATATAAACAACCAAAATGGAGAGACCAGGGATAAGAAGCAAAAAGAAGCAAAATAAGGTTTATCATCTTAATCTTCCATGCCTAAGAGTCAGTATTATCTAAAAAATAATATTGACGAGAGTTCCGGGAAGATGGCAGAGTGAGCAGGGTGGTGGAAATCTCCTCCTAAACCCATATATATCTATGAAAATACAGCAAATACAACTATTCCTAAAAGAGAGACCAGAATACACAGGACAATGCACAGCCTGCAACTGCACCTGAGACGACATGGCACCCCGTGAGGCGGGTAAGATACACATTCTTCTCAAGTGCACATGGAACATTTTCCAGAATAGATCACATACTAGGCCACAAAAAGAACGTCAGTAAAGTCAAAAATATTGAAATTCTACCAACCAACTTCTCAGATCACAAAGGTATAAAACTAGAATTAAATTTTAGAAAGAAACAAAAAGGCTCACAAATACATGGAGACTTAACAACATTCTCCTAATTAATCAATGGGTTAACGACCAAATCAAAACAGAAATCAAAGACTATATGGAAACTAATGACAACAACAACACAAAGCCACAACTTCTGTGGGATGCAGCAAAGGCAGTTCTAAGAGGAAAGTATATTGCAATCCAGTTCTATTTAAAGAAGGAAGAACATTCCCAAGTAAAGACACAATTACTGAAATTGGAAAAAGAAGAACAAATGAGACCCAAAGTCACCAGAAGGAGGGACATAATAAAGATCAGAGAAGAAATAAATAAAATTGAGAAGAAGAAAACAATAGAAAAAAATCAATGAAACCAAGAGCTGGTTCTTTGAAAAAATAAACAAAATAGATAAACTCCTAGCCAGACTCATTAAGAGAAAAAGAGAATCTACACACATAAACAGAATCAGAAATGAGAAAGGAAAAATAACGACAGACCCCACAGAAATACAAAGAATTATAAGAGAATATTATGAGAATCTATATGCTAACAAGCTGGAAAACATAGAAGAAATGGACAACTTCTTAGAAAAATACAACCTTCCAAGACTGACCAAGCAAGAAACAGAAAAACTAAACAGACCAATCACCAGCAACGAAATTCAATCGGTAATCAAAAAACTACCCAAGAACAAAACCCCCGGACCTGATGGAGTCACCTCTGAATTCTACCAGACATATAGAGAAGAAATAACACCCATTCTCTTTAAAGTTTTCCAAAAAATAGAAGAGGAGGGAATACTTCCAAACTCATTCTATGAAGCCAGCATCACTCTAATACCAAAACCGGGCAAAGACCTCACCAAAAAAGAAAAATACAGACCAATATCCCTGATGAATGTAGATGCAAAAATACTCAACAAAATATTAGCAAACCGAATTCAAAAATACATCAAGAGGATCATACACCATGATCAAGTGGGATTCATCCCAGGGAGGCAAGGATGGTACAACATTTGAAAATCCATCAACATCATCCACCACATCAACAAAAAGAACAAAAACCACATGATCATCTCCATAGATGCTGAAAAAGCATTTGAAAAAATTCAGCATCCATTCATGATTAAAACTCTCAATAAAATGGGTATAGAGGGCAAGTACCTCAACATAATAAAGGCTATATGTGACAAACCCACAGCTAACATCATACTTAACAGCGAGACGCTGAAATCTTTTCATCTAAGATCGGGAACAAGACAGGATGCCCACTCTCTCCACTGTTATTCAACATAGTACTGGAGGTCCTAGCCACGGCAATCAGACAAAACAAAGACATACAAGGCATCCAGATTGGTAAAGAAGAAGTCAAATTGTCACTGTTTGCAGATGACATGATATTGGACATTAAAAACCCTAAAGACTTCACTCCAAAACTACTACAACTAATATCTGAATTCAGCAAAGTTGTAGGATACAAAATTAACACACAGAAATCTGTTGCTTTCCTATATACTAATGATGAACTAACAGAAAGAGAAATCAGAAAAACAATTCCATTCACAATTGCATCAAAAAGAATAAAGTACCTAGGAATAAATCTAACGAAGGAAGTGAAAGACCTGTACTCTGAAAACTACAAGACACTCCTAAGAGAAATTAAAGAGGACACTAACAAATGGAAATTCATCCCATGCTCTTGGCTAGGAAGAATAAATATTGTCAAAATGTCTATACTACCTAAAGCAATCTACAGATTCAACGCAATCCCTATCAAACTACCAACAGCTTTCTTCAATGAACTGGAACAAATAATTCTAAAATTCATATGGAACCACAAAAGACCCCGAATAGCCAAAGCAATCCTGAGAAGGAGGAATAAAACAGGGAATTATGCTCCCTGACTTCAAGCTCTACTACAAAGCCACAGTAATCAAGACAATATGGTATTGGCACAAAAACAGACCCACAGACCAGTGGAACAGAATAGAAAATCCAAACATTAACCCAAACTTATACAGTCAATTAATATTTGATAAAAGTGCCTTGGATATACAATGGAGAGATGACAGCCTCTTCAGCAGCTGGTGTTGGAAAAACTGGACAGCTACATGTAAGAGAATGAAACTGGACTACTGTCTAACCCCATACACAAAAGTCAAATCAAAATGGATCAAAGACCTGAATGTAAGTCATGAAACCATAAAACTCTTAGAAAAAAACATAGGCAAAAATCTCTTGGACATAAACATGAACGACTTCTTCATGAACATATCTCCCGGGCAAGGGAAACAAAAGCAAAAATGAACAAGTGGGACTATATCAAGCTGAAAAGCTTCTGTACAGCAAAGGACACCATCAGTAGAACAAAAGACATCCTACAGTATGGGAGAATATATTCATAAAAAACGTATCTGATAAAGGGTTGACATCCAAAATGTATAAAGAACTCATGCACCTTAACAAACAGAAAGCAAATAATCCAATTAAGAAATGGGCAGCGGACATGAATAGACACTTCTCTAAAGAAGAAATTCAGATGGCCAACAGGCACATGAAAAGATGCTCCACATCGCTAATCATCAGAGAAATGCAGATTAAACCACAATGAGATATCACCTCACACCAGTGAGGATGGCCAACATCCAAAACACAAACAAGAACAAATGTTGGTGAGGATGTGGAGAAAAGGGAACCCTCCTACACTGCTGGTGGGAATGCAAATTAGTTCAACCATTGTGGAAAGCAGTATGGGCATTCCTCAAAAAACTCAAAATAGAAATACCATTCGACCCAGGAATCCACTCCTAGGAATTTACCCTAAGGATGCAGCAGCACAGTTTGAAAAGGACAGATGCACCCCTATGTTTATCGCAGCACTATTTACAATAGCCAAGAAATGGAAGCAACCTAAGTGTCCATCAGTAGATGAATGGATAAAGAAGAGGTGGTACATATACACAATGGAATATTATTCAGCCATAAGAAGAAAACAAATCCTACCATTTGCAACAACGTGGATGGAGCTAGAGGGTATTATGCTCAGTGAAATAAGCCAAGCCGAAAAAGACAAGTATCAAATGATTTCACTCATATGTGGAGTATAAGAACAAAGAAAAAAAAAACTGAAGGAACAAAAGAACAGCAGACTCACAGAACCCAAGAATGGAGTAATAGTTACCAAAGGGAAAAGGACTGGGGAGGATGGGTGAGAAGGGAGGGACAAGGAGGAAAAAGGGTCATTACGATTAGCAGATGTAATGTTGGGGGGGCACGGGGAGGGCTGTACAACTCAGAGAAGACAAGTAGTGATTCTATAGCATCTCACTACGCTGATGGACAGTGACTGTAAAGAGGTTGGTGGGGGGGCCTGATGAAGGGGGTAGTTTAATAACCATAATATTGCACATGTAATTGTAAATTAATGATAACAAAATTAATTATTTAAAAAAAAAAGAAATGGGCAGAGGACATGAATAGACACTTCTCCAAAGAAGAAATTCAGATGGCCAACAGGCACATGAAAAGATGCTCCACATCGTTAATCATCAGAGAAATGCAGATTAAAACCACAATGAGATATCACCTCACACCAGTGAGGATGGCCAACATCCAAAACACAAACAACAACAAATGTTGGCGAGGATGTGGAGAAAGGGGAACCCTCCTACACTGCTGGTGGGAATGCAAATTAGTTCAACCATTGTGGAAAGCAGTATGGAGGTTCCTCAAAACTCAAAATAGAAATACCATTTGACCCAGGAATTCCACTCCTAGGAATTTACCCTAAGAATGCAGCAGCCCAGTTTGAAAAAGACATATGCACCCTATGTTTATCGCAGCACTATTTACAATAGCCAAGAAATGGAAGCAACCTAAGTGTCCATCAGTAAATGAATGGATAAAGAAGATGTGGTACATATACACAATGGAATATTATTCAGCCATAAGAAGAAAACAAATCCTACCATTTGCAACAACATGGATGGAGCTAGAGGGTATTATGCTCAGTGAAATAAGCCAAGCCGAAAAAGACAAGTATCAAATGATTTCATTCATATGTGGAGTATAAGAACAAAGAAAAAAAAACTGAAGGAACAAAACAACAGCAGACTCACAGAACCCAAGAATGGACTAATAGTTACCAAACGGAAAGGGACTGGGGAGGATGGGTGGGAAGGGAGGGACAAGGGGGAAAAGGGGCATTACAATTAGCAGATGTAATGTTGGGGGGCGCGGGGAGGGCTGTACAACTCATAGAAGACAAGTAGTGACTCTATAGCATTTCACTACGCTGATGGACAGTGACTGTAATGGGGTTGGTGGGGGGGACCTGATGAAGGGGGTAGGTTAATAACCATAATATTGCACGTGTAATTGTAGATTAATGATACCAAAATAAATTTAAAAATAATTGCACTATGGATCTGTGCAAAATGCAGTAGGGACCAGGAGGAAGAGCACCTAAGCCTCATGGGACATATCTGGGCAGAATTCACAGAGGGGTAGTGTGAGCTGGACTTTGAGTGATCTGTAGGGAAAGGACATGAGGGTTAAAGAAAGAAAATACAGTTACGGAGTAGAGCTTGGGGCCCCTGGAGTTTCTTACAAGACTGAGCAACTGTTCCCCATGAGGCCATGCCCAGTGGCTAGAACACAGCAACTATTAACCTCGTCTTGAGGTTTCTCTGTAACACCTCCTCTCACTGCTTCAGCTCTCCCAGCCTTGCATTGCTGGGAACTTATTCCCTGAGGAGAGGTGAGCTCTGCCAGAGTCCCAGAGTGAGCGGCAATGGAACAGAGATTAGGATCTGAGTGAGTTAGAGTCCCGGCTTTTCTATTCTTAACTCTTAGGCTTTTATGGAGTTCTTCGGGTTGAGCTGCCTTTTAAAAGCTCCCACATGGAAAGCATGGTGGGTACAACTGGCTCACCATGAGGAAAAAAATTAAGTTAGAGCTCCAAGTCATGGATACTTTTAGAATAAAGTCCAGATGGCTGGGAGATTTGAATGTAAAACATGAAATCATAAAAATAGTAAAAGAAAAAAAAATAGAAGGATATTTATACTTTTGGAAGGGAGAGGGAGTGTGGAAGACCATTCTGAGTTTAACACCAATAATAAAGATTGGCACTAGTGAGAAAAAAATAAAACTCATGCACAAAAAGACTGGCACAAAAAGTAAAAATGTTAAGAAAGAATCCAATTTCAGAGTTAATACGTATAAGGAAAAGAGAGCCTTGGGCCATTCCTTGGGGTTGTTAATTGGGAAATTGCATTTGGAGTATCTAATGAAGTTATTCCCTTCCTTCTCTTCATATTTGTGCTAATCAGCCAGCTGCAGAAGGAATTTACCCCAGACCAAACCAGTGAGCATGAGCTCTTGGGCCAGACGCCAAGTCTTGCCCCAGAGAACAACTAATACCCAGAGGGGAAGAGAATTGCCATACCCAAAAGACAAGACAGGTCTTCTTCTTCTTAACATACACCCCTACATCTACACCTAACCAGCACATTCCATGCATGCCTCCCACAAAGTCCTGCATGCCGACCCAGTAAACAGAACAGGCAAGATTAGAATGCACAATTAAAAGATGAACAAATGTCTAGATTACTAAACATTTGAGTAAAGTCAGGACTATGAAACAGGGCCATCAAAATCCACCATCGGGAAAATTAACAACCAAGAAACAGAATTAGTAAGTACTTAAGAATAAGACTTCAGATTAAGTGTAATTAACAGCTTCACAAGAAATGTGAAAAGATATTTCATCAATTAAAAAGAATCAACTGTATATTTTGCAATTTAAGAACTTGGTTTTCCAAATAAAAATTCAATGGGCTGACTGGTGGAGGAGGTAATCAAGAGGACATGACTACTGGCTGACCTGAGAGCTGGACCTGGGCAATCAGAGGCTCCTTCCCTGTCCTGGGAAGGTACACTCTGCCCCCTGCCCCCCATTCCCACAGTGGAAGCCGTTCCAAGGACACAGCCTTGAAAAAGCAAGGTGGTGTTGAGCCCATCTGGATGGTATGGATGACTGAACCCAGTTAAGGTGGGAAGGGACTCAACCCCTGAGGGAGACTCTCACAAAGGCTGTTCTGTCTGGCCCATTCACTCCTTTTTCTTGCACACCCGGAGAAGGAAATTTCAACCAGGCTCAAAATCACACTGCCCTTAACTCAGATAGCATATTATTATATTTTCTTCTCTGGGAGAAACATCTGCAAAAGTTTCACCTCAGGAAGGTGCCTGCTTTTAAAAAGTCTCTAAGATTCAAGAATGCTAGTAGTATATGCCAGTCTGATATCTAGCTGAGCAAATGGCAAGGAGGGAGACAGTGAGAGCCCACTGCAACCTGCAGTATTTAGGGACATGGAGATGTGGGCCTGACTGGTTCATGAGCCCAGGTCAGGAAGGATGAAAACCGCCTACATGCTTGGCTCCACTACATCCAACTGTGTGAGGCAGACACACCTTTACTTTCAGAGCCTCCATTTCCTGGTTGGTGAAATGCGAACAGACTTATTTTGCCTCCCAGAGTAGTTCTGAGGCTAAGTTGGCAAAAACATAATGAAGACTGAGATAGTAGGTTCTAAACCAAGGGTCATTTATGCAGATACCTTCAAGGGCCACTCAGGTTATGCAAATTTATGAATTAGCCAGTGTAAGAAATTAGGGAGTGGTGGAGACCCTGACCTAACAAACATGCCTGGGAGCCAAATTTGGCCTTGAGTCACCAGCTTGAGACCCCTACTCTAAATAAAAATCAGGGTACTTAGAGCAAAGTAGCTCTCAAAATTGATGTAAAATAAAATTCTGTTTTTCATTCTGTCATGGGTTGAATAGTGTTCTGCCCCCTGCCCACAAAATAACTTGAGGCCTTAACCCCAAGTACTTAAGAATATAATCTTATTTGAAACAGGCTCATTGCAGAGGTAATTAATTAAGATGAGGTTGTAATGGAGTGGGATTGGTCCCCAACCTAATATGCTTAGTGTCTTTATAAGAAGTCGGTCATGTGAAGACAGAAAGACGAAGGGAGAAGGCCACGCGAGGACAGCAGCAGAGAACAGAGTAGTGCGACTGCGAGGGAAGGAACGTCAGGATGGCCGGCTGTCGGGGGGGTGGCCAGGAGTGAGTCACGGAGTAGATTCTCCCTCCGAGTCCAGGAATGGAACCAGCCCTGCCTGCACCATGATTTCAGACTCCTAGCCTCCAGAACTCTGAGAGAATAAGTTTCTGATGTTTTAAATCACCCAGTTTGTGATACATTGTTATAGCTACCCAAGGAAACCAATACACTCCCCTAAACAGAACTTTATTTTACATCAGGTGTGATTGTCAACAGGTCAGTGGGACTCCCAGCTTAAGTCCTGGAAGGGCCAGGACCAGGGTGAGGTACATTAAGGTGGCTAGGGCCCACAATTTCAGGAGGTAATCACCCTTAGGTTCTTGTAAGTGCCAGTCCTGAGAGTGAGTGCCTCCTTCAGAGCCAGGCATGCTGGACTGTGTGGCAGTACTGCTTGAATGCTTTATCTAAAAATCTTTGATTGGTGCTTTTGGAGTTGATTGAAATGTAGTTTCCAGACATTTTAACCCAGGGCAGAGCAAACACGCATTTCTCACCATCTCAGAATACTTCCTCTTTACTTAAGGTGAAGGCTGAAGGGTAGCAGAATATGCCACCTCAAAATATGACTGCAGGAGTCAGAACATGCAACCCCAAAATAAGCCACGTGGGTATATTGATTATTTTGAGTTGTAAGCACTTGAGAAAACAGCAAATGCAGAGAGAGGCTTCCTCTGAACTCCTTTGTCTGCCTGAAGACACATCCTCCAAAAGGAATTCAGTTGTCATAAATCCCCTTCCAGGAGTTTCATCAGGGAAGATGTTTTCAACCAGGGAAGATTGAATGGTATCACAAGAGAGGAGACTAGAAGTCCACCCCACACTCATAAAAACTTTGTCGCAGACTATCATATCTCCTATCGTTCAAAGGGCCCGTTCATTCTTTCTAAAAGTCATTTAACTCTCCTCTAAGGTCTTTCCCTATTAAGATGGTATTTTACCCTTAATTTCAAGTCATTTTGGGGAATTCTTCAGTTTTCCCTGCGTATCTCCCATGTGTGCATGAGGTATACATGTTAATAAACCATTTGCTTTTCTGTTGTTAATCTCTTTTATTACAAGGGTATCAGCCAAAATCTCAGGAGAGTAGAGAGAAAAATATTTTTCCTTTCCTACAGTTTCTGGCGATGAGGATGGGATGACTGAGATACCCTACTCAGATGGGCTCCTTGGAAAACTAGTAGAAGGGTAAGAATTCTTATCAGTCAGCTCTCCTGGATCTCTGTATGTAGTGCCCAGTCAAGAGAGGAAAGAAAATTTCATGTTGTTCCTTCCTTTCTAAATTTAATTTCGTAGGAGAAAAATATTTGTAAGAATTAATTCTTTGAACTGTGACTCTTATGAATTTGGTTTTTGGGGTATCCTTTGGTTTTCTACCCTTTCCCTCCCAGGGACAGCTATTGCTTTCCTGTTGGTCTTATTTTGTGTCCTGAGACCTTAGCTTGGCACACAAGTTGTTGCTTCTTGTGTATGCAAGTGGCTCAACAATCAGACTGGGGATCCCAAGAATTTGGCCGGACAGGAATGTGGGTTTGCAGCTAGTCTCCCAGGAACTGTTGCCAGGACAGTTGTCTAAGTCTTTCTTTTGGCTATCTTTGTGAGTAGTTCTGGCTCTGAGGAGGGTTGCATCTTTTGTACCCTGAGGGACACCTCTTGAAGTGTCCATTAAGTTATAAAAGTCTTGCTTTAGCTTTGAGTCACTTGATAAATATACTCTTGGCTTAAAAAAATAATAAGAGTAAAATAGTAAGTTCAGTGCTGCCAGAAATATTTGCTGTTTGTCCTAATAATAAGATACTGAAAATATTTTTTAAAAAGAGCTCTAAGGTCAGAAGTTGGTTGAATTAGAAGCTGATATTCAGAGCCTGATAGGAACTTCTTTTTTTTTTTTTAAGCTTTCTTTATTTGGTCCTGTTTCTCACACTGGGACTTCTCAGTCAACTGGAAACCGTTTTCTTGAACCCCTGCTGACTACATGCTCTGCCAGCTGTGTCCACTTCCTTCTTGTCAGCATGATTTTACTGAGGATAATTTGGAACTTCACTGGTTTCTTTGGGAAACAAGATTTCTCCAAACTGACTCCTCTAGAACTCTTCCTTCCTATTGCTTCTGCTTCTCCTTCCTCCTTTTGCCAGCTTTGATTTCCCATTCAGTTCCTTGGATCCTTTCGTATGTCCCCCTTCAAACTCCTGCCTCCTCCATCCCTCTGTGCACCTTGCCAGTTTTTTACCTTCCCACTTCAGCCCTCAGCTCCCTTCAATCCCTTGAACTTTAGGCCCCCTACCCACCATAGGGGCTGTCAAAGGACTCAGAGATCCCCAGGCTGGGGAGGCTGGAGACTTGGGTTAGACACTTGACTCCTCTACTTCCAACTGTGTGAGCGTATGGTCATTTGCTATTCTTGCTGCACTTATGTAAATAATCAGACAGTTTAATGAGACTATTTTGCAAACAAATTAGTCTTACTCTGTCAATCTTTACTAGAAGCATGGGTGACTGTAGAGAGGAAAATTATGTTTTAGTAGAAAACTAAAACACCCTTGTGAATATGACTCTAGTCCTGTTTGTTGTTTTTGAGGTTGGCTATCTACCTGAAAACTGGACTGGATCCTGAATTCTTCTGGTTTTCTCCAATATCTGGCTACAACTTTCCAAACTACTACTACTAATTTTCTTTTAGCCTTCTGGCTTGAAATCAGTTAGAACAAAAACTTCCCTTTTCCCAAAGTCCTGGAAGCTGAAGCTGGACAATTTGACATGAACTTAGAGTTTTTATCAGATTTAGATATGAAGGATATATGAAGGTTTTTATGCACAACCTTCATATCTGTTGCTGCATGGGCCACTCAGAAAGTTCACTGAATACCCAATGATATCAGAAATATTCAAATTGTGAAAGATGCTTCCAGCCCAATATCTGGAAATCTCAACTGGTTGCCCTCCACATTCAGAGAAGCTGGTTTACAGTCTGCTGTAACCATTAACCTTTGTATTTGTTTTGTTTCCAAAGAATTGCCTCTTACCAAATACCTGCTCACTTGTACCATATAGGGCCAGGGGTTCCAAGGACTCAAGCAATGTTGAGAAAAACAGAAAACAGCTTGTATCCAATACAGATGTCAAGTATAAGAAATACTGGGTATTACATGTCCCCTCTTGGAAATTTGCAGTGCATATTAGCACATTAACAGTTGTAGAAGTACCTCAGCATGGAAATAAATTTCATTTTATTTAACCCAAACTTATTTGAATATACAGAAGCTTTCTTTCATGTCTTGCTCATCTGTAGTTTCCAGTCAGCCATGGATACTGGAATCTGGAGCTCTGGAGAGAGTACAGATTGGAGATGGGGATTTGAGAAACATACGTAGTGATTGAAGTTCAGAGAATAGAAGAGATCATCCAGGAAGAGTTTATACAATGATCCCAAGCCTGAGTCCTGTGGTACACCAATATTAAGGGACAAACACAGGAAGAAGATCCTTAAGAGTCCCTTCAAGGAAGAACAGTCACAGAATTAAAAGAATCAGAAACCATCATTAGGTAGTGAAAGCACAAAGGAATTTATGACCAGGTATAGGTGAGCAGAGGACACATGGAGACTGAGCTACTCAAAAATCCAACCTAACTATCAGACATTACCCAGAAGCTTGTTAGAAACATAGAATCTGAGATCTCACTCCAGATCTACAGAATTAGAATCTACCCTTTAGCTGGATCCACAGGCTATTTCTATGAATATTAGAGTTTGAGAAGCTCTGGCTTATAACATGCTGGAAGGGCTGGAGGAGGAGACTAAAATGGGGCTTCCAGAGATAACTGTATACCCTCAGAATCACCATGCCTCTGCTACCATGACCAGGAAAGAAGTCACCACCACTCCTTCAGGAAGCTGCTGAGCCAGGAAGCTGGTGTGACCAGGAAACCAGTCTGCCGTGATCCGCACCAGCGAAACTGATGCCTCACCTGCTGCCTCTCCCCACTTAACTTGGTTCCAGGTTCAAACCTGTGTAAGTTCATTTAATTGGCAATTCCTAAATCACAATTGGAATGCCAGCTACAAGTGAGTCTAGAAAGTGTGGTTTCCCAGTTACAATATATATACTAGACAGGAGCAGACAGGGATGCTATGTGAACCAGCCCACATATCCACCATTGTTGGTGTCATGGAAGCCCTGACAGGCGCTGATAGCCCTTCCCCTATATCTATTCTCCCCTTCATCCATGGTCATAGAATCTTTAGCTGGGTAAAGAACTGCCAAGAATAAAGATGTTTCCCAGCTTCTCTGCAGATATGTATGACCATGTGACTAAGTTTGGACCGATAATATAAAAATGGAAATGTCACATAGCAGCTCTCAGGAATCCTTGAAAAACAGCAGAAGCATGTTTCACACTGTCTGTCCTTCCCTCCAACGTGCTGCTTGGAGCATGAGATGCCACCATCTTGAACTATGAGGTTGAGGGCTACACCCTGGGGTTGGCAGAGCAGAGGTCAAAAGAGCCTGAGTCCCTGAGGACCTCATAGGTCAGAGCCACCATTCCTGCTCTTATGACTTACCTCTGTATATTTGAAAGATAAATCAACCATTGTTATCTTGGATCATTAGTAGCAGAACCTAATCCTAGCCAATACAGATCTCAAGGCACTTGTTCTTAACATTTTGGCAGATCATTGATCCCTTTGAGAATCCAATGAATGCCCTGGACTATTCTCCCTAGAGAAATGTACATTTGTACAACATTTATATAACAATTTCAGGGACTGCATATTGTTTCCTCCTGAAGACAAACAGGGACTCATTGATCCTGGTTAAGAAGCTCTAGGGTTGAGAATTTTGAGAAGAAAGGATTTTAATTAAGAGACAAATGGCTCAAAGAAAAAATAAGAACTGAGAAGTGGCTCCTGGATTTAGCTCCACACTGTTGATGCCATTGGTAGGAGCAGTTTCAATAGGGGTGGAATGGGGCAGAAGCTAGACTGTAGAGTGCTGGGAGAATGGGAATCGGCAAAGTAGTGGCAGCAAGAATTGTCAACCATTTGGAGTAGCATGTTCCCGAAGGTTGGGGTGGCCAGGAGACAGTGGAGGTCATGGGCTCCAGGGAGGTTTTCCTGGCTTTCCTTTCCTTCTAGGACCAGACCAGCCAGAATGAGGGTGATCGTGGATATCCAACACCATTCAGTGTTACAGCTCACCTGGTAGCCTTGGCCTCCACTGCCTGGGAAATGCTGATGTATCAGAAGTGAGGGGAAGGGTGGGAGCCTGGAATAGGAAATGTCTCTGAAGAAATGAAGGCTGGAGGATGATTTTGGCTCAGCCAGAGTAGATGCTGTTAAGTCCTTCACCTTCGGACACTCCACATTAGGGTGTCTCTGGGCACCCGTCAGTGAGAAGGCTGCCCTCTGTCCCCTCCCTCCCCACCTCTGGCGTTGTTGCTGCAGCTGGATCCCAGACCTGAAGCCACTGCATCCACTAGCCTCAGCGCACATGGGAACTAGTGTCAAAGCAGACCACAGCTTGTCTGGAGAGGACAGGAACCACACCATGCATCCTGGTTTCTCTTCTCACCAGGAAGCTCTTTCACACTCTGCAATCAGGCCTTAGACTGGTGTGTCTGATGTGCCTCCATGATCCCCCCAGCACCTCCTCAACCCTGCTCTGCGATCCCCGGATTATCCCTTTCCTGTCACCCTGGGCCCTTCCTTTGCATGATCCCCTGAACACATTAGTCACTCAGCGCTCTCTTTCTTTAATATCATCCTTTCAAGGGATAAAACCACCTTTCCCAATCAAAGATTTAATGTGCAGGGAACCCTCCCCCATGACCCACAGTGGTGAAACTGACAAAGGCTAGTCACATATGGGAAACTAGAGAAAAACATGGCTCAGATTTGCACTGGAGCCCCAGGGAGCAGCTTCAGCAGGGGAGGCTATGGCAGAGGACCCGCCCTAGTGGCTGATCCTCTGTGGTGACACAAAGTGCCCATTTATCTCCTATCTTGAGAAGAAATGCGGGTCCTCTCTGGGGCCTGGCACTTACCAGTTTTGCCAATTGCTGGGCAGTTGTCAGGTTTTAGTAGTCCCTAAAGACCTCAGGCTTCCCAAGAGAAAGCAAGGGTCTCAGTCAGAGCCGGAGCAGGGTTTGTTCTCACCCTTCAGCTCCTACCTCCCAGGACGTGTTCCTGCTGCTCTGGAATACAGTGAACTTCAGAAAGGAGGCTGGACTTACAAAGAGGAAACTGGAATAAATTTTATAAACATCCAGCTACTATCCTTCTCATTTCCCACTCCTGGGCCCTCCATGTTTGAAAAAAAGTGTAGCAGCCACAGAGCCTTTAAAATACGTAAGAGCCAAGCCAAACACGTTCAAATACGCATGGGCCTAGTTCCCCAGGGTGGCCTTGTCTTCCTCCCCTGACCAGCATTTCCTGGGTGAGAAAGATGAATTCAGCAAAAGAAGTGAGCTTCTCCCTGGAATTTTAGAAAGAAATATCTGTTTGTAGAAAGAAAAGACCTCTGAAAAGCCTGGGTCCTACTCCTATCCCTGCCACTGACCTGCCGTGTGACTTTGGGTAAATCCCTTAACTTCTCTGAGCTTCCACTTACTTTCCCAAGTGTAAAGTAAGGATTACAATTCCTCTTATATAAGGTTGTAAGAATTATGTAAAATAATAGATGCATAGTTCCTAGCTCTTATTAATTAAGTTTCTAGCCTGCTTGGAGTTAGAGCCTCTAAATAACTTGTTTCTCATTTTCAGAAATTTTCTCCTTTCTGCCCTCACCTTACCTTTCGCTTGCCTCTCTCATCATTTCTTTCCCCGGCACATGGGAAGATCTCCTAGGTCCCTGCTAGTCAAAGGTCCATGACAAGCAGCCTCACCTAGGCATTTGTTAGAAATGCAGAATGTCCAGCCCCACTCCTGACCCTCTGAGGCTGCATTTTAATAAGATCCCCAAGTTTTTCTCTGTGCATATTCAAGTCTGAGAAGCACTTGCACTGGGTCACTCCTTACTTATTTTATTTACAACATCAAACAGTGCCAGACTTCAGTAATTCACACCACCTAACAGAGTTTACCTCCAGCAAATTGCATATTATGTACTAAAAATTCCTAATTGTGACTCTTGAGTAACAACAAATCATACTATTAGAAAAAATAATAATAACACAATCTAATATGCATTTAATGCTTTGGTATTTACCATACCTTTTTTTACCCACATAATCTCATCTGACTCTAGAATAAGGAATAATTATCATTGCAGAGTGTTTGAGTGAATTAATGAATAAATGATTGAATGACTTGAGGACTATTTAATGGAGATAAGCTGATTACTAAAGGGTTTTGGGATTATGCCAATGAGGAATTTTTCTAGGTGCTAGTGAGAGGGATCCAAAACAATAATGGCCTATATAAGGCCTGGGCTTTCTTTTTTTCCCACATGATAAACCATCTTCAGGCAGGCCAGGCTGATATGGGGTCTCAGAAGCTAGAATCCTTCTGTCTTCTGCTTCTGCCATTCTTAGCACATCACTTCAATCCTTGAGATCACCTCATGGATGAAAGATGACTGTTAGAGCTCCACCCATCAAGTTCACAGCCCAGGGACAAATAAAGAATAGGGGAAATGGGCAGAGTGGTGCTTGCTAGCTAAATTAACCCCTTTCACCAGCTTTCTCAAAACGCCACCTAGTCACTTCCACTTTCTCATTAGCCATTCCATCTGCAAGGAAGGTTGGGAAATGTGGCTTTATTAGCCAGGCACTTTCCTGCCCCCAACATAGGAGTAAAGAAGGTGGGGATGATGTCTATTAAGAAAAAGTTAGCATGAATGAAAGGAAAGAATGTATGTACAAATTATGTTCAGTGTGCCAAGGCTTTCTTGAAAGTGTTTGTGCTTCCCCCTATGCAATACATCACCGAGGAATAGAAGAATCTGCAGGAGAGAGTGGTAGTCCTGCTGGGATGCTTCTGGAAGAAAGGAAAGAGTCTTCTTACTGGTGTATTAGCTGAGTGCACAAAATGGGGAGAGGTGAGAAACAGGACTCCCAGCTAGCCCAACTCACACCAGCCCATCTGCTTGGCCACAGCTCCAGCATCTTCTTGGATTAATGCCTGGATCTCTGGGGCCTCCACTAAGTCCTCAGGGCCCTTGCCAGAGTCCTCTGGTAGATTCTAGTATCCAGCTTTCAACTTTTTATTCATTCCCACAAACCTTCTTCCCCAGCAATGCCAGTGTTCAGAAATGCCATGGGCATTTGAGGCTTCACAGGGGGACCTCCTCAACAGCCAGAAGAGCTGGGTTTTACTGGCTGCAGAAGGGGGAAAGTGGAGTCCAGAGGGCTGTTAGACATGGGCAGACCTCAAGTGGGGACAGCTCTTTCCATGATTTCCCCCAACTAGCACTCTACTTCTCTTACATCTGGCCATTGTGCAGCTATGAGGAATGAGTTTACATAACCATCTGACAAATGAGGAAACTGGGGCTTTAAATGGGATGTGTGGTTATTCAGTAGATCAATAGCAAAGATAACACTTGAATTTAAACCTCCTTTTTGTTCTTGGTATAGGGACTGGAAGAGTTCAACACCTCTTCTGCAGATACAGTGCTTGTGTTCACATAGACTACATTTCCCAGGTCACCTTGTAACAAGGTGTGGGTCATGTGACTGAATCCAACCAATGGGAAATGGTAGAAGAAATGCATGCCATTTCCACATTTCCCCATAAAATATCAGCAGTATCTTCCAAATCTTTTTTCCTCCATCTGTGAGGCTGGAAGCAAAAGGCTCTGAGATGGTAGACCTTCCTAATTAAAGAAGGCTAAATCTCTGATCTCACTGCTTGAAGGAGAGCTGGCGAGGAGAGAGTCACCCTACCAAAAAGATCTGCACTGGACTTTACTGAAGCAAGAACTGTATCTTTACTGTGTTAAGCCACCGAGATTTTGAGCCTTTATGTTATTATACATAGCCTAACATACCCAACTAGTGTATCTCTGACGGACCCCGCTTCACTATGAAGAATTAGACTTGACCTCCTCTAACCCTCTCTCTGCCCTTTCATTCTGGCAAAAAAAAAAAAATCTGCAAAGGGGCAGTACGGCTTTGCAATTAGGGACTCAGGCCTTAAATCCAGTCAGATCTGAGGCTGAACCCTGGATCCACCACAGACGGATTTCTTGCCCTCTTTGAGCTTATTTCCACATGTGTAAAATAGAGACAGTACCCAGTCAAATGTGGTTGGAAGGATTAAATGAGATAT
This sequence comes from Smutsia gigantea, assembly GCA_032199065.1. Taxonomy (NCBI): domain Eukaryota; kingdom Metazoa; phylum Chordata; class Mammalia; order Pholidota; family Manidae; genus Smutsia; species Smutsia gigantea. The sequence continues at coordinate 347,371 of JAVSCE010018380.1, forward strand.
TATATATCAGTAGATAGAATGGTGCCACCCCCTGGGAAGAGGGAGTTGGAATTTTGTAAGGCCATGTTTGGTTGTAGCAATGATCATGGATCCCTCTGGCTAGAGACGGTGGACGTTCTTGATGCTAGGACACCCCTACACAATGACAAGTCGTCCCTCATCCCCCATAACCTTCATATGGTCCTTGAGATGTTCACTTATCTGACATTACGATTACATCAGCCTAGAAACAAACTCTGTTTTACAAAGAATCATATGGGTTTTTTGCATGTTTCTAATATCTATTGAATGTTCTGGGATCATAATTGCCATGTGTACCTATCAGCCTGCAACAGGAATCAGCACAGTCAAGTTAGGATTATTCATGAAGGGTTAATTTACAAAATGACTGACTTCAAAGAGGCAGACAGGTGTGTGGAAGCCAGATAGGACATGACAGACACCGGGCCTGGCAGCAGCACAGCTGTCACCACCACTATATCCAAGATGTGAAGGGAGGCGAGACTGCTGGAACCTGAAAGGAGAGAGCATGTTGCAGGGTGGGCAGAGTATCACAGAGACCATTAGTTTCCTAGGGCTACTGTAACAAGTTCCTGCAACCATAGTGGCTTTAAACAACAGAAATTTATACTCACAGTTCTGGAGGCCAGAAGTCTGAAATCATAGTTTTGGCAAGGCCACTGTCCCTCTGAAGGCCTTGGGGGAGAATCCCTCCTTGCCTCTTCCAGCTTCTGGTGGCTCCCAGTGTTCCTTGATTTGTGGCTGCATAACTCCAATCTCTGCCTCTGTCATTACATGGCCTTCCTCTTCTCTGTGTCTTCTCTTCTGTCTCTTACAAAGACTCTTGACACTGGATTTAGGAATCACCTAGATAATCCAGGAAAGATCCTTTCTCCAAATAAAGTCACATTCACAGGTTTCAGGAGTTAGGATGTGGACACATCTTTTGGGGGTCCTCATTCAACCCACCATAGCCAATCAAGAGCAGCAGTGACCTTAGACAGGGAGGTAAGTAGAAAAACAAATACTCCAGTTTCTCTTTCCTGCCTCACTCCATCTCCTACCAGGGCTTTCACTGGCCAAAACCAACAAGAAACTAGACGGCATGAGTGTAGTTGGTGGGTCAGGCTCTCAGGGCCAAGCACAGGGTAGAGCAGTGGGGAATAGATCTGGAGGGGCAAACAAAACATAGCAGAGCACCATGTCAATCAAGGGAAGATTGGACTCTGTTTATTTGGAACTACAGTAGGAGAGAAAATCAAATGGCAACAGTACTGGGGGTATTCAAGCCAATAATGTAACCTATCTCTATCAGTCTGCTTTGTAGTTGCATGTTCACAGGGAATGACTGCTTCATTTTATCTTCTAGTTGGGGGTTGGGGTCTGTGCAAGCGTATATATTCTTGTATTAGAAATTCACTTGTGGCATCTTATGGTTTAATGCTATGAAACTGTGATGACGTAGGTTGGTTATATTTTCTATGAATGCTTAAAGTGGTGTTGAAAAATATTTATTGTAAGAAGAGGGCATTGAGTTGCATGAAGTTAAGAACTACAAGGTGTCAGAGACTCATAGTGCCTACACATAAAGTGCAATAAATAGTGCCTATTGTTTTTAGGGTTGTTACCATTTTTCATCACCTCCAAGCACAATCAGGTTGGGGACCCTGGAGACCAGTCCTGCTGTGAGTCACCAGTGCTGAGTCAGAGGGAGGAGAGGTTTCAGCCTGGAGCCAGTTCCCCTGTGGGTGGTGTAACGCAACCATGTGTCCCAAGAAACCCAGCCCTGACACAGCCAGCCCCTCCCCCTGAGCAAGATGGCTCCAGAGGAAGGGACTTTTTGAGCCCTGGAAGCCCCTTATGAGCCCCCTACTAGGTGCCCTTGCAGGGCTCCCTCTGAGCACACCAACATCCTGGGCTTTCTTTCGAAGCAGGAGGCCTGGCCAGGCCTGGCTCCAAAGCTGCAAACCAGACAAGCCCACCAAGCTGACATCAGCAGATTGGCCAGGCTGGGAATGGGTGGGGTTGGTCTGGGAGCCAGGCCTTCTCACATCCCACACCCTACATAAACCGGGGGAAGAAAGAGGTAAGAGAAGAGGGAGGAGGGAAAGGAAGGAGGAGAAAGGCAGGCCTGGACAGGGAGTGAGCCTGTTGGAAGTCTGACTCAGGCTGGTCAGGACAGCTGTAGAGAGCAGGAGTGGGGCACCATGTTACCTCCCTGCTTGAAATTTGGCATTCAAGATCCTTGCCTACATGTCAACCCTCATCTCAGGCTATTCCCTGCCATGTGCAGGACACTCTCACAGATGACTTATAGATCCCTCCAAAGCCCAGGCTAATCCATGCCTGTGGGTATACAACTCTCTACCTGAACTGCCTTTCCTTGGGTCATCTAGCTCAAGGTGCCCTTGAAAATATCACCTTCTCCCTGAAGTATTTCCCCAATCTTGACATAATGACTCTTGTCTCTGTGCTAAAATCTACAGGTGTCTAAAGTAGACTAGAATGGCCATTTATTGATTTAGTATAGTGTTGGCAAACTTTAGTGTGCATCAGAATTACCCAGAAGCCTTGTTAAACATGGACTGCTGATCTCAGAGTTTCTGACTCTGGTCTGGGGCAGTGTCAGAGGAAGTAATGGAGAGGTTGTCCCCTCTATTGGAGAATGTTAGAGCACACATAGAAGCTTTTGCTAAGTTCACCCAGCAAGCCTTAAATGAAGGCCAACAAAACCTGCTATGACTGAGCACTGAAATGTCTCTAATAAGAAAAGCTGTCCGCCAAAATAAAATGACCTTGGAAATACTATTCCCCGTAAGGAGGCACCTGTGCCTGTTATCCAAACAGAGTTGTGTATCATGCCTGGTGAGTTTGCTAATGTGTCTGTCATCTATATTAAATCACATGAGGACACAAGTGAATACCCTGAGTAATCCAACTCCCAGCCTAGGGGACTTATAAATCGGTGGTTTGTATCATGGGGATCTTAGTGGAAAAGACTGTTATTTATTTTAGGAATCATTATCTTAAGCTGTGTTTTCTCTTACATGTGTCTATACTGTTGCTTTGGCATCTGCTTCCAGTGCAGTCAAATAGCCACTAAATTAGCCACATTGAAGCTGGGGAAACCCCTTGCTAACCACTCAGGGCACATTGCAAAAGAGGAGAACAAATAAATTTGTAAGGTGGGACCAAGAATTTTTCACTTCTAATAAGTGATGTTGCTGGTCCAGGGATCACACTTTGAGAACCGCTGGTTTAGTGCAAGAAATTATCATTCCTGGGTGTGACCAGTCTTTATTTATTCATTCATTCATTGAACGTCAACTGCAGACCTGTTCTGTGCCAGATATGGCCCAGCTGTTGAGTATTCAATGATAAGCAAAGCAGGCATAGAACGTACTCCCATGGAGCTTCCAGTTAACTGGGTGAGACACATACTAAGCAAATAAACATACCATTAAGTATATAATAACACATTGTAATAAATACTCCAAAGGAAATGAAAAAGAATAATACCAAGAGCCTATTTCAGATTGGGTGGTCAGGTAAGGCCTTTTCGGGAAAAGAGACATATATACAGGCATATGTCAAACAAACTCCTATAGAGTGCACTCATTGCACTGTATTGTTATCTATTTTTAAGTTGTCCAGCTAACCACTAGACTGTGTGCTCTCTGAAAGCCAGAATCTTGTCTTATTGACATTTGTGCTTTCAGCATGCTACAGAGAGCAGGGCCTAGGTAGCTAATGTAAGAAAGGATGGAAAGATAGAGGTATCATTGGAAATATGAACAAATAAATGAATAAAATGTCAGGTGCATGCATTCATGCATGAGTACATGGATGGATGGATGGATAGACGGGTGACCATCTCTGGCAGCCACATACGGAGCCAGGATTCTTGGTGATACAAGTGAGACATGAGTGGAAACTGAGAGAAACTTAGCTGACTCCTTTACTATATTACCAAGCCTTGTCCATCATTTAGTGACCACCAATGGCCCCTTCTCCCCAAAGCTTCCTTGATACCATCATTAAGTCCCACTCCCCACATGAGGGAGTTGCTGCCACCTCTTGCATTCCCACACAAACCACATTTACTCCAACACACACAATTGTCTTATGCTTGCCACCTACTAACCCCTGTGTGCAAATTTCTCAGGAGGAGCCTACTCTCTATATCAGTCTTAGAAGGCAAAAGGGGTGGGAGAAGAAAGAAGAGAAAGTTTTTCTCCTACCCCTGAGCCAAAGAAGGAACAGAGTTTAGAGGGTGGTGAGGAGATTCTTGCTCTGATAATTCATCACATGACTTCAAAAAAGCACTTTAAATGACACATTTCCTCTAAATATATGGGTTAGGCTCCTAGGAGGAACATAGTTTAGAGACTCAAATTGAATCAAATAAGGAGGAGAAAAACACCCAGGGTCCGTCTGGGGTGTTTAAAAATGGAGAGTGAAAAGAAAAGTTTGTATAAACCAATCCCTCCCCTTTGAAGACTCTGCACCTGGCGATGAAAGCTCAAATGGTTTTGCATGCTTCAGACTTCCATACACTTGTTTCCAGTCTCAGTGAAGCTCTTTGCCACCCAGCTCAGCCCTCCTATGCCAAAGAAACTTGAATTCAAAAGAGAATTTCTGAAAGATTTAGATATGGGAGAAGAGCCCTTCTCCATTCAAAAGAGGGCAGAATGAAGAAACCGGGACATCAAACTCCCTAGAGATTGACATAAAATATTTCTCAATTGTGAAGGATCTGAACAGACAACTCTCAAAAGAGGGCAAGAGATTAACAAATGTGGGCATGAATATCTAACCCCACTATTAGCCAAATAAGTGTAAAGAAAGCACATACACACACACACATTTTAAACTATAATACTCTATGTGAGCCAGGATGTCCTGAAATGGTCTCTAGTGGGACTGTAATTGGTACATTTCTGAAATCTTTGGGCAGAAGGTCTCAAGTGTCTATAACATGTTCATGCTCTTTTCTCCCACCTAAAAAAGAAGAGGTTGTAATTTGAGATCAGTTTATTCTCAATTCTAATCATCTATCCTAAAGGAATCACTTGAAATACAAAAACAAACAATAGCAAAAGAACACAAATCACAAAGATTTCATGCCTGTGTTATATGCAATAGTGAAAGACTGGAAACAGCCTGAAAGTCCAGCAGCTAAAGAATGGTTGTTGGTTAGACATTAATAGCATACTACTTATCCATGCCTAATGATGTGCTCTGCAGGGTTCTTACTTGGGGAATGGGCTAGCAGCAATATTATCTCAGGTGCAGACTACAGGGCCTTCAGGAGAGCACTCTGATTGAGTCCCTCATGTCCAAAACCTGGTTCTCAGCAACTCAGGGTCAGAACTTGGCTTTTCTCGGTGTACCAGGTACAAGCAGACTCTTGGTGACAGACTTTCACTAATACCACCTAAGGCTGATGCAGCCATCAAAGGCCATTTTATTAGGCCACAGTGGATGACATCCCTTTCAAAACAGCTGACTCTGTGTACCCACTACCCAAGATCTGTTCCTCAGCTGATATTGGGATAGATCGGAAGAAAAATCAGGTTTCTTGGTGAACTGCATATTTGAATAAAAGGAAATGGATAGTCCTGGGTATTTTTTCAAACCGTGGCGAGACTTGATGAATTGTCCTGATGGGCAATTTCTCCAGTGACTGAAATGCTTCTTTCTCTCCCCTGGAAATCAGAGGCTGCTTGGTGAGCAGTCTGCTTTCTTGCACCTACCTTTCCATGCTCCCTGCTTCTCTTTTCATTAATGCAGTTCCATCCTCAGCACAGATGACTGACCAGTCCACGGGTGGCACAAGCTGGCATCATTGTCCCTTCTCTGGGCATACCAGAGACAAGACTTGGGATTGTGCTAGTTATCAATCTATTGCCTCTCAACTTCAAATTCAATCTTCATTGTCTGCTCTGCAAAAATGTAGTGGACCATGTCAAAATTTTCCTTTGCCAGCTGGCAGATGTTAAGTTTTGTCAGTAGAGGGCACTGGAATGATATTGTAGAAGGGATTTTCCTTCCTGATTCCAGTGTGCTCTGCTCAGCAGGCCCCTGTGGCATGTGGCACCTGGCTTCTATGGCCTGGACAACTTCTCCAGTGTCCAGATTCTGCACTGTAGGTAACTTCTCCAGTATCAGTTTCCTACAGGACATATGGTTTCTTTTGCATCCATCTCCTTCAGGACATGGTGGCCAGCAATCACCCAAAGGCCAGCAGCTTCCCCTGGCACTTCCACAACAGGTGGTTTTGTAGAGGAGTAACTCCAGTGAACACATCCCAAGCACCTAGAGGCTGGATTTCCAGCATGTTCTACCAGTGCAGCACCATGGTGACTCCTCTGCCATCCAGTGAGCACCCTCTCCAACAAGGTCTGGATCTCAGCCATGGAGGTGGGCTCAGGGGGCCCTGCCTTGGATGCTCTATCTCAACCCTAGGGGAAGCAGCTGCCGAATTATAGCTGACGTCCTTATACTCTTTAAGTCCTCTGGGCCTTGGGAGACTCCCCAGTATCCTAATAATCCTGATAATTGATGTTGTCTCTCTCTCTTTTTCTTTCAGTTTAAACTTGTTGAAGTGTTTTTGTAACATACAACCAAGAGACTTAACTAATACAGTCTGACCCTGAGAGATACTGCACTTCCTCCTGTCATATATTAATTTCATTAGAACATTTAGAGTTTAAGGGGTGTCCTCTTTTGAGACAATGTTATTTATAAGAGTGAAAATGAGAAACAACTAAAAGTCTAAAATAGATATGGCTTGAAGATTATTAATGTGTTCGTTTCTTTTGTCTTTTCCCTCTTCAGCACAGATCATGTGGGCTGGTTATTCTCCACTTGCCCCTTCAAATCCGTTGTCCATCCTTTTCTACTTGCTCTGTGCACTGGGAGGTTAACCTCTGCAGAATACTTATTATTCTGTCTTCCAGTTCAGTTCTACTAATGGCAGGCACTAGAAAAAGATCAGAGGGTGGAGATAGATGTCAGAGTGATTAGTCCCCTAGTGCCCTCTAGGCCAGACCACAGGAGGCAATTGCTCCACCTAAATTCCTGGTGGGCAGTCTCTCCCACAGCTACCCTTTTTGCTGTTGCTCCTATAGGACTGTTGTGGTAGGTAGTGCCCTCCCACATCTCATCCTGGGTGCTTTGCCATTTCTTGTTTGTTACCTTAGGCTTGCTGGCACCTTTGTAAATAGTCCCTTCATTAAACTCTTTGTGATCACATTGAGTAATGTAGCTGGTTCAGCATCCATGACAAGGTGGGAGGAGCAGGGGTTAGAACTTGTTACAGAAGGGATGCAAAGATAAAGACCGAAATGTCTGACATGTGGAACAGGATCATGTAGAAAGATAAAAGCCTTAAAGGTAGGCAATCTAAATTATTTCTTCAGATTATTCTTTAGTTAGACCCACTGTTCATTTGCGCTATAAAGCGAGTGGGAAGTTGTGCATGAGACTAGATAAGCTAGAGACAAAGAACACAGAAATTACAGGTTTTTCTATGTAATCCCCACTGAAGTGTGATATAAATCTATGACCCCCTACAGGGACATGGCTAACCAAAGTATAGAAGGGTAGGATGAACTATTAATGATGATTACAGCAAATTTTAATCAGTAAGAGCTACAGCGTACTGCCAAGTGGAAAGGTAAAGCATGAAACTTACAGTTGTCATGATCTCAACTATGTTAAATATGTACATGTATATGCATAGAAAAAAATAAAACACTTGTCAGGAATTCATTGAAATGTTCAAAGAGTGTGCCTTTAGGAGGTGGGATTAGGAGTGATACTTATTTTGATTCCTTTATATTTTTCTTCATTTTCTGCAGTTTTTTCTACAATGAGCATGAATTACTTTTTCAGCCAGAGTTTTGTTTTTTTAAGAGAACACATACATCATGCTCTGCTCATATTCTCAGGAACAAACCAGTCTGACCCTGGCAAGTCCTAGCCAAGGAATCTGCCTCCAGATATGCCTGATTAGTGTCAAAAAACCTCAGCAAACAACTCTTCAAGTTAACTCTTTCTTCCAAAAAGAGGAGGAGGTGGTGAGGTGAGGACCCTTGTGATGAAATCTACCTGTAGAAGTAGGGTTGCTACAATGGATCCAGTTGTTCTGAGCGCCTACTGTAGAGATATGGGGAGTTCTTAGTCTTCCAGTCAGGGTTAGGTTGGGCCACCTGTAGTGGGCTGCTGGAAAATAAGTTGAGTCAGAACTAGCCCTGTCCTTGGGAAACAAACATGGGACTTTACCACCAGTGACATATACAAAGTATGAATGGTGCCTGGGAGAGTAGAAACACAATAGGACCAGCCTAATCAGGACTAGATGGAGACGTGCAAGTTGATGTCCCTCTTCTGACCAGGTGAGTGTGGTCCTGCTTTTGGGCCTTTGGATTGGCCCTTCCTTCTACTTGAAAGGTTACCTCCCTAATTCTATCTCTGTCTACCTGATTCCTGCTCTGCCTTACCTTTGGGGAATTTAGGTAGAATAGCTAAAAGTCTTTGTCTTGGTGGATTCAGGCATTGGGTATGCACCCCATCTGTTCCTGCCCTCTGAAGAACACAGACAGGCACCCCCTGCTGGGGGGTACATCACACATAAGATTTTCTCCTCCATTCGGGATCAGGGAAATATGCTTAAAGGCAGTGATGGTATTTCCATATTTTGTTTTGTTTTGCTGTTGTAAGGGAGGATAAATGACATTCTATTTACCCTTCTGAATTCTTAGCTGAGACCCCTGTAATAAAAGACAGATTAACAAGAGAAAAACGAACCACAGCTTATTAACATGTGTACCTCATGCATACTTGGGAGATAGCCAGGGAAAAATGAATGACTCCCTGCCTTAGAATTCAGGATTAAAAACCATCTTAATAGGGAAAGGGAAGAGGGAATGTAGGCCTCTTAGGGGATCAGAAATGGTTTTTTGGAAAGCTAAATAGGCCCTTAGAAAAACAGATGGGGGGTATAAAATAGTTTGTGACAAAGTTTGTCTGGGTGTCGTGTCAACTTCTAGTCTCCTTTCCTGTGATAAGAGTCAGCCCCCTCTGTGGGTGACACCTCTGGGGAAGGGATCTATGACAAAAGAGTTCCTTTTGGAGGATCTATTTTTAGGCAGACAAGGGGAATTCAGAAAACACCTTCCTTGCATGTGCTGTGTTTCAAGTGCCTACAGCTGGAAGTAATCAATATACCAAAGCAGCATATTTTGGGGTGGTCTATTTGGCTACCCTTTATTATAGTTATTGATATTGTTGTTTTTGGTTTCCTTCACCTTAGTTACCCTGACCTGGGCTAGTCTCTCTCCACCCATCACAAACCAAGTCTGTGGGAAGAGCCCTCCCTGGGACCTCTCCAAGGTCGCTGGCTGAGGCCCTGCCTACTTACAATCTCACTGTGGCCTGTGAACGGCCCCACCCATGGACCGGTGCCCAGGCCCAGGCCCAGGCCCAGACAGGGATGTCACCTGTTGCAAGGGGAAGAGATTGCAAAACCAGACCACCTGCTTGGCCTCGAGGTGTCCTGGTCCTGACTTCACTGCTTGCTGATGGGTCAGGCTGCCATGAACCCTCCCTGCACTCTTCCCTCAACCAGTGTTAAGGATCAAGAGGAAGAAGCTGAAAGTTGTACAAAGCCCTGGGCTCTAGGCTGGCCATTTACCCAGTCTGGTGCAGAGGTGATGTCTCTGGGAGGGTAACAGGAAATATCCCCTTCCCCTCTGAACCCTGCTCATTCACCTCTTCCCAGCCATACACATTATGCTACCCAGTGGTGGCAAACCTAGGCAGGAAGGACCACAGTGATGGCCTCCTTACCTTTCCTTGCTTTCTGATGACATACGTATAGTCTTACCTGGTTAAGCAGTTATTGCTAGGTGAGGGCAAGGAAAATAGAGAAGACACTTGTGGCCTCTACCAATCTTCCCTTCCTATTCTGTCTGCCTGTCGTGGCCTGGCCACCACTAGGTCAGCCTTTGGCCAAGTCACCACACAGAAATATGTTGTGGTTCTATTTACATTCTTGTCAGGAAGTGTGCTTCTTTTGAGAGCTTCTAAACAATAATGTGCATAAAGTTCACCTGGGGATCTTGTTGAAATGCAGGTTCTGAGTTGGTGGTTGTAAGGTGGAGCCTGAGATTCTGCCTTTCTTATAAGCTCCTGATACTGCAAGGATGTAAGGGACCCAGTCTTATATGCTAGGTTTAGTGAGATATTGCCTGATCTGTGAAGATTATCACAACTCCTGTTATAATTAATCACTGGGTTCTGTCATATCCCCAGCACCTCTCAGATCTCGACATATCTGCTGACACAATTTGACTCATCTGTCTTCCTGTCTGCTGGGACAAGTAATCTTTGTAGCCCTAATACGTAGCATGTTGGATGCCCAACAATTTTTAAATAAATTAATTAACACATTAATGGCTTTTGAAGGCAATTTACAAAAGGTGTATGTTGTCAATAACTAAGACAGTGTTTCCCAAACTGTATTCCTTGGGACACCAGTTCTGGGGTGGGTGTTAATAGATATTTGTCAAATAATGGAGGGAGAAGTGGGAAGTTTCTTTATTCACTTAATCTTGAAAATGCTGCATTAAAAATAGACATCTGAAGAACTTCCCAAAGCCTTTAATAAACTCATAGTCATTCCCAGTACCCAAAGGAGGGACCCAGTAGGCAGCATGGGCCTCACTTATTTGGCCAAGGAGAACTTTCCTGAGAAGCATCTTATAAGGCTAGTGTGCTGAGGAATATAGGGGACAGTCATCACTCTGGGTAGTCATCCAAGGACTGCAGATAAAAGTTATGTCACAAAGGAGATGTCGAGAGAGATAGCTATCTAAGATGTGAGAATAAAAGAGAGACCTCCTTTTCTGTTCTCCTTGCACACTGAGTCATCAGACTTTAAAGGTCTTATCAGCCACCGTGGGGCTATCCTTGCTCTTCTGGATTCCTCAGGGAGGGAACACAAGGAGAATTCTGACACCTTCTTCCCTCTCTCTGTAATGGCTGAGAGAGGGAGGCCAGGAAACCTAAAGAAAAGAGCCTGGAGGACTGCTTGGATCTCAATCCACTAAAAGAAAGGACAGAGATCATATATAATGAAGATCAGAGCAGAAATAAATAAAATTGAGAAGAATAAAACAATAGAATTAATGAAACCAGGAGCTGGTTCTTTGGAAAATAACAAAATAGATAAACCTCTAGCCAGACTTATCAAGAAAAAGAGTGTACACACATAAACAGAATCAGAAATGAGAAAGGAAAAATTACTATGGACACCACAGAAATACAAAGAATTATTAGAAAATACTATGAAAAATTACTTGCTAACAAACTGGATAACATAGAAGAAATGGACAACTTTTTAGAAAAATACAACCTTCCATGACTGACCCAGGAAGAAACAGAAATTCTGAACAGACCAATTACCAGCAACAATATTGAATTGGTAATCAAAACTACCTAAGAACAAAACTCCCGGACCAGATGACTTCACCACTGAATTTTATCAAACATTTAGTGAAGACCTAATACCCATACTCCTTAAAGTTTTCCAAAAAGTAGAAGAGGAGGGAATACTTCCAAACTCATTTTATGAAGCCAGCATCACTTTAATATGAAAACCAGGCAAAGACACAACAAAAAAGAAAATTATAAATAGCCCTGATAAACATAGATGCAAAAATACTCAACAAAATATTAGCAAACCGAATTCAAAAATATATCAAAAAGATCATCCATCATGATCAAGTGGGATTCATTCCAGGGATGCAAGGATGGTGCAATATTCGAAAATCCATCAACATCATCCACCACATCAACAAAAAGGACAAAAATTACATGATCATCTCCATATGATTGCTGAAAAAACATTTGACAAAATTCAACAACAATTCATGATAAAAATTCTCAACAAAATGGGTGTAGAGGGCAAGTACCTCAACATAATAAAGGCCATATATGACAAACTCAAAGCCAACATTATACTTAACAGTGAGAAGCCAAAAGGTTTTCGTTTAAGATTGGGAACAAGACAAAGATGCCCACTCTCACCACTTTTATTCAACACAGTACTGGAGGTCCTAGCCAGAGGAGTCAGACAACACAAAGAAATAACAGGCATCTAGATTGGTAAGGAAAAAGTTAAACAGTCACTGTTTCCAGATGACATGATACTGTACATAAAAAAAACCCTAAAGAAGCCTCCCAAAACTACTAGAACTAATAATTGAACTCAGCAAAGTTGCAGGATACAAAATTAATACACAGAAATCCGTTGCATTCCTATATACTAATGATGAACTAGCAGAAAGAGAAATCAGGAAAACAATTCCATTTACAATTGCATCAAAAAGAATAAAATACCTAGAAATAAACCTAACCAGGGAGGTGAAAGACCTATACCCTGAAAACTATAAAATACTCATGAGAGAAATTAAATAAGACACCAATAAATGGAAATACATCCCATGCTCATGGATAGGAAGAATTAATATTGTCAGAATGGCCATCCAGCCTAACATGTCCATCACCCCAGAAAAGACAGATTCAATGCTATCCCTATCAAAATACCAATGGCATTCTTCAACAAACTAGAGCAAATAGTTCTAAAATTCATATGGAACCACAAAAGACCCTGAATAGCCAAAGCAATCATGAGAAGGAAGAATAAAGCTGGGGGGTATTACACTCCCCGACTTCAAGCTCTACTACAAAGCCACAGTAATCAAGATAATTTGGTACTGGCACAAGAAGAGATCCATAGATCAATAGAATAGACTAGAGAGCCCAGATATAAACCCAAGCATATATAGTGAATTAATATATGATAAAGGAGTCATGCATATACCATGGGGAAATGACAGCCTCTTCAACAACTGGTGTTGGCAAAACTGGACAGCTACATGTAAGAGAATGAAATTGGATTACTGTCTAACTCCATACACAAAAGAAAACTAGAAATGGATCAAAGACCTGAATGTAAGTCATGAAACCATTAAACTCTTAGAAGAAAACATAGGCAAAATCTCTTGAATATAAACATGAGCAACTTTTTCCTGAACACATCTCCTCAGGAGAGGGAAACAAAAACAAAAATGAACAAGTGGGACTATATCAAACTAAAAAGCTCTGTACAGCAAAGGACACCATCAGCAGAACAAAAGTCATCCTAGGTATGGGAGAATATATTCATAAATGACATATCTGACAAGGGGTTAACATCCAAAATATATAAAGAGCTCATATGCCTCAATACCCAAAAGGCAAATAGCCCCATTAAGAAATGGGTGGAGGATCTGAACAGACACTTCTCCAAAGAAGAAATTCAGATGGCCAACCGGCACATAAAAAGATGCTCCATATTGCTAATTATTAGGGAAATGCAAGTTAAAACCACAATAAGATATCACCTCACACCAGTTAAGATGGCCAACATCCAAAAGACAAGTAGCAACAAATGCTGGCGAGGATGCAGAGAAAGAAGAACCCTCCTACACTGTTGGTGGGAATATAAATTAGTTCAACCATTGTGGAAAGCAGTATGGAGGTTCCTCAAAAAACTCAAAATAGAAATACCATTTGACCCAGGAATTCCACTCCTAGGAATTTACCCAAAGAAAACAAGATCCCAGATTCAAAAAGACATATGCACCCCTAAGTTTACTGCAGCACTATTTACAATAGCCAAGATATGGAAGCAACCTAAGTGTCTGTCCATCAGAAGATGAATGGATAAAGATGTGGTACATATACACAATGGAATAATATTCAGTCATAAGAGGAAAATAAATCCTACCATTTGCAAAAACATCGTTGGAGCTGGAGGGTATTATGCTCAGTGAAATAAGCCAGGCAGAGAAAGACAAGTACCAAATGATTTCACTCATTTGTGGAGTGCAACAACGAAGCAAAACTAACAAGCAAAACAGCAGCAGACTCACAGACACCAAGAGACTAGTGGTTACCAAAGGGAAGGGGGTGGGAGTGGGAGTGGTGTGGAGGGAGAGAGAAGGGGATTAAGGGGCATTATAATTAGCACGTGTAATGTAGAGGGGTCACAGGGAAGGCCGTATAGCACAGAGAAGACAAGTAGTGACTCTAGCATCTTACTACCCTGATCAACTGCAGTGGGGTTTGGGGCAGGGACTTGATAATGTGGGTGAATGTAGTAACCACAATGTTACTCATGTGAAACCTTCATAAGATTGTATATCAATGATACCTTAATAAAAAAAAATACATGATCACAAAACTGCCTACTGCTTTCAAGAACACTCACAAACAGAATGATTCATGGATCTTAGTCATTGCACAAACTTTGGACTCTTATGAATTAGGCACCACTGCCACCTGATGGTACTAACTCAAAATTAAGGCATACTTCGGGGTTGGGTTTTTTTAATGCAATTTACATACTAAGAAATGCAAAAGATCTTTAATGTTTAATTTGATGGATTTTGACAACTGTATATATATCAGTGTATTCACCGCTGTAAACAATATATAGAACATGTCCATCACCCCAGAAACTTCCCTCCAGCCCTTTCCAGGAAATCCTCCCCACACCCTACCTAAAATCAACCACTGATCTATTTCTGGTACTATAAGTAAGCTTTGCCTTTTGTAGAAATTCATATACATGGAATTATACAGTGTGTACTCTTTTGCATTTGCCTTCTTTAGGGAATTATAATTTTTTGAGAATCATCCATGTTGTAGTATGTATCAGTTGTTAATTCATTTTTATTGTTGAGTAATATTCCACTGTATGGATGTTTCACAATTTATTGGCCAAGTGATGGACATTTGGGGTGTTTCCACTTTTTGGCAAATAAAGCTGCTATGAATATTCATGTAAAAGCCTTTACATGGACATGTTTTTATTTATCTTGGGTGGAATTGCTGGGTCTTAAGGCATATGTTATGTACCATCTACATACATACAGAGAAACTGCCAAAACAATTCTCTAAAGCAGTTGTATCAATCTACATCTCAACCAGCAGTTATTTATATCAATAATAGAAAGATGAGCTTTACGATTAGCACACATAATGTAGGGGGCAGGGCATGGGGAAGGCAGTATAACACAGAGAAGACAAGTAGTGACTCTCTAGCATCTCACTACGCTGATGGACAGTGACTGTAATGGGGTATGTGGTGGGGACTTGATATTGGGGGGAATCTAGTAACCACAATGTTGCCCATGTAATTGTATATTAATGATACCAAAATAAAATAAAATAAAGATGAGCTAACCGAGTTTATTTAAGTGGGAAAAAAGACTTGAACAGACACTTGATGATATGCAAAAAGCCATAAAGCACATGAAAAGTGTCCAGCATCACTAGTCTTTAGGGAAATGCAAATTAAAACCGCAAATAGATATCATTTTACACTCACTAGAATACCAAAGCAAGATGTCAAAGATATAGAGAAGCTGGACACCACTGGTTATCACACAGACACATGCACAATGATGAGTGGCTACGGCTCTCAGAGCCACCAGCTCAATTCCTTTACGAAAGAAGGATTCAGTGTGGGATTTTCACATTCCCACATAGACTGGTGTTGGTCAAACCTAGAACTTGAGAAGTCAGAAGACAAACCTGATGTTTTCCATCAGGTGGGTGGGGTCACTGAGGGTGCCTGAAACATAAATAAGGGCAGGCCCTTGTAATGGTTCTTTATCTCATGCTATAGACTGAATGTTTGTGTCCCCCTGCTAAATTCATATGTTGAAACCTAATCCCCAATATGATACTACTGGAGGTGGAGGCTTTGGGAGGTGATTAGGTCATAAGAGCTGAGCCCTCATAAATGGGATTAGTGCCCTTATAAAATAGATTCAGACACTGAATCTATTGGTGCCTTGATCTTGGACTTTCCAGCCTACAGAACTATAGGAAATCAATTTCTATTGTTTATAAGCTACCCAGTCTAAGGTATTTTGGGTATAGCAGGCTAAGCAGACTAATACACTTCAGTTTCTTACTCAGAAGGCAAGGTGTATTAGCAGAAGTTGCCCCCTGACCCTTCTAAGGGATGTAAGAGCACCTGAAGTCAAAGCAAATTAAAGCTGGATCATGGGTCCAGGGTAGAGTTGTGCAGGCTTTCATGGAACCCTTGGGACTACCCAGAATGTGGGTTGCTGTAGCTTTGCTGCCGCAGTCCCCTCTCCTCTCCTCTTCCTCCATCTGCTTCTACTCTCCTCTCTCTTTTCATAGCAGCACCGTTTATTAAGTTTTATCATGAACCAGACTCTTAATAGATATTTTTATGAATACAACAACCCTGCAAGGTAGGCTATATTATTCCCATTTCACAGATGGTGGAATTTGGGCTCCTCAGATTGAGGAACTTGCTCAAGGTCATATGGCTAGTGGATCCATTTCTGTGGCTGCTAGAACAAATGACCACAACCTTAGAGGCTTAAAACAACACAGATTTATCTTAAGAGTTGTGGACGTCAGAAGTCTAAAATGGGCCAGCAGGGCTGTGTTCCTTCTGGAGGCTCTAGAGGAGAATCTGTTTCTTGCCTTTTTCAGCTTCTGGGACTGCCTGCATTCCCTGGCTCATGACCCTGCATCACTCCATTGTCACCCATCTTCTCTGATTCTGACTCTCCTGCCTCCCTTTTACAAGGACACTTGTGATTACATTAATCCCACCCTGATAATTCAAGATAAATATCTCATCTTAAAACCCTAACTTAATCACATCTGCAAAGTCCCTTGTGCCATGCAAGATAACATAGTCACAGGTTCTGGGGATTAGCAGGTGAATATCCCTTGGGGGTAGGAGGCATTATTCTGCTTACTACAGCTGTGAGTAGTCAAGCCAGGATTCAATTCCAGTCTGTCTTTTTCCTAAATCTGTGATCTTTCTAAAGCTACACTGACCCTTCTTCTCCTCCTCTCCCTAGGGCAGCCCTGGATCCTCAACAGAACAGCATCCCAGAGAGAAAGAGATGGCAGAAGACCCTAGGGCTGGACACCTATGGATGAGTAACTCTTCCAAGGACCCCTCATGGAGCTGGGAAGGAAGAGGGGGACAGAAGACTCCATGGTGGCCAGACCACACTCACACAGAGTGAACACTGCAGCCTTCAGGTCCAGGCAGGAGAAATTCACTGGGGAGGGGGCAGTACAATCCCTGAGGCCTCTGCTGTCAGCACACCATGGCACAGGGCACTAGCAGCAACTCATCTTTCCCTCTACCTCTGATAGGCAAACAGCCAAAGGCCACTGAAGCTCCTGCCCCCTAGAAACAGGCTACCTGCTTCCAGTCCCAGCTATATGACATGATCAAGATACTCATCACTCAGCACCTCAGTTGCCTCATCTGTAAAATGGAGTTACTTATACTTATCTCATAAAAATTAAATGAGTTAATAAATGGAAAGGACT
Organism: Smutsia gigantea; assembly: GCA_032199065.1. NCBI lineage: Eukaryota > Metazoa > Chordata > Mammalia > Pholidota > Manidae > Smutsia > Smutsia gigantea. Next base: position 364,822 of record JAVSCE010018380.1, read on the forward strand.
TAGAGCAGTGCCTGGCACAACAGAGGTTATAAATCTTGAGAGAAGGGAATAGGTTGGAGGGGGATGGGGGGAGTCTTTTAGGGCCTAAATTTAGCCTGGCTGGTGGTTGTGTCTGGGAAAGCATCAACTGGGGACACAGACCTCATGTGCTAACCTATCCATGCTGCAGAGCATGTGTGTCAGCACCTCCCATATTCTACCTGGACCCCTGGATTGATGGCCTTCTGGAGGGTCCCACGTGCAGTGACCTTAGCCAGGCCCAATTGCAAGGAGGTTCCCTCCACCTGTGATCCACATCTGGCTATTTTGGAGACTTTCTGCCAAGGCTAAACTACAGAAAATTTTTCAGAAGATGCACTTCAAATGGCGTGTTTCCTTCTCCCCTGCCATTTCAGTTACTGGGCCAAGGCTGCACTGCTGAATGCATGCATTTGAAACCAGAATCTCAGGTGGGTGGAGAAATCTGGTAAAATTTTGAGATTTAAGGTCAGATAGATTGAATGCCAACTCTACCACTTATAAGACTTAAGGCTTTGGGCATGCCATTTAATCTTTCTGAGCCTTAGTTTCTCACCTGCAAAATGGATTATAGCAACTACCTCACAGGGTTTTTAAGAGATTGTGTAACAAAGATTTTTGGCACAGTGTTTGGGCATATGGTAAGAAACTCCCAACATATGGTGGCCATTCCTCTGGCCTAAGTGGTCAAACTGCATGATTTTAACACACCAGCACCCAGTGACATGGAATGACAAGCCTTTAGGCATATGATGGCTACTTCTTCTGGGGCCAGGTAGACCTCTGGGGAGGTTGACAGTGTCTACTCCATGATGTCTGGCCTTGTCTGAGTAGGGCAGGATTGAACAGCTATCAAAGTTCCTAGATCTGGGAGACTCTGCAAGGCAGCAAGGAAGGAAGAGCAGGGAACCCAGGGATCAGGTCTGCCAAGGGCATCTGGATGACAGTGGTGCTGTCCGCGTGATGGGGGAATGGGGAGGTAGGACATCTCTGGGTGGGGAGGAGATGGTTAGTTGACTTTTGGACATATGAGTGCGGGGTCCATGGATATCTCTGTCACTATTTTTATCACTGCCCTGACCATAGCATTTTATAAATACCTGCTCAAGTGGCCACATGTTATTTCACCTCCCCACCACTCATGAGCTGTAAGCTCCCTGAGCATAGGGTCCATTTTCCACTCACCTCTATGGTCTCAGGGCCTGGCACAGTGACTGATGCCCAACAATAGTGCTCAGAAAGTGTTGAGTGGCAGGGTGGGTACAATCTCCCCTTAAAGTAGAGGCATGCCCTTTCCTCTCACTGCCATTGTGTGGGGCTTTGCAGCTTTGCACCAGGCAGAATGGGAAGCAGCCAGACCTGGGAGTTGGGTGGCTGAGAAGCCCAGGACAGGACAGGCTGGGGAACTGTGTCCATATCAGGTCTCCCTGGAGTGGGTGCCCACACCTGGGATGCTCATAATAGGTAGATGGGCAGGTGGAGGCACTTGAGATTGGAGGAAGGGTGGAGCAGGATGTGGGCTGAGGGTCTGGGAAGATGGTCCAGAGGCAAGCTGGCCATGTTGGCCATGCCATCTGGCAGGCCCAAGGGTAACAGCTCAGCCCATCCACCATAAAGCAAACAAGGCCACTCCACCCATCAGCGGGCCTTGTGACTCACCTACTGGATCCTGTGTTGCCGTCATCAAAGAGAGATGTATTCCTGGAGGGGCAGGGCACCAGTCCAAGTCTTGGCAGGTGGCATGAAGGCTGCTGGGTGAGGCTGGGAGTGTCGGCTCAGCCAGTCCACATGTCCTGGTCTTCACGTGGACCTGGGGAAGGAGAGGGGGATCACCAGTGCCTCTGCCCAAGCTCAAATTTAGGGCATCTCTGTCCTTAGCATATTGATCCCAGCCCTTGTGTAGGTGCCCAGGGCTTTTAGGGCTTGCCCTCTGTTCTGCTGCCAGGAGTCTCTACACAAGGCACTCAGCATCACAGTGCTGCACACATGTCACCTCATCCTCTCCTCTTCAGGGCTCATAGCTGCCCTGAGTGTCAGGCTGGAGGTGGTACCAAGCATGTCTCATTAATGGGACTTATTCCAGTCTGACAATACACTCTGCTGCTCATTTGGTACCAGTGACCCACTTAACCACAAGCTCCTTGGGCAGAAATTGTGTCTAACTTATTCCCTGCTATATCCAAACACTCAGATGAGCTTGGCACCTAGCTGCTCATTAAATAAAATCTTACAGAATGGGTGGATGAATTCTGAATGAATGAATGAGGTTTATTCGGATACACTGACATCCATAAGGGTGCTTTCCAAGAGCAACTGGATATAGGAGTCAGGCTCATACTTTGGTGGGAAGACAGGTTAGGAAGTTTATTACTATGAGTGAATCCAGGAGGTGTTAGAGGAAAACAGACCTTCAACAGGAGGAGATGGTGGGATGGTAGGTGGGCTCAGCGCTCCATGGACTGCCTTGATTTTACTCTGGACTTTGAAGGATGCAAGCTTCCTGGTCCTTTGGAGCAGCTAGAACCATCAGCAGCCATTCCTGCCACATTGATAAAGGCCTAAGGTCCAAAACAAAGGAGGTGACAAAGTCCTTTGTTCCCTTCTGTCCCCTTCTCACTCTAACCTAGGACACTAGCAGGCAGACCTGGGAACCAGATTCTCAGACATGGGTGTGATAGAGCCAGGAGCGCTATCATATGCAAGGGTGGGGGAAGGCAAGGAGCTGGACCTGCTCAGCCTGGAGGTGCTCACCTGGGGTTCTTGAAAGTGCAGTAGACTAGTGACAGAGATGGGACCCCCACCACAAGTAGTCTCAGGGAAGCAGACCTTTGTGTGACTCTGTTCAAAGCACCCAACAATGAAACTGGTAGATAGTAAGCCCCCATTACTGAAGGCTGAATGGCTTCATGGTGGGACTGCTGCAGGAAGGCCTCAGTGAAAGGTGGGAGACAGGACCTAGACCTTAAAGTTCCTCTCCCTGTATGAGGTGATGTTCCTGCTTCAGGACAGTAAATCATTGGTAAATATTTGCTCTGCCTGGTTAAACAATGGAAGGATAGCTGCCACCTGCTTCAGAGGCACCTGTGGGCCTGTGAGATTCCTGAGGAGGGGCAGAAGGATCTTGAAGCTGAGTCATGGACCTCAGGCTGGGCTTGGCTGCAGATCTGGGGCTTCTATCCCTCTGCAGGGGTGACTGGTTTCCTGGGGCTCCCAAAGGGGCTATTCTTGAACAAGAGTCCTTCCCATTGACTTATTTAACTATTTTTACAATTTATTTGTAGGCTCGAAATCTTTCAAAAAAAAGTTTTTAAAAAAAATCATTGAAACTTGGATTCAAATGTTTTGGAGTGAGGCCCAGCATCTGCAGTTTTAAAATTCTCCCTAGGGAAATCAAACCTGCAGATGGAGCTAATAATCACTGACCTAAATGAACTGGAGACATGCATATGGAAATACAAGTTTGTTATTCTTTTTATAAATCAGAAATTTTTTGAAAGCAAATAACCAAATATCTCATTCATCTATATTGTTGAAGTGTGGGGGAGTTTTAGATATTGATTTTTCTTGAAAAGAATCTTGTCTGTTTTAACCCATTAAAATATGAACAGGCATATAATACATGCAAAGCACGAAGGCATCTTCCTTGTTTTATTTTGCTTTTTTTTCCCTCTCAGTTGTTCCCTCTTCATGGTGCAAAAATAAATAAATAAAAAGAATCATTTCTATTTACATTTACACTTCATTTCATTCCTTGCAAAATGGTTCCCTCTGCTGTCACCACTATCCTCTTCACAGCAGTCCTAAGAGGAAGACAGAGCCAGAATTATCATCCCCATTTTGCACATGCGTAAACTGAGGCCCAGTTAAGGAGAGTGGCTCTTCTGAGGTCAGAGGGTTGGTGGGTGGAGGCACTGGCAAAGGAATCCATGACTGCAGCCCCTTTTCTCTGCCTCCTGCCACCTTCTAGTTGTCTTTTTTTTTTCCTTTTTTCTGATCTGTCCCCATCTCTCCCCACTCCCCACCCCAAGTTGGTTTCTGTTTTTCTCTTTCTACTTAAATTTCCCTTTCCCTCTCCCTCCAGCCCTCAGACTGGTGGCAGCTTTTCAAGTTGTCCAAACTTTTCCTCACTCCAGCCCCACAGCCACAGCCCTAGGCCACCAGGAGCCCAGCGTCTCTACCAAGAGCCCTTCCCAGATGCCAGGATGCAGAGTTCACCTGCGGGTGGCATTCTCAGCCTCCCCATCTGGCCGGAGAGAAGATAAGGGTGGGGAGTGGCACTATAAACAGGTCCCCGTTCTTTTCCCCCAGCTCAGGCCTCCGCTAGCTCAGGCCACATCAGCCCAGGATCAGCATGGCCCTCCGCCTGTGGGTGATCACTCTGGCTTTGGCCACCCTCCTCATTGTGGACAGGGGTGAGTAGGCAGAGCCTACCTTCTCTGTGGCTCGGTGTTGGTAGGTGAGCTCGGGGTGGGGGCAGAGGCAAGGCCTGGAGCTCCTTGTGAGGCCGTGGTTTTCTGCATATACCTTCTTTCTGCACCCCTCCACTGTGGTGGGGAAAGGCCTGAGTAGAAGGAAAGAAAACTAGGTTCAAGTCTTGACTCTAGCCCAGAATTGTGTAATTCCCTTCCCCTCTTGGGGCCTCTGTTTCTCCAGCTGTAAAGTTAGGAGACTGTGTTAGTTCACTGTTGCACTGAGCAACTACTTGTCTAGAGACCTGGGAGGCAGAAAGGAGCAGGCCTATCTCGGAGGATGGGCAAGTCTGCTGGCTGCAGGGTGGGGGGCACTCTGGGAGCACGGCCTGGGTCCTCTGAGCAACATCGCTCTGTCAGGCTGTGGTTGTGGGACTGAAGGCGGCCATGTGAATATACGAGAGCCCTCTACTGGGGGCCCTTGATCTGGACTGGATGCATGCTAAGGGCCTGGGGCACCTCTGCAGTCTCCCACCTGCTGACAGGCATTGTTCTAGACCCTTAAGACAAATCAGTGAGCAAAAGAGAAAAAGAACTTCTCTGATGGGGCTTATATCGGTTAAGAGGGAGGGGAACAGATAATGAACAAGATAGGTGCAATGATGTTAAACAGTATGTTAGAAGGTGATAAAGGCTAAGGAAAAATATTGGGCTGGGTTATGGAGATTGGGAGAGTGTTGCAATGTTAAATCAGGAGAGTTCTTTCTGAAAGCAAATGTTTGAGCAAAGCTTGAAGCAGGTGAGAGAGTAAGCCATGTGGCTAACTGGGAGAAAAGGGTTCCAGATGCAAATGCCCTGGGAGAAAAGCATGCGTGGAGTATTTTAGGTACAGCAAGGAGGCCAGTGAAGCTGGAAGAGAGTGAGAGGGAGGGTGCAGAGTGATGGGAGAGGAGATGAGGGAGGTAACTGGGGACTACACTAGGCATTTCCTCTGAGATGGAATGGGAAGCACAGAAGGGTTTTGAGCAGAGTCAGGTGTTAAAAGGATGGCTCTGGCTGCTATGTTGAGAATAGACTAAAGGGGGAAGCAGGGAGACTACTTAGGACAGGCCTGGACAAAGTCATGAAATTACAGGACATGGCCTGACAGAACCCCAAGGCCACTGACCTCATGGCCAGCCCCCAGCTGGGAACACAGACCTGGGGACTAGAGCAACAGAGAATGAGTCTAGGAGCTCTGGCCCAGCACAGCCTGTTTATTTGCATCCTGGCATCCATTCCCTGAGTGGTTCTCTGTTGGGAACACTGAGGGGGCCTACCGTGAAGAGAGTCCTTACGCCCGTTTCAGATTCCTGCCTGGGTTCAGTGAGCAGGGGGCACCATGGGCCAAAGTCAAGGGGATTTGGGGGATAAAGCAGCTTCTTCCACATCCTCCAGGAAGAAACTTTGACACCACAGGATTCTGAACAGCTCCTCCCCACCATGCACATTAGTGGTCAATCCTGACCACTCACTGTGTGGTGGGCACTGCCATGTGGGGGCAGAAACAAAGGAGCCCCAAGAAGTTCAGATCTGTAGGGACACAGGAGTGACCTAGTGAGAGGGACAGCATGTGGTATGAAAAAACTGCTGCGGTCTAAATGTTTGCGGCTCCCAAAATGCCTGTGTTGAAATCCTAACCCTCAAGGTGATGGTATTGAGATGTGGGAACTTTAGAAGTTGATTAGGTCTTGAGGTCAGAGCCCTCATAAATGACATTAGTACCCTTATAAAAGAGACTCCAGAGAGCTCCCTTGCCCCTTTCCCCCATGTGAGGACACAGGGAGAAGTAACCAGCTATGAACCAGGAAAAGCGTCCTGCCAGACATCAAATCTGCCAGTGCCATGATCTTGGACTTCCCAGCCTTCAGAGCTGTGAGAAGTGAATGTTTATTGTTTATAGGACACCTAGTTTATGGTATTTTTGTGATAACAGTCCAAGAGGACTAAAATAGAAGCCAAAATCCAAGTCTGCTTAGGAAACCCTTAGGAAAGGTTTAGGTCATCAAGGAAGCTCCTCAGGGAGGTGGCACCTGAGCTGTGAAGTAGGGTATGAATCAATAGGAGAAGGGGGAAAAGGACATTTTAGGCAGAGGGAACAGCTTGAGCTGAAGCAGAGCCCATTCTGGAAGAGTGAGCAGAGGAGTAACTGGGCATAGATTACACAGAGAGGTGTACTAGGAAAGGAGTCCAGGACTATGTTGGATCAGCTATGCAGTGCCCTAAACATAAGATGAAACAGCTTAGTGATCATGACAGGGAGCCATAGAAGAGCTTTTTATTTTTCTAATGCTTTTTTTGTCTCCTAACAGTTACATACCATGAAATGCATAAATCTTATCACTCAATGAATCTTATCCTGAGTTTTGACAGTGTGTACCTGTGTAAACCAAACCCCTATCAATATACAGAAATTTCCATTGTCCTAGAAAATTCCTTCATGCCAGTCAGTTCCCACCCTTAGAGGCAACCACTGCTTTTTTTCCACCATATATTAGTTTGGCCTGTTCTAGAATGTCACACAGGAAGTTGCATTTACCCCCAGGTGGCCCTTGACCTTGGCTTAAATGTGCCCCCTCCAACAGTATGTAGCCATCTAATCTGGCTTCTTTTGCTCAGCATGTTTTTAAAATTCAGCCATGTTGTTGCATATATCAGTTGTTTGCTTGTTTTTATTGCTGAGTTGTATCTTATTGTATATGTGGTATCACAGTTTATCCATTTTCCTGTTAAAGAACATTTGGGTGATTTCCAGTTTGGGCAATAATGACATGGAAGGTTTTGAGCACTGTAGTCACAAGGCTAGATGTGCATTTTGATGCTCCAATGCCACCCTTAATCAGCACGTCAGAGGTCACTTGGTCTCAGTTCCCTACTCCCTCTCTACCTTGGAAAACCCTTATAATAGCATCCCCAGGGCCTTGCACACCCCCAGCAATGGAGAACACTCCACTTCTCAAGGCAGCCTCCTTCAGTAAGGCATAATTCCCACTGAGAAAATATTCTCGGAACTAAAACCTGCTTCCCTGCTTCATTCTTGCATGGATGAACTCTGCCCTGTGAGGTTATGAGTTCATCTCTCCTTTGGCCCAGGACGGCCCTTCAGAGATTTCAGAAGCATCCTGCCCTTCTCTAATTTACATAGACACCTTTCCTTCCACCTGTGGTATTAGATATGGCTCCTGTTCTGTCATCTATCTATCACACTCGCCAGTCACATCACAGTTTGCTTGTGTCCTGTAAGCAGTTCATCTAGACCCTGAGGGGCCAAGGGGCACAACAGTGTTTGTGGAGAGCCAGGCTGTGGAGTGACAGACCTGTGTGCAAACACAGCTCTTCCCTTAACAAACTGCATTGCTTTACCTCTGAGCCTCCTTCAGAGGTTTGTCAAATTCCCCAGAAAACACTCAAATCTGCATGCATTTTACTGGGGAGGGCTCCTGGGGGAGACACCCATGAGGGAGGAGGGAGGCTGACTGTGATGCAGTGCAGCAGAGGCCTCTCAGGACCTCACAGCCCTTCAGCACTGTTCTGAATAGAGAGGGCTGCGGCCGACATCGACAGTGTCATTGTATATGGGCTGTTCCTGGGTAGGAGATGTGACCATGGGTGAGACAGCTCCATTCTCTGGGGGTAATTCCTAGGAAGGGACTGGCTGTGAGTGGCCAATCCTCCTGGCAGCTAAGGAAAGGAGCACCTCAGTCCTGTGGTGGGCGATGGGTAGCTGACTGTAGCCACCACTACTGCCTCCTTTCCTCCCTGTTACATAGTAGTGAGAGGTGTGAAGGGTTGTTTAGATCATGCCTGGTACACAGTAACTTAATTATTTTTATTATTATATTGGGCATAATCCCCAGTAGGATCTGACTAATAAGTAACAGGCTGGACTGTCACCTCCCTAATTCTAGACTTTTTCTGTTCTTATAACCCAAGGTCACATCAGCTTTCTGGAATCGCCACTGTCTGGTGACTTATTAGCTATCCTTGAGGAATTCCAGATGTAGTAGCTGGGGCAGTTCCCCTGAAGTAGTCCTCAAGACCCCTGGACCTGGCGCCAAAAGCCGACATCACCTAATTCTTGTTTTTTTTACCTTTCAGAAGTGCCAGTGTCAGCAGCCAAGCCTGTTTTCTCAAGAATGGTAAGGCAGCAGCTTGCAGTTCTGGCCCCAGGGCCACCGTTCCAGCCTTCTCTGCAGAGGGGAGCTGTTTCATCCATCCTGGAAACCAGGGTTTTTCTTCTTTACATTCCACTAAGATAACTCCCATGGCTTCACGGTGGCCAGGGTGGCCTCCTGAGCCTGCATGTTCCCCAGGATGGCCTTTCCAGGATGACCAGCCCCCAGCCCCTTTGCCAAAGTCCCAGACCTGACCTCAAGCCCCTTCAGAGATCTGTCCCAACCTGGTCTCCAAGGCTGCTGCTGGCAACGAGATCCCATCACCCAGGCTCAGTAGGACCAAGTACACTCTCTGTTTTGCATAGTGCAGACCATCAGGCTGCAGGGTGCAGGCCAAAGAGGCAAACCTGGCTCACTGAATTGCCCTGTGGAGGGTGCCAGTCTCCCCACCAACACTCCCCATCACCCATCCCTTCATGCTGGAGCACAGACACCAGGTTGTTCCCAAACCAGGATTCCACCTTGGCCCTGAGTCTGATGCCCCTAGGGATCCCAAGGCAGTGTTGCTGGCCTCCTCGAGAGCCTCAACCCACCCTTCACATAGGTGAACGAGAAGGATCAAAGCCACCTTCCCATCCAGCAGCCAAAGCATCTTTGCCATCCCATCAGAACCCAGCTCCACTTACTATGCCAGACAGAGTCAAATGCTTTACGTACATATTGCAGTTAACCCTGTGAGAAGGATACTATGAATATTTAGTTTTTGCAGATGAAGAAACTGAAGCTTGGAGAGTGGAATTAGCTGATCCAAGTTTATAGCTAATTAGTGCATAACTCAGGTCTGCAGGGCCTGGGGTCTTGACCACTACAACTCCCTCCCTCATCCTATATTATCCCAGTCCTGACCTCATGCCTGGCCTGAAACCCTTTCAGACTGAGCCTCAGTTAAATCCCAAGCTCTGTCTCAATTCTCCAGCCTTCCCACAATGGGGGCTTGATAGACCAGGCAGGCCCAGGTGAGTTCAGGAGCCCTCAGGGAGAAGGGGCCCCTCCCTGGAGCCCGAGGGTCCCTCCAAACTGCCTCTGAATCCCTGAGTGCCCTCCCTTCCTTCCTCTCTTCCACAGCCCATCTGTGAGCACATGGCGGAGTCTCCAGAGTGCTCCCGGTCGCTCAACCCGGTTTGTGGTACTGACGGGGTCACATATAACAATGAATGCCAGCTCTGCTGGACCCGGATGTAAGCCCACCCCCTGCCTTCCCCTTGGCTTGCTTGGGTGGGTCTCATTTCTGGCACATGCAAGTCTGGAAGGAGCAAGACTTGACCTGTCCCTTCCTTTACATACACTTGGTCTGAGAGGAGTCCTCCAACATTTGCCCCAACCAAATGAGACAAGTACAATTCAGAGAAGGCACATGGTGCCAAAGCCACAGGTGGTGTGGGGTGTGGGGTGGGCACAGAAATCCTGCATTCTTTTCCTTGTTCTGCCCTTGACTGACAAGATGACTTAATTTGTTCATTTATTCCTCCAGCCAACGATCACTTATTGAACACCCACTATATGCTAGGCACTGGGGATATAACAGGGCATAATAAGCTAGACAGCTTCGCTAGCCTCCTAGGGCATACCAAGTTTAAGGGGGACATGAAGCTGACAGTCAGCTAACTGCAGCAGACAATGCTAAAGCCTCAGATGGGGGCACACAGGGTACTGTGTGTAAAGGTCAAGGGCAGGGAAGACTTCCCAGAGGAGGTGACACTCCAGCTGAGCCCTGAGAATAAGTAGAAATTAGCTAGGAAAAAGGAACAAGGGAAGGTAATTCCAAGTAGAGAAATTAGTTTGGAAAGGTCTAGAAGGGAAAGAAAGTTTGTATTTGAGAAAATATAATAAATAGGATATGCTGGAGCGTATGTTTAAAGGACAGCAGGAGAGAGACAAGAAATGAGTCTAGAGAGGTGAGTAGGGCCAGAACATGACCTTGGTATGTCTGATACCCTAATTGGTCTTTCTCCATTAATAAAACCCTTGAGCCAGGCCAGCACTAAGTAAGATCACAGAAGACAAGAAAGTCTTTGGAAGCTGCAACTCTTTATAGACAGGCAGGCAGGAGAGCAGCAGGATATTGTCCTAACTTAGATGGGGGGTGGGGGTGAGGGTTAAGGGGCTTATGGGGCAAAGATGTTTGTGGAGAGTTGAGCCTCTGAGATATCCCAGTGATGTGCCAAGTTCAGAACAGAAGTCAAGGCCATAGACTGATTCAGCAGCCATCAGCATGCAGTGGTGGGTGAAACCCCAGGAAGCTGAAATCTAGGGGAGGGTACCCAAGAAGGAACAGCTGCAGAAGGATGTGCCCAGGGACCCCTGGGACCTGCCCTGGTCTGTACACTGAGTGGCACAGTGTAGAAATAGTGCTCAGCATAGTGTCTGCATGGATTGATATGTTATAGTTCCTGAGAAAGTGACCTCATTCTTGTCTCCTGTGATCCTAGGAAAACCAAACAGGATATACAGATCATCAAGGATGGCAAATGCTGACTCCACAGAAGCCCCATAAGCCATGGAGCTTCAGGCTGGAAAGCAGTGGTGGGAGTGGAAAGGATGTGACATGAAATAAAAGATCCAGCCCAACCCAGCCAAGTGGCCCAGTGTCTTTGGGGATGCCGGTGAGATGGTTCGGGGTTGGGGGGGATTTTGGCCTGTCCCCCGTACTCTGAATCTGATGTCTTCTCCATCATTCTAGTGCGCCTCAACCTTGTCACTTGTTCCCCTAGAGGTCCCAGATATCTTCTGCCTTCTTGAGGAGGTCAGGGCTCTGAGAGGCCAGCTGTGTCCCCAGGACTCCACCCAGTGCTCTACCCCAGCCTGGCCTGCCACTGAGGTTAAGAACCCAGGTGAGATCTGTACCCTCTGCCACTGACAGGCTGGATGGCCCAGCTTTGGGCTGTCACACACACACACACACACACTCTGACCGTGGCTGATATACAGAGGCACTGTACACTGTAGACATGAACTGCTTGTTACACACACACACACTCTGACCATGGCTGATATACAGAGGCACTGTACACTGTAGATATGAACTGCTTGTTACACACACACACACACACTCTGACCGTGGCTGATATACAGAGGCACTGTACACTGTAGATATGAACTGCTTGTTACACACACACACACACACTCTGACCATGGCTAACATACAGAGGCACTGTACATTGTAGATCTGAACTGCTTGTTACACACACACACACACACACACTCTGACCATGGCTGACATAGAGGCACTATACACTGTAGATCTGAACTGCTTGTTACACACACACACACACACACACACACACACTCTGACCGTGGCTGACATACAGAGGCACTGTACACTGTAGATCTGAACTGCTTGTTAAAGTGCTGAACTAGGCCAAAATATGAGCAGTTGAGAACAGGTGCTGCCCCTAGCACTTGAGTGTCCCTTTGAACCCCAGCCACCCACCCACAGCAGGATGACTTCCAGATCCTGCTCTGTTCTTCTGGTCAACATCCATTCTGACTGGTGGTTAAATATATTGACATTGGACACAACCCCAGGCACACACAGCATTCTGAAATCCCACCACAGCGAGAGACCCCAGCCTGAGGTATATATCAAATATCCCCTCTTTTGGCCAAAGCTTATAGGAGGAGCCTCTTGATAACGGTGGCAGGGGAAAGGAGGGTGGAGAAGGGCCTGACCAAGTGGGAGCACTTTGACATGGACTGATTCCTGCTGTAGGGTGGGACGAGAGAGCAGGAAATCTCTATGGGAAAACACACTGAGAGGAATGTGAGGGCAGGAATTGTTGCTGATAGATCTGCGGGTGACAGGGACTGAGAGGTCATCCATAGACCCTTTCACTGCTACTGATAATGGAAACTTGTTTCCATCCTGCACAGGAATGACACAGGATTTAGTTTGGCTGTGAGAGACCAGCAAGCCAATAAGTGTTGTTTAACCAGAGCACAATTAACTCACACACATACCTCTGCAGTATGTTTACTTCATGCTCCCTTTGTGTTGTTACTGTGCTATCCTCATCAGTTTCCATCTCAGTGTTCAAAACAGCTGCTCCCCCTCCAGCCATCAGGTCTACATTCCAGCCCACAGACAGGGAAAGAAGGGCACTCTTGTGCCTCTGAAGATGCTTCCATAAGATGTACACACTGTTTATATCCTGTCTGCTAAAATATAGTCTCTTGGCCATGTTAGTGCAAGAAGACTGGGAAATATTTTTATCTAGTTAGCCATGTGCCAAGCTGAAAATTAGGAGTTAACTTATTGTGGGAAGAGAGTGGTTTATTGGTGACATCTAAGTCTCTGCTCTAAGTGGGAAGCCCCTTTCATACCCAAGTGGCATAGCTCAGTCAAGCTTCTCTGTGACCCTCCCCTCCCAGGCTTCCACTCCCACGATGAGGAACCACAAAGATTATGCCTGAACCATGCCAGGCACCACACTGGAATACCTAATTCCTCACTTTACGGATGTGGAAACTGTGACCCTGTCTCTAGGAACCACCCTGAAACCTAAGTGCAGGCCCCTAATGGCCCAGTCTATGGCATGTGGCACCTGCTGCCCTGGCTATTACTGACTGGCCAGAAGATTATCCTCCAGGATTTTTCAAATCAGAAAAGAGGCAGTTCGTTTCTGGTAGTAAAATTGTTTAAGATGCATGAAGTGGGGGCTGCTGGCAGCCATGTTTCCTACTTCTTGGAAGCAGGCTTGAATGATGCCAACATGCAAAGAAAGAGCTATGGAGAGTGATTCCAGGCAATGTTTGAGTTCCTGAAGAATAACTGCCCTTGAACTTTCTAAAGTTACATGAGATAACGTGACATCCTGCCAACAAATTTTCTATTTTAACAATCTCTTTAGATTAGGTTTCTGGTACTTTCAGCTGAGAGTTCTGATTACCAGATGGAGAAGGGCTTCTCAGAGTAAGTAACATTTAAGCTGTGCTTGAAGGATAAATTGTTGACTGAACAGTATGTGGGAGAATTCTTCCAGCACTGTGAGGCTAAAAGATGTTTGTGGGATTACAGAGCCCCATTTGTTCCCCTGTAGCAGGACTGACCATGTCACAGGGAAGTAGGCAACTGAGGAGTGTCCTTTCTGTGGTTGCCAGCAGAGCTACCCTGGGGATGTACCCATCTGTATGGGTTAGCCATGTGCACAGGCCCTGGTCACTACCCTGTACATCTGCCTGTTGGCCACCTGCACCTTAGCCTCATTTTCCACCCTGAAGTCAATGACTGTTGATGCTGTACATTCCAGTGTTGACAGAGTTTCAGTGGCCAACTGTAGATGCAGGAATTTCACCCCTGATGTTTGTGTTCAACATTCATCCAATCTTCAAATTTTTATTGAGCACCTACTATAAGCCAGACTAGGTGCTTAAAATACATTGTTAGCAATACAAAGAAGCTCCTTAACCCAAGGAATTACAGTTAAGTGTTAAAGGCAAATATTAATCAAATAATCCACAAATAAGTCATCACAGATTGCAATAAAAGCTGTTTATTATAAAAGGTATACAGCAACCTGTGAGAGGTTATCACTTGGGAGCTTATTATGTCCATGCTGTTCTCAAACACTAGGTGAGTTTGCTCCATGGAAGAGACATTTAAGTTCTGAAGGATGAATAGGAATCACCTTGGAAAGGAGTCGGGGAGGAGGAAGGATGAGGAAGAGCTGGCCAAGCAGAGGAACAGCATATACAAAGACCCCAGGGCAGGAGAGGGCATAGAGCAGGTCAGGACCTGAACGAAGACCAGAGAGAGCTGACAGCAGAAAGCACAGAATTGTGGCCCAAGATGAAATGGGAGAGGGTGGAGGTTAAGGACTCTGGCCTTTATCCTGTGAGAAATAAGATGCCATTTGGAGGATTTTAAGCAGGGGATTGACATGGTAAGACTTGTACTTCATGATCACTCAGGCTGTTCTGTGGAGAATGATCTGGAAGGGCCTGAGAGGAAGTGGAGAGACCAACATGGGAGATAGAAGGTGAGGAAGAGAGAGAAAATGAGAGCTAGCAATCCTGTGTTAGTTGGGAGACAGTACAGCAGAGATTAAGGGCATTGGCTCTGCAACAAACTGCCCAGTATTATGTCCTGACTTTGCCACTTACTCTACGACCTTGAGCAAATTACCTAAGCTCTCTCTGTTTCCTTATCTCTAGAATGGGGATAGTATCTACCTCCTAGATTGTGTGAGGGTTAAATGACTAATACACCTAAAGAATTTAGAACAGTATCTGGCAAACAGTGACTTCTCAATAAATGTTGTGGCCCAAGGCCACACAGCTACTATATAAAAACAGATAAATACTGAACTGCTCTGATTAAAGTTGGGGGTAGGATGGACTGGGCAGAGCCTTGTCCACTTGTCTACCACCACCACCACCTTGTCCTCGGTCTCACCCACACAGTCTAAATTGCTAGAACTTCAGTGACTCCCTCTCTGCCAAATAACGTCAGCCACAGAGTGGCCTCTGGAAAGCCTGTCTCCTGGGCACTGTGTGGCAAATGGGGTGACAGAAGCTCACCAGTTTAAAAGTTCTAGCATGCAGGGCCACCCCTGACTTTATTAATGTAAATTACAACCAGAAGCACAGAAGCTTTTTGCTTCTCATCCTTCATCAAACAAAAAAAGCTTAAATACTCTTCTGTTGGCTGATGTGTATATAAAATATTTTTAAAAGAAAATAACAATGTAGGGGCCAGAAAATGGATGGGAATAACCTTGAAGGAAATATAGATCTCAGAAGGGTACAGTTAATAGAAATGCCTAAGAAGGAACTCCTGAGAAGTTTATGGTTTACCTTCACCACCTACTTGCTCTACTCACTCTAACTCCCCTCTCTGCCCCCTCCAAGCCATGCATCTGGATCTGGTTTTAAGCAGAGATCAGTCAACACTGGGTTGTAACCATCTAGAGATCTGACTGAGGACAAATAAGTTCATGCATCAACCACAGGCCCCAACCCCAGGAGACCTCATGGCCTATGGCTGGGCAGGGTCACTGGGAGGTGAGAACAGGGTCTGTGAACCAACAACCCAGCCAGCTGTTCCAGAATTAGGTCACAACGAGGGATATTTGGACTACAAACACCTGTTCCAACACTCCCAACATTCCTGACCACATGTCATCTCCTGGTGATTTTGGTTTATATCTATGGGACTATGGAATCACAAGGGCAAAAAGGTCTCATGTATCTGAAGACCAGGGTGTCCTATAAACCTGGAACTACCCAGGATAAATGAGAGCTCTCTCCAGCCCAAAGAAAAGCACCCACAGGTCAAAAGAGCTGGGAAGAGTTGGGCAGGGAGACCCTCTCCAGACAATGGTGGGCTTCTGGACAGCACAGCCCCAGAGACAGAAATAGAAAACCAGCTCTACTTCAGATTGTAAAGACAATACTTGTTCATTGAGAACAGGTGTAGGAGTAGGAAAACTGGCAGTAAGCCAACTGTCCTCAACAGCCCTGGTGAAATCAGGTAGCTTCTGTTCCAGAGAAGACAGAAATGGTGGTGGTGTTCTTCAGGGCAGCATAGCCTCTGCCTCCTTTCACTTGGCCAGGGCCAAGTTTGTGGACTGCAGCCGCTCTGTCTCCTGGCAGATGTTCTGTTCCACAATGTCACATTCAGCTAGGAATGCCTATAAGATAAGTGCAGGGCAGTGAGGGGCCATCTAGGACTGGCCAATCCCTGCCCATGCAAGGCTCTTTGCTCAGCCATCGTGAGGAATCCATGGCTGAATGACTCAAACAGGACGTGCACTGCATTGTAAATCAGTGGTTAATGACTTTTATGAATCTTGATTTTAATGAAATTTTAATGAATTTCAATGAAAATTTACCTCTTCACATTAAAAAGAAAAGAAAAGAAAAGAAAAACTAGGCCGTGCAGGGATGGAGATGGCCTGGGCTCCAACATAAGGGGAGGGAGGCAGAGGGAAGTATAGAACCAGGATTCCTGACGACACTTTAGACCAGCAACCCCTGTAAGAGTGGTGAGGATGGAAGCCTTGCCCCTGCAGCTGCACAGCTGCCACACTGGGGACACTGTGCGCATGAACAGTGCCCCCTGGGATTGTGCATGCAGCAGTACTACTTGCTCTCCAGTGATTTAGCTTCCCGATTAGTTTAAACTCAAATATAATTACAGCGACATGAAGGGAGCTCGTATGTTCTGGGTTCATGTTGAGGAGAACCAAAACCAGTTCAACACCCCACACCACACTTCTACACTGCTCTACTTTGAAGAGATGAACACACACACTTACACATTACACTTCGTAATGCTCTACCACACAACTCACCTGAACCCTTTTCACCAAACCCTTCCTTTTCAGTCTACTGTCTTTGAAATTTTCTGGCAGAATCTATGGAATAAGTTGACATAAACAATCTCAGTGAAAATAACAAAAGAACACATCAGAAATACCTACAGTGCACTAAACAGGTCACAGGTCACCAATGTGAGTGAGACATACATTTTCAGGATCATTAACCAGATCAAGACCTGGGTCTTTACTTACATGGCCCTGGGTTCCCATGGATCTTGCCCCTATAAAAGCTCCCTTTATGCTCAGTGTCTGGGCCATAAAAACTAATCTGTGACTCAGTCTTTGTCCTTTCTCTATTTCCTGTGTGGGGATACTATGTCCTGGCCAGACCATGAGCTCCCTGTGGCAGGTAAAGCACCTTCTGCTGCTTCTTTTCAACCTCCCTCTCCCCCAACACAAGAATTCCAAGCAGAGTAGTTGACCCTCAGAATGAGGCATCAGGCTAGAGATACCATTACCATCATCTGTCAAAGGGAACATGACATCAGTGAGTCCCAGTAGCTTCACAGAGCTGGGTCTGAACTGCTCGCAGGTATTGACCCCAGTGGATTATCAGTCATATGAATATGAGCAAAGTGAAGCCCTGTGTTTCTCTGACCATGAGACCATGGATCATTTAAGACAGCTTCGTGAGGATCAGATGCTACTAGCATACATAAATGAAAGTGACAACAGCCCTATGTTGGTGGGATGAGGGCCCAGAAATCAGAACTGTGGTATCTTTCTGTGTATTCACTGAGATCCAGGATTGTCTGGCACATAGTAGGTGCTCAACACCCTCAGGCAGTAAGAGCGCTTTACTTAAAGAATGAAACTGACTGAAACATTAAAAGGAAACTAGTTCTTCTCAACTGAATATTTACTTACTAGTGTGTCAATCTCCTCCAAGATCTTCATAAACTGCTCAATTGTGGCTTTTACTCTCCTATTGAGTTTGCAGAGAGCTTCAGCTTGCAAATCCTTGGCTAGAAAACCCTTCAGAGGAATAACAGATTATTGGAAGGATTCCTTGAGGCTGATGGAAAACTACAAGTTAAGGCACTGGTGAAGCAGCGACACTCTGAGTCCTCATTTCCCCAACAAGTTGGGTCAGACCTTAGACCCACAGCTTCATCTCTTGGGAAAAATGGAAAAGCTAGCCTTGGACCACCCAAGCACTGTAATAGGCAGCCAGCTACTCTATCTGATGTAGCCTACTGGGGCTACAAACACCTCCGGAGGCCTGGCTCTGGTGAAGCCCCCAGCCACTAGTGTAAATATATACCTGCACACAAGAGGCAGACATTAAGAGCACAGGGTTTAGAGTTTGATAGGCACAGGATTGAATTCTGACTGCATCTTCAGCAAGTTACTTAACCTATCTGTGCCTCAGTGTCTGCATTTCTTAAACGGAGATTATGATGCCCACACCCGAGAGGGTTACTGTGGGAATAAAGAGGAATTCATGTAGACCCTTAATATAATTCCTGACACAGACATGTGTTAACAAATAGCTGCACTTGAATTATTTTTATTAAATTGTTTTGCTGTTTATTCACACTGCTTGGCCTAAAAACCCATTAGCTGGTGAAAACAGATGGACAGGGATCTCTAAGGATGTTTACAAAAGCTGAGAGCTACAGATGCAGATTTGACAAGATGTAGTAAAAGCTTTAAGCATTAGCCAACAATTCCAACTCAAAGAGAATGTGTTCTACCAGAAAAATCAGAAATGGCCAAAAAAGATTTATGTCCAAGGATGTTCAAAGAAGTGTTATGCATAATGGTAAAATAAGGTTAGGTGATGAACAATAGTAAATTGTTATCTCTTAATGTAACCGTGATACATTCATATATGAATGAAATATGTGAGTTTTAAAAAGTATGATTATTTTTAATGACAAAGGAAAATGTTCAATCTTTTAAATCTAATTAAAGAACAATTTAAAGACATACATAACATTATAATAATTTTTATAAGATGGAAAAATATATTCTAGTCTTTAGTAATGGTTATCTTTGACTTGTGGCCTTATAAGTAATTTTTACTTTCCATATTAGTGCCCACATATTTAAGTTATGTACAATTGGCATGTATAACTTTCGTAATTAAAACATAGACATACATCCATTAATGTTATAAAATGGCAGGGGGGGGAAGAAATATGTGGTTTAAGGCTGTTCCTAATCTTTACTTGGTTTCAGTACCCCATCTCTAACAAAATTAGAATTGGATTAGAATTCATACATATTTAGAATATAAATAGGAATTGAATAGGATGATACCTCACCAAGATATGCTCAACTTCAACCTTCTATGAATCAATAAAATGTTATTTGCCTTGCTAAATACATTACAACAGACTAGATTCAAAGAAGCAACCTATTCTATTTCAGACAATACATTCCTACCTTGGCAGGCACTCTCCTAGGATCATAAATGGATGCTGGCTAGGGTTTGAAAATAACAATGACTGTAACACTTATTATTAGCAATAACCACTTAGTATGTTGTCAGGCTCAAACTACATAACTTAAGCCTCACAACAACCCTAAGAGGGAGGTACCATCATTATTCTCTTTTTACGTGAGAAACTTGAGACAAAGGCAAATTTGACCATACTAATAGAAAGGGCAGAGCCACGATGTGAACCCAGGGAGTCTGACTACAGAGCCTGGCCTCGTAACCACACGTGTGTATCTCCATAAAGTTTTTATAGAAGGTAAAAAGTCAAAGTCCGCGAAGAGAGTTACCTGCTGGATTCCAGTAAGCTCTTTGTTCAACTCTTTGAGTTGGTTAGCTATCTTTTCCACAGACTTCTCCAAATCTTTCAACTTCTTTAGTTTGACTTCTTCCTCTGGACTGCTCTAAAATGTTTATGAATAAATTATGAAGTCAATAATCACCAAGAACTTCTGTCACAAAAAATATCTGATTACAATAGGGCAAAAACACTCACCTAGAAAAAATAGTCTTAAATCTGTTGCTTCTTGGAAAACAAGCTGGAAGGTTATACATTAAGGTTTTTTATCTACAAAGACACCAGGCTAAAGAGAAGGTATTAGGTAAACATTCTGGCGACAGCCCTGAAAGCTTGAGTTCAGACAATATAGTGATTCCAAGTGCTAGACTCAACCTCACCTGGGGCTGATCATAAGGAGACCCCAGACTGAAGCCTGGAGGGTGAACAAATTACAGTGAACACCTGTAAGGAGTCCAGAATGGTGAGATAGGTGGAATTCTACTCTTCCTTTAAATGGAATTCCTAAATGTCAGCCACCAACTGAGCTCTCCCATTTAATATGACGAAGACAATGATGGACACTGGTATTGCACACTCCCTCTATGTCAGGCACTATCCTAAGCACTTTACCTGTATTATTCTTTTAAGCTTTACCACAACCCAATGAGGAAGATAGTATTTTAGATGATGAAACTGAGGTTTAATGGAAAGTAACCTAAGGTAACACAAGTCCAAAAAAGGTGGAGACTTGAATCAGACTTGGCTCCAACATACCCCAAGATAGCTCCTACAGGGGGCCCTATAGCCTCTTCAAACTCTACCCTTGGGTTCTGCCCATTGCCCAGCACCAGTCTCCCTGACCCACGAGGCAAAAATCTAGAATATTTTCTCTTCCTTTACCTAAAAAGTTGGAAGCCAGGCCAGCAGCTCCCTGCTTTTACACTATCCCTAACTGTTTACCTTCTTCTTTGTGGAAAACCCTGGAGTGTCAGTCTCCTGGCAGTTCCATGTCTGGACTAGATTTTTTTTGTCTCCACTTTGCTAACCTCTGACCCTCTCCTTACTCTGAATCAACCACCTCATTTGAAGTAAGGGAACTTCACAGGACCAATAATTCCACTGTGTCACAATACAGGGCTGCCTACAGCCCTCTCTCATCATCCCAGGAGCTACTGTCTTCACCTGTCACCAACCGCTTCCTTTCTCCCTCAGTTCTTTAATCTGAAATTTTCTCTCCAGCCAAAAAAGGGTTTTCCCTTTGGAAGATTTTAGTTAAGAAGGCGTTTAAAGGGAGCGGGGCTCCTAAAAATTGCACAGAGTACTTATTTTTAAAATCTTCATGTTTAACAAAATGTTCTCCTGCAAATCCCCTCAGGTGAGTAAGGCTTGTCTCAGGCACCATTTTAACCTGGGATTCCACCATCAGCACAAAAGCTGTTACTGAGGCAGCACAACTGCTCCTAACTCCCAGAGCAAAAGCTGAAACCACCAGGAGCCAAAGGGCACAAGAACAAAACTGGTATCCCAAGCAAACAAATGAAGACGGCATTTGCTTAGAGAGAGCTATTCCACTAACACAGGATCTAGGTCCCTAATTTAGCCTTCTAAATAGAGATATGTATAAAAGAACTTAGTCATTTGATTCTGGGGTATTCTGGTGGAAAAATCAATTTACCTTTTTGCCAATTAACATGACCCGGCATCCATTCTGTATTCCAAGTGCTGACAATGGCTTCTCCATTTCCTTCAGAGATTTTCCTGGAAAAAGAAGACTGTTAGGCCAAGTTTTCCACAGCACTGAAAATAGATTTTAGCAAGGGTACAGGAAGACAAGTGTGTTCACTAATAAGAAGAGGATAAATTGGTATAACCTTTGTAGAAGGTGCCTTGACCCAGTAAATTCACTTCAGATTTTTAGCTTAAATAAATAACTGGACATATGCCTGCACAAAACTGTTATACAGTAATTCTCAGTGCAACCAATTCATAATCGTGAGAAACTAGAAAGAGCCAAAATTCAGGAATAGGGGATTGATTAGTGACATGGATTAACTATAATACATCAGTACAACAGAAGACTCTGAAGACATTAAAGCTCATTTTTTCAGGAAACTTCAATGCCACAATAAATATTGACGATCCAATGTAATAAGGAAAAATGTTGTAAAAACTGCATTATCGGTTTAGCAATTCAAGATGGCGGCATGAGAGGTGACACTGAGACCTCCTCTGAAAACCACAAACACTATAAAAATAGTTAATTAATACAACTAACCTTAAAACAGCAACAAGAAAGAAGGCTGAACCAAGCTGCATACACACCTCACTAACAGAGCAGACCTCATGAAACAGGGTAACGTACGAAAGCCTTAATCCGGCAGGACCCAAGCCCTTCACCCACCCCAGCTCACCGGAGGGAGGAAGAGAAACAGAGCAGGAGTGCGTGGAAGCCTGGGACTGCTGAACACCCAGACCTGGAGATCTGCTTGTGAGCAGACGCCTATATTGTGTGGTGCTCTGGATGTTGGGGAGCTCAGACAGGCGGAGTGCTTGGGAGACTGACATTCCGGCTGTTTGTGGAGGGGGGATACACATCTGGTAGGTCTGTGTCAGAGGAAAGACAGGCAGTCTCAGAGGCTTCCTAGCAGTGAGAGGGCTGCTGGAGGGGCAGGGTTTGGGCAGAGCTTACTGCACAGAAGAAGGGAGAGCTGGACAAGGTTAAGGTTGTCTCGGCACGCTCTGCCCAGCTGCTTGGGAACTTTAAGGAGCTTCAGGTGCTCCATCCCCCTGGCTGCCTACTCAGCTCCAAGGCTCCCCACTGAGACATGCAGCCTGCTGCACCTTCCTTCTAGCCTACCAGCACTGGTTTGCAAACTGGCAGTCACTGTGCTCCGGTCAGGCCAGCCAGAGAGAGGCCCCACCTACAACAGCTAGAAACGCAAAGTACAGAGGCTTACACCTGTGTGATTGGCCCACTGGCTCTGACACTGGACACAGGCACTGCAGACGGGAATCAGGAAACAGATCTTTCATCCCCCCGGGCACCAGCTCCCCTCCCCTACGACCCCCAACCTCACTCTAGGGGGTGAGCAGCTCCAGAAATAAGAAACATCAAAAGAACAGGGTTCAGACCAAAATCTCAAAAACCCCAGAAAAACGGCTAAATGAAACTCAACTCACCAATCTTCCTGAAAGAGAGTTCAAAATAAAAATTATAAACATGCTTATGGAGGTACAGAAAAATATTCAAGAACTCGGGAACAAATTTAAGCCGGAGATTCAATCATTAAGAAATTCCATATCTGAAATGAAACATACAATGGAGGGATTTAAAAGCTGATTAGATGTAGTAGAAGAGACGGTAAATGGAACGGAAATTAGAGAAGAGGAATACAAAGAAGCTGAGGCACAGAGAGAAAAAAGAATCTCTAAGAATGAAAGAATATTGAGAGAACTGTGTGACCAATCCAAACAGAACAATATTTGCATTATAGGGGTACCAGAAGAAGAAGAGAAAAAGGAATAGAAAGTGTCATTGAGGAAGTAATTGCTGAAAACTTCCCCAATCTGGGGAAGGAGATAGTCTCTCAAGCCATGGAGGTATACAGATCTCCCAAAACAAGGGACCCAAGGAAGACAACATCAAGACATATAATGACTAAAATGGCAAAGATCAAGGATAAAGACAGCCTTAAAAGCAGCTAGAGAGAGAAAAAAGATCACATACAAAGGAAAACACATCAGGTTATCATCAGACTTCTCAACAGAAACCTTACAGGCCAGAAGGGAGTGGCATGATATACTTAATGCAATGAAGCAGAAGGGGCTTGAACCAAGAATACTCTACATGACAAGGTTATCATTTAAATTTGAAGGAGGGATTAAACAATTTTCAATAAGCAAAAGCTGAGAGAATTTACCTCCCACAAACCACCTCTACAGTGCATTTTGGAGGGACTGCCATAGATGGAAGTATTCCTAAGGCTAAATAGATGTCACCCAAGGGAAGACAAAGAGAAAATAATATGATTCATAACATACAAAGAATGGAAGAGGAGGAAAAAAAAAAAAGAACCTTTAGGTTGTGTTTGTAATAGCATATGAAGTAAGTTAAATTAGACTGTTAGATAGTAAGGGAATTACCCTTGAACCTTTGGTAACCAAGAATCTAAAGCCTGCAATGGAAATAAGTACATACCTTTCAATAATCACCCTAAATATAAATGGTCTGAATGCACCAATCAAAAGACATAGATTACTGAATGGATAAAAAAACAAGACCCATCTATATGCTACCTACAAGAGACTCACTTCAAACCCAAAGACATACACAGACTGAAAGTAAAGGGATGGAAAAAGATATTTCATGCAACTAATAGGGAGAAAAAAGCAGGAGTTGCAGTACTTGTATCAGACAAAATAAGACTTCAAAACAAAGAAAGTCACAAGAGACAAAGAAGGACATTACATAATGATAAAAGGGTCAGTCCAACAAGACGATATAACTATTATAAATATCTATGCACCCAACACAGGATCACCAACGTATGTGAAACAAATACCAACAGAATTCAAGGGGGAAACAGAACGCAATGCATTCATTTTAGGAGACTTCAACACACCACTCACTCCAAAGGACAGGTCAACCAGACAGAAAATAAGTAAAGAGACAGAGGCACTGAACAACATATTAGAACAGATGGACCTAACGGACATCTACAGAACACTCCATCCAAAAGCAACAGGATACACATTCTTCTAAATGCACATGGAACATTTGCAAGAATAGATCATATATAGGCCACAAAAAGAACCTCAGTAAATTCAAAAAGACTGAAATTGTACCAACCAGCTTCTCAGATCACAAAGGTATGAAACTAGAAATAAATTACACAAAGAAAACGAAAAAGCCCACAAACACATGGAGGCTTAATAACATGCTCCTAAATAATCAATGGATCAATGACCAAATAAAAACAGAGATCAAGCAATATATGGAGACAAATGACAACAATAATTCAACACTGCAAAATCTGTGGGATGCTGCGAAAGCTGTGCTAAGAGGGGAATATATTGCAATACAGGCCTTCCTCAGGAAAGAAGAACAATTCCAAATGAACAGTCTAAACTCACAATTAATGAAACTAGAAAAGAAAGAACAGATGAGGCCCAAAGTCAATAGAAGGAGGGACATAATAAAGATTAAAGCAGAAATAAATAAAATTGAGAAGAATAAAACAATAGAAAGAATCAATGAAAGCAGGAGCTGGTTCTTTGAGAAAATAAACAAAATAGATAAACCCCTAGCCAGACTTACCAAGAACAAAAGAGAGTCTACTCACATAAAAAGAATCAGAAATGAGAAAGGAAAAATCACTAAGGATACCACAGAAATACAAACAATTATGAGAGAATACTATGAAAAATTATATGGTAACAAACTGGATAACCTAGAAGAAATGGACAACTTTCTAGAAAAATACAACCTTCCAAGGCTGACCCAGGAAGACACAGAAAATCTGAATAGACCAATTACCAGCAAAGAAATTGAATTGGTAATCAAAAAACTACCTAAGAACAAAACTCCTGGACCAGACGGTTTCACTGCTAAATTTTATCACACATTTAGTGAAGACCTAATACCCATCCTCCTTAAAGTTTCCCAAAAAGTAGAAGAGGAGGGAAAGCTCCCAAACTCATTCTATGAGACCAACATCACTCTAATACCAAAACCAGGCAAAGACACCACAAAAAAAGAAAATTACAGACCAATATCCCTGATGAACGTAGATGCAAAAATACTCAACAAAATATTAGCAAACCGAATTCAAAATACATCAAGAGGATCATACACCATGATCAAGTGGGATTCATCCCAGGGATGCAAGGATGGTACAACATTCAAAATCCATCAACATCATCCACCACATCAACAAAAAGAAGAACAAAAACCACATGATCATCTCCATAGATGCTGAAAAAGCATTTGACAAAATTCAGCATCCATTCATAATTAAAACTCTCAACAAAATGGGTATAGAGGGCAAGTACCTCAACATAATAAAGGCCATATACGACAAATCCACAGCCAACATTATACCTAACAGCGAGAAGCTGAAAGCTTTTCCTTTGAGATCAGGAACAAGACAGGGATGCCCACCCTCCCCACTTTTATTCAACATAGTTCTGGAGGTCCTAGCCACAGCAATAAGACAACACAAAGAAATAAAAGGCATCCAGATGGGTAAGGAAGAACTCAAACAGTTCCTGTTTGCAGATATGATAGTGTACATAAGAAACCCTAAAGAATCCACTCCAAAACTACTAGATCTAATATCTGAATTCAGCAAAGTTGCGGGATACAAAATTAATACACAGAAATCCATTGCATTCCTATACACTCACAGTGAACTAGCAGAAACAGAAACCAGGAAACAATTCCATTCACAATTGCATCCAAACGAATAAAATACCTAGGAATAAACCTAACCAAGGAAGTGAAAGACCTATACCCTGAAAACTACAAGACACTCTTAAGAGAAATAAAAGAGGACACTAATAAATGGAAATTCATCCCATACTCTTGGCTAGGAAGAATTAATATTGTCAAAATGGCCATCCTGCCTAAAGCAATCTACAGATTCAATGCAATCCTTATCAAAATACCAACAGCATTCTTCAATGAACTAGAACAAATAGTTCTAAAACTCATATGGAACAACAAAAGACCCCGAATAGCCAAAGCAATCTTGAGAAGGAAGAATAAAGCAGGGGGAATTATGCTCTCTGACTTCAAGCTCTACTACAAAGCAACAGTAATCAAGACAATTTGGTACTGGCACAAGAACAGACCCATAGACTAGTGGAACAGAATAGAGAGCCCAGATATAAACCCAAGCATATATGGTCAATTACTATACAATAAAGGAGCCATGGATATACAATGGGGAAATGAGAGCCTCTTCAACAGCTGGTGTTGGCAAAACTGGACAGCTACATTAAGACAATGAAACTGGATTATGGTCTAACCCCAAACACAAAAGTAAACTCAAAATGGATCAAAGACCTGAATGTAAGTCATGAAACCATAAAACTCTTAAAAAAAAATATAGGCAAAAATCTCTTGGACATAAACATGAGCAACTTCTTCATGAACATATCTCCCCGGGCAAGGGAGTCAAAAGCAAAAATGAACAAGTGGGAATATATCAAACGAAAAAGCTTCTGTACAGCAAAGGATACCATCAGTAGAACAAAAAGACATCCTACAGTATGGGAGAATATATTTCTAAATGACATATCCAATAAGGGGTTGACATCCAAAATATATAAAGAGCTCATGCACCTCAACAAACAAAAAGCAAATAAGCCAATTAAAAAATGGGCCGAGGACATGAATAGACACTTCTCCAAAGAAGAAATTCAGATGGCCAACAGGCACATGAAAAGATGCTCCACATCGCTAATCATCACAGAAATGCAAATTAAAACCACAATGAGATATCACCTCACACCAGTTAGGATGGCCAACATCCAAAAGACTAACAACAACAAATGTTGGCGAGGATGTGGAGAAAGGGGAACCCTCCTACGCTGCTGGTGGGAATGTAAATTAATTCAATCATTGTGGAAAGCATATGGAGGTTCCTCAAAAAACTCAAAATAGAAATACCATTTGACCCAGGAATTCCACTCCTAGGAATTTACCCTAAGAATGCAGCAGCCCAGTTTGAAAAAGACATATGCATCCCATGTTTATCACAGCACTACTT
The DNA here is from genome assembly GCA_032199065.1 of Smutsia gigantea. Lineage (NCBI taxonomy): Eukaryota > Metazoa > Chordata > Mammalia > Pholidota > Manidae > Smutsia > Smutsia gigantea. The sequence goes on from JAVSCE010018380.1 coordinate 392,276, forward strand.
ACAATAGCCAAGAAATGGAAGCAACCTAATTGTCCATCAGTATGAGACAGGGACTGTGGGTGTAGTCAGAGTAGGTTGAGGGCCTCTGGAAAAAGCAAGGCAGCATATTTGCAGTTAGAGCAATGTAACTACATGCAAGGTCACCACCCCCCTACCATAACTCTGTTTTAAACATTAAGCTCTAAAGTCATTCTTCAGTGAGATCAGTTAATGTTCCCCAGATAAAGAAGAGTAGCACGTTTTTATTATGCTAATCATTTGTAATCATGTGTAAGATTCACTTTAGCATGCTAAAAGGCCCAGGCCTTTGTGCTGTCTTTCCTCTTTCAGATCTGATGGGGTGATTTTACAAACTGGGCAACTAATTTTGCATGCAGATCCAGCTGTAAACAGCATAATAAAAGGCAGGCAGGATTCTACCTTAAAGATAAGATTGCATTTTAACACCCAAGAAGTTTAAGAAGCAAGATTCTTAACTTACTCTTTAGCAAACAGACAATACCTCAGCCCACCTTGGGGGCTGGGCAGGCTGCGTTTTGATATGCTCCTAGACCAAGAGGCCAGTATCCCAGAGAGAAATCAAGGCAGGAAATTCCTTCTGTTAAGTTACTTGTAAATATTCTAGGACCGCTTAGTAAGTCTACACCCCTAAGCTTTTTTCATGTTCTCGAAAAATCCTCATCTGCCTATAAAACCCCCTAGACAATGCACCACCCCAGGCTCTCTTGTCCCCTCCTGGAGTGAGCCAGGAGCTCTTTCCTCTCACTTTATTTCTAAATAAAAGCCTGTACTTTGCTATCCTACCTTGAGTGTTTGTGAAGCTCATTCTTCGGCTTCGTGAACAAGAACCCCGGTATCAATAGGGGGTCTAGTAACCATAATGTTGCTCATGTAATTGTATATTAGTAACAGCAAAAAAAAAAAAAAAAAAAACTGTTTAGCCAAACAGTATAGTATATTTATACATTCTGGATACTTCACCATTGGTGTTATTTGAATAAAATAAGCATATTCATTTTTTTAAAAAGCTGCATTATCAATTTGATCCATTTTGTCAACTGAAAAACCAAAAAAAACACAAACAAGAACCCACACTTTGAGATAACAGGACAACCATAGGCCAGAGAGAAATATACTGAAATGTTATGAGAGCTTTTATCCAGAAAAACTTTTTTTTTCTGTGCTTTCCTCTATTTTGAAACATAGGTTTCTATTGCCTTTATAATTGTAAAGTGAAATGTTTTTAAAAAGAAAAGACAAAGGAGTTGCACTACGAAGTATGCATACTTCCTGTCACTAATGCTTTATGACTGGCACCATATGGGATAAATTTGGCCCATCAGAGAGCAAAATAATGGGTTCCCTTGGGAATGGGAAGGCAGAGGATGGGGGTGGGTCCTGACAGAAATCGGCTTCATCCACTCGGCCTGCCACATCCAGGCCCCTGGTAAATTCGTTCAACACCTTCTCTGGATCAGCACTAGGCTGAGCATTGGACATGTAGTAGTATCTCTGGGCTCTAAGAGTTTATTATTCTACAGAGAAATAAGATGTTCAGCAACTGTGAAAACAATTACTTGATAGTGAATTTCAATACAAGTTACGCAAAAGTGGTTGGGAGTGCCGTATGAAATTATAAGGAGAAGAGAGTCTAACTTAGCTGGGAAGACTGCCCATGTGCTTCATCAAAGATGGTGTTAAGATTTCTGCTACCCTCATGTGACTTCAACTCTAATACCTGTCTAAATATTTAAGGTGTCCAGTATACAGTAGGTCCTCAATAAATATTTGTTGAAGGAATTAATGAATAAACAAGCAAGTAAGAACTGTCCAAGTTTGAAAACTGAGCATTACCATTAGGTAAGGTTAAGCAGTTTTAATTAGGCTCTTTAGCCATATAGGCTCAAAGATGGAAAAGAAGTGCCTACCCTTAAATATGAGTTTCTGAAAAGGCAGTGGGACTCCTGTGGCCTCTTCAACAACCTGGGCCAGGTCTTGGACAATTGGTTCACTACCACCCTGTTGTGGGGTAACATGAAGGTCATGTTTCTCATTGCCTGGGTAGAGAGAAAAGCATTCAATGAAGAAAACTCTTTCACACAAACCAATATAGGTTGACACTTTATTATATTTATTCACTCCACATTCAATGCCCAAATCATAAGCCACCCACTCCAAAGAGCCTGTCCCCCCATCTGCTTAGCTTTCCTCTGGTGACCTGTTCAGGGATTTTTGTTTCCTCTATTACAATAACTAACAATATTAGTGATATGAGCCAACATTTTAGGCACTTAACATGCATAAAGTCTTACTAGGCCCATTTCATGCATTATCTTATTTAATTTTCAGTACAACTCCAATAAGTAGGTACTACCTATTACTTGCTATTTCACAGAAGAGCAAGCTGTGAGTTCAAGCCCATTAAGTCCTGCCCAGCTGTGGAGTCTGAACTTGACCTTGAATCTCTCTGATTCCATGCTTTTCATCACAAAATGTCTGCATCCTATGGCCTGAGTGCCTGTTCTGTACTGTACTGGTCTTGTCTCCTTTGCTGTAATGAGCAAGGGACTGTTTTTCGTCCAAGTCTCTCACACTGGGCACTCCTGGATACATATATGGTTGGTGCTCAATAAACAGACAAATGAGTCAATAAACTCAAACAGCAGAAAATTATTTTTGGAGCAGAGGTGCCTATTCTTTTCCAGGTCTGTGGACAGAAAGGAGGTAGCCTGTGTCCAGTGCCTTGAGCCAAGGCAAGCCCTGAGCCTGCTCAACAGCTACTTGAAGTCAGCCGGGCAGGTGTTACCATCTCTACTTCACAGAGAAGACTAGATGCCTAGAGACATCCCAAGGTCACTAAAAACTGCAGGATCTAGAATCCTGGTGATCAGATTCTGAGGTCCTGGGGTCTCCCTTAGTTGCAGGGACTCAACTCTTGGGTTTAGTTCTGAGTCAACTCCAACAGTAGGCAGACCCAGGGGTGCCCAGAGTGTATACTTGGACCATAGCCCGTTCAAACGGGGGACATGAGTTCAGACTCAGCACACAAGTAGATGTCCAGACACACAGGAGTCATATACAATACGGCCAATAGAAGCCTGATGCAAAGACCCACAATAACCCCGCAGGCACACACTAACATACAACCAGGACCACGATGTACAGCACGGGCATCAGGCATCAAGGATCAAATCAGGCCTGAGACAAAATACCCCGGCCACACGGGAAAGTGTGCTGACACAAGACCCGCACAACATAGGTTCCCATCGACACAAACAAGAACCCACACTTCCGAATACCAGGACAAACACAAGGACACACGCTTCTGCGGGACACGCGGCCAAACCCACAAACCCCGCAGAACTTTCGCGGCCCCGCACGGAGCACCTCGGCCGCCTGCGCTTACTGTGCGTGACCGTCACGCTGAGCCACGTTGCCGCCATTTCCCCGCTCAAGGCCGCCTCTCCTCTTGTTGCTACTTCTTCACTCGAGGCCGCCTCTCCGCTCCGGGCCGCCTCTTCGCTTCGTGCCACGCGAGGCCGCACTTTCTTCTTCACCCGCGGCCGGCGAGCGCCGGCGGCGGCGCCTCTGGTGGATCTGGCATGCTGATGGCTGTACTCCGGGATGCTGATCGCTGCGAGGGAGGCGCACCGCTTGCGGCCGGGGTCACTGACTGGTGCGGCTCTCGGCACGGCCGAGGGGCGTGCCACCCGGGGCCCAGCCGCCCCGGGTCGCCTAGCGTTCTGCGCGCGCCACCGCGCTACGCCAGATCCCGCACTTGCTGACCGCGCAGCGGCGGGATCTGAGCGCAGGGCCTCCCCACCCTGCCCCGCTACTTTCCCTGTCCACCCCCTGCCCTCCCTGGCCTACCGGCCCGCCCCTCCGAGCCAGCCCGGCTCCTGCCCCGCTCTATTCCGCCAAAGCCGCCACCGCGCCCCACCCATTCAGCCGAGGCCCTGCCTTGCTCCCCTTAAGCCACGCCTACACTCGCCGCCGAGGCCACGCCCTCCGCCGACCCTTGGTGAACTGCCTCCAACCTCCTGGAGCTCGCCTTCCCGGGAGGGCCGAGTTGAAAACCCGGAAAAAGGATCAGGAAGCTCCTGTAGGCACAACGCGCTTGCGCATGAGGGGCCGGAAGTCAAAGGGTAGGCGGAGTTGACTTGGCTTCCGTTTCTCCTCCAGTGTGTTGGGTTTTCTTCGCGGCCGCCGAAAATGAACCGTTTCTTCGGGAAAGCGAAACCTAAGGCTACGCCGCCCAGCCTGACTGACTGCATTGGCACGGTGGGCACTTGACTATGCATAACTGGGCCCAGGAACTCTGACACCGACCCCGCCAATCCCTGGCTCCCAGCTCCTGCTCCTCCACCCCATTCTCCGTCTGGGACCCATTACATTTCGGCCATCTCCACCCCTCCTTCATTCCTGTTAACCCAGTCATTGTTGACGGCACAAACCAGGGACACCCTAACCCATCATTGTTAAGCCCTACTGGCACGCAGGCCCTTCTGATGTGCACTGCCGCGTCCACTCGCTCTTTCCTTATCCCTTCACCCCAACCAGCTGTAGGCCTGTATACCCTTTCCACCTCGTCCAGCCCGACCCCTTATTTCTCCTTCATCCCTCATCCCTCTCCTACATCAGGACCCTCAGGTCAATATACTTGATTATCATATCTGTACCCCAAATTCTAGATCTCAGTAACACAAAATTCAGAATTCCAATCCCTCCATTAAGCCACCACCCTCTAAGTGAACAGCATTAGCCCAAATACACTTGAAGGGAACCCTGGAATATCAGAATCTGGGGGGTTGGAGAAAAGTTTATAAAAATCCCCAGTGTTGTGACTGGGAATCAACTGCCCTGTTGGGAACCACTGTTTTCCACCCTTCATCCTATGCTCTTCTTTTTCTTTTCTTTCTCTATAGTTTTTACTCTCCTGTCCCTTTTCATTTAAGTGTATTGCCATAATTACCATTGCCTTTGATTTTTTTTTTTTCCCACAAGGTGGACAGCAGAGCAGAATCTATTGACAAGAAGATTTCTCGACTGGATGCTGAGCTTGTAAAGTATAAGGATCAGATCAAGAAGATGAGAGAGGGTCCTGCAAAGGTAAGGTAGGCAGCAGCTACAGAAGGTGCTGTGACAGCCTATCTGGAGATCTGTGGAAGCAGAGCCTGTGGTAGGGGCTGGTGAGAGATACAGAAGAGATACTCACAGTCTGGTAGGGAGAAAACAAATGTGAGGGTATATTCTTCAGGAGGAGAGTTTGTTGCCGGGAATGAGAGGGAGGCTGGGGTTTGATTTGGTGGAGAAAAGATGCTGCACATGTCTAGAAACATGCACATGGGAGTTAGCAAATTCTACTGAGAAGGTAGCAATCTGGAGAGGAGGGGCTGGGCCGTTCTCAAGAATAGTGAGCTGCCAGGCTGGTTAGGTTAGGTACATATAATAGACTAGTTAAGGAGTGGCATGCTGGGAAAAAGTACGAACTAGGCATCTGGAGACCAGTATTCCATTAATAACACATCACTACCTACTAGCTGTGGTCTTGATAAAAATCTCTTAATTTCTTAATTTCCTATTCTGTTAGGTAGAAACACAGCATACTGTATTTAAACACGTGGACTGTAGATATGGAACTACGTTCTTTTGTCCCAGCTCTGCAGCTTCATTAACCATTTAAATGAGGACAAGTTACTTGGTATCATCAAGCCTCAGTTTTCTTATCTGTAAAATGGGGATAATATCTACTTTATAGAGTGTGAGGTAAATGAGGTAATTCATGTGACCTACATAGCAGTATGTCTAGTACATAGAAACCTTCAGTTAATGTTAGGTATTACTATCCTTTATGAAGTAATATTTGCTTTTTCTTCTTCACTGGAGGAGACAAATGAAATGATTTATGGAACAGTGTAGAAAGGGAAGTGATGAGGCTTCTCTCTCAGCCATCTTAGTTGGATGGCATGGAATGAAGTGCAATTAGAGGCAGGAAAGTTCATCTAGACTTGAGGAGATGAAAGCCTAAACCATGATGGTAGTCATGAGAAAGACATGAAAGGAATCAATTTGAAAGTGAGTTCTGATAATCAGTAATGAGATGACTGTACATGAAGAAACAACAGAGAGAGGAAAGATAAGATGGATGTAAACGTTTTGAATGTAGAGAAGTGAGAGATTGGTGGGGCCATTGTTAGTAATTTCCAAGATTAGAGCAGGTTGAGAAGTTTGGGCGTGTTGAGTTTGAGTGGATAGTAGGGTGTCCAAGTTTGGAATTTCCCCAAGGCGATGATTTACAAAGCAGGCACTGTTGATTGAATATGCACTAGGAAAAGGTGATGTAATCCGGTACACTGAGACAAGGGATGCAAAGAAAGAGGTGAGCTCAGGCTTAAATAAAGACTGTGCTTGGGAGATAAAGAACAATCCTGGAGCCACTATGTCTACTACTTTGAAGAAGAGAATAAGTAAATATGTATGTCTGAGGATATGGGAGATTTCTTTTATGAGATTCACAGGTATGTTTCCTACGTCTTGTCATTAAAATCTGTTTTTCTCTCCAGAATATGGTCAAGCAGAAAGCCTTGCGGGTTTTAAAGCAAAAGCGGATGTAAGTTATAAGCATAAGCTCCTTCTCTCTAGCAGGTTTAACCAAAAGGGAAATGGTCTTCCATTCCTTCAGGTTTTCATACCATCTTGATTTCATAAGCATTCTTGATTTAATTACAAATTTCATGTATGTATACAGTTAGCTAGGTTTTTCTCCCCTCCGTGTTCAGCAATATCTGTTACAGCACTGTCTGTGTAACATCTGTTATATAGTACTTTTTGCTTTATAGCAAAAAATAAAATCCTTTACTATGATAGAGATGTTCTGTGTTTGTGTTGTCCAGTACAGTGACTCTTAGCCAGGCATGGCTATGGAGCACTTGAAATGTGGCTAGTGTGACTAAGGAATTAAAGTTTCCATTTTATTTAATTTTAACCATGTGAGTAGCCATGTGTGGCTAGTGGCCTGTGTATGAAACTGCCCAGATTATTAGAGTGTGCCTTTTTATTTTTGTTTGTCTGTAAAACTGGGAATCTTCAATATTTGTTTCATCAGAATAGACTTAAGGGTCCTTAACTTGTTTTAGGTTATTATGTCCTAGTGTTTGAGCAGAAGCCAAAAAGTACCTTTGGTGCTTACCTCTGGACTGGCTGTACTGGTAATGAGACCCTGTACAGATTTGCAGAGGTCAGATGTAATCAGCTAAGAAGGAACCAGAAAAATTGTTGATATCTCTATTCCTGTTTTTAAAATGACTTTTTATTAGACATCAGGTACCATCTTCCTCCTTTTAGATTAGACAAATTTAGAAAAAAATTATAATGCCTACAGTGTTGAGAGTGTGGTAAACTGTTCCGTTCTTAATCAGTAGTACTACAATTTTTAAGTAACTTTTTTTAAAATAAAAGGAATATGTGTTCATTGCAGAAACTTGGGGAGCAATGAACCAAGAAAATTTACCTAGATTCCTAGTACCAGAAGTAACCATCTTTAGAAAGCTAATTTCTTAAGAGTTGATTTTATTTGCTTGTGTATACATAGTATGTGTGCATATAACTTTTTAGGAGAGAACAAGTTGTATTGTATATATATATAGGTTATCCTTTCCCACTTAACATTATATCATGAGCATTTCTGTGTCCTTTTAAATATTTGGAAAGTTTATACTTTTTAACGAGGTGGTGATATTCCACCACCATTTGCCTACACCATGAACTGACCATTTTTCTTCTACTTGGGTAGTTAGATGGTTTCCAAATATTTTGTTAAAACATAAGTCTTGGAGATAGTGTTATACTTTGATAAAAAAAATTCTGTTGAAAAAAATTTTTTTTCAGTACTAGGCATTATATTAGGTTGGATGGATTACCTAATTATGGATACTAGATTAATAAAATTTAATACCTGTCCTCAAGGAATTTAGTCCACTGGAAAAATGGTTTAGCTATATGTATGAAGAACCTTAAAAATAGTCTCACCCTTTGTCCCAAGAATTCCACTTGTAGGAATTTATCAGAGGAAATCATTAAAACATTATAAAGACATACATATTAAGAGTATGTAGCAATGTAAAAACAGCAAATAATATAATGTTAAGTGGAAAATAGTCTTATAACTAAAATTAAAAAAAAGATTGGAGGGATACATCAAATGATATTTGTGTTAAGATGATTAAATTGCTATTGCCATGTTTTCTGGGCATATAATTTTTTTAAGTTTTTTCAAAGAAAATTTTCTTATTTAGAATTAGAGACGTTTTCTTCCTGTGGATTTCTGTCTGGCTCACACTAACCATTTTCAATTGACTCTAAAAAGGTATGAGCAGCAGCGGGACAATCTGGCCCAACAGTCATTTAACATGGAACAAGCCAATTACACCATCCAGTCATTAAAGGACACCAAGACCACGGTACTTCCATAGCACTTTTCCCATGATTTTATTTTATTTTTTATTCTTGTGTTCTTTTCCCATGGTATTTAAAAGGCAGTTAACCAACATGGCTTCTTAAAACACTGGGTTCTCTCTTTTTTAGGTTGATGCTATGAAACTGGGAGTAAAGGAAATGAAGAAAGCATATAAGCAAGTGAAAATCGACCAGATTGAGGTGAGATGTGTACCAGTTTCTGCGAGAATGTGCACTGTTTTCTGAAAGAGTCCAGATGAATGTGTATGTGATGGGAGGAGCTCAGAAGAGGGATTGAATCTCGGGCCTGCCGCTTACTGACTTTGGGAAAGGATACCAAGGTCTCTCCTTGTTAGTACAATGATCTTAATGCTACCTCTGGTTATTAGGAGGATGAAATAAATGAGCTGATGTATCTGCACACTCAATGCCTGGCACAGTAAATAAGCAAACCAGTTCCCTGTTACTTCTAATTCACCTAGTAATCTTTATAGTCTGTGTCCTAACTGTGAGTTACTGATGGTGCTGCCATCTTTCAGGATCGTCATGAGGTCATGTGAGGGTGTATATGGGGAGCACTTAACAAAACTCTTGGTACAGAGTTGGCTCCCTTTCCTAGTAATTGTCTTTAGATTTTTACTGATAATGTCACTAGGTTCTTAAAAGTAGCATTTCTCTGGAGATCATGTTTTGGCTGGGAGGTGAGTCCTAAGTGCTTGGCACCTTTCACCTCTGTCAACCTGAACAGTCCAGATGATAAGCAGGGACAGAGAGGGAGCAATGTTAACTAGCCAGAAGAAAGAGGCTTTCTTACTGCAGATACGATGGCACTCTACAGACTCTATCCCCTGAGTAGAACATCTCTGTCTGAGGGCAGGGACCCAATATTGTTCACTGTGGTATCCTTGTGCCTTGAACAATGCCTGGCTATAGTTGGTGCTCAGAAAGTATTAGATGGTTTTGATGAACAAAAATAATGCAGTTCTGGCCAACTCAAGCATTGTTTGTTGGTTGGGTATTTACTGTGTACCTGACATTTTACTGCCCCTGCAGAGGTATTTTCTGGGAGTGTCAGTCTAAAGTTAGTAAGACTGAAGGCATTCCTCTAATCTTGCCTTTTTTGTGCACCCTTCTTTAGACTGCCTGTGACCAAAATTTTGTTTTCTGTGTACAGGGTTCCTTATGTTTTAATTACTTATTTAATATAAACAAAATAGAAGTTTTGGTCTTTATGGGTTTTTTTGTATGTCTCTCCATCTTTTATACATGGTTTTCTATCTCTCTTTCTAATTTTCCTATTCCTGTCCCCTATTAATTTGTCCACATGATAGATGGAGAGCCCCTTTCTCTCTTGGTGGGGGTAGGGTGTGTGTGTATGTGTGTGTGTCTGGATGGGCTATATATTTTGAATTTCATTTGTTTTCCTAAAAATATTTTACCTGTAAAACATTTTCATTGTTTTCTACCTCTATTTTTTTTATTTTGCTAGCTTGTGTGTGTTTTTCTGCTTCTATTGTTTTTTTCATTTTCTGTACACCAAGTCTAGTGCTTATATTTGTTTATATTGCTTTTGTTTGTCCAAACTGAGCCTGCTAATTCTTTGTGTGATGATTTTTTTTCTGTTTCTGTCATAATGTCTATTCCTAGGACATTCAGAGATAATTTGGGGAGACTTGTCTTGATATGTAGTAGCACAGTATAAACTTGACTTGGTTAACTTAGTCTCTGTTATTTTTACTCTCTTGTTTGTTTCAGTGAGTGCTTCTCTGTATAGCAGAAATGTTGTGTGTACAGTATGGTACTTTGGCACTTGAAAATACAGAAAAGCACAGTGTTTTCTTTTTTAAAAATGTTTTTTTTCTATTTTACTTTCTGTCGTTTCATTTTATATGGAAAACCCCTGATTTGTGGGCCAGGAATGAGTTTTCAAATGTTTTGCATTGCTCTAAAAATCTGAAGGCTAAATGGTGCTGATTGTGACTATCTGCATTATCAACACAAGTCGTTTCTCTCTGGGTGGAATTTTTAGATGAAGAGCATATTGTTGTTCTGCACATCCTTAACACAACAGAAGGATATAGTGTTTTACACTGCAATAAAGCCTTACGGTAACTCTATGGTATGGCTATTAATAATCCCATTGTACAGATGAGGAAATTAAGGCTTAGAGACATTATTTCTCATTGAGTAGGGCCAACTTTGAGCTTGGATAAGTCTAATTCCTAACCATCACACTAGCTCCCATTGTTATGCTATACCACTTCTCAGATTGGTTGTATGTTATTGCTGGCCTTATATATAGTTTTGTAGTCTTCTAGTTAAGCACAAGTATATTATTCACAGATGATTTATACCCTCTGTCAATTTTTATTTCACCAGTCTGATCTTAGACAATCAAGCCTATCCTGATTCCATTTCTGTTTCCCCATGCAGGGTGGGTCCAGTGCAAGATTTTGTAACACCCAATTGTTTCTACTACTGTCTACACGGTGTAGTCAATGTTTGGCTAACTTAGGAAGACTAATTTGTCTCAATTACTGCCTTTTCCCATTAACTAGAAAAATGTTGATAGTGTAGATGTTGCTTGATTAATTTTCAGGTAAATGCTCTGTAATGAGAGAGAGCTAATTATGGTCATCTGTTCTCATAGTAGGACTTCAGATTTCCATGAGGCACCTTAAATTCAAGTGCAGCATCTCCAATTCTTTTTTTTTTTTTTTTAAGTTTGCACTTTACCACCAAAAATAGGATTGTGTAGGTCAGTGGCATCCACAGCTCTTACAGGGGAATCTTCAGGCTTGTGATTTTAAAATATTTCTTTAAACTCTCTTTCTTATACTCCTAATTAGAAGGGACATTCAGGAGTTACTCACACCTGTCCTCTAGAGGGGCACCTACTCAGTTGTTGACTAGAAACAGTCATTAGCCAAGAATTGAGGTGAGGGAGAACAAACAGTTGGTGAGAAATGGTGTGTGCTTTAGCATTTTACTTATATTATCTTTTTAAAAATTGCTCATTTCTAAGATTCAAAGGAGAGAGTAGGTGGGAGGGTAGTTAAAGGAAAATGGTAAGAAATGAATGAAAACTGTCATAAATATTTCTCTAGGATTTACAAGACCAGCTAGAGGATATGATGGAAGATGCAAATGAGATCCAGGAAGCACTGAGTCGTAGTTATGGCACTCCAGAACTAGATGAAGATGACCTAGAAGCAGGTAAGTTATGAAAAAAGAAATTTATATGTAGCTTTAGAGTCTGAAAGGAGTGACTCCCTGGGACTTTCTCCCAAATGCTAGGGAAAATTTCTTCGAGGGTTCCCTGAGAGTTTATTGTACAGTGTCTGGGCAAAGAACTTGTGAGGCAGCCATATTAGACTGGCACACTCCAGCAGCAACTCTGGGATGGACGAGCTCTGAAGGAAGATGCAGGCCAAAGCCCCTGCTGACCTGCTGCTTGGCATCTGAACCCTGCCTTGCCCTGCTCTCTTCCTTTTGATGTTGTTCTCCCTATTTTCCTACTTGGAGTCCTCTCCCTCAGAACAGCAAAGCAAGAAACAATAGTTAGCAAATACTTAGTGTGCATCTACTAAATGCCAGGCACTGTGTTCAGTGCTGTAGATTTAGCATTGAAGAAAACAAATACAATCCCTGCATTCATGAAGCTTCTCAGCAGGGTAAGAAACTGCTTGTTTTAAGTAACTCATTACAAGAACAAAGGCTGTTGGGAAGAGAAGTAGGAGATACCATGGAGCACACAGCTGGGGAATCTAACCTAGTTGGAATGGGGACAGGCATGGGACCTGAAGGATGAATAGGGGATAGCAGGAAAAAAATGGGAAGGGTTGTTCAGTGGCCTTGGGGAAAGGAGTCTAGAAGCAATTGCTGTAGTCCATTTAAGAGATGATGGTGGCTGAGTCTAAGGTGGTAGCAGAAAAAGAAGTGCACAGATTGAAGACATTTTTGGAGGTTGAGTGGTCAAGACTTAATGACTGATTAGATGTGGAGGAAGAGGGAGGTGTCAAGAATGTCAGTTTCTAGCAGAGTAACTGGGTAGATGGAAGAACCACCTCACACTGAACTTTCTGTCACATGATTCCCTGTCACATTACTGCTGCTTCTCTCTGTGCTGCTCCCTCTTCTGTTTTTGGCTAGAACCTCTTTTTCCTTATTGATTTCTTTATTTTTCTTGTTTCCCATCTTGCGTTTCCCCTGATGAGTCTCTCCTTGTTGATATTTCTCCTGGTCACTTTCAACTCACTTTTCCATAGACTCTCTTTTAAAGCCTGATTTCACGGAATGACCACTCAGTATAGAACACTCTCATGCCTCCTTTACCTTCTTTCAGGTACATCTATAAATGAGAATTTCTTATATTATTGCCAGGATTTTCTAATTTGAATTGACCATTTGGTAACTATAGAGTCTTCTCACGAACACTAGGGCCTTGTAAATATGTGAGGAATGGTTGTTTAGTTTGTTTTATTTTGATTTTTGTTTTTCATAGATTTTACCACATCAATTCCCTTAAAAGTTTCTTATATAGGTATCTTTTATTTTGAAAATAGAAATTAATAATCCTTTTCCCTTTGTATTTTCATCTTATTACAAATAATTTGGCTAAGTTTCTTAACATCAGTGGCCAGTTTTCTTGCTTATGTTTTTTTGAAATGTTGACTACTTCCATCTCAGAGTTGGATGCATTGGGTGATGAGCTCCTGGCTGATGAAGACAGTTCGTACTTGGATGAAGCAGCATCTGCACCCGCCATTCCAGAAGGTGTTCCCACTGACACGAAGAATAAGGTGAGAGCTCTTTCTGTTGATATTTTCTATGCAAACTATCAAAGGTTTTATGTCTGATCACCAGTTTGGGAATCTACAAGGTAGCCTTAAGTTAGGACAAGGAAAGACCATCTTGGTCATTATTTTGGGAACCCTTGAAGGCCCAGCTTTCCTGCATTGGATTATGGACAGGCTGTGTAAATAGTGTCACTACAGCCCAGCAATATTTTTATACAGTGATAATTTGTATAATATACATAATTAACCTTGTTGTGAACTCGCACTGGGTACCATTTACAGATTGTAGTCATTTACTGGAGCAGCATCAGCAAATCATGCACGAACAGTTCTAGGCGCAGTGTGAAAGAAGGCGCTGCTCTCCAGATACAATGGTTAATTATAGTGTGGATTTTTTTTTTGACTAGAGATTAATAATTTATAAAATTTAATGTAGAAAGATTCTAATTTAACAAGGTAAAAAAAAGCAGGACACCTGGGTTTAAGTCTCAGCCCTGCCACCATGAGACCTTGGCAAATCACTTAGCTGTTAGGAACTTTTCTGTTCCTTGCATCTGTAAAATGCAGATCATTGTAATTCTCTCACGTAATTGTGCAGACCAAATTAGACCGTGTATGTAAAAGGACTTTGCGAACTTAAAATCCTGTCCAAAGCTACATGGTTTTCATTATTATAAACAGATAAAATTTTGCTCTTTATAGAGTCCTGTTCACTCCATTTTAGTTCCTGATGTATCATTTTTTCTATTGCCACTGGACATTTACAGCCCTGGTGTTTGCTTTATCTCCCTACACATTGAGGGTGCACAAGGTAGTTGACAGAATCCTTGAGTGGAAGCCAGTCTCAGCTCTGCCTTTATTCACTGTGTGACTTAGAGCAAATTAGAAATTCATGTATTCTCTCTGAACCTCATCAGTTTTTCCCACCTGTCAAATGTGGGGAGAAAACGTGGGGAGTAAGTAATTTCTCAGGTCCCTTATAGCTGTGAATTTTTATGAATATGTTGTGCCTTCCTGTACTCCTGTACCCCCTCTTCTTCCTTGAGCCTGGATTGATCCTACCTTTCTCTACTGCCCACCTGACCTACCCCACTTCCACTTCTGGAACTTCAAGGTTCCAGGTGCACGGTTGCTTTTCTCAGCATACCCGAAATAATTTTTATTAGCTCACCTTTTCAATTCCCTGAAGTATCTATGTTATTTCCACTTTTAGAAGGCCACAGATTCCTGAGTTAATTGTCCTGTTGAGATATGGTTTCTTAATTGATAGTGGTATTACTGCTTATGAGTTTGTAGTAAAGTATGATGTGGCAGTAACTACCTGTCCTAAGGCACTGCTCCTTTAAAGATTTAGGAGGCTATAAAACGTAGTGGTTCACTTTAGCAATCAGAGTGAAAATGGGACTCTGGAGACAAGGACTAACTCCTCAGCCTTTCCACCTGGATTCTCCCAGCGCCCTTTTCCCCTTTCTAGGCAAACTCTTAAGTTTCTCTTTCTCTTTTACTCTTCTTTTACCCTGCAAAGGATGACTCCTTTTGATCCTTTCCAGTTGTTTTCCTAGTTTGCCATTACTCCACATTTCATAAAAATCTCATTCTCATCTTTTGAATGGGATTTTGGTTTACATCAATTAAACACTTGGAAATGAGAGTTTTGACTACTAAATATTATCACTTTTTTTTAATCAATTGAAAAGTAGTGGCACTAAATACTGCTTCCTTTTCACAGGATGGAGTCCTGGTAGATGAATTCGGATTGCCACAGATCCCTGCTTCATAGACTTGCATCATTCAAGTGCTTCGTGTAAAATAAACACATATTCTGGGACTATTTATCTTTCCAAATTTACCATAACAGATTTAGGTTTCTTTCCTGTCTTCAGAGGGAAAGGTTAATTACGTTGCTCCTTTATTTTTTTCCGTTAAGATACTCATTGCTTGGGGGATTCTTTCTTTGTACTAAATTTTTATTCCTTTTCTCTTACAAAAGACTAAACTTACTTAAAAGTATCAGTGACTATGTATGACTTGTTCTCATTCATTAATAGTAATTTGAAATGAAACCAAGGAAATGGGAATCTTTAAATTCTATGACAGTATATCTCCACAATCTCAAACTGACCTGATACATTGATAAGACAAAGGTAAGATTATTGAGATTGTTCATATTACAATTCAAAACCATTTTCTGTTATGGTATTATAGGTTGGTTAAAGTGATGGCCTTTTTTGATGGGTTTGTTGTGTCCTGTGAGTAAATCATTACTATGTCCAATATTGGAATGGAATTATCACTACTGTATCATGAGTGGATATTTTGATTATGGTTCCCTCAGTATTACAGCCTGGCTTGTAATCAATAATGAATATTTCTTGATATTTAATGTATAGGACATTTATTTATACTCAATAAATATTTTTCAAAATGATACAATTTTAATATCACGCCAGCCTAAAACTTCCACTACAGAAACCAAACTTAATATTGGCTCAGCCTAAAAACTCCACTATAGAAATGAGATTTAACCACTAACATTATGGTATAGAGGAAAGAGCAAGGAACAATCTGGGCTTAGGCCTTGGTCTGCCATCTGATAACTACTCACTTCTCTAAAACTTCTTTTTCCTTATTAGTGAAATTGTGCCGACTTCACAAGGCTTTTGTAAGGAATAATTGAGGTAATGACCATGAGTACTTTGTTAACTGCAGCTTGCTATTCTCATATGAAGGATTAACAGTGAAAAAGCAGGGGCTTCATTCTTTCTTGGGAAGTACCTGGAATGCTACAGCAAGTCCAAACTCTTGCCCAGTTTCAGGGTCTTTAATGATTCATCCTCCCTTCCTTATTCAACCTCTCACCAACAGCATTCCCTCCTCCAGCCTCACTGCATGCCTCCAATGCCACATGTGCCAGCCTGTCACACGTCTACAGATCAAGCCAATAAATATTTATTGAATACCAGCTATAGAGAGTCTCTCTACCAACCAGGGGATACCAAGAACAGTCACAGTCCCTCTCTTCAGAAGTTCACTGTCCAATTATAGGTGGGGATGAGACATGTATGTACCCAATCTCAACCTCTCAAAAAGCCTCCAGTGGGAGTGAACATTATACTCTCCATTATTACCTTCCTGAAACCTCTCAGCTTCTCTGCAAATTCTCGCTCAGCCCTTTAAATATTTCTTCCGTTATAGTTCCAATCCCGAACTTCCCCTCACCCTTCATACACTCTCCTTGAGATCTCTCACACCCGTCATTTTAACTATTACCTATGCACTAATGACTCAAAGTAACTCACTAGCCTAGACTTCTTTATTACTATTTTCAGTTCTGGACATTCCCAATTAAGTGTCCCACCATTACCTCAAATCTAACTTTCAAATTAAGCTTAATTTTGGGGCTTACTCTCAGCAAACATTCCTGCTTTATTTCTTGCCAATGTTAACCGGTGACCCATATATTACCAATTATAACAGGTGATATTTTGTCCAGCTAGACCTCTTCAGTGCTTTGGATACCTGTAAGCAGTTATTCTACCAAACTCTACTCCTAGGCTTTTGTGACAGTACTCATTCTCCTGTTCCTCTGACTATTCTAAGACTCCTTTCTGAAATTCTCATCTCTCCAACCCGGGAATGGTAGTGTTCCTCAGGATGCTAGCCTTTATCCACATATTTCCTTCTTTGCTCACTTATATTTAATTATCTCAACTATCCTCATAGCTTTAATTGCTGACTTCTAAATCTATACTATCCATGATCTTGCCCTGTCAGACTCCTATTTATATCTTCAGCTGTTTGCCTAGCAATTATTGGATGTGCCAGAAGCCCACAAACACCACATTCAAATGGCCAAGATAACCATTACCTTTTCCCCAGACCAGAATCTCCTCCTTTTCCCCTGTCTCAGCTAATGGAACTGAGACAGGGACCGTGGGTGTAGTCAGAGTAGGTTGAAAGCTTCCAGAAAAAGCAGAGCGGGATATTTACAGTCAGAGCAATATAACAATAGGCAAAGAAGTCCCTTTTGAAACTCTGTATTAAGCATTATGCAAAGTCAAGGTCACACTAATTCTCTAGGATCAAGATACCAGACTAAGAATATAGACATCTTCAGTGAGGTCAGTTAAAAGTTGAAAGGCCAGGAGCAACTGGGCCTAGAATGTTTGAGTGTTTCACAAATAGGGAAGGGTATCTCAGCATAACCCGTGACTTCACTGTAAACAGCCCTAGCAAGCAGAGAACAACCCAGGCCACCTTGAGGAAGGGCAGGTAGTACAAGTCCATACCCCTAAGCCTTTTTTTCATGTTCTCGAAAAATCCTCAACTGCCTATAAATCCCCTAGACAGTGCACCACCCTGGACTCTTTTGTCCCCTCGTGGCGTGAGCCAGGAGCTCTTTCCTCTTACTTTATTTCTAAATAAAAGCCTGTACCTTGCTCTCCTACCTTGAGTGTTTGTGAAGCTCATTCTTCAGCTTTGTGAACAAGAACCCCGGCATCAGAACCATTACCCTATATCATTCAAGACAGAAAGCTCTTGAATTGTCCTTGATGCTTACATTTTGCCTCACCCTACACAGTCAATTAACCACTAAGCCCTACTTTTAACTCCTGTTTCTCAAATCCAACCCCTCCTTTCCTCTCAACTCCTTGGCCTAGACATCCCTCACATAGTGTTTTGAAACAGATGACTTGCTTTCTCTGGCATAGTTTCACTTCTTGTCTTTAGTCCATCACATATAACTACACTTTTCTAAAATGC
This sequence comes from Smutsia gigantea, assembly GCA_032199065.1. Lineage (NCBI taxonomy): Eukaryota > Metazoa > Chordata > Mammalia > Pholidota > Manidae > Smutsia > Smutsia gigantea. Next base: position 410,293 of record JAVSCE010018380.1, read on the forward strand.
AAATCTGACCATGTCATTCCCTGACTTAAAATCTTTAATGGTGCCTTGATGCCTCTAGCAGGGTATAGAAAGCTGCCTGTGACATGCCCCTGCCCCTCTGTAATAGCTTATTGCCTAGTCTTTTCAGAATAGCATTTCTTTCTTTTAATGAACTGTCTCTCCCATTCTCAACATGTGAATATTGGAATATTACTGATTAGAGTAGGCTTACCTAGACACTCCTGAGCTATGAGTGGGCATGTGACCAGCCTGTGCCTATTGGAGTCATCCCTCAAATCTTCTACATGGAAATGAGGGAAAATGCTTTTTCTTTTTCTTTTTTAAACTCTGCAGTATGAGAAGCTTGAGATATTGAGGCCAGAGGAAGCAGGATGAGAAAATGCAGAATGAAAGAATCCTTGTGGCACAGAGCCCTGACTTCCGATCCATCTCTGCAACTCAAATTCCTTTAATTCTGTTATCAGAATTCTGCCAATAAACCCCTTCTTCTGTTTAGATGAATTGAAGTTGGGTTTCTGTCACTTGTCAGTAGAGCCATGAATAATTTCTCGAAGCCTCTCTCTGTGCCATGTCCTACTTTTCAATTTTATGCCCTTATAATTGCTTCCCTATATAAAGAGCATTAAAGAGCAAGAGTAGCCTTTTAAGTATAATCAGATACCACTTCTCTGCTTAAAATGTCAACTTCCTATTGCTCTTGGAATAAAGTCCATTATCACGGCCTGCAGGTGATCTGCATGATCAGGATCCCACCTACTTCTCCAATTTCATAGTGCCACTTTCCTTGCTCACTGTTCTCCAGCAAATATTTCAACTTGTTGAACACTCAAGCTGTTTGCCTCCTCATAGCCCTTGCACATGCTATTCCCTCTAACTGAATCTTCACATATCTTGCTCCTCATCCTTTGTTCTACTCAAAGAAGCCTGGCTACCTTACTGGAGCAGATCCTAATAAGTCTTATCACTGCATATTTCTTTCACAACACTAACATAATTTATAAACATAAATTAAGTAGTTTTTATCTCCCCTACTAGACAATGCACTTGTAAGTGGGCAGAGACCATGTTTGTCTTTCTCACCATTTACCTCCAGCACTTAAAGCAATGCCTAAAGCAGATTATACATTAAAACATATGTGAATATATGAATCTATTTCACGTATATGAGGAATCCTGGACTAGTGAATTACTTTACAAATGCAGGTACTTCACACTTACTTGTGTCCTATTTAGTAATGCAAATGTCATAGTATAGTTAAGGCAGAACTATGTTCTACAGAATTAGTTTCTTCTTAAGTCACTTTTTAAGCTATCTTATATCTGAAAGTTACCATTTATTCCTCAAGAATCATGTCGTGCTATGAATATTTTCTCAAAGTTAGCAGACTGACAGCAAGGCGCATATATAAACTTGATCTGGGAAGAGAAATTTGCTTCTCAATGGAGGAAAGATTATCAAAGAATTGGACAGACCTTGGTGAAATACTTCCTGAACTAATTTTTAGTTTCCTGTTCATGGTATTGGGTGAGATTGAATAAGTCAGACTCTGGTAAGTATTCTGTCAACTAATGTGACTGCTTGTTTAGGGCATGGAAGCAACTCTTGGGGTAGTTAGTTGTCCCTGAACAGAATGGAGTTTCCACTGTCAGTCAACTCAGGAAAGCCTTGGTTAGAGAGGTAGGTAGGAAACGATTTCTTCTACTCTCTGGGTTCATAGTGGAGGGTTGGTGAGCAGATTCCTGGAGATTTCTGTTGATAAATATTGAGTCAACGCCCTACCACACAAAGGACTTCCGGGCGTCAGCAGAGACTTGAGGTCAAGTTTGGGCTAGTAGAAGTGATTAATTTTAGTGTCAATTATAAACTGTTCTCTACATTGGCCTTTGTAGTTCTCAAGCCTTTGTTAAAATTTTGTTAATGTTACACTGTGGTCTTTGCTGTGCTTTCTTCTGGGTCTCAGTAGAGATTTAAGGTCAAGTTTGGGCTCCTAGAAGCAATTCATTCTAAGGTAAATTGTCAACTGCTCTCTACATTGGCCACGGTAATCCTCTGGCCTTCAGTAAAATTTGGTTAAATGTCACACCTTGGTCTTTGGGGAACTAAGGGAGGTTCTGTGTTTGAGGCTCTAGTATAGATATTGTGTAAACCCTTCAGGTGCTGTCCCACAAAATTCCACAGCAGCAATGGTCATGAGCAAGAGGGCTGGCTTTGGGGACAAGCAAGCTCTGAGTTAATTTGTCACAAACATAATGAAATATTCTTAAGTGATTCCAAGAAATGTTGAGTTGGGACAAGTTAAGAAGTTCAGTTTAATGGACTCCCCACTGACTGTAGGATTAGGCATTAAAAGGAAGTATTAACCCGAAGACTAAAGGGGTCAGAGACATCTTGGCTTTATCTTTAATTTCTGGAAATCATAGGCAAAAACAAACTAACCTAGAACCTTATTTTAAAATTCTGCGTTAGTATCAGTGAGGCCTTTTCATAATTTATTGCCCACTTCTTTTCCCATTTAATTGCCTTTATCCAACCTGATTGGTAAAACAAAAAAAGAAAAAACTTGACCCATTAAAATTATGTACAGTACTTTAAAAATTATCAGCGACTCCAAACTTTCCCCCTCCTGTTCGGTGTCTATCTGTATTCATTTTACGGTCACCTGCCCGGTTCAAGTCTCTTACTACTTCTAATGTATGGTTTATTCTTTTTTTTTATAATTTATTTTGGTATCATTAATCTACAATTACATGTGCAATATTATGGTTATTAAACTACCCCCTTCATCGGGTCCCCCCCACCAACCCCATTACAGTCGCTGTCCATCAGTGTAGTGAGATGCTATAGAATCACTACTTGTCTTCTCTGAGTTGTACAGCCCTCCCCGTGCCCCCCCCCAACATTACATCTGCTAATAGTAATGCCCCTTTTTCCACCTTATCCCTCCCTTCCCACCTATCTTCCCCAGTCCCTTTCCCTTTGGTAACTATTAGTCCATTCTTGGGTTCTGTGAGTCTGCTGCTGTGCGGTTCCTTCAGTTTTTTTCTTTGTTCTTTTTTTAAAATAATTTATTTTGGTATCATTAATCTACAATTACATGTGCAATATTATGCTTATTAAACTACCCCCTTCATCAGGTCCCCCCCACCAACCCCATTACAGTCACTGTCCATCACCGTAGTGAGATGCTACAGAATCACTACTTGTCTTCTCTGAGTTGTACAGCCCTCCCCATGCCCCCCCAACATTACATCTGCTAATCGTAATGCCTCTTTTGACTTCTTACCCCTCCCTTCCCACCCATCTTCCCCAGTCCCTTTCCCTTTGGTAACTATTAGTCCATTCTTGGGTTCTGTGAGTCTGCTGTTGTTTTGTTCCTTCAGTTTTTTTCTTTGTTCTTATACTCCACATATGAGTGAAATCATTTGATACTTGTCTTTTTCGGCTTGGCTTATTTCACTGAGCATAATACCCTCTAGCTCCATCCATGTTGTTGCAAATGGTAGGATTTGTTTTCTTCTTATGGCTGAATAATATTCCATTGTGTATATGTACCACATCTTCTTTATCCATTCATCTACTGATGGACACTTAGGTTGCTTCCATTTCTTGGCTATTGTAAATAGTGCTGCGATAAACATAGGGGTGCATCTGTCTTTTTCAAATTGGGCTGCTGCATTCTTAGGGTAAATTCCTAGGAGTGGAATTCCTGGGTCAAATGGTATTTCTATTTTGAGTTTTTTGAGGAACCTCCATATGCTTTCCACAATGGTTGAACTAATTTGCATTCCCACCAGCAATGTAGGAGGGTTCCCTTTTCTCCACAACCTCGCCAACATTTGTTGTTGTTTGTGTTTTCGATGTTGGCCATCCTCACTGGTGTGAGGTGATATCTCATTGTGGTTTTAATCTGCATTTCTCTGATGATTAGCGATGTGGAGCATCTTTTCATGTGCCTGTTGGCCATCTGAATTTCTTCTTTAGAGAAGTGTCTATTCATGTCCTCTGCCCATTTCTTAATTGGATTATTTGCTTTATGTTTGTTGAGGTGCGTGAGTTCTTTATATATTTTGGATGTCAACCTTTTATCGGATATGTTATTTATGAATATATTCTCCCATACTGTAGGATGCCTTTTTATTCTACTGGTGGTGTCCTTTGCTGTGCAGAAGCTTTTCAGCTTGATGTAGTCCCACTTGTTCATTTTTGCTTTTGTTTCCCTTGCCTGGGGAGATATGTTCATGAAGAAGCAGCTCATGTTTATGTCCAAGAGATTTTTGCCTATGTTTTTTTCTAAGAGTTTTACGGTTTCATGACTTACATTCAGGGCTTTGATCCATTTTGAGTTTACTTTTGTGTATGGGGTTAGACAGTAGTCCAGTTTCATTCTCTTACATGTGGCTGTCCAGTTTTGCCAACACCAGCTGCTGAAGAGGCTGTCATCTCCCCATTGTATATCCAAGGCTCCTTTATCAAATATTAATTGACTGTATGTTTGGGTTAATGTTTGGATATTCTATTCTGTTCCACTGGTCTGTGGGTCTGTTTTTGTGTCAATACCAAACTGTCTTGATTACTGTGGCTTTGTAGTATAGCTTGAAGTCAATAATGTATGCTTTATTCTAACTGATTTGTTAGAGCTTTTTGTATATTAGTCCTTTACCGTTTGTTTTGCAAATATTTTTTTCCTGATTGCCTTTTGACTACTAAGCTGTTTTTCTTTAAAACCCTAAGCCCGAACTACTCTAAGAAGAAGGTGATGTCTGAGCTGAAGACTCCAGATGTGCTGGTGAAGCTGGTTGGGTAGCAGGGCAAAAAGGGCACGATGGCGAGAGAACGCACCTAACCTGGAAAAAAAAAGTAGCCCTCGCCTCCTCCGATGCTGCCCACCTTCAGTTTCTATTTGACTCCTTCAGCCCGGCGCCTGGCGCGTCTGTCTGACGTCACGGACGCCCTTGACTCGGCCGCGCAAACTCCGTCGCCGTCTACCGGGTGCGTAGATGCGAACATACTCCCGGAGCCGGAAGTCTGGGGCACGTGACCGCGTGACAGCCCTCTGCTGGGTTGCCAGGCCTGGTTTAGGTGTTGCGGCACGGGATGGCGGAGGCGCCTCCGGTCTCAGGTACTGTCCTGGCCCGCGCGAGCCTGGGCCCCTCTTGGGGAGCGGAAATTGGGTCAGTGACGAGTCCTAGGACTCCGGCCATTCATATCACGAGAGTTGCGCGTACTAGGTTGCGGATAGTGGCTTGGAACGGCCAAGCCACGAGTGTCGTGCGTACGGCGATCTCGATCATCCTCGTTTGGGTCGTGAAGCCTGGCTGCTGGGTTTGCAAGGAGATTGGGTTTGCCCTGGAGCTCAGGGTGTCGATGTGGGTGTCCCGCTCGCCTCAAGGCTTCTCCCGGCCCTCTAGGGCAGCTTACCGCACTGATCCCCGACTGGCGGGTGTCGGCCGGGTCACTGCCGGTGACGGTAGCGGGCTCTCGACGCCTAGTGGGCCTGCGCGCTGTGCTTAAGGTGTATTCCTGCGTCCTAGGGCAGCGGCGCGGGCGTGAGCCTAGCACCATGGTTTTCAGCCCCAGTCAGCGGTAAACTTGCAGTGAGACTGTTTCCTCATTTGCCATTTGGAAGTAAATAAATTAATGCCTGTGAAGGCTCCCGTCCTGTAGTGTACCCGTTCCATAATTGTTAGCTCTCTTCCCCTTCCCGAAGTTGTCTCTGTGTATAAAGACAGCCTCATTTGGCTGTTAACATATCTACTTCCATGCCCTTCAGAGTGTACTGTAGGCTGCTCTCCAAAGTTTTTGGATAGCGCCTAAAAGGCATATTTTGCGTCTCGACCTCAGTGCACACATACAAAATATAAAAGTGAACCAGAAGTTTTAGGAAGCAGTGGTTTTCCTTACTATCAGTAGGACACTCTATTGTTTCTCTCGTTTAAAAAAAATACTTGTCACAACCTACTACATTGATCTGATTACAGGACCCACTCTTTCTAAAAATACACGGTGGCAGTTTGCAGCAGAACTCTGAGTTCTGCTACCTACCAGCTGTTGGAGCACAAAGAAGAATATTTATATATTTGTGTACTGGGTGGCAGGTAAAATGTATTTATTACTGTGGGTCTTGATTTAAAAAAAAGGTTGTAAGACATGCTGCTTTGGTGTACTCTAGTCCTGATTTAGGTATTAAGTCATCTTGGGGGGAGGGAACCTTTTGAGGCTGATATTTTCTTATTCTGCCACTCATTCTTTTCCCAGATCCTCTAAATTGGATCCATTGATCTTCCCAACATCGGGCTCACTTGTGGCCCATTTCTACACCCTTCAATGTTTGAAGCAGAATTGGGTGGGGCTATTTGTGCATCATAGTTTTGGCCTCTTGGTGCTGTGCCCTGGGTTACAACCTCTTTCCCATCTGCTATGGTAAAGTCCTCTAGTCCAAAGACCTCCACTCCCTGTCATGTGCCTTAGTTTGCTTTTGCCTTAGTTCCTATTCCATGTTCTTATTTCATCATCATCTCTAGCCCCCATCTCCTCCCCACTCAAGGTTTCATTCTCTTGCATGCTCCTCTCCTGGAACAGCAGCCCAGGCTAGGGGGTATCTTTCTGCCCATGGGCACTCTCCAGTGCCAGCTTCCTTTCAGGACTTCATAATCTGCAATTGGATTTCCCCGTACTCTGCCCGACCTACCTGTTGGACACCCCCCATGTTGCTGTGTTATTTTGGATCTAGGCTACCACATATACTATAGCAAGCTTTAGTGATGAGATATCCTATTTACTGAGTAACAACTACTTGAAATAGTGAGAGAGAAAAAAGATGTTTCAGATCTTAGTGTTTGAGGTCCGGTTTGCTGATTTATACTCTTTTTCTGTTCCTCGTGTATTAAGGGTCTTCCTAAGGGCTTTGACTACTACCTGTTTAGTGGAACATTTACTATATGTGAATAACCCTCTCTGGCCTCTACAGTTGCATCAACTCCTTACTGCTTAACACAAAACACCCTCTTCCCGTCCTTTACCAACCAGTTCTGGACAACTTTTTTTGACCTTTTATTTCTGTCCCTCTCTCCAACCTTGTTTCTTCAAGCAGGAGAGGACTACACAACACCCACTTGGTCTAATCTACCCATTCTCACCTTTATGTTATCTCTTATGTTTCCAGAACACCTTCTCTGCCACCTTCTTTCTGAATTTGTTTAATATTCTTGACCTTTGAAAGGCTCTCCACCCCATCCCAGAATTCTTCTATTGGAAAGCTTTCAGGACAAACCCTGGATTGAGTGAAAATTGACCCTATGACTTTATGATCTCATTCTGTTACTAAGTATATGTTTCTGTGGCTCCTGCTGCTCAACCTCTGAAAGTGTAGCCTAGTGTAAGAGCTTGGTCTCTACGCCCACATAGCCTGCAGTAGAACCCTGAAGCTGCTTTGGAATACCCTGTGGCTAACTTACTCTCTGTGTTTTGCTTTTCTCACCAGGAATGTAAGGATTAAATGAGTTAACACATGCAAAGTGCTTAGAGTAGTGCCTGGCATGTGTTAAATACCTCATAAATGTTAGGGCTTATTATTAAATCTGAAACCCCGAGGCTCTACCCTGAACCCATCTGTTGTCAGGTCTGTGTGTTTCAGATAGTCTGTAGTCCTAACAACAATAATACAGCACCATTTTAACCACTTTATACATCTTACCAACTTGCCTTACTCTTCACTGAAACTCTGATATAGGGATTATTACTCTCTCCATTCCATATAAGAAAACTGTGATTAAGTATTTGCATAAAGACACAGTAAGTAATGGGCAGGGACTTAAACCCATGTCTTCCAAGCCCTGTCTATTCATAGTGTATTCTATATGCTACACATAGTTCTGGCTTTGCTACTAACTAGTTTTGTATCTTTAGGCAAATTATTTCCCCGATGGGCTTCAGGGACTGAGTTGACTAAACAAAGAAGCATTGGGTGGGGGGGAAATGGGTGGGGGGGAAATGAGTGGGCTGAAGGGGCATATGCTTAATTTTTGAGGCTTTGGGATTCAGAACTATAGTATGTGATTATGGAAATTCTAAAATATATTCCTGAGGGAAGGAGATGGTAACTATGCTAAGTACTATCTCTATGAAATCCTACTCAGTTTCACAATAACCCTTTGAAATTGTATTGTCATCTTTTGTCATGGATGAGGAATCTAAGGCTAAAAGCAATCAAGTGATTGCTATGATCCCTAAGTTCATACCAAAAGATGGTATGATTTGGGCTGACTCCAGAGTCTGTTTACTTGATATTACACAATGTTACCCTAGAGTTTTGAAAGACCATGTGGAACCTGCTGGTTGATGTTTCACCTCTGAACTGTTTGCTGACCTTAAATTTTTTGATAAATGTATGTGTAAGTAATGCCTAATGGCCCAGATGAGCACTTCTATGTAATAATTCTCTGCAGTGGCTATGGATGAGGCTGGTGGACATGGGATGATCAGTCTTCCACCAGCACCTTGAACCCATTACCTTCACAGGAAAAATAGTCTTACTAAAGCCTGTTTTATACAAACTCCTTAGGAAAATAACTTCCGGTTATGGCTTAGAGTCTTCTGGACTTCATGAGTAACTGATTAATTTCTTTACTGGCATGTTTTATTTCTTATGCCCTAGGTACTTTTAAACTCAATACGGATGCTGCTGAGTTCATTCCTCAGGAGAGAAAGAATTCTGGTCTAAATTGTGGGAGTCAAAGGAGACTAGATGCTAATAGGATTGGTAGAAGAAATTATAGTTCATCACCTCCCTGTCATCTTTTTAGGCAAGTCCCTTATGATGACATCTCTGCTGTTCATCAGCACAGTTATCATCCTTCAGGAAGCAAACCTAAGAGTCAACAGTCTTCTTTCCAATTCTCTACTTCTAATAAATCACTCAAGAGCCATGGCCTTCAGAATCAACCTTGGCAGAAATTGAGGAGTGAAAAGCAACATATCAGAGTCAAGAGAGTACAAAATCTCATTGACCAGACCACCTCAGATGCAGCTGGCTTAGAAAGCATAGTCAGATCAGAGAGTGGGACAGACCCCAAGGAACAGAGCCCTTCTGAAAGTGAGAAGGAAGTTGGTGCAGATCCCAGGGGAGCAAAACCCAAAAAAGCAACCTATAGCTATGGTAGAGGACCAAAAGTCAAAGGGAAACTTAAATGTGAGTGGGGTAACAGAATGACTCCAAAACCTGAGGATGCTGGGTCTGAAAACAACAAACCCGTGGGGGTTATCCACTCTGATTCTTCAGATACATCCTGTAGAAAAGGAATAGCAGATGGGTCTGGGACAAGACGCAATGAGCAGAGAAGATACCCACAGAAAAGGCCTCCCTGGGAAGTAGAGGGGGCCAGACCACGACCAGGCAGGAATCCACCAAGACAGGAGGGCCAACGACATGCAAATGCAGGACCCAGAAACAACATGGCCCCCATCCCAAAGGATAATCTTAAGGAAAGACCAACAAAATCTGCCTGTGGCAGTGGGAACTTGGCGGTCATCAACAAGTCTTCGCGAAGGGTTGACCCAGAGAAATGCCCTGAAAGGAGGCAGGATCCTCAAGTAGCATCTTTTCCCCGAGGCAGACAGAACCACATGCTGAAGAATGTGGCAACGCACACAGGTAAATCTACCTAAATAGGTGGAAATGTTTGTTTGTATTTTTTTGTTTTAATTTTTGAATGGGTAATAATTTTACACGATTTAGGAATCAGAGGGTATAAAAAGGTATACAGTGAAGAGTCTCTATTCTTATTCACCATCTGTCTAGGTCCTGCCACCACCTGTTTCCCTCCCCAGTATGTAACCACTTACTCAGTTTTTATATTTCATAAGCACATACAAGTAAGGAATTTTTTTGTTAACAAAGAATTTAGTAAGGGTTTTTAGAAATGTGGGTGTGGTTGGTACAGTGCTTGTTGAATTGTGAAAGCACAAAGTAGGAGACAGTAATAGCTCCACTGCGCCTCCTGGTTCCAGCTTGCATTATCTTTGGTCTGCTTGTGTGCAAGAGTTCCTGACTAATCCTGCTATCTCCGTTACTCTCCTTCAGTGCATCCCTTACAAGTAGCATCAGAGAGTAATCTTTCTAAAATACATATTGCACTGTGTGACTTGGCCTGCTTAATTCTATTCACATTTTCTCATCACCTACACATTCTGACTTCTGTCTCACCTGACAACCCCATCTTCTGCTGCCTCAGTCCCCACCACATTTTGTTCCCTGGACTCTGTACCATTTCAGCTTTCCACACTGTTGCATATTTGGCTCCCTCTGTCTGGAATGTCTGCCACTCAACTCACCGGTGAATTCTTATTTTTCAAAAGCTGATTTAGTCACATGTCCAGGAAACTTTTGCTTGTCTTTACAGTAGCATTAATCTTTTCCAGCCCTGCAAATAGGTCCTTTTCTGACATATACATGCTTCTGTTACAGCTCTTACCACTGGAAAGCATCGTTTGTTTATGGTTCAGTGCCCTCCACTAGGGTGTAAGTTCCTTGAAAGCAAAGACTTGTATGTTGCCTTTTATTTTTGTATCCCTGTTGCCTAACACAGCTCTTACACTATAGTAGGTACTCAGCTCTGACTGTTAGAAAGTTCTTCCTTAAATTGAACTGAAAACTTCTTTCCTATAAATGCTTTCGAATCCTTGGTTCAAGTTTTGTCCTCTGGAGCAACACAGAAGCTAGTCCATCTCCTCACAGTTTCTCTCCTCTCATCGCAAATCGGCTTTCTGCAGTATTTGGACTATTTGGATATTCATCTCGCCCTGAGCATATATTTCATCTAGGCTAAACAGCTTCATTTCTCTAGTTCTTTCTCCTGGACCATCACCATTCTGGTCTCCCTCCAGTGTAATGTGATATACAGCCTGACCCAGGAAGCCACCACCTGTGTGGTCCTGTTCTTATACTGGCCTATAGTTCTTTATTTCTCATTTGCTTCACCAGGCAGTCCTCCCTTTTGGGACCTCAACTTGTATGTGAACCGAAGCAATGTTATACCAGAGTTGCTTTTGAATTCTTAAGACTAGTTAATAATTTCCTATTGCTCCATAATGAATTACCACAAATGAAGTGGTTTAAGATGACACACATTTATTATGTCATGGTTTCTGTGGGTCTGGGTACAGGTTAGCTGAGTTCTCTACTCAGGGTATCACAGCACTGAAATTTGGCCAAGGAGGCAATCTCATCTGAGGTGTGGGGCCCTCTTTCAAGCATACTGGTGGTTGAAAGTATTTAGGTCCTTATGTAGAACTGAGGTCCCCATTTTCTTGCTGGCTGTTGGCTGGGAGGGGCCAGCTCCTAGGGGCCACCAGTAATTCTCCAGCACATGGCCCTCTCCAAAGCATGGTAGTTTGCTTCTTCAAGGCCTACGGGGAAGTATCTGCTACAGTTTCTCCAAATCTCTTTGATTTCTCTCTTTTAAAAGGGCACAACTGATTAGATCAGGCCCACCCCATTTGTAAGGGGAGGAGATTATCCAGGGCATGCACACCAGAGTGTAGGACATCTTAAAAGTTCTTCCTAACATATCTTTCTTAGCCTCCCATCCCTACATATTCTTGAGAGAACACTTTATTCATATTGAATACATATGATGGCCAAGCACCATTCTAGGTACTGTGCATGTAACATTGGTGGGATTTACATTCTGGTAGGGAAGACAGGCAGAAAGCACTTAAATAGTTAATATATCAGATGGTGATAAGGGCTGAAAAGAAATATAAAGCAGCTAGGAGGACAAGTAACGGGCCCTAGTTCAGATAGGTTGGTCTCTTTGATGAGACATTTGAGCAGAGACCACAAGAAAGTGCAGAAGCATCATGTGGTTCTCTGGAGAAGAGCATTCCAGGCAGAGGGAGAAGCAAGTTTAGATTGGGGTGGGAGTACATATTGTGAGCAGTACAGAGTGGGTAGCAGAGGAGTCAGAGAAATCTCAGGGATGCATCATGTGTGACTCTTAATTTAGTTCTGAGTAAGAAGATTAGAAGCAACTGGAAGGTTTTGGGGAAACGATGGAATGATCCTACTAATATTCTAAAATGATCACTTGATCACTCAGCCTGCTGTGTGGAGAAGAGGCTTTATTTCCTTTTTTCAACCTTGTCACATCTACTATTCCAAGTTCTCAGCCTGAAAGTCTGTTCTTCCATCCAAAAGAAAGACTTCCCTTGTTACATATACTCCCAATAGTGTTTCTTTTCTTTCCATTCCCATCTAATCAAGACTCATCCACTGTGTTTCCTTTTCCATATTTTGATTCACTTCTCAGTCCTGCCATCATTACTACTTGACTCAGAGAGCTATTGGTAAGGTCATGAGTGGCTTCCTATTTACCACTTCCAGTGGACAGATGTATTCCAGTCATTATCCTAGACTTACCTTGGAGTTTGATGCAAAGGAGTCTTATTTTTGTTTTGTTTTGTTTTTTGGTATTATTAATGTACAATTACATGAGCAACATTATGGTTACTAGACTCTGCCTTTTATCAAGTCCCCACCACATACCCCATTACAGTCACTGTCCATCAGCATAGTAAGATCCTATACAATCACTACTTGTCTTCTCTGTGTTATACTGCCTTCCCCATATCCCCCCCCCCAGCTACATTGTGTGTGCTAATCATAATACCCCTTTCCCCCCGCCCCTTATCCCTCCCTTCCCACCCATCTTCCCCAGTCCTGTCCCTTTGGTAACTGTTAGTCCGTTCTTGGGTTCTGTGAGTCTGCTGCTGTTTTATTCCTTCAGTTTTTGCCCTGTTCTTATGCTCCACAGATGAGTGAAACCATTTGATACTTGTCTTTCTCCTCCTGGCTTATTTCACTGAGGATAATACCCTCTAGCTCCATCCATGTTGTTGCAAATGTCTGGATTTGCTTTCTTCTTATGGCTGAATAATATTCCGTTGTGTATATGTACCACATCTTCTTTATTCATTCATACTGATGGACACTTAGGTTGCCTCCATTTCTTGGCTATTGTAAATAGTGGTGCGATAAACATGGGGTGCATATGTCTTTTTCAAACTGGGCTCCTACATTCTTAGGGTAAATTCCTAGGAGTGGAATTCCTGGGTCAAATGGTATTTCTATTTTGAGTTTTGAGGAACCACCATACTGCTTTCCACAAAGGTTGAACTAATTTGCATTCCCACCAGCAGTGTAGGAGGGTTCCCCTTTCTCCACATCCTCGCCAACATTTGTTGTTTGTCTTTTGGATGTTGGCCATCCTAACTGGTGTGAGGTGATATTCCATTGTGGTTTTAATTTGCATTTCTCTGATGATTAGGGATGTGGAGCATCTTTTCATGTGCCTGTTGGCCATCTGAATTTCTTCTTTGGAGAAGTGTCTGTTCAGTTCCTCTGCCCATTTTTTAATTGGCTTATTTGCTTTTTGTTTGTTGAGGTGCATGAGCTTTTTACATATTTTGGATGTCAACCCCTTATCAGATATGTATTTCATGAATATATTCTCCCATAGGATGTCTTTTTGTTCTACTGATGGTGTCCTTTGTTGTGCAGAAGCTTTTTAGTTTGATATAGTCCCACTTGTTCATTTTTGCTTTTGTTTCCCTTGCCTGGGGAGATATGTTCATGAATAAGTTGCTCATGTTTATGTCCAAGAGATTTTTGCCTGTTTTTTCCTAATAGTTTTATGGTTTCATGACTTACATTCAGGTCTTTGATCCATTTTGAGTTTACTTGTGTGTATGGGGTTAGACAATAATCCAGTTTCATTCTCTTACATGTAGCTGTCCAGTTTTGCCAACACCAGCTGTTGAAGAGGCTCTCATTTCCCCATTGTATATCCATGACTCCTTTATTGTATAGTAATAGACCATATATGCTTGGGTTTATATCTGGGTTCTCTATTCTGTTCCACTAGTCTATGGGTCTGTTCTTGTGCCAGTACCAAATTTGTCTTGATTACTGTGGCTTTGTAGTAGAGCTTTAAGTCAGGGAGCATAATTCCCCCTGCTTTATTCTTTCTTCTTAAGATTGCTTTGGCTATTCGGGGTCTTTGTGGTTCTATATGAATTTTAGAACTGTTTGCTATAGTTCACTGAAGAATGCTGTTGGTATTTTGATAGGGATTGCATTGAATCTGTAGATTGCTTTAGGCAGGATGGCCATTTTGACAATATTAATTCTTCGTATCCATGAGCACAGGGTGTGTTTCCATTTATTGGTATCTTCTTTAATTTCTCACATGAGTGCCTTGTAGTTTTCAGAGTATAAGTCTTTCACTTCCTTGGTTAGGTTTATTCCTAGGTATTTTATTCTTTTTGATGGAATTGTTTTCCTGATTTCTCTTGCTGCTAGTTCATCGTGAGTGTATAGGAATGCAACAGATCTCTGTGTATTAATTTTGTATCCTGCAACTTTGCTGAATTCAGATATTAATTCTAGTAGTTTTGGAGTGGATTCTTTAGGGTTTTTTATGTACAGTATCATGTCATCTGCAAAGAGAGACAGTTTGACTTCTTCCTTACCAATCTGGATGCCTTTTATTTCTGTGTTGTCTGATTGCCGTGGCTAGGACCTCTAGAACTATATTGAATAAAAGTGGGGAGAGTGGGCATCCTTGTCTTGTTCACGATCTTAAAGGAAAAGCTTTCAGCTTCTCCCTGTTAAGTGTGATGTTGGCTGTGGGTTTGTCATATATGGCCTTTATTATGTTGAGGTACTCTCCCTCTATACCCATTTTCTTGAGAGTTTTTATTATGAATGAATGTTGAATTTTGTCGAATGCTCTTTCAGCATCTATGGAGATGATCATGTAGTTTTTGTCCTTCTTTTTGTTGATGTGGTGGATGATTGATGTTGATGGATTTTCGAATGTTGTACCATCCTTGCATCCCTGGGATGAATCCCACTTGATCATGGTGTATGATCCTCTTGATGTATTTTTGAATTCGGTTTGCTAATATTTTGTTGAGTATTTCTGCATCTACGTTCATCAGGGATATTGGTCTGTAATTTTCTTTTTTTGTGGTGTCTTTGCCCAGTTTTGGTATTAGAGTGATCTGGCTTCATAGAATGAGTTTGGAAGTATTCCCTCCTCTTCTATTTTTTGGAAAACTTTAAGGGGAATGGGTGTTATTTCTTCTCTGTATGTCTGGTAGAATTTAGAGGTGAATCCATCTGGTCCTGGAGTTTTGTTCTTGGGTAGTTTTTTGATTACCAGTTCAATTTTGGTGCTGATAATTGGTCTATTCAGATTTTCTGTTTCTTCCTGGGTCAGCCTGAGAAGGTTGTATTTTTCTAGAAAGTTGTCCATTTCTTCTAGGTTATCCAGTTTCTTAGCATATAATTTTTCATAGTATTTTCTCATAATTCTTTGTATTTCTGTGGTGTCCGTAGTGATTTTTCCTTTCTCATTTCTGATTCTGTTTATGTGTATAGAGTCTCTTTTTTTCTTGATAAGTCTAGCTAGGGGTTTATCTATTTTGTTTATTTTCTCGAAGAACCGGCTCTTGCTTTCATTGATTCTTTCTGTTGTTTTATTCTTCTCAATTTTATTTATTTATGCTTTAATCTTTATTTTGTCCCTCCTTCTACTGACTTTGGGCCTCATTTGTTCTTCCTTTTCTAGTTTCATTAATTGTGAGTTTAGACTGTTCATTAGGGATTGTTCTTCTTTCCTGAGGTAGGCCTATATTGCAATATATTTCCCTCTTAGCACGGCCTTCTCTGTGTCCCACAGATTTTGAGGTGTTGAGTTATTGTTGTCATTTGTCTCCATATATTGCTTGATCTCTAAAGGAGTCTCTTTTTGAAATGTAACTTCCTTGACTCTTTTGATACCACACACTTCTGATCCTCTTTGTTCTCCTTGACTGTTCCTGCTTGTGTCCTTCAAGTTTGTCTTCCTCCACCTCTTTCCTAAGCATTGGTGTTTCTAGGGGTTTATCTTAGCCCTCTGTTCTTACTTGATAAGATCTCATTGGAAATTACAACCACGTCCATACTTTCAATTACTGCCTCTGCTGTGCTGAGTTCTACATCTTTACCTCCAGCCCCTAAGCTCTGCCACAAGTTTTAGACTCACATAAATAAATACGGTGGCTGACATAGGCTTCAGACTCACCAAGACCATCTTGAACATGTTGACCATGCTTATATTATATTAGCTTTTTAAACACAGATGCCTTACCTTTAATAAGGTAACTTAGTGAAGTTACTTTAGTAGGTAACGTATCTTTGGTCTAGATTTAATCAGCTTTAACCTTTTGTCTATTTTCTTACGGAATTTTTAATGTTCAGTTTTACATAGTTGAAGTCATGTAATATTAAAATTTATCATTTTTGGTTACTATAATGTATATTCCACTCATTAAATCTTTGTAGACCTTATTTTAAATTAATATAAATAATGTCATACATTAGATATGTACATTAATATTTAAACATCCTCCCAATTTTTTTATTTATTCTTTATTTTTTTGTCTTTGCTGATAATATTTCAAATTCCAAATAGGTTATTTTATCCTCATATGTTTTTAGTATACAACTGTTTTTAAAAATGGCCATTCTCTTATGTAATCACAGTGCCATTATTGCACCTAACAAAATTAGCAATAATTGCTTGAAGTCATCTAATACCCAGTTGAATACTGCAATTGAATTTCCCTGATTGTTTCAAAAAAGGCTTTTTACTCTTGGATTTTTCAAATAAGGATTGTTTTAAGTTTTTTGGTTTTTAAAAAACACTTACTGGTTTATCTGAAAAGTTTAGAGGCAGTTAACACTTCAGTCAGGTGTCTTCTTCCAATTACTTCAGTGGGTCTTCACCCTCTTTACTGACATGCTGTCAGAGTAGAAATACAGAGTAGACACAGTCAAGACTGAGAGATGATGAAAAGCCCTGTTGGGAGTGGGCCTGGGATTTAAGAGCTGGTGGTCAGGACAGGGCTAGCGCCCAGCATGGGCAACAGTCGTGGACTTGAAATGTGATAGGTTTACCAGCACAAAACTATTCCGGGACCATACCATATCTTACTTATGTTATACATGTTTTGATAAACCTAAAGTATTGTTGGTGAAAGAATTATACTGTTTCTCTTTCTGAGATCTTTCTGGAACCTTTTGCTATATTTAATTGATTGTTTTCATTCATTTATACAACAGCTATTATTGAGTGTCACTCTGTCCCAGGCATCGCTAGGTAAAAATCTCTGTCCTCATGCAGTGTACATTTTATTTTGTGTATAGAGTTAGGAAATAAACAAATAAAATAAGTAAAATATATGATGTATTAGGTAGTTTTAAGTGGTGTGGAGAAAAATACAGTATGGAAAAGAGATAGGGAATATTGAGGGAGTGGGTTGTAATTTTTTTTAAGTGTGGCCAGAGTCTGCCTCATTGAGATCACATTTTGAATAAACATCTGAAGGGGGCAATGGACCAAGCTGTGCAGATGTCTAGGGAAAAGTATTCTAGGCAGAGGGAAGAGCAGATTGTCAAGACCGTCAGGCAGGAATCTGTCTGCCAGTTTGGGGTAGAAAGGTGGCCGGTTTGGTGTTGTTAGTAACCTAGGGAAAGAGGAAAAGCAGGTGAGGACTGGGAGGTGATGAAGACCGTTGTAAGGACTTTTGCTTTTACAGGTATGTGATGTAGGAACTATTGACAAGTTCTGAGTGGAAGAGTTGTATCTAATTTGCATTTTACTAGTCTCCCTCTGGCTGCTTTATTGAGGACAGGCTGAAGTAAGGCAAGGGCAAAAGTGGTAAGAACAGTTAGGAGGCCATTGTAATAATCCAGGTGGGTGGAGAGTGGTTTAGACCAGAGTAATAACAGCAAAGGTTGGATTCTGGGTATATTTGAAAGGTAGAGCCAGAAGCATTTGCTGACATATTGAACATGGGATATGAAGCAGCCTTTGGAAAGGGCTTAGCAACAATATGTGGGTTATTCAAAGTTGGTAGTTGTCAACACATCGCTATCTATGTGTGTCCTTGTTTCACAGTGACTGGGTTTAGGAGCATCATATATAAAACAATTACTACTTAGTAACAAACCATAAACTTAATAAGAGAAACAGTAAAGTGAAAATGACAGTCTTCATGGTAAAAATCAAAACATAATGTTCTCAGTATTTTCCATACATCACTTTCCTGTGTCCTTTACTTCTCAGTTACATTCTGGAATGGTCAATAGGCATTTTCTATAAAATTCACCCCAGGTATAATTTTCACAGATGATTTCTCTGCCCCAGTCAGCCTCTTGTATATAAATGACTCAAACTTAATCTCACTCTCTAGTGAGCTCCCTCTTACAACTTACTTCACCAGAATGTTCCACATGTGCCTTACTAACTGGAGGGAAATATAATTAACTTTGTCATCCAGACATGTTACCTTGCATGTTAATCTATACAGGATAGGGCATCCCTACTTTTTTTTTAAGGTATCATTGATATACACTGTTATGAATGTTTGACCTGAAAAACATTGTGGTTACTATACTCACCCATATTATCAAGCCCTCCCCATACCCTACTGAAGTCACTGTCCATCAGTTTAGTAAGGACATCCCTACTTTTAAGAAAGAATCTAAGTCTGATTCCTCAGTTTTTACAATAGAATTCAGTATTATGATGTGTTCATCTGTTACCTAAAACAGGTAGATTTCTCTTTAATTAGCCACGCAAAGTATCTTTATTCCAGGTTTTTCCCTGAGGGAAAGAGCTATCCCAGGAACTTTACTGAAGCCTGAAATTTTCAACAGAGAGGTTATGGAACAGACTAGATGATACTCATTTATTCTTTCATTCATTTGATACATATTTACTGAGCACCTGGTATATGCCAGGCACAGAAAACACTACAGTGAGCAAGGCTGACAAGGCCCTGGTCTTGCCTTATAGAGGTTGTCTTGGTGTTCCATATTTATTTTGGTATTAAATTGGACAAACAGAAAATAAACTTAGGAGAGCTAATATGCAATAATTAAATTGTGAGCCTTTGAGTCAGATAGCAGTGAGTTTGATTTTTTACTTTTAAAATTTCTGGCTTTGTGAGCTTGGGTAAGTGACTTAATCACTATGAGCCTCAGTTTCTTCAACTATAAAATGGTACCCAATTACAGCCTTGTTAAGAGAATTAGGTATGTGTAAAGTGCTTTGGCACAGCACTTGGCACGGTGTATTTAAAGTTAGTTATTTTATTCTTACAGCCTATTATGACCTGGTTGCAAATAAAATAGTACTGTGAAAATAAATGCTAAAAGTACGGACTCAAATACCTACATGTATACTCATCTCCTAGAGTACCTGGCTCTACTGGGGACTTAAAAAGACCTTGCCGAGGTAATGTTTGAGGAAGAAGTCCTAAAATGGGTGGGTGAAGGTGTTGAGGAATAAATCTGAGATGATTGTTATTATGCTATACATTGGTGTCTCTCACTGGAACCTGAGTGTATCTCTTGCGGTCTAGTAACACTACCATGGGGCTTGTGATAGGTCCCAAACATATCTTTGTGGAGTGAATCAAGTTTCAGGACAACTAGAACCATCTCACCACCATGGTTTGTTGGAGCCTTTCCAGGCTTAGGTTTCTTGTAGTTCACAAACCCCTTCCTACCCTAAATCCATGGAGGTAGATTCAGAGAGGGCAAGGCAAGATGCAAAAATGCATTGCTCTTATGAATGCTCAAGCTGTTACGAGGGGCATTTGGTTACTCTGGTCAGTTCCTTGGCAATTTCTTGAAAGTTTCCTTAATTGTGGGATTCCCTACCTGAATATCTACTTCCTAAGCCCTCTCCCTCAGCATATTCCTGCCTCTTCTTGGCCTCAAACTCTAAACCACCACCTTACTCAAAATCAGACAACCCTTAAAATCTGTTTGGATTATTTTCTCAAATGACTTAATGATCCTTTGTTGACTAAAGAATGTTTTCCTGTGTTTGAGTTTATCTGTTTTGTTTTTTAAACAGGTTCTCTAATTGAACAGCTAACTACAGAAAAATATGAGTGCATGGTATGCTGTGAATTGGTTTGTGTCACCGCCCCAGTGTGGAGTTGTCAGAGCTGTTATCATGTGTTTCATTTGAACTGCATAAAGAAATGGGCAAGGTCTCCAGCATCTCAAGCAGGTCAGTCCATTTCTCCTGAATAGTTATTCTCACCCATTTGATATGTTCAGGTTTTAAAATTAGCTTTAAAAATACCATTTAATTCCTCTTGGATATTTTATCTGCAGAGAGTGTATATGCCTTGATCACATCTTACAGATGACCAGTATTAAGCTGTGGATCTTAAATAAGCCAGCTAACGTAACATTGATAAAATATATTTAGGATCCAACAAAATTAGTCATTTTTACTGAAACTGGTAGCTTTTATCCAAGCATCAACTATAGAAAACATTTCTTACATGGCTTTCTTCAGTAAATTCATAGAGAGCAATTTTTAAATTTACCCTTAGGATGTTGAAGTTGCTTTGGCTTTAAAAAATCTTCTCCATAATATTATGTGGTGTTTCCCCCAAATTTACTAGTATTTTGTTAGTAATACTAGCAAATGTTATTAATAATAAGCTTTCTGAACTGTGGGTCTTTTAATTTAAGATTTCTGGGTTTTCCTGCATGTGCTCAAATATTTTATCCTACTCCTACTTTTCTTTTCAAGCCAAGATTCAAATAATGTTTACCTTGGTATTAGAGGTAACAAAACATTCTCACCACATAATAAAATGATAATGATGTGACATGATGGAGGTGTTAGCTAACACTGGTGTGGTAATCATATTGTAATACATAAATGTTTCAAATCAACACAATGTACACCTTAAACTTACAAAATGTTATATGTCAGTTATGTCTCAATTTTTTTATCTCAATTTTTTAAAAGAAAAGAAAATTCAATATCTGAGTCCTTACATTGTAAGCTCAAATGCAGTATTTAAGCAAAGTATTTAGTGTCTGAATTTGTTTCTTAAATAGCTGATATCCTTAACATGGAAATTATTACCACTGTTTCAATATTATCGTTTCCTATAGATTTAAAATTTTTTTAATTGCATGTTCTTTTGTAAGGAAAGTATTTTGGTTTTCTCTTACTTTTCTTGATAGATGGCCAGAGTGGCTGGAGGTGCCCTGCCTGTCAGAATGTTTCTGCGCATGTTCCCAATACCTACACTTGTTTCTGTGGTGAGTTTATTTTGCATACACTGGAGTCTCTTCCACTTCTTGCAGTGTACCTAATTTCCTGGCTTAGGAGAAGTGGTGTGCTGGGTATGTTTTGGAATTTGCTAATAAGACTTCAAAGTTGAAGGAATCTACAGACATCATATGCATCACACAGCAAGTCCATCACACAGCTAGAGTCACAGGCCTTTGCACTCTTGGCAGGCTGTTCTGGACATTGGCTTTCTCATCATACTACTTCTGAGCTGTGGTGCTGGTTGCCTTAATCTTAGCTTTAAACCAGAGCTGACCAGGTGGCAAAAGTGGTTATAGATACAGGCTGCTTCTCACTCCTAACTAACAGCTTTGATAATTCCAGATTTGAGCAACATGAGTGAAGAGTAGTGTTGAAGTATAATTTATTTTAATTCCAGAAATCAGTCATTGGTCTTTATAATATATAGGTCTATAAAGCAGCATTACAAATTCTGTCCTATGCCCTCCCTCTTTATGGAATACTTCCTGTTTCAGAATAACTCAGTTCCCCTATGCGTTAGGAAAAAACTTTCTGTCATCCAGATGCTCATTCCTGCTGCTAGCCTATTTCTTGCACGTCTTTTTTTATTTTTTTCCTTTTCTGCCTCTTTTAGCGGCTGACCTTCACCAGTTGGTTGTTGATTTTTCTAATTTTGTTTCATAACCATCTGTCTCCGCCTCGAACCATTGCATTTTTGCTTCTATCTTCATTACCTCACAGAAACTGTATTCAGAAGTCATCAATGACCCCTTCCTACCAAATCAGGGCTGATTTATGAGTTCTTAACCTTTTTGGCAGCACAGAAGTCCTTGATGCTTTTGACCATTCCTTTCTTGAAAAGACTGGCTCTTCCTGTTTCTTTCTGCATGCTCTCCTGATTTTTCTAATTAATTTGCTTATATTTCTCCTTTCCCATTACTTACAGCTTTCACCAAGAGTTGATTAATGACCATTGACTCTTTCACTTCTAGGCTCGATTTCTGATGAATTCGACTATCTAGAAAGTTCTTCCCCCTTTTTTTAAATCCTCAGCTACTGTATCATTCAAGAGCTGACCTCTAACTTCCTCTTCTAAAGGAAGCTTCCATTTCTTATCCTTTCTCTCACTTTGGCCATGCTTCTATTTGGAATCTGTTGATCTTACATGGTATATTGCCAAAACTTGAGCCTTAATTAGATACTAATGTAGTATTCACTGAAGGAATGAATATTTTCAAATGTACTACTGAAAAGACAACATGAAACTGGAAGCAAGAGATAATGGAAAATTGGACAAATAGGACCAATACCAAGGTTCAGTTACCTTATGTTAAAGGATTTTTAAACATAAAGTATCACAGTGGAATTGAAAATCTTGTTAAAGCCTTCACTGACAGATATGAGACCCTAAGAAGGTAGAGAATGTGGAGTGAAAGTCAAGATGATCTGAACAACGTAAAATGGTGGGAATGCAGTAATGGCTTTATTTTACCTGATGACTTTGCCGCACTCTGCTCCTCCAGGAGACCATTAGTTTTAATATACTTTATAGGGAATAAGACTACCTGTTGACTTCCCAGAGCTTACAGTTTGAGTTAAGACACAATTAACTTGCTGTTTTACTGAAATACAAAGTGCTGTGGGAGATCTTTGGGGTGAGTCATGACTTCTGGCTGGCTGATTAAGGAAAGCCTTCATAAAAGAGGTAGAATTGAACTAAGCTTGAAAACTAGGTAAAATCTTGGTAGGAGGAAAGATTTGTTGATGAGAACAGCATAAGCAAAAGTTTAAAACTGAGAAGGCTTAGGATCTATTGGAATAAGAGGGAGTCATCTGGGTATAGAGCCCAAGATCTATGAAGGTGAATGAGTGGGAAATGACTGGAAAGGCAGGACTGACTTCTTGGTGCTGGCTTAGATGTTGGGACTTCATTTGCCAATCTGTGGGAAGCCATGGAGGGCATCATTGTGATTCTTTATGAAGATTCATCTGTGGCAGTGAGTAGAGTATTTTGAGGCCAAATAGTTTGGGGACATGTAACAACCTAGATGAAGAAGAATAATAAAAGTCTAAATGAGTGCTAGAAAGGAAGGGGCACAAGATTTCAAAACTAAACAGGAATTAACAGCAATGGGAGAGGGAATAACTCAAATGTGGCTCCAAAGTTTCATGCTTTTGGATATGTATGATAACACCAAGGACAGAAAAGGGCAGGTCAAGAGAAAAAGATTTGGTGGAACAATGAGTCCAGTTTAGAAATGGTGTGTTGGAGCAGTGAGCAAGTCATCCATTGAAAAACATCCAACATGGAGTTAGGAATATTGAAAAGAGATCAGGACTTAGGAGATGATAGTCACAGTTGAGAGTAGTAGATGGGACTCTAGTGGCTGAAAGGGTAAGAAGTGACATCAGGGCCTAATGCAACACCCTGGCAGTAAAATGAAAAAACCATCAGTTAGAGTCAGCGAAAAGAGGTAGAGCCATTGAAAAAAGAAAGGGGAAACAAGGGCACTGTATTGGAACAAGAAAGCACAGAAGCAGGGAGGCTTTTCTAATGGTCTGGAAATGAGGGTCTGGCCAGGAGAGAGGCAAGAGCAGGACTAGAAGGGGAGATGAGGTGAGATACCCTATGTAGGATCATTGCCCAGGTGTGGTGATTAAGAATGTGGAAAGAAAAAGAGGAGTCAGGGATGGATGACTCTAGTTTTGTAATTTGTTTGACTGTCAGTGATGGTGTCACTGACAAAAATAGGAAACCTGAAGAGGGAGCGGTTTAAAAGGGAAGATGATATAGAAGCAGGCAGTTTGAGGTGTCTGTGAAACCCCAAGCAGAGATACTCAGCAGACGGCTGGACATGTAGGACTGAAACTGAGGATTTGGGGCAATGCAGAAATGGAGATTTGGGAATCATTGGCATTTGGGTGTATTGAACCTCTCAACATGAATAAGATTTCTGAAAGAGACAAGATGGAAAAGCACAGGCCAAGGACTAGGGACAGGCTGTCATTTAGGGTGTAAGTTTCCCAAGTAAGGATGAATTTCTCAATAGCAAGGAGGAGCCCTGTGCCTCAGTTTTACTCTTCCTGCCTCTGTGCTGCTAAGTTCATGGAAGATGCTTACTGAAGATGTGCAGAGTGACTGATTATAAAATGGTAGTCCTTTTATCCCTGCTTCATAGCTGTAGAATATGCAGGTTCCTACTGTACCATGAAGTTATGTCCTTTCCATCTCTTACTGCTGTTTCATGCTGTCTGGGTTTGTTATACTGTTATATTAAAGTCTAGGGTGCAGTTGATGTTTGTTCCATTGACTCTCTGATCTGATATGTTTTAGGCAAGGTAAAGAACCCTGAATGGAGCAGAAATGAAATTCCACATAGTTGTGGTGAGGTTTGTAGAAAGAAACATCCTGGCCAGGACTGCCCACATTCCTGTAACCTGTAAGTTGGAATGCTAGACCTGTTACTCCTGGTGAACACACTTTGCCTGTGGCTCTGAGTACACATATCTGGTTAGCATGTAAAAGGACGGGTGAGAGGCAATATGGTATCATTTACTGAGCACTTACTCTGTGCCAGACACTGCAAAAGTTAACTCATGGAATCCTTACAACAGTCCAATGATGTATAGATACATATCATCTCCATTTTATAGATTAGGCTCAGAAAGTCCAAGCATCTTGGCCAGGGTCGTGCTGCTAGGACATGGTGGAGTTGGGATTTCTAAAGCTAGTGAATGTTCCTTTCACTATCTTACACTGCTGGCTTCTAAGTTAGAAAAAATATCCTCTTCCCAGGTCCAAGAGATTGTATGGGACGAACTTTTGTCTGAGGAAAGCAATTTTTTAGGGTTCTATTGGGCAGTGTTTTTAGGGTGTGAATCCCTTTCTTATAAAAAGTAGCTATCTTTAGAGTGTATCCAGTCAGCTTCTAAATAATAAGGGAAATGCACAATAATAAACAGTTGATCAGTTAAAAATAACAAATTTCTACAGGCTTTGACCTCAGGCAAAGGTTTAATTCTTGGGCTCAAGTCACTTAACAGTTATGTGACCTTGAAAAGTTACTTAACTTCTCTAAGCCTGAGTTTCTGCATCTGTAAAATATGAGTAACGGTACTTATCTCAGGGTTCTATGAATATTAAATTAATTAATGCACCCAAGAAGCTTGGTACAGAGCCTGGCACATGGTAAGTGGTCAAAAGGTGGTAACTCTTGCTCTTATAACCCAAATTTAGGAATTAAACAGACATCAAACTGTTATCTTAGTGCTTCTGCTGCATGGAGCAGAAGTAATGTTGGACCAGAGGTAGATGTTGGACCAGAGGCTTGTGATCAAGATGTGGGGGTGGTGCTGGGGAATTGTCTTGGAGGGAAGCTGTTCAGAATGGGCTAAACAGCGTGGCCTGCCATCTGCTGGGCAGTCATCACCTCCCTTTCCTTTGACTACTGCCATAGGTCCTTCCTCAGAACCCAGGGACTCATCTGTTTAGACTGTTCCTTCCTTTAATTGGCATTTTAACTAAATTCAGCAGTGAGAAATTAACCCTCTGCATTAACTGTCTTTCTGAAGCCTTCAGCAGAAATGGCCCCCTGTCTTGATTACAGGAGAACATTGACCGTGATGCAGATCACATGGGCCACACCATGTCTGAAGAGAAAGGAGGCCCTAGAACTTGCTCCTTTGTGGCTCTGAAAATACTACTTTTGGGAACTGTCGTTTTACTCCTGTCAGGATTCTAGAGTGCTGAATCTCATTCCCTGGCAACACCTTCCTTTCAGAAAAAGCCTTTGAGTTTTTCTCTTACACTTATCAGGAACCAGAAGCCACAGTTAGCCCATTTTGGGTTGTTTTCATAGATTATAAAAATTTCTAGGGCAGTTGTTCTCACATTAGAATCATTTAGGGAGCATTTTAAAATGCCACAGCCCAGTGTCTACCTCAGAACAATTGAATCAGAATCTCTAGGGATGGGTCTGAGGATCTATAATTTTAAAAGCTCTCATATGATTATAATATATAAGTAGTGTTGCAAACCACTGCTCCAGAGGTTACAAAAACCATGAATTGAGTCCAGACCTTTGAAATAACCTGGAGTCATCCACACCTGACCAGCAGTATATCTGTCAGTCTAAAGTTATTTAAATGTACAGCCATGAAAATACTTTCACCTGAAAGGGTTAAGGCATATCATATAAAATATAACTTGAATGATTATCCTCATCTTTAAAGAAACATGCTTAAATCTATGTCTCATATGGGTCCTGTGCATCAAAGTGGGTCTCTTTAGATGATTAGGCACTTGTTTCTGGATTGTTTTATGTTTAAAACTTGTTTAAAAATTATCAGAGCTGGTTTAGGAGTCACCTAAAAAACCTAGCTAGACTGCTTTATGGACATACCTGATTTTTTAGTACCAAATTCTATTACCTACTTGATTAATTAACTTGGCTCTGATTGGCTTGTAATTTCCAAGGATTGTGATTTGCCATCACTTTAGAATGCACCCTCCCCTGCAAGCAAAGAAAAAGGTTTCATGGAAGTTACCAAAACGTTTTAAATAGTAGTACTACTGAACCAGTATATAATTTACCAAGGTATCTCCTTTGAAGAGGGTAATATTTATTTGAATGTATAAATTACATTTTTTAACATTTTTCTTTGGTCTCTTTATATCATAGCTCCCATAAAATGCATTCTATGTAGAAGTCTATTCTAACCTGTTAAATACTGCTAAGCCCAGTTCTTTCCATGAGTCCCTTTCCCCTTTGTTCTCTCCGTTTTACTTACTAGCATGCCTCCTCTCCCGTCAACATTCTTCTCATTGTTTCCATTGCTGGCCCATCACCTGGTTATTACTTTCCTAGCTGATGAGAAAATGTCTGTAATTCTCATGGACTTAGTAGATTTGTTCTCTGTTACTTTGCTCAGGTTATGATCTTCTAAAGGATTCTATTGGCCATCCTGCCATTCATCTTGAGTGGCAAGCTATTTTTATCCCTGCACAGGACCATATTTGGAAATGTTATCTTTGATTGTCAGACTCATTTTGAAAAACTTGGGCTTATGTTTTTCTCATTAAATATTCTAAGATGATAATGCCATCAATTATTTCTATATAAAAACATTGGTATCTTTGTTTAAATAGTTTAATCACTTCAGACAAAATTAAAACATTTCATAGTAGATTTATTTGTTGCCACATTCACAGTAGGACACTCTTGGGGCAGCTTTGTTCAGGTTTGGATATGTGGGTATGATTTATTCATTGAAGCCTTTCTTTTTTAGTCTCTGCCATCCTGGACCTTGCCCACCCTGCCCCGCATTTATGACTAAAACATGTGAATGTGGACGGACCAGGTAAAGTCAGAATGCCCTCTAAAAAAGACTTCAGTTTCCAAATTGATAATTTATGTATGAATTTCTAAAATAAAAATAAGTAGATATAAATAAATGATAGGTTTAAGTAGTACTTTTCTGTAAATATTACTATTTATATGTTGCCCCAATCCTGTTTTGCAATCTTACAAGTGATTAAGAAGTTACATATATATATGGTGAGATTACCTATTTCAGGTGAAATGCCAAGATGATGAGCTTTTTTCTTAACCTTTTTAGTGGGTGAAAGAATCAGGTATTGAACCCAGGCCTGTTAAAGTTCAGGGGGCAGGAACCATTTACCTGTGCCTAGCACAGTATCTGGCATCAAGAAGGTTTTAATGAATGGTTGAATGAAGGAATAAGTGAGCCCAGAACCCGCCTTCTTTTCATTATAACATAAATTTATCTCCATCATCATTGCAAGGATCACTGATAATTATGGAGTGCCTCTGAGTACAGTAAGACCCTAAAATGATTTCTGAACCACAAAACAAAATGGGATTGTACAGATTTCTAGTGAATCACTTTAGTTTGTTTTTATTGGACTTAATGAGGGTAGCAATGTGGCCTGAGAGTCACATGCAAGGGCCCTGGGTGAGAAAGACCAGGTCAGATCTGGGCTCTGCCACTAACTAGTTGTTGACCCAGGGCAAGTTGTTTGGTCCCACTGAGCCTCAGTTTTCTTATAAAGTAGAGATAATAGCGTCTGCCTTAAGAGCTTGCTGTTAGCCATGATGCTGAACACTGGAAACTGATCATCTACATATTAACAGTGTTGTATCTATGTATATAACAGCGACTTCTTAAAACAAAATACAGCAAAAGTAGGGGATAGAATAAAACTCTTATTTTAGGAGAATAGTCTCCAAGCTCTAAGCCATTACCCTGGAAAGAGAACTGAAGACAATTGTCTAGAAGCACTGGCCTCATATCCTTCTGTAGCCAGTAAGTCAGCAAAATCAGGATGCTTATTAGAATAAAGCTAAAATGATTTCCCCATCCTGAATCACAGTCACATACACTGTGTTCTTAAATACTGTAACTGCATAAAATGCCAAGTGCCAGGTTCCAGGAGAATGCTACTGTGCTTTCAGTCTGAGTATGTACGTTATAACTATACCCCCCTAACCTTCCCATCTCCATCTATAAGATATGGTGGAACCTCCAGGCTCTTTCCCCTTCTGCATGGTACTGGGAACTCAGAGAAGATACTTAGGAATAGCCTTCAGTCCCTTACTAGTCAGAATATAGGGGAGAGAGAAAGGCAGAATAGGGAATAAGGCCATCAAAGGAGAGAAAAGATGAGAGTGGAGAAGGGGAGAGTAATTGTGGAAAAAAAGGATTGGAGCAGGGAAACAAAAAATGGGGGAAATGGGGCAAAGAGAAAGGTTTAGTAGGCTTTAGAGGGTTTTGTTTCCAGTGTTAGCTTAGCTGTCCAACAGAACATAGTCCGACATTAGACTAACGCTATCTTTACTTCTGTTGTCTTTACAGGCACACGGTTCGCTGTGGTCAGGCTGTTTCAGTCCATTGTTCTAACCCATGTGAGAATGTTTTGAATTGTGGTCAGCACCACTGTACTGAGCTGTGCCATGGAGGTCAGTGTCAGCCTTGCCGGATCATATTGAACCAGGGTAAGTGGTGGGCACACAAGTTAGCAATATTTGTGTACTTCCTGGAACCTTGTTGTTGATTGTCTTGATGACATGATTGGGCTCAAACCTATAGTCACGAAACCTGTATTAGCTCTGGTACCTTGGGTAGTAAGAACGGGAGACATTAATGCTTAGATGGTTTTCATTATTTTAGTTATACCAGTATAGGTCATTTTCTTATAGAATTTGGAGAGTAGATTTTAAAATGCTATTTAAAAGCAACTGCTTGGGAAATAAAAAAAAGACTTAAAAATTTACAGTAATCATGACAGTATAGTTGTTGGTGTAAAGATAGACTGCTACATCTATAGAACAGAATGGAGTCCAGAAATAGACCCATAGATATAGGCAGTTGATTTTCTACCATGATGTTAAGGTATTTCAGTAGGTAAAAGTCTTTTAATGTTGCTAGAACCCATGAATGTGTATAGAGAAAGTATAAAACTCAGAAACATAAAGCATCCAGCAGAAACTATAAAAGAATATTTCCATAACTTTGCAGTTAGGCAAAGATATTTTTGAATAGAACAACAAAAATACTAACCATAAAAGAAAAAAAACTGATAAATTGAACTATATCAAAGTTAAACATTTCTATTCATCAAAAGATACCATTAAGAAAATGAATAAATAAATCACAAATTTAGTCCAGTAAGTCAACAAAAAAAAAGATGAACAACTCAAATAATGAGCAAGAGACTTAAGCAGATATTTCATAATAGAAAACATATAAATGGTCAATAAACACATGAAAATGTATAATGCCTTCATAGGGAAATGTAAATTAAAATCACAATAGAGTAATATAGTATAACCACTTCAGAAAACAGTCTAGCAGTTCCTTAAAAGGTTAAACATAGAATTACCATATGACCCAGCAATTCCATTCCTAGGCATATACCCAAAGGAGGTAAAAATATATATCCATACAAAACTTGTAAATGGATGCTCATAGTAGCACTGTTCATCATATTCAACATGAGGAAACAGTTCAGATGTCTATCAACTGATGAATGAATAAACAAAATGGTATGTCTATACAATGGAATATTATTTGGCCATGAAAGGAATAAAATATTGATACATGCTGCAAAGTGAATGAACCTCCAAAACATTATGTTTAGTGAAAGAAATGAGTCACAAAGAACCATATATTGTATGACTCCTCTGTTTTTATGACCGCCTCTGATCTGTAGGGATTCTGGGCTGTAATGTATTCATGCCCTTTAGAGTTTTATTTTATTAAATTTTATGTTGGTGTGATGCTATTGATCTGTGTTGGGACTTGAAATAAGAAACAGCCTTATGAAATGTTTTGTGGTATGTACTATAAGGATATTATGTAAGGAACTGTGCTGTATATATTCAGTGTTCTCTTTATGGGTCCTCTTGAGAAAATTCCTATCTGGGCTTAGCTCCAAGAATACTTGTTTTTACTCAAAGACTATTGATGTCTTTTTATCTTAGGAACCCTGTATAACTGACTTAATATGTCTTTATAATATTCATATAAAATTCATATAAAATGTCTTTATACTATTCATTTTTCAACTATGATTCAGTCTATATTCCTACTGTTATTTTTCTTTTCACGCTTTAAAATTTATTCTCTTATCATATTTCATATATCCTTACATCCACCTCGAATCCATTTTGAGATATGGCAGGAGTTAAGTATATACTGACAATTTGGTCTTAGCAGTATAGGCTGTAGTGTGGAAGAGTGCCTTTGATAAGGACCTTTTTTTTAGCTCTTGATTCATATTGGGCTTTTACTCAGCTAAAACACCCAAATCTTTTTTATACAAGTTTGTATTGACCCTAGTCTCTTCCTTTTTGTTTTTGTGTATTGATTTTTTTCAAACCTGGTTGAAGACTTTTTGTTTGTCCACATTAAATATCAAAGTGTTTGTTTAATTTATCTTCTTGAATTGTAGTTCTCCTAGGATCCTTTCAGCCTTATCTAGAGGTTTAATAAGCATTACTTCGGGGTCTTCATCCATATGTTGATAAAAATGCTGAACAGGTTAAAGCTGGCAAAAGGGACCTTCATCCAGATCTTCTGTGGTCCAACCAGCTTTGACTCCACCTAACTCTTCTGTCACCAGCTATATATGTCTCTTGTGCTTAAGCATAACAGAGCTTTTTAGTATTGTACTCAGATTTTTTTCCTGATTGATCAGGAACTCCATTTTGTTTTTATTGTTACAATTTTCTGACCCTTGATTCTTTTTTTGCAACTGTACCTCTGAAAAAAAAATCATCTCTGTTCTGTTGAGCAGAAACTCAGCAAAGAAAGCCTGCTTGCAGAAGCTCCCAGTTAACTAGGGTTTGTTTACCAATTCATTGATACCAAAAATATTGATTACATTTCCTGCATCTGTATGAATTCATCCAATAAATCTTTATTGAATTAATGAGTTTTAGAACAGGGATGAAACTGCAGATGTACTTACTGGAAGATGGAATGTATATTTAAGAAATCAAGAGTCTTGGTTATGGTTATGTCTTCATTGATTTAAGCTGTTCTCCTTTCCCATGTCTTTGTGAAAGTTTTTGGTCGGTTCGAAACAATATTTTATTTTATTAGCATTTCTGATATTTTGTTAGAAGCATTCTGTTTTATTTCTTACTAAATACATGATTTTAAGATTTGATTTTTTTTATAATGTTGCATTTGTTCTGATTTTGGTTTTCTCTGCAAGTAGATATCTAAGCTGTACTGAGAAATAAGGAAAGCATCATTAGATCTGTAGAATTTCAATTTAGTTTCTATTTTTTTGCTCTGCATTTATTATGTTGGACCAGGCATATTGTACATACTGATTTTAATGAGATTAATTTTCATTATAAACTAAAAATGTAAAGTGGTTCTTCTCAGAAAAATTACATGTTGATGAAATTAATCCTTATCAGACTTTGTTCCATATTAATATGTGAGAAACATAATTCCTTAAACATAACGTGTATTTATTGC
Organism: Smutsia gigantea; assembly: GCA_032199065.1. Classification (NCBI taxonomy): domain Eukaryota; kingdom Metazoa; phylum Chordata; class Mammalia; order Pholidota; family Manidae; genus Smutsia; species Smutsia gigantea. The sequence continues at coordinate 442,483 of JAVSCE010018380.1, forward strand.
TGACCTCAAGAAATAAAGGAACCCATTATTTCTTGAACCCACAGGAAAGTCTATAGATGTTAGACTGGGTTCTCTGTCTAGCAAATAAAAATCTCAAGTTATTTGAATCTTTATTCAGTGTGAATACTCAAACACAACTACTTCAAATTGAACAGTAAAAATTATTAAGGATTTTATATTGTACCAATTTTTGGATTTCCTTTTAGCAGCAGAGACTTTTTCCAAGCATTTTATGTGAACCCCAATATATGAAGTATTAAATCTGTGGTGCTTGTGTTGAAGTGAGGAGAGGATCCAGTCATCAGCTCCTCCACAACTATCACTAGCTTCACTTCCATCCCCTGTAACATCTCTAGAGGACCCTAGGGAGCCTCACAATTCATGGTATTCAACCATGGTCTAATGGATCAGATAGTAGTCTCTTAAATTAGAGGATAATTTTACTTGGTTGCAGTTTTTGGATGTGCTGCAGAGGCACCATGGGATACTGAGAGTCAACCAAGGCCTTTTTTATTTCTTCCCATGATAAACCACTTGGGTAGGTCTTAGATCTGCTACATTAGCCATATTTATTTTTGCATCTGGTCTGATCAGCTAATGAATAGCATTCTGTTTTTTTCTTATAGACTGTTTGAAATGTTTTAAGAATCTTTAGAGGCTACTAATCTTTCATTTTTGAAATTGTGTCCCCAAGTGTGCTACTGTGGCAGCACCTCCCGCGATGTGTTATGTGGAACAGACACAGGAAAGTCTGATGGATTTGGGAGCTTTGGCTGTTTAAAGATATGTGGCAAGTAAGGTTTTATGTTTTTCTTGGTTAGAATAGAGCTGTATTTTATGCACCAATGATGTAATAGTCTGTTATTTTTCATAACAGGGACTTAAAATGTGGAAACCATATGTGTTCTCAAGTGTGCCACCCTCAGCCCTGCCAGCCCTGCCCACGGCTCCCCCAGTTGGTGCGCTGTTGCCCTTGTGGCCAAACTCCTCTCAGCCAGTTGCTAGAACTTGGAAGTAGCGGTCGGAAAACATGCATGGATCCTGTCCCTTCATGTGGAAAAGTGTGCGGCAAGCCTCTGCCTTGTGGTTCCTTAGGTAACTAGTCGGCATAAAGTTGCCTTTAAAAATATATGAATGTCAGTGTTTGGCAGCAGTGACTACTTAAGCAAAATAGTATTAAGTTCAAGTTACAGTAGCAGAGGTTTTTCTAAATATTAATGCTCAAATTAGTATGGGCACTTTTTTCCTTCCTTTTCAAAATATACTTGGGAAAACTCATTTACACAGAGATCTCTTTCTGATTCAGGCATTTTATTGCTAACTTAGGACAACTGTGGTGAGAAACTATTCCATGGGGAGTATGATTTCTCTTAGTAGCCTATACTAGTATGAATGCCATGTATCGTTTTACTAATCCTGGGTTCAGCAAATGTTTAAAAGCATTTTCATGTAATAGGAACATGTTAAAATTCACTAAAATAGGAATTAAAATTCTAAGTACAATAAAACTATTTGGACCAGTTAAGAAATGTCATTCTCTATAGCTAAGTTTCCCATCTAGTTGAGGATAACACCTCCTAAGCATCATTTTGGATGGACATTTTTCTAAAATTTACATTCTCTTCTTCTTTAAACAGAGGTTACTGAAGATAATTTCTTTCCCCTCATTGATCCAGAGTCATCATTTTCCCAAACCTCAGCTGTGTATTATGCTGAATGCAGTGATGCCCTCAGGGACTGCTGAGGTTTCTCAGGCAATTTCCCCCTTACCAACATGTAGTTTGAATTGTTTTTATCTACTTGTTAAAGCCTTTTGTTTATTTTCTTGTCAGTGATTTTAGTATGTCTACATGCCTACTTTTAGTGAATTTTCCTTTCTTCTGACTTGTGGCTTCTGATTACTTGGATATAGAATCCAGATAAAGTTTGTTGGAATTAGTTATAAGTAATAGAGTTTCTACTGAAGGAGTCCTTGGGGAAGTACATGTACAGTTCTGCAACTTGGCAGCTTCTCTCCTGAGTGAGTGTTCAGAGGCTTTGTGTTTAGAAAAATGAGACTGGGCAATTGAGTCTGTATAAAAGAAGTGTTCCTATAACTGTGGTAAAGCTAGAATCTTTGGGTTTGGTTTCCATTTTTATTGAAAAGCGATTTTTACATTTCTTCCAAGTAACAGCAGGAACCAGTAGGAGCACTCTACCTAATTCTGTTTTTCAATTTGACTTTAAAATTATGTATAGAAGAGAAATGGTCTCTTCTCATATTTTGATACATGTTCCAACTGTATTAGGAACATCAGTTGTCTATTGCTTCTTTGTGCTTACTGTGAAAATATATCTTCAAACAATGTGTACCTGCTGTGAAGTGGAGATTAAATGACTTCAAAATCAAGAAGGATGTCTTCCCATTTCAGAGAGCACATGGGGTCAGTTTTATAAGAATTTCATATATAATGACCAGAAATCCTACACTGAGGTCAAGATAATCTTGTTGGCAGTGAGAAAGAGGAAATATGAAGTGTTTAATGCACGGGGACTTGAGCAAGAGAAGGATAGTAGCTGTCAGTATGAACAGATCTGGGGGTGGGACAAGACAAGGTCAAGGAATTCAAGGGTAACTACTGCACTTCAGCAGATTTTTAGTTAGGGAAAACCTCAAAGGAACTAGGCTGAGTTGGACTGAGAAGCTCAAAGACAAGCTCTGGCTAGTGGGAACAGTGGCTCTCAAGTTTATTCAAACCTGGCTTATCTGCAGAAAGATTATTTAGGTCTTCTAGGATCTCACCCAGTAGGAACGTTCCATCTTAAACATATAAATGTAATATAAGAGAAAAGGTAGAGTTCTACTTTCAAAATGGTAGCATGAGGAACTATGTGTACCCACTCTTCAGCAAAACATGCAAAGCTGGGGAAACTATAAAAAAGCAGCTATTTAAAATCTCTAGAAATTGTCCTGTGGTTATATATCAAATGAAGAAATATTTATTGAAAAAAATCTACAAAAACTCAGTAAGAATAATAAGAAAAACTCTATGATTTGAGTCATGACCCACTCCCTCCCTCCCCCACCAGCTCAGCTTAATAAAAGGTCCACTCAGTGCCCAAGAAGATGGGGCTTCCTCTAACCCGCAGCTCCCAGTGAAGGGTTACTGTACCTCACTGGGAGGAGCAGAATATCAGCACTTTTTATCCCCTCCAACTGCAAGTTGAAGAGGCCAAATCTGTTCAGCATAGCTAAGAGGTTGGAGGCTCCCTTCTTCCACACAGCATTACCCATAGGTTGGAGGCTCAACCCCAGTCACAACAGGTGAAAAGACTGGCCCCCACTTACCCTCACTGCAGCTCATTTGTAGAGCAGAGATTCCACACTGGAGAAAGGAAGCCAAGAAAACCAGAGGCTGCTATGCCACCCAGTACCCAGGATTGTGGCTGAGCTTTTTCCCAATGGGAGAGGAGGTCCATAAGAAAACAGCTCCAATGTACTCCTAAAAGAAACTGACTAATTTGAAACAGACTGTGGAAAAGTTCAGGTCCAAGGACCCATTAGAAAACAGTAGTTCCTCTTAATTAAGAACAGCAAGCTAAACTACATGCCAGCTAGCTCACCTGAGAGAACCAGGGAAAGAAATAGCTAAGAGGAGCTCCTGGGGACAGAACAAACCTCACCGACATACCTAAAAAAAATTTCATTGGATCAGACTGCTTAGCAATTTATGCGTCAGGGCATTTTTTAAAACAATAGAGAAATAAGCTAGCAATTAGTGAAGCCTCTGCACTGACTTTAATAACAGAGGAGGCAGACAGCTTAACAGAGATCCGGGGAAGAGACAAAGAGCCCTGCTAAAACCATTGTCATCCCAGGGTGACTGTAGCCCCCAAGACTTGCCATTCAAAAGTGACACCAATGGCTGCATACCATAGGGGAAATAAACACCAGTAAAATAGCCTAGCAAAGCCACAAAACAAATAAACAAACAAAAACAAAAAAGCAAAGCTATGGAGAGAGGAAATGGTATTCAGAGTTGCTGTAGACTATTACCAAATATGTCTTGTTTCCACCAAAAAATTACTAAATACACATACACACAAAACAAATAAAACCTCATAAGCAACAAGAACGTTCTGTTTCCTGTTGTTGCTGGGCAGCTGCTTCTGGGGAGGTCTCTCCCTACTCACTAGGTGAAACCTCAGCCTGGATCAGGGAGAGTTCTTGACTCTGGATGAGAAAGAATTCTCAAATAGGTGGGACAGGTAAGGAAGGAATTCATTAAAGCGAGAGTTGTAGTGAATGAAAGCTGCCTTGCAGGCAACAGAGAGAAAGGAAGAACAGGGAGGAAGGGAAACTCATTGAACTGCTCAGCATAGGGCTAATCCCTTGCCAACTCCTAAAGCCTGGATCACCTGGCTTCCAGTGTCTGCTTGAATCTGCACTGTGTGTGAACTAAATCCCTTCCACCCCAGGATATGGGGAAGCCTCAGAGCACTGGATGGAGTGAGATTATGTTCTGAGAACTTCCCAAAGGTAAAGAAAGGAGATTTTTCAAGCAGGCTATTAAAGCACATGATCATACAGCTGTAGTCTCATCCACGGCACCCAGGTGTCTGGGACTTGCAAGCCCAAATCAGAGACTTCTGTAGCCCCTCCCTACTTGTCTGAAGTAGGACAGAGAGACTGAAGACTTGTGCCTAAGTCTGGAAAATAGAATGAAATAGGAAAGTAACAAAGATGCTTACTACTGGAAGAGCGCAGAGATAGAACACAATAAGTTGAGCAGTAAGAAGGCTTTATGTAAGACAAAAACTACACACTCAAAGAAAGGGGAGTGCAAGCAACCTCAGAGAGGAGGCGCACTTAAGGGTTTAGAGTTTGGAGTTTTATAGTGCCTTTTGGGTAGTGGTCAGCATAAGGCATGATGTATACAGATGATTCATAATTCCTTTGAAGGTTTGTCTTAAAAATATGGTATTTTAGGTGACTGCATTGGTCCAGATCTCGACATTCTTTATCCACATAGGTTCATTTGCACTTGAGAGGTCTGTCTCCTGTCCTGGTTACAAAGTTACTTAATTGATTAAGGGGCTGGAAGAAGAGGAAGAACAGCATATAGATTAAACCAAAGAATAAGCTGGGCCTTTTTTGCAAGCTAAGTAGATTTTACAATGGCATGACTCTTGTCCCATTTCCCTGCCCTACCTTACTATTTCTGTTTTCTGTGAGAGTGATTGATGTCAGATTTAACAAAGATTTCAAGGTAGCCATTATAAATATGTTTAAAAACCTGAAGAAAACCATGCTTAAAAAGGTAAAGGAAGATAGAAAGACAGTGTCTCATCAAATAGAGGGTATCAATAGATAGAAATTATAAAAGAGAACCAAATGGAAAATCTGGAATTGAAAAGTCCAATAATTAAAAAGAAAAATTCATTAAAGGGGCTCAACAGATTTGAGCTGTTAGTAGAAAGAATCAATGAACATGAAGATAGAGTGAGATTATTTCATCCAAAGAGCAGAGAAAATAGAATACAGAAAAATGATCAGCACCTCATAGATATGTGGGACACCATTAAGCACGCAAATGTGTATGTAATGGAAATACATACAGGAGAGGAGAAAGGAGCAGAAAAATACTTGACAATACAATAGCTAAAAACTACAAATTTGTTAAAAAACATTAATCTACATATGCAAGAAGCTCATCAACAATAGGATTAATTCATAGAGATCCACAACTAGACACAAAGTAAAAAGTTAAAACCCAGACAAGGAGAAAATTTTGAAGCAGTAAGAGAAAAATGACTCATCACTTACAAAGACCACCCCTGTAAGATTAACAGCAAACTTCTTATCAGAAATAATGGACAACACTACATCACAACCAGAAGGTAGTGGGATGACCTATTCAAAGTGCTGAAACAAAAAAACTGCCAACAAAGAATCTTATACCCAGCAAAACAATCTTTCAAAAATGAAGATTAAAAGCAGAATTTGTTGCTAGCAGATCTACTTTAAAATAAACACTAAAGGAAGTTATTCAGGGTGATAGCAAGTGAACCCAGAAGTAAATTCAAATTCACACCAAAAAATCAGAGTAAAAATAATTACATAATTATAAAAGACAGTATAAATGCATATTCTTTTCTCAACTTATTTAAAGAGCAATTATATGAAATAATATGTATGTAATTGTGTTGTTAGGCCTATAACAGACAGAAATATATCTGACAATAAGAGTACAAAGGAGGTGGGTGGGATCAAAGTTTTACTGGAGTAGGGAAATGATACCAGATGGTAATTCAGATCCGCAGGAACAAATGAAGAAAAACAAATGGTAAATGAGAAGAAAAATATAACGAACTATAAGCATATGCTTGTTCTCCTTTATTTCTTTTCTTAGCTTCTTTAATAGGCATAATGTATAAAGTAATAATTATTAACTATTGTTGGGTTTATAACATAGATGTAAAATGTATGACAATAATGGCACAAAAGAGGAGAAGAGGGAATAAAGCTACACAGAAGTAAAAGCTTCTATCTCTTATTGGTATAGGTTAGTATAAATCTGAAGTTGATTCTGATAATATATGTGATAATCCCTGGAACAACCATTAAGAAAATAACAAAAAATATAGTGAAAAATACCATTAAAGGAAAAGACTGTTACATTAGAAAATACTCAATGCAAAATATATCAATAACGGAGGATTAGATTAACAAAAAGGACACGTGATACAGAGAAAACTAAAACAGCAGGTGTAAATCCATGTCAGTAATATTAATGTGACTGAAACAATTAAAATGCAGAGGTTGTGAAACCAAATTAAAAAAAATACAAGACCCCTAGATATATGCTATTTCAGGAAACAGACTTTAGAGTCAAAGATTCAATTAGGCTGAAAGCAAAAGGATGAAAAACATATCATAAGACACTATGGCTGGACTTCTGGGAAGATGGTGGTGTGAGCAGGGCGGTGGAAATCTCCTCCCAAAACCATATATATTTATGAAAATACAACAAATACAACTATTCCTAAAACAGAGACCAGAAGATACAGGACAGCACCCAGCCTGCAGCTATACCTGAGAGGACTTGGCACCCTGCGAGGTGGGTAAGATATGGAGCCGCCACCCGGCAGGACCGAGCACAACCCCACCCCAGCGCACCAGCGGGAGGACAGAATTCAGAGCCGGGAGGACTCAGAGGATACAGACCGACGAAATAACCAACCCTGGTGATCTGCGCCAGGAGTGCTGACACACATCATGCGGTGTATCGGAGATTGGAGAGACAGAGGGTGCAGGATCTGAGCCTGGGAACGCACTGGGTCCTCGCAGCTGGCTCCCCGGGACAAAAGAAAAGCGCATGCTTTTTTTAGCGGTCTTAAAGAGAAAGGGGCCCAACGGAGGAGCAGGATCGTCCTAGCACACAGACCAGCAGGCTGGGAGTCCTGCGGAATTTCGGACCCCTTTGATGGGACTGGGAAAAAGTTGCCATACCAAGACGTCCCACAGAGATCAACAGCCTCCCATTCGTTCCCGCCCTGGTGAGACATACAAAAGGCCCTGCGGAGTGGCGCGGCTGTGGCTGTGGAATAGTGGAGCTACAGTGCCACATACAGCATCCATAAAGAATCTACTCCTGGTGGGCATTTTTTCTGGTTTTTTTTCCTTTCTTTTCTTTTTTTCTTTTCTTTCTTTTCTCTTTTCTTTCTCTTCCTTCCTTTTTCTTTTAAGTCTTAAAGAGCCCAGCTGACATACGTGACACCTATCAGCGACCACTTCTATCACCATGAAAAGACAGAGGAATATGGTACAAACAAAATTTACCCAGACCCAGACAACACCAGAGAGGGAACCTGAAGGGATGGAAATGCACAATCTTCCTGAAAAAGAATTCAGAACAAAAGTTATAACCATACTGATGGATCTACAGAGAAATATGCAAGAGCTGAGGGGGGAAGTGAGGAAAGACAATGCAGAACTGACACAAGCGAACGACGGGCTTAGCAGCAGACTGGATGCAAGACTGTTAATGGAATAGAAATCAGAGAACAGGAATACAGAGAAGCTGAGGCAGAGAGAGATAAAAGGATCTCTAGGAATGAAAGAATACTAAGAGAACTGTGTGACCAATCCAAACGGAACAATATTCGCATTATAGGAGTACGAGAGGAAGAAGAGAGACAAAAAGGGATAGAAAGTGTCTTTGAAAAAATAATTGCTGAAAACTTCCCCATGTTGGGGAAGGAAATAGTCTCACAGTCCACGGAAGCCCACTGATCTCCCAACACAAGGGACCCAAGGAGGACAAAACCAAGACACATAATAATTAAAATGGCAAAGATCAAAGATAAGGACAGAGTATTAAAGGCAGCTAGAAAGAGAAAAAAGATCACCTACAAAGGAAAACCCATCAGATTATCATCAGACTTCTCAACAGAAACCTTACAGGCCAGAAGAGAATGGCATGATATATTTAAAGTAATGAAACAGAAAGGCCTCGAGCAAGAATATTGTATCCACCACGATTATCATTTAAATATGCTGGAGGGATTAAACAATTTCCAGACAAGCGAAAGCTGAGAGAGTTTGCCTCCCATAAACCACCTCTACAGGATATCTTAAACGGACTGCTCTACAGGGAAGCACTCCTAAGGCTAAAAAGATGTCACCACAGAAAATGAAATCATAGCAAAGAAAGCAGACCATCCAAATACTAACTAAAGGCAAAGAATAAAACACCTAGTATATAAAGAATGGAGGAGGAAGAATAAGAAGGGAGAGAAATAAAGAAACATCAGACTGTGTTTACAATAACTTAACAATAAAGTTAAGTTAGATTGTCAGATAGTAAAGAAGTAACCCTTGAACCTTTGGAAACCACGAATCTAAAGCCAGCAATGGCAATAAGTACATATCTATCGATAATCACCCTAAATGTAAATGGACTGAATGCACCAATCAAAAGACACAGAGTAATGGGATGCATAAAACAGCAAGACCCATCTATATGCTGCTTCCAAGAGACTCACCTCAAACCCAACGATATACACAGACTAAAAGTGAAGAGATGGAAAAAGATGTTTCATGCAAACAACAGGGAGAAAAAAGCAGGTGTTGCAGTACTTGAATCAGACAAAATAGACTTCAAAACGAAGAAAGTAGCAAGAGATAAAGAAGGACATTACATAATGATAAAGGGGTCAGTCCAACAAGAGGATATAACCATTAGAAATATATATGCACCCAACACAGGAGTGCTGACATATGTGAAACAAATACTAACAGAATTAAAGGAGGAAATAGAAAGCAATGCATTCATTTTAGGAGACTTCAACACACCACTGACTCCAAAGGACAGACCAACCAGACAGAAAATAATTAAAGACACAGAGGCACTGAACAACACACTAGAACCGATGGACTTAACAGACATCTACAAAACTCTACACCCAAAAGCAACAGGATACACATTCTTCTCAAGTGCACATGGAACATTTTCCAGAATAGACCACATACTGGAACACAAAAAGACCTCAGTAAAGTCAAAAATATTGAAATTCTACCAACCAACTTCTCAGATCACAAAGGTATAAAACTAGAAATAAATTGTACAACGAAAACAAAAGGGCTCAGAAGTACATGGAGACTTAACAACATTCTCCTAGTTAATCAATGGGTTAACGACCAAATCAAAACATAAATCAAAGAATATATGGAGACTAATGGTAACAACAACACAAAGCCACAACTTCTGTGGGACGCAGCAAAGGCAGTTCTAAGAGGAAAGTATATTGCATACCAGGCCTATTTAAAGAGGGAAGAACATTCCCAAATGATTGTCTAACGACACAGTTACTGAAATTGGAAAAAGAAGAACAAATGAGGCCCAAAGTCCCCAGAAGGAGGTACATAATAAAGATCAGAGAAGAAATAAATAAAATTGAGAAGAATAAAGCAATAGAAAAAATCAATAAAACCAAGAGCTGGTTCCTTGAAAAAATTAAAAAAGTAGATAAACCCCTAGCCAGACTCATTAAGAGAAAAAGAGAATCTACACACATAAACACAATCAGAAATGAGAAAGGAAAAATCACGATGGACCCCACAGAAATACAAAGAACCATAAGAGAATATTATGAGAATCTTATATGCTAACAAGCTGGAAAACATAGAAGAAAGGGACAACTTCTTAGAAAAATACAACCTTCCCAGACTGACCAAACAAGAAACAGAAAAACTAAACAGACCAATCACCAGCAATGAAATTGAATTGGTAATCAAAAAACTACCCAAGAACAAAACCCCCGGACCAGATGGAGTCACCTCCGAATTCTACCAGACATACAGAGAAGAAATAACACCCATTCTCCCTAAGGTTTTCCAAAAAATAGAAGAGGAGGGAATACTTCCAAACTCATTCTATAAAGCCAGCATCATTCTAATACCAAAACTGGGCAAAGACCTCACCAAAAACAAAATTAGAGACCAATATCCCTGATGAACGTAGATGCAAAAAATACTCAACAAAATATTAGCAAACCGAATTGAAAAATACATCAAGAGGATCATACACCATGATCAAGTGGGATTCATCCCAGGGATGCAAGGATGGTACAACATTCGAAAATCCATCAACATCATCCACCACATCAACAAAAAGAAGAACAAAAACCACATGATCATCTCCATAGATGCTGAAAAAGCATTTGACAAAATTCAGCATCCATTCCTGATTAAAACTCTCAACAAAATGGGTATAGACGGCAAGGACCTCAACATCATAAAGGCCATATATGACAAACCCACAGCTAAAATCATACTTAACAGCGAGAAGCTGAAAGCTTTTCATCTAAGATCAGGAACAAGACAGGGATGCCCACTCTCTCCACTGTTATTCAACATAGTACTGGAGGTCTTAGCCATGGCAATCAGACAAAACAAAGACATACAAGGCATCCAGATTGGTAAAGAAGAAGTCAAATTGTCACTGTTTGCAGATGACATGATATTGTACATAAAAATCCCTAAAGAATCCATTCCAAAACTACTAGAACTAATATCTGAATTCAGCAAAGTTGCAGGATACAAAATTAACACACAGAAATCTGTTGCTTTCCTATACACTAACGATGAACTAACAGAAAGACAAATCAGAAAAACAATTCCATTCACAATTCCATCAAAAAGAATAAAATACCTAGGAATAAACCTAACGAAGGAAGTGAAAGACCTGTACTCTGAAAACTGCAAGACACTCCTAAGAGAAATTAAAGAGGACACTAACAAATGGAAATGCATCCCATGCTCTTGGCTCGGAAAAATAAATATTGTCAAAATGGCTATACTACCTAAAGCAATCTACAGATTCAACGCAGTCCCTATCAAACTACCAAGAGCTTTCTTCAACAAACTGGAACAATTAATTCTAAAATTCATATGGAACCACAAAAGACCCCGAACAGCCAAAGCAATCCTGAGAAGGAGGAATGAAACGGGGAATTATTCTCCCTGACTTTAAGCTTTACTACAAAGCCACAGTAATCAAGACAATTTGGTATTGGCACAAAAACAGACCCACAGACCAGTGGAACAGAATAGAAAATCCAAACATTAACCCAAACATATACAGTCAATTAATATTTGATAAAGGAACCTTGGATATACAATGGAGAGATGACAGCCTCTTCAGCAGCTGGTGGCAAAACCGGACAGCCACATGTAAGAGAATAAAACCGGACTACTGTCTAACCCCATACACAAAGGTAAACTCAAGGTGGATCAAAGACCTGAATGTAAGTCATGAAACCATAAAACTCTTAAAAAAAAACATGGGCAAAAATCTCTTGGACATAAACATGAGCGACTTCTTCATGAACATATCTCACCAGGCAAGGGAAACAAAAGCAAAAATGAACAAGTGGGACTATATCAAGCTGAAAAGCTTCTATACAGCAAAGGACACCATCAGTAGAACAAAAAGACATCCTACAGTATGGGAGAATATGTTCATAAATGATGTATTCAAGAAGGCATTGACATCCAAAATATGTAAAAAACTCATGCACCTCAACAAACAAAAAGCAAATAATCCAATTAAGAAATGAGCAGAGGACATGGATAGACACTTCTCCAAAGAAGAAATTCAGATGGCCAACAGGCACATGAAAAGATGCTCCACATCGCTAATCATCAGAGAAATGCAGATTAAAACCACAATGAGATATCACCACACCAGTGAGGATGGCCAACATCCAAAACACAAACAACAACAAATGTTGGCGAGGATGTGGAGAAAAGGGAACCCTCCTACACTGCTGGTGGGAATGCAAATTAGTTCAACCATTGTGGAAAGCAGTATGGAGGTTCCTCAAAAAACTCAAAATAGAAATACCATTTGACCCAGGAATTCCATTCCTAGGAATTTACCCTAAGAATTCAGCAGCCCAATGTGAAAAAGACATATGCACCCCTATGTTTATCACAGCACTATTTACAATAGCCAAGAAATGGAAGCAACCTCAGTGTCCATCAGTAGATGAATGGATAAAGAAGATGTGGTACATATACACAATGGAATATTATTCAGCCATAAGAAGAAAACAAATCCTACCATTTGCAACAATATGGATGGAGCTAGAGGGTATTATGCCCAGTGAAATAAGGCAAGCAGAAAAAGACAAGTATTAAATGATTTCACTCATATGTGGAGTATAAGAGCAAAGAAAAAAACTGAAGGAACAAAACAGCAGCAGACTCACAGAACCCAAGAACGGACTAATAGTTACCAAGGGGAAAGGGACTGGGGAAGATGTGTGGGAAGGGAGGGGTAAGTGGGAAAAAGGGGCATTACGATTAGCAGATGTAATGTTGCGGGGGCACAGGGAGGGCTGTACAACTCAGAGAAGAGAAGTAGTGATTCTATAGCATCTCACTACACTGATGGACAGTGACTGTAATGGGGTTGGTGGGGGGGACCTGATGGAGGGGTTAGTTTAATAACCATAATATTGCACATGTAATTGTAGATTTATGATACCAAAATAAATTATTATATAAAAAAAAGACAGTATGGCTGATCCCAGACTATGGCTGTTCACAGAGCTTGAGTCATTGAGATTATAGATCATGTTTCTGACATATTTATGATCTTCAGATGATAATTCAATGTCAAGAGTACTTAGTAAAGTCCTCCATGGCTAAAGTTTTAAGGAGACCCAAGTCTAACCTGGAGACTTGGGTTCTAAATAAAGAGTCAGAAAATCTCTTCTTTGACTTCGGCAAAGCGTTGTGCGCTCCAGAACATATTCCAGTGAGTACTGCTGGGCCCTGTCCTTGCCAGAAAAGGCCCAGCCTGCCGGATGAGGGGAATGGGCTGGAAGAGTAATGTGGCTAGTGAACTTGGGAGTCTGAAAATGAGGAGTCGCGATTTTCATTCCCAACTCTTTTCATTTTTATTAAAGATTTCATTCATACCTGTGAAAAGCTCTGCCATGAAGGAGACTGTGGACCATGCTCTCGCACATCAGTTATTTCCTGCAGATGCTCTTTCAAAACAAAGGTAAATCCTAAACAGTGCTAGAGTTGTTGCCAGCAGTGCCTTTTAAATTGGTAATTATGAGAGGAGAAAAATCAAAATAATCTCAGTTTTATTCTTGTTATGTTGTATATGAGTTATCAAATCCAGCTAACGTATTCTGACATCTACTATGGGGCCAATTGTAGGATAAGCATTGGGCGGGATTCAGCCCTCAAGGATCAGAGGGCAGTAATGGGTATAAAGGAAGTATACAAATAGCTCTACAAAGTACAAGTGTGATAATGCCAGATTCCAGAAGAGAATAACAGCACTGTTAACTAACTAAGATATTAGAGGGAACACAGTCTACAAGATAACCCTCATATCTGACACCCACTGCAAGAGTTTAGACAACTGCTGAATTAGAGTAGTCCACGTGACCACCCTCAAGGTTTGATGATTCACTAGAAGGACTCACAGAACTCATTGAAAGCTGTGATTATACTCATGCTTACAGATTAGTACAGGCAAAGGATTCAGATTAAAATCAACCAAAGGAAAAAGCACACAGGGCAGAATCCAGGAAAGTACCAAATACAAAGTTCCAGTTGTCCTCTCCCCATAGAGTTGGAACAACAATGTATGATGGCATCAGTGTATGAGTATGCATGGAGTATTGCCAACTAGGGAAGCTCATCTGAGCCTGTAGTTTTTATTGGATAGTTTCTATCGTGTAGGTATGGTTGACTACCTGTGTAGCTAATCTCAGTCTCCATTCTCTCCAGAGACTTGATACTGTGTGACCCAAAGCCCCCACCCTAAATTGCTTCATTAGTCTTTGTGGTGTGGTCAGCCTGTACCCTTAATCATGTTAGACTATCTAGTGACTCAAGGCCCTAGGCAATGACATTCTTATCATGCGTAATTTTCCAAGGGTTTAGAGATTATGTCCCAGATGCCAATGGCAAAGGACAGAACTCTCTTTTGGTAAGGTTTAAGTTTTCACCATACAACTGTTTTGTCAATTTCTACTTTCTGCCCTAGGTAGTTTTGATTGGACTTAGTGTTATAAAAGGGGCATCTTACCATTTTAGCTTTAGTGCCCATTTTTATCTGTTACCAGAAGAGGCAGGAGCCTTCTTGTGTCAGTCTTTGGGTAATCTGACAAATGAAATGTACTGAGTGTTGTTCTCTCCTGCTCTCTGACCTGCTTCTCGTCATTTCAGTGCATATCAGCACCTGTCCCAGCAGAGCACAGGCTGGGGTGGAGACAAAATTCTGAGCACTTGGTTGTTTGTTAAATACAGGTGTGGTTAGCAGCCAACTTGCAAATGATTTTGAGGTTGTAGTCCATAAGTTGGGAGCTAGTTTAATACATAAGCTTCAGAACAAAGGGGAAAAAATACAGATAGTAGTACAAATTACACATGACAAAATCATGTGAACAATGTGTGGGTTTTTGTGTGTATGTGTGAAATAATTATACATGGGGCAGTTGAGTTATTTTGAATATCAGTTACAGGACCAATTTATACCTTGTCAATACCAGCTTGAAAACTGTGATATACTGTGATTTAGTAATCGCAAATTTAGTAATGCCCACAGGTGCTCTTTGTACTAAGAATTACAAGCAGGGTTGGGATTCATGAGCTGAAAATGACTACTCTCAGTTTACTTCTTTCTCCCCAGCAATTCCGTTCTGTAGCTCTGTACTTTTTTGCTTCTCATTCACCCTCTGTCATTGCTCCTTCTGATAGTGGACCCCATGACAGTGAGTGTATTCTTGAAAAGCTGTGTATAAATTGAATTTCTCCAAATAAAAGTCTTATTCTAAAATTGGTGGAGGAGCTTACTATCAATATGAATTCAGACCCTTGACAAAGTGAAAAATATCTTTGAAACTAATGATCATCACCTCATTGTTTAGCCAGATTTTTTCATGAGGTGTTTTTTGTAATGGAATGGACTTTTTCATGGAAGTCAATGTTCTAGATAAATAAAACTTATTTCTTAAGGCTCCAAATGTTGTATTCTTTTATTCACTTTAGTGGGAGTCTTTGAGAAATGTATGCTGTATCTTACTGCCTCTTAACAAAGAATACTGTATTTAAGTTTTTGCTGGTCATTCGTATTTATTGTGGGAATTAGTGGGAGCTCTGCCTTTCACTATGGTTGTAGATACCACTCCAGCCTATCATTTCTTCTGTACAGTGCAGTGTTTGCCTTAACTGGAGCACTCACTCAAGCAATTTCATGAGTCACCTTTGCTTTATATCTCTTGAGAGCTGTGGGGAACTATTTCATATCATCCAGTGCAGCCAATTCATTAACTTATCTAAAACATAATTTCTAGCCAAGAAGCTTCAATTTGTAGACCTTTTCACTTCTGTTATCAACTCTAGTAGCTAGCTAGTCATTTGCACTAAGAAGGAATGTTTTTATCATTTGCTAGTTTCTGAGTAAATACTTCAAAGCCAAATTCACATGTAGATGCTAGGCAGCCAGCCAGGTTCATTGTCCTCCAAGGCATTAATTTGCTGCCCACATAGCAGTCTCTCCCCACATGTTCAGAGTCATACCTCAGCAAAATGACATGTGATAGACCTTTGGGGTCATTCATACATAATTGAAAGCCCAGTAATAAAACTTTGAAATGCCAAAGGACTACTGTATTCTACGTCACTGCTTCCCAGCAGTGTTGTCAGAGGTGCTCTTGAGTATGTAGAACTGTTTGCTCTGCATTAAGTGGAACCCAACTGTTACATATTTTCATTTCTTACATCTGCTTTTTATGGCTTTTTCTGTTTATCCTTGCCAGGAAGTTATTTCTCTTTGCTTTATGTGCCTTTAAGAGTCCCTCTTTCCATGCAGATTTTGTGGGAATTTGGAGGCCAGACCATAAAGACTATTAGAAATATATTTGCATGATAAGTCAGTAAACCTGGAGCTCTGTTAATATGTTGTGAGTAAAACATATTAACATAGGTCTGGGCCAACCTACCAGGCAGGCGAGATTGGTGAATAAGTGACTGCCAGAGAAGTACAGAGTATTTGGGATATGCCTGTTACATTTAGCATTACACTGTAGTTGTGTTCATTTATTCTTGAAGTAGTTACTCTTTCTCTTTTTCTATAGGAGCTTCCATGTACCAGTCTCAAAAGTGAAGGTATGACTGAGAAGGGGCATGAAGGCACTTCCTGGGGTGAAAGTTATGTTCTATATCTTAAACTAAGGGTTTGGGTTATGTATTTGTCAAAATTCAGCAGAGGTACACTTAGTATTTATGCATTTCATTGTATGTAATCTTTACCTCAAAGTGAAAATAAAAATAAATTCTAGTTAATGAAATGTTGAAAATTTAGGGGAAGTGTATTCATGTCTGTAGCTTACTTCGAAATGCATTGGAAAATAACAAATGGATGGGTGGATAGAAGAATAGATAGATTCTTCTGTTAGTTACTTTTTTGTATCTAAGTAGTGGGCATAAACCCAACACTGTGAAGTTGTTTCAACTTTTTTATATGTTTGAAAATTTCTATAATAAAATGATGGAGGTAAACTATATTTAATGAAGCAAACTTTACACACTGACTGTAATGCTTGATCCCCTCAAGGCTTCGTAAGACTGGATACCTGGAACAGGGACTCAGCCTTCTTAACCTTGTTGTCCTTGATTCCAATGTCCCATGCTATTGGGGTTCTTTTTTTTTTTTCTGCTAGCCATCACATAGTCTTTTATTTAAGCCACCTTGAAACCGTTTTGGAAAGGTGATAAAAATTAAATGTGTACAAAGTAAAAGCTCTTATTCTGGTTCAGAAGAAAGCTGTATTGGTTAGGATACCTGGCTGCAGGTATCAGAAAACTGACCTCAATAAAGGCTTTTCCTGTCTCATGTAACAGGAAGTCTGGAGGCAGAAGTCCAAGGTTGGTTAATTCCAAGTTCAAGGATTCCTGGACTCCTTCTTTCTGATTTTCTTGGTTTTCCCTTCAATGGATATAAGTTAGCTACAGCAATTTCACAGATAAGTCCTTACCCAGCAACATTGAAAGGAAAGAGATTCTTAAGCTATTAAGGAGATTCTTAAGCTTCTTTTCCTTCTTAAGAGTGAGGAAAACAGTCCTGAAAGGCCCTCAGTACACTTCATATCACATGCTTCTGCCTAAAGCCAACACTAGCAAGGGAATGGAATTACCATGACAGGCTAGACTGGAACTTAGAAGCACATGGGTGCCCAGTTTCTGAACAAAATCAAGGATTTGTTAGCCTGAAGAAGGTGGGAAGGGGCAGTTTTGGAGATAGTCAAAAATATCTGCCTCAAAACCACATCCAAAATTTTGGTTATGAAAAATTTTTTGAAAAAATTACATTAGTACACTTTTAAAGTGAAAAAATAAAACAGTATGAAGTAAAAAGTGAAAGTACAGCTTTACTCCCATTTTCCTCTCCTAGTTCCATTCCCCTGATGAAGCCACGGTCATTAGTTCATTGGGTATGAGTCCATATCTTTTTCTGTATTCACACAGATTTATACAGATACACGTAGTTTTTAACCCCTAAACTTAGATTCATACTAATTGTACTATTTGTTAACTTGATTTTTTTTCCCCTCAATAATATATCAAAGACATCTTTCCATGTTAGTGTGTATATCTCTCCCTCTTGCAGAATATTCCTTACGTGGGTATACCATAGTGTAGCTCACCGCCCTTTTGCTGATCATTTAGGTTGTCTCCAATTTTTCCCCATTACAAATAATGCAGTAACCATCTTGTCCCAGTTTTTAAAACCTTGTGATGAAGAATTTCAGCCATATGTGAAAGCAGAGACTAGTATAATGAACCCCTTTGTACCTATCATCCTTCATCAACAATTAAACCAACATTTTGCCTATCTTGTTTTATCCATCCCTCCCTTCCCTACTTTTTATTTTCACTGAAGTACTTTGAAAACAAATCTCAAACATCATTTCACCCATAAACACTTTAGCACCTAGTGCATTTTTTTATTAAGATAAAATTCACATAACATAGAATGTAACATTTTAAAGAGTACAATTCAGTGGCATGTATTACATTTTTTATAATGTAGTAAAAATTACATTTTTTTACTAAGATAAATTCACATAGAGTGAACTGTTTTAAAGACTACAATTCAGTAGCATGGATTACATATGTGATCCAAAAGTTTATACTCCGTCCACTAAGTTTGAGTATGCCTTTTTCTCCACACCTTCACCTATTCTGTATATTAATTACTTCCTATTTTCTTTTCCATTTTTTTTTCAATTTGACAAGTGAAAAATTATTTTAACAGGCATTTTCACCATAACTAGTTTATTTGCATTATTATATTTGTATTTCTTCAGCCCATAGTCACACAAATATTAGTTTAATGAATGCTCATATCCTTTGCCTTTTTTTTTCTTTTTAAATTGGCCACAGCAGATGCTACATTTATGTGTGACAAGCGGTGTAACAAGAAACGATTGTGTGGACGGCATAAATGTAATGAGATATGCTGTGTGGTAAGTGAACCAAACATTAGATACAATCAGATTGCATTCATCCAGGGGCTGGGCTTCTGGAAGCCTCAGCCATCTGGAATGCAACCCAGATTTAGAAACCACTGGGAGGGGCCCCTGAGCAGCAGTCAGAGAGCTGCCCATAGAGATAGGCAGGGCCTTATTCGGCCTCAGCCAGGTTGAGAAGTCAGCCAGTAGCAGCATGGAGGATGAGAAAGAAGGATGGAAGGCCCCGGCGCCAGAGCACAAGACCACTAGATGAGCAGACAGCCCTTTCTGTGTGAATTGTATGCTGTCCCAGCACACACTCTGGCCTGGCCTTAGCTAAGTTGGACTTCAGGTGTATATACAACTTGGGTCAGATCACTAGGCAAAATGGGTGTAGCATTTTTGAAAGGAACAAGTTTCAGTTATCTGAAGTATTCACTTCTGTAGAACTAAATAAAGGAAGCATTACCTGGCAGTTGGTACTTTGTTAATCACTTTGTGTGTGTGTGTGTTTGTAAACAGGGTAACACAGTACCAATAGCAAGGTAGTGCATGTACACATATATAGGTATATATATATAATGTTATTTTTTTAATTTATATATTGACAAGGTGAAGAATGATGAAATTATACAGTATGTCAAGCCTTATTTAGAAACCAGTATTTGAAGGCTTAAAGACTTTCTCTTATTATTGAAAATTTCAAACATATACAAAAGCAGCAAGACTAATAGGAGGCCCATGGAGAGGACTGACTTCATGACTAATCTTGTTTCATCCACATCCCTACCTCCTACCCTGATTATTTTGAAGCTAGACAGACATGATTTCATCCATAAATGTGGAGAATGTTTTATTTAATCTTCTTGCTTATGGAAAATATAAAAAAGATAATTTTGTAAATAAATAGAAATCTCTTCCTAGGACAAGGAGCACAAGTGTCCTTTGATTTGTGGGAGGAAACTCCGTTGCGGCCTTCATAGATGTGAAGAACCTTGTCATCGCGGGAACTGCCAATCATGCTGGCAAGCCAGTAAGTTTTTCACTGTATACTTCTAGAAATTCAAGCATAATATATTATGAGGATTGACTTGCTTAGATTGGTATGGCTTACTGAACTAAGCTTTAATATTTCAGGTATGTTAAGACTTAAAAAAAGTTACTCTTAATGTTGTATTGTCAACCCCGAATGTATGAAACTGGGATATAAGCAACAATCTAAGGTGGGGTCTGGTTCGTTAATGGATTCCTCTTTTGCTACTTGCCTCTTAAATATTATTGACCCAGACTCTGTCCTCAGTCATCTTCTTTCTCTATATTATTAGCAGTAGTTTGCAAACTTAACTGGTCTTAGGACTCATTAACATTCTTAAAATTATCCAAGGAGCTCTTCTTACATTAGTTATATTTATATTTGCCATATTAGAAATTAAAACTGAGAAGTTTTTAAAATAGAATTTATTCATTTTTTTTAAGTAATATGCCCATTATGTATTAACACAAACAATACTCTGTTTGAAACTGTGTTTTCAAAAAAATTTAGAAGAGTAGAGATGCCTGACTTAGTAGAAGATAGATGGATTCTCATATCTGCTTCTCATCTGTGGCTATTAGAGTTGAGGCATTTGAAAAAAATCCGGCCTTACACAGATAGCTAGTTGGAAAATTGAGGAGAATTTTAAAATAATTGTAGATTAACTTTTTGAAAACGTTTTTGATTTTCTTGGCTTAAATACTGAAAATTAACTTTCTCAGATGATTGTAGGTATTCTTTGATGCTACAGTAAAACTCAGCCTCAATTCAGGATGGACTTCAGTCAGTGTTTTTGTGTTTGGTCTCTGTCAAATTAAAATTTCTTGGTTTTTCTTGTACCATGCATGATTTTATAGCATCAATACATTGATCATTTGGAAAATAATTGTTCACTGGGTTATGCAGATCTTTGAAATGTTGACAAATTTTGTGTTACAATGCTAAAAACTCCCATTCATTGATATGACTACCAATCTCATTACAAAAGTCTTAGGAAAAGTGTTGGGAAGTTTCAGGCCTACAGTGGTAAAATTTTTTTTTTTTTCACTTGAAAGCCTGAATTTTTGAAATGACAGGCTCAACTTGTTAATTTTTGATAAAATGTCTGCCAAATACCTTTTGTTTGTCAGTCATTATTTCAAGTAAAAATGGTATTTCATGAAAAAAGAGGGTAATTCAGCTCATAATTCAAGAAGTGCAATTCTTTAAAACAACCAAAGTATTTTTTTTAGTCTGTAGCAAAAGTGCTTTATCAGATGTCCCATTTTGTTCTCTCTACAGAATATTAAAAAGGTGTATTCAAGAGTCAAGTTTGTTTTTTTAATTGCTGTGTCAAGAACATTGTTAAGTGAAATTGGCACTTTTTATTTTTTATTTTATTTTATTTATTTATTTATTTTAATTTTCTATTAAGGTATTGATATATACTCTTATGAAGGATTCACATCAAAAAACAATGTGCTGACTACTTTCACCATTTTATTAAGTCCATACCCATACCCAAATGCAATCACTGTTCATCAGTGTAGTAAGATGCCACAGATTCATTGAATGCCTTCTCTGTGCTGCACTGTTTTCCCCGTGACCCCTCACACCATGTGCACTAAACATAATACCCCTCAATCCCCTTCTCCCTCCCTCCCCACCGCCTTCCCACACCCCTCCCCTTTGGTAACCACTAGTCCCTTCTTGGAGTCAGTGAGTCTGCTGCTATTTTGTTCCTTCCATTTTGTTGCGTTGTTCTCATTTGGCACTTGTCTTTCTCTGCCTGGCTTATTTCACTGAGCATAATATCCTCCAGCTTCATTCATGTTGTTGTAAATTGTAGGTAGAATTTGTTTCTTTCTTATGGCTGAAAAGTATTCCATTGTGTATATGTACCACATCTTCTTTATCCATTCATCTACTGATGGACACTTAAGTTGCTTCCATATCTTGGCTGTTGTAAATAGTGCTGCAGTAAACATAGGAGTGCATACGTCTTTTTGAATCTGAGAAGTTGTATTCTTTGGGTAAATTCCAAAGAGGATTTTCAGGTCAAATGGTATTTCTATTTTTAGTTTTTTGAGGAACCCCCATATTGCTTTCCACAATGGTTGAACTAGCTTACATTCCCACCAGCAGTGTAGAGGGTTCCCCTTTCTCCACATCCTCACCAGCATTTGTTGTTCTTAGTCTTTTGGATGGTGGCCATTCTTACTGGTGTGAGGTGATACCTCATTGTGGTTTTAATTTGCATTTCCCTGATGATTAGTGATATGGAGCATCTTATCGTATGTCTCTTGGCCATCTGAATCTCTTCTTTGGAGAATTGTCTCTTCATATCCTCTGCCCATTTTTTAATCGGGTTATTTGCTTTTTGGGTGTTGAGATGTGTGAGTTCTTTATATATTTTGGATGTTAACCCCCTGTCAGATATGTCATTACAAATATATTCTCCCATACTGTACAATGCCTTTTCTGTTGATGGTGTTGCCATACAGAAGCTTTTTAGTTTGACGTAGTCCCACTTCTTCATTTTTGCTTTTGTTTCCCTAGCTCGAGGAGATGCGTTCAGGAAGAACTTCCTCATGCTTATATTAGGGAGAATTTTACCTATGTTGTCTTCTAAGAGTTTTATGGTTTCATGACGTACATTCAGGTCTTTGATCCATTTTGCGTTTACTTTTGTGTATGGGGTTAGACAATAATCCAGTTTCATTCTCTTGCAAGTAGCTGTCCAGTTTTGCCAACACCAGTTGAGGGGCTGTCATTTCCCCACTGTATATCCATTGCTCCTTTATTGTATATTAATTGACCATACGTGGTTGGGTTTATATCTGGGCTCTCTCATCTGTTCCCTTGGTCTATGGGTCTGTTCTTGTGCCAGTACCAAATAGTCTTGATTACTATGGCTTTGTAGTAGAGCTTGAAGTTGGGGAGCGTAATACCCCCAGCTTTATTCTTCCTTCTCAGGATTGCTTTGGCTATTCAGGGTCTTTTGTGGTTCCATATGAATTTTAGAATGATTTCCTCTAGTTCATTGAAGAATACTGTTGGTATTTTGATAGGAATTGCAGTAAACTGGTACATTGCTTTAGGTAGTATGGCCATTTTGACAATATTAATTCTTCCAATTCATGAGCACAGGATGTGTTTCCATTTATTGGTATCTTCTTTAATTTCTCTCATAAGTGTCTTGTAGTTTTCAGAGTATAGGTCTTTCACTTCCTTACTTAGTTTATTCCTAGGTATTTTATTCTTTTTGATGAAATTATGAATGGAATTGTTTTCCTGATTTCCCTCTCTGCTAGTTCATTATTAGTGTATAGGAATGCCACAGATTTCTGCGTATTAATTTTGTATCCCACAACTTTGCTGAATTCAGATATTAGACCTAGTAGTTTTGGGGTGGATTCTTTAGTGTTTTTTATGTACAATATCATGTCATCTGCAAACAGGGACACTTTAACTTCGTCCTTCCCAATCTGGATGCCTTTTATTTCTTTGTGTTGTCTCATTGCTGTGGCTAGGACCTCCAATACTGTGTTGAATAGAAGTGTGGAGTGTGGGCATCCTTGTCTTGTTCCCGATCTTAAAGGAAGAACTTTCAAATTCTCACTGTTAAGTATAATGTTGGCTGTGAGTTTGTCATATATGGCCTTTATTATGTTGAGGTACTTGCCCTCTATACCCATTTTGTTGAGAGTTTTTATCATGAATGGGTGTTGAATTATCTTAAATGCTTTTTCAGCATCCATAGAGATAATCATGTGGTTTTTGTCCTTTTTGTTGATGTGGTGGATGATGTTGATGGATTTTCGAATATTGTACCATCCTTGCATCCTGGAAGAAATCTTTTTTTTTTTTTTTTGCCACAGTCTGTACAATTTATACATGGAGACAGGGACCCAGCCTGGGCCCCTGCATCTCCTACAAATATAAAGTTCTCTCTACAAAATATAACTTACCCCCCCTGGACAACAGCAGGGTGGGGGGAGGACGCAAGGAGGAGGCTGAGGCCCACCCCTCTGAGGGAGCGGAGGGCAGGCAGGGCCAGGAGAGGAACTGAAGTCACTGTCAGCACAGGAGGCGGCCCAGGTGGGGCTATGGGAGGGCAGCCAGAGGCTGGGGCCCAGGGGCAGGGACACCAGAGTGGGGCCTCAGAGGTCAGTGTCTGTGAGTACGGGGGTGGTTCTCTAGTGTCTTTGGTAGGGGCTGAAGGCACCACCGGTGGGGAAAGGGCGACAGGGGAGTCTTATAAATAGAAACAGGGTGGGGGGAGAAACGGGGGAAAGCGGTGACTTCAGGTCCTAGGAACCCAGGAGCCGAGTGTAGACGACATAGAGCAGCAGCATGAGGGCCACGTAGAAGAGGATGAAGCCGCCCAGACTAGAGGGGGACCAGAGGGGCGGGGGTGCCCTGCCCCCAACCCACTTCTCGGCCTCCATGGTGGTCCACAGCCCCTGGGCGGTGCCCTGGAGGAGATCCGAGGGCGAGCACAGGTCAGCCTCAGGCAACCCCATTTTTCGACAGGCTTCTAAGAAACTCTCCACATTCTTCCGAGATTTGAGGGCACTGAGTTTTGGCACAGCAGGGGAGGGCACGTAAATGAAGGGCACAGAGCGGGGCCACAGCTGGTTGGCCAGCTGACAGAGGACGACCCCACTGGCCAGAGCCTCTGCCAGGTCCTCAGGAAGGGGCCGCTGCAGCCGGGACTCCAGGACCTGGCACAGCTGAGCCATCAGCTCCTTCTCGTCCAGAACCTGGGGAGCTCGCCGAGGCCTCAGGACAGAGTCCGGTGAGGAAGGGCCTGAGCCACTCTGATGGATGATCTTTTTGATGTATTTTTTTTTGGGTATAATTAATGTACAATCACTTGAACAACATTATGGTTACTAGATCCCCTATTATCAAGTACCCCCCCACAAACCCCACTACAGTCACTGTCCATCAGCATAGTAAGATTCTATAGAATCATTACTTGTCTTCTCTATAAATACTGCCTTTCCCGTGTTCCCCGCACCTGAATTACATGTGCTAATCATAATGCCCCTTTTCCCCCCTTATCCTTCCCTTCCCACCCATCCTCCCCAGTCCCTTTCCCTTTGGTAACTGTTAGTCCATTCTTGGGTTCTGTGAGTCTGCTGCTCTTTTGTTCCTTCAGTTTTTTCTTTGTTCTTATACTCCACATATGAGTGA
Organism: Smutsia gigantea; assembly: GCA_032199065.1. Lineage (NCBI taxonomy): Eukaryota > Metazoa > Chordata > Mammalia > Pholidota > Manidae > Smutsia > Smutsia gigantea. Next base: position 467,723 of record JAVSCE010018380.1, read on the forward strand.
AATCACTTGATACTTGTCTTTCTCCGCCTGGCTAATTTCACTAGCATAATACCCTCTAGCACCATTCCTGTTGTTGCAAATGGTAGGATTTGTTTTCTTCTTATGGCTGAATAATATTCCATTGTGTATATATACCACATCTTTATCCATTCATCTACTGATGGACACTTAGGTTGCTTCCATTTCTTGGCTATTGTAAATACTGCTGCAATAAATATAGGGGTGCATATGTCTTTTTAAAACTGGGCTGCTGCATTTTTAGGGTAAATTTCGAGTAGTGGAAATCCTGGGTCAAATGGTATTTCTATTTTGAGTTTTTTGAGGAAACTCCAAACTGCTCTCCACAAAGGTTGAACTAGTTTACATTCCCACCAGCAGTATAGGAGGGTTCCCCTTTCTCCACATCCTCACCAACATTTGTTGTTGTTTGTCTTTTGGATGTTGGCTATCCTAACTGGTGTTGGGTGATATCTCTTTGTGGTTTTAATTTGCATTTCTCTGATGATTAGCAATGTGGAGCATCTTTTCATGTGCCTGTTGGCCACCTGAATTTCTTCTTTGGAGTAGTGTCTGTTCAGCTCCTCTGCCCATTTTTTAATTGGCTTATTTGCTTTTTCTTTGTTGAGGTGCATGATCTCTTTATATATTATGGATGTCAACCCCTTATCGGATATGTCATTTATGAATATATTCTCCCATACTGTAGGATGTCTTTTTGTTCTACTGATGGTGTCCTTTGCTGTACAGAAGCTTTTTAGTTTGATATAGTCCCTTTCATTCATTTTTGCTTTTGTTTCCCTTGCCCAGGGAGATATGTTCATGAAGAAGTTGCTCATGTTTGTATCCAAGAGATTTTTGCCTATATTTTTTTCTGAGAGTTTTATGGTTTCATGACTTACACTCAGGTCTTTGATCCATTTTGAGTTTACTTTTGTGTATGGGGTTAGACAGTAATCCAGTTTCATTCTCTTACATATAGCTGTCCAGTTTTGCCAACACCAGTTGTTGAAAAGGCTGTCATTTCCCCACTGTATATCCATGGTGCCTTTATCGTATATTAATTGACCATATATGCTTGGGTTTATATCTGGGCTCTCTATTCTGTTCCACTGGTCTATGGGTCTGTTCTTGTGCCAGTACCAAATTGTCTTAATTACTATGGCTCTATAGTAGAGCTTGAAGTCAGGGAGCATAATTCCCCCCTGCTTTATTCTTCCATCTCAGGATAGCTTTGGCTATTCAGGGTCTTCTGTCGTTCCATATGAATTTTAGAACTATTTGCCATAGTTCATTGAAGAATGCTGTAAGTATTTTGATAGGGATTGCACTGAATCTGTAGATTGCTTTAGGCAGAATGGCCTAATTCTTCCTAGCCAAGAGCATGGGTTGAGTTTCCATTTATTAGTGTCCTCTTTAATTTCTCTTAAGAGTGTCTTGTAGTTTTCAGGGTATAGGTCTTTCACTTCCTTGGTTAGGATTATTCCTAGGTATTCTTTTTGATGCAATTGTGAATGGAATTGTTTTCCTGATTTCTCTTTCTGCTAGTTCTCCGTTAGTGTATACGAATGCAAGAGATTTCTGTGTATTAATTTTGTATCCCGCAACTTTGCTGAATTCAGATATTAGATGTAGTAGTTTTGGAGTGGATTGTTTAGGGTTTTTTATGTACACTGTCATGTCATCTGCAAACAGGGACATTTTTTATGTATGTTTGAATTCGGTTTGCTAATATTTTGTTGAGTATTTTTGCATCTATGTTCATCAGGTATATTGGTCTGTAATTTTCTTTTTTTGTGGTGTCTTTGCCTGGTTTTGGTATTAGAGTGATGCTGGCCTCGTTGAATGAGTTTTGAAATATTCCCTCTTCTTCTACTCTTTGGAAAACTTTAAGGAGGATGGGTATTAGGTCTTCGCTAAATGTTTGATAAAATTCAACAGTAATGCCATCTGGTCCGCGGATTTTGTTCTTAGGTAGTTTTTTGATTACCAATTAAATTTTGTTGCTGATAATTGGTCTGTTCAGATTTTCTGTTTCTTCCTGTGTCAGCCTTGGAAGGGTGTCTTTTTTCTGGAACGTTGTCCATTTCTTCTAGGTTATCCAGTTTGTTACCATATAATTTTTCATAGTACTCTCTAATAATTCTTTGTATTTCTGTGCTGTCCGTTGTAATTCTTCCTTTCTTATTTCTGATTCTGTTTGTGTGTGTAGACTCTCTTTTTTACTTGATAAGTCTGGCTAGGGGTTTATCTATTCTGTTTATTTTCTCAAAGAACCAGCTCCTGCTTTCATTGATTCTTTATATTGTTTTATTCTTCTCAATTTATTTCTGCCCTAATGTTTATTATGTCCGTCCTTCTACTGACTTTGGGCCTCATTTGTTCTTCTTTTTCTAGTTTCCTTAATTGTGAATTTAGACTGTTCATATGGGATTGTTCTTCTTTCCTTATGTACGCCTGTATTGCAATATACTTTCCTCTTAGCACAGCCTTCGCTGCATCCCACATATTTTGCGGTGTTGAATTATTGTTGTCATTTGTCTCCATATATTGCTTGATCTCTGTTTTTATTTGGTCATTGATCCATTGGTCATTTAGGAGCATGTTGTGAAGCTTCCATGTGTGTGGGCTTTTTCATTTTCTTTGTGTAATTTATTTCTAGTTTCATACCTCTGTGGTCTGAGAAACTGGGTCGTACAATTTCAGTCTTTTTTAATTTAGTGAGGCTGTTTTTGTGGCCTAGTATATGATGTATTCTTGAAAATGTTCCATGTGCACTTGAGAGGAATGTGTATTCTGCTGCTTTTGGGTGTAGAGTTCTGTAGATGTCTGTTAGGTCCGTGTGTTCTAATGTGTTGTTCATTGCTTCTGTCTCGTTACTTATTTTCTGTCTGGTTGATTTGTCCTTTGGAGTGAGTGGAGTATTGAAGTCTTCTAGAATAAATGCATTGCATTCTATTTCCCCTTTTATTTAATTCTGTTAGTATTTGTTTCACATATGTAGGTGCTCCTGTGTTGGGTGCATCGATATTTATAATGGTTGTATCTTCTTGTTGGAATGATCCCTTTATCATTATGTAATATCCTTCTTTGTCTCTTGTGACTTTCTTTGTTTTGAAGTCTATTTTGTGTGACACAAATACTGCAACCCCTGCTTTTTCTCCCTATTAGTTGCATGAAATATCTTTTTCCATCCCTTCACTTTTAATCTGTGTATGTCTTTGGGTTTGAAGTGAGTCTCTTGTAGGCAGCATATAGATGGGTCTTGTTTTTTTATCCATTTCAGTAACTCTACATCTTTTGATTGGTGGATTCAGACCATTTACATTTAGGGTGATTATCTATAGGGATGTACTTATTGCCATTGCAGGCTTTAGATTCATGGTTACCAAAGGTTCAAGGGTAACTTCCTTACTATCTAAGAGTCTAACTTAACTCACTTAATATGCTATTACAAAGACAGTCTATAGGTTCTTTTTTTCTCCTCCTTTTTCTTTCTCCTCCATTCTTTATATATTAGGTATCATATTCTGTACTCTTTGTCTATCCCTTGATTGACTTTGGGGATAGTTGATTTAATTTTGCATTTGCTTAGTAATTAACTGTTCTACTTTCTTTACTGTGGTTTTATTTCCTCTGGTCACGGCTATTTAGTCTTAGGAACACTTCCATCTATAGGAGTCCCTCCAAAATACACTGTACAGACGATTTGTGGGAGGTAAATTCTCTCAGCTTTTGCTTATCTGGAAATTGTAAATTGTTTAATCCCTCCTTCAAATTTAAATGATAACCTTGCTGGATAAAGTATTCTTGGTTCGAGGCCCTTCTGCTGCATTGCATTAATAAATACATCATGCCACTCCCTTCTGGCTTGTAAGGTTTCTATTGAGAAGTCTGTTGATACCCTGATGGGCTTTCCTTTGGTGTGTGATCTTATTTCTCTCTCTGGCGACTTTTAGTACTCTGTCCTTATCCTTGATCTTTGCCATTTTAATTACTATTTGTCTTGGTGTTGTCTTCCTTGGGTCCCGTGTTTTGGGAGATCTGTGCACCTCCATGGCCTGAGAGACTATCTCCTGCCCCAGATTGGGGAAGTTTTCAGCAATTACCTCATCAAACACACTTTCTATTTCTTTTTTTCTCTCTTCTTCTTCTTGTACCGCTATAAAGAGAATATTGTTCCGGTTGAATTGGTCACGCAGTTCTTTCAATATTTTTTTTTAATTATTTTTTTTGCTATTATTAATATACAATTACATGAGCAACATTATGTTTACAAGACTCCCCCTATTATAAAATCCCCACCACATACCCCATTGCAGTCACTATCCATCAGCGTAGTAGGATGTTATTGAATCAATACTTGTCTTCTCCATGTTATACTGCCTTTCCCATATCCCCACGCCCCATCCCCACCCCTGCTACATTATAGGTGCTAACTGTAATAGCCCTTTTCCCCCTAATCCCTCCCTTCCCACCATTCTTCCCCAGTCCCTTTCCTTTTGGTAACTCTTAGTCCATTCCCATGTTCACTGAGTCTGCTGCTGTTTTGTTCCTTCAGTTTTTTCTTTGTTCTTATACTCCACAGATGAGTGAAATCATTTGATTCTTGTTTTTCTCCACATGGTTTATTTCACAGAAAATAATACCCTCTAGCTCCATCCATGTTGTTGCAAATGGTAGGATTTGTTTTCTTCTAATGACTGACTAATAATCCGTTGTGTACATGTACCACATCTTCTTTATTCATTCATCTACTGATGGACACTTATGTTGCTTCCATTTCTTTGCTATTATATATACTGCTATGATAAACATAGGGGTGCATATGCCTTTTTAAAATTGGGCTGCTTCGTTTTTAGGGTAAATTCCTAGGAGTGGAATTCCTGGGTCAAATGGTATTTCTGTTTTGAGTTTTTTGACGAATCTCCATACTGCTTTCCACATGGTTGAACTAATTTACATTCCCACCAGTAGTGTAGGAGGGTTCCCCTTTCTCCACATCCTTGCCAACATTTGTTCTTCTTTGTCTTTTGGATGTTGGCCATCCTCACTGGTGTGAGGTGATATCTCATTGTGGTTTTAATTTGCATTTCTCTAATGACTAGTGATGTGGAGCATCTTTTCATGTGCCTGTTGGGCATCTGAATTTCTTCTTTGGAGAGTGTCTGTTCAGCTCCTCTGCCCATTTTTTAATTGCCTTATTTGCTTTTTGTTTATTGAGGTGCATGAGCTCTTTATATAATTTGGATGTCAACCCCTTATCGGATATGTCATTGATGAATATATTCTCCCATACTATAGGATCTCTTTTTGTTCTACTGATGGTATCGTTTACTGTGCAGAAACGTTTTACTTTGACATATTCCATTTTGTTCATTTTTGCTTTTGTTTCCCTTGCCCAGGGAGATACGTTCATGAAGAAGTTGCTCATGTTTATGTCCAAGAGATTTTTGCCTATATTTTTTTCTAAGAGGTTTACGGTTTCATGATTTACATTCACGTCTTTGATTCATTTTCAGTTGACTTTTGTTTATGGGGCTAGACAGTAGTCCAGTTTCATTCTATTACATGTAGCTGTCCAGTTTTTCCAACACCAGCTGCTGAAGAGGCCGTCATCTCCCCGTTGTATATCCAAGGCTCCTTTATCAAATACTAATTGACTGTATATGTTTGGGTTAATGTTTGGATTTTCTATTCTATTCCACTTGTCTATGGGTCTGTTTTTCTGCCAATACCATATTGTCTTGATTACTGTGGCTTTGTAGTAGAACTTGAAGTCAGGGAGCATAATTCCTTGTTTTATTTCTCCTTCTCAGGATTGCTTTGTGTATTCACGGTCTTTTATGGTTCCATATGAATTTTAGGATTATTTGTTCCAGTTCATTGAAGAAAGCTGTTGGTATTTTGATAGGGATTGCGTTGAATCTGTAGATTGCTTTAGGTAGTATAGCCATTTTTACAGTATTTATTCTACCTAGCCAAGAGCATGGGATGAATTTCCATTTGTTAGTGTCCTCTTTAATTCCTCTTAGGAGTGTCTTGTAGTTTTCAGAGTATAAGTCTTTCACTTCCTTCGTTAGGTTTATTCCTAGGTATTTTATTCTTTTTGATACAATTGTGAATCGAATTGTTTTTCTGATTTCTCTTTCTCTAAGTTCATTGTTTGTGTATAGGAAAGCAACAGATTTCTGTGTGTTAATTTTGTATCCTGCAACTTTGCTGAATTCAGATATTAGTTCTAGTAGTTTTGGAGTGGAGTCTTTAGGGTTTCTTATGTACAGTATCATGTCATCTGCAAATAGTGACAATTTGACTTCTTCTTTACCAATCTGGATGCCTTGTATTTCTTTGGTTTTTCTGATTGCCGTGGCTAGGACCTCCAGTACTATGTTGAATAACAGTGGAGAGAGTGGGCATCCCTGTCTTGTTCCCAATCTTAGATGAAAAGCTTTCAGCTTCTCGCTGTTAAGTATGATGTTAGCTGTGGGTTTGTCATATACAGCCTTTATGATGTTGAGGTACTTGCCGTCTATACCCATTTTGTTGAGAGTTTTAATCAGGAATGGATGCTGAATTTTGTCAAATGCTTTTTCAGCATCTATGGAGACGATCATGTGGTTTTTGTTCTTCTTTTTGTTGATGTGGTGGATGATGTTGATGGATTTTTGAATGTTGTACCAATCTTGCATCGCTGGGATGAATCTCATTTGATCATGGTGTATGTTCCTCTTGATGTATTTTTGAATTTGGTTTGCTAATATTTTGTTGAGTATTTTTGCATCTACGTTCATCAGGAATATTGGTTTGTAATTTTGTTTTTTGGTGAGATCTTTGCCTGGTGTTGATATTAGAGTGATGCTGGCTTCATAGAATGAGTTTGGAAGTATTCCCTCCTCTTCTATTTTTTGGAAAACTTTAAGCAGAATGGGTGTTATTTCTTCTCTATATGTCTGGTAGAATTCAGAGGTGAATCTTCTGGTCCGGTTTTTTTTTCTTGGGTTGTTTTTTAATTACCGCTTCAGTTTCGTTGCTGGTGATTGGTCTGTTTAGTTTTTCTGTTTCTTGTTTGGTCAGTCTGGGAAGGTTGTATTTTTCTAAGAAGTTGTCCATTTCTTCTAGGTTTTCCAGCTTATTAGCATATAGGTTCTCATAATATTCTCTTATAATTCTTTGTATTTCTGTGGGGTCTGTCGTTATTTTTCCTTTCTCATTTCTGATTCTTTTTATGTGTGTAGATTCTCTTTTTCTCTTAATAAGTCTGGCTAGGGGTTTATCTATTTTGTTTATTTTTTCAAAGAACCAGCTCTTGGTTTCACTGATTTTTTCTATTGTTTTATTCTTCTCAATTCTATTTATTTCTTCTCTGGTCTTTATTATGTCCCTCCTTGTGGTGACTTTGGGCCTCATTTGTTCTTCTTTTTCCAATTTCAGTGATTGTGTGTTTAGACTATTCATTTGGGAATGTTTTTCCTTGTTTAAATAGGCCTGGATTACAATATACTTTTCTCTTCGAACTGCCTTTGCTGTGTCCCACAGAAGTTGTGGCTTTGTGTTGTTGTTGTCATTAGTCTCCATATATTCTTTGATTTCTGTTTTGATTTGGTCATTAACCCATTGATTAATTAGGAGAATGTTGTTAAGTCTCCATGTATTTGCGAGCCTTTTTGTTTTATTTCTAAAATTTATTTTTAGTTTTATACCTTTGTGATCTGAGAAGTTGGTTAGTAGAATTTAAATATTTTTGACTTTACTGAGGTTCTTTTTGTGGCCTTGTATGTGGTCTATTCTGGAAATGTTCCATGTTCATTGAGAAGAATGTGTATCGTGTTGCTTTTGGTTGTAGAGTTCTGTAGATGTCTGTTAGGTCCATCTGTTCTAGTGTGTTGTTCAGTGCCTCTGTGTCTTTACTTATTTTCTGTCTGGTTGATCTGTCCTTTGGAGTGAGTGGTGTGTTGAAGTCACCTAAAGTGAGTGCATTGCTATCTATTTCCTCCTTTTAATTCTGTTAGTGTTTGTTTCACATATGCCGGCCCTCCCGTATTGGGTGCATATATATTTATAATGGTTATATCCTCTTGTTGGATTGACCCCTTTATCATTATGTAATGTCCTTCTTTATCTCTTGCTACTTTCTTCCTTTTGAAGTCTATTTTGTCTGATACAAGTACTGCAACACCTGCTTTTTTCTCCTTGTTGTTTGCATGAAATATCTTTTTCCATCCCTTCTCTTTTAGTCTGTGTATATCTTTGCTTTTGAGGTGAGTTTCTTGGAGGCTGCATATAGATGGGTGTTGCTTTTTTATCCATTCTGTTGCTCTGTGTCTTTTGATTGGTGCATTCAGTCTATTTATATTTAGGGTGATTATCGATAGATATGTACTTATTGCCATTGCTGGCTTTAGATTCCTGGTTACCAAAGGTTCAAGGGTTACTTCTTTAGTATCTGACAATCTAACTTAACTTTATTGTTGTTATTGTAAACACCGTCTGATGTTTCTTTATTTCTCTCCCTTCTTATTCTTCCTCCTCCATTCTTTATATACTAGGTGTTTTATTCTTTGCCTTTACTTAGTATTTGGATGGTCTGCTTTCTTTGCTATGATTTTATTTTCTCTGGTGACATCTTTTTAGCCTTAGGAGTGCTTCCCTCTAGAGCAGTTTCTTTAAGATGTCCTGTAGTGGTGGTTTATGGGAGGCAAATTTTCCCAGTTTTTACTTGTCTCGAAATTGTTTAATCCTTCCATCATATTTAAATGATAATCGTGCTGGATACAATATTCTTGGTTTGGGGCCCCTCTGTTTCATTACATTAAATATATCATGCCATTCTCTTCTGGCCTGTCAGGTTTCTGTTGAGAAGTCTGATGATAATCTGATGGGTTTTCCTTTGTAGGTGATCTTTTTTCTCTCTCTAGCTGCCTTTAATACTCTGTCTTTATCTTTGATCTTTGCCATTTTAATAATTATGTATCTTGGTGTTGTCTTCCTTGGGTCCCTTGTGTTGGGAGATCTGTGGACTTCCATGGACTACAAGACTACTTCCTTCCCCAGCATGGGGAAGTTTTCAGCAATTATTTCTTCAAAGACACTTTCTATCCCTTTTTCTCTCTCTTCTTCCTCTGGTACTCCTATAATACGAATATTGTTCCGTTTGGATTGGTCACAGAGTTCTCTTAATATTCTTTCATTCCTAGAGATCCTTTTATCTCTCTCTGCCTTAGCTGCTCTGTATTCCTGTTCTCTGATTTCTATTCCATTAACAGTGTGTTGCTAAGCCTGTCAATGGCTTGTCTCATTCTGCATTGTCTTTCCTCACTTCCCTCACTTCCTCCCTCAGCTCTTGCATATTTCTCTGTAGATCCATCACCATGGTTATGGCTTTTATTCTGAATTCCTTTTCAGGAAGGTTGTGCTTTTCTATCCCTTCAGTCTCCCTCTCTGGTGTTGTCTGGGTCTGGGTGAGGTTGGTGTGTACCATATTCCTCTGTCTTTTCATGGTGATAGAAGTGGTCGCTGGTAGGTGCCACGTATGTCAGGTGGGCTCTTTAAGACTTAAAAAAAAAAAAGAATGAAGAGAAAGAAAAGAGAAAACAAAGGAAAAAAAGAAAAGAAAAGAAAGGAAAAAAAACAGAAAAAATGCCCACCAGGAGTAGATTCTGTACAGATGCTGTATGTACCGCTGTTGCTCCACTATTCCACAGCTGCCGTCGCACAGCTCCACTGGGCCCTTTGTAGCTCTGGCCAGGGCGGGAACGAATGGGAGGCTGTTGTTCTGTATGTGAAGTTTCAGTGTGGCTAGTTTTTACCAGTTGCCAGGCAAGGGGTCTGAAATTCCTCAGGACTGCCAGCCTGCTGGGCCGAGTGTGCTGGGACAATCCTGGGCCCTTGCCTCTTTAAGACCACCAAAAAGAAGCACGTGCTTTTCTTTTGTCTGGCGGAACCTGCTGCAAAGACCAGGGCGCGTTTCTAGCTCAAAACCTGCACCTTCTGCCTCTCCAGTATCCAATACACCACGTGATGTGTGTCATCGCTCTCCACGCAGATCACCAGGGCTGGTTATTTCGCAGGCCTCTTCTTCCACTCCCTCCCGGCTCTGAATCCTCTCCTCCCACCGGTGCGCTGGGGTGGGGGAGTGCTCGGGTCTCGCCAGGTCGCGGCTCCGTATCTTACCCACCTTGCGGGGTGCTGATCCCTCTCAGGTGTAGATGCAGGCTGTGCGCTGTCCTGTATACTCTTGTCTCTCTTTTAGGAATAGTTGTATATGCTGTATTTTTATAGATATATATGGTTTTGGAAGGAGATTTCCACCGCCCTGATCACGCTGCCATCTTCCCTGAACTCCAGGATGATCCATTGATTATTTAGGAACATGTTATTAAGCCAGCATGTTTTTATGGGCTTCTTCGTTTTCTTTCTGTAATTTATTTCTAGTTTCAGACCTTTGTGATCTGAGAAGCTGGTTGGTACAATTTCATTCTTTTTTAATTTACTGAGGTTCTTTTTGTGTATGATCTATTCTCGAAAATGTTCCATGTGCCCTTGAGAAGAATGTGTATCCTGTTGCTTTTGGATGGAGTGTTCTGTAGATGTCTGTTAGGTCCATCTGTTCTAATATGTTGTTCAGTGCCTCTGTCTCTTTACTATTTTCTGTCTGGTTGATCTGTCCTTTGGAGTGAGTGGTGTGTTGAAGTCTCTTAAAATGAATGCGTTGCATTCTATTTCCTGCTTTAATTCTGTTAGTATTTGTTTCACATATGTAGGTGATCCTGTGTTGGCTGCATAGATATTTATAATGGTTATATCCTCTTGTTTGACTGACCCTTTTATCATTATGTAATGTCCTTCTTTGTCTCTTGTAACTTTCTTTGTTTTGAAGTCTATTTTGTCTGATACAAGTACTGCAACTCCTGCTTTTTTCTCCCTGTTAGTTGCATGAAATATCTTTTTCCATCCCTTTACTTTCAGTCTGTGTATGTCTTTGGGTTTGAAGTGAGTCTCTTGTAGGCAGCATATAAATGGGTCTTGTTTTTTTATCCATTCAGTAACTCTGTGTCTTTTGATTGGTGCATTCAGACCATTTACATTTAGGGTGATTATCGAAAGGTATGTACTTATTTCCATTGCAGGCTTTACATTCGTGGTTACCAAAGATTCAAGGGCAATTCCCTTACTAGCTAACAGTCTATTTTATCTTACATTGTATACCATTACAAACTCAACCTAAAAGTTCTTTTTTTTTCCTCCTTTTTCTTCCTCCCCCATTCCTCGTACGTTATGATCATATTGTGTAGTGTGTCTTCCCTTGGGTGACATCTATTTAGCCTTAGGAATACTTCCATCTATAGGAGTCCCTCCAAAATGCACTGTAGAGTTGGTTTGTGGGAGGTAAATTCTCTCAGCTTTTGCTTATCTGGGAATTGTTTAATCCCTACTTCAAATTTAAATGATAACCTTGCCGGGTAAATTATTCTTGGTTTAAGGCCCTTCTGCTTCATTGCATTAAATGTATCATGCCACTCCCTTCTGGCCTGTAAGGTTTCTGTTGAGAAGTCTGATTTTCGCCTAATGGGTTTTTACTTTGTATGTGATCTTTTTTCTCTCTCTAGCTTCTTTTAAATGTCTGTGTTTATCCTTGATCTTTGCCATTTTAATTATTGTATGTCTTGATGTTGTCTTCCTTGGGTCCCTTGTGTTGGGAGATCTGTGCACCTCCATGTCTTGAGAGACTATGTCCTTCCCCAGATTGGGGAAGTTTTCAGCAATTACCTCCTCAATAACACTTTATATCCCCTTTTCTCTCTCTCCTTCTTCTGTTACCCCTATAATGCGAATATTGTTGCGTTTGGATTGGCCACACAGTTCTCTCAATATTCTTTAATTCTTAGAGATCCTTTTTTCTTTCTGTGCCTCAGCTTCTTTGTATTCCTCTTCTCTAATTTCTCTTCCATTCACCGTCTGTTCTACTACATCTAATCTGCTTTTAAATCCCTCCATTGTATGTTTCATTTCAGATATGGAATTTCTTAATGGTTGAATCTCTGTCTTAAATTCATTCCTGAGTTCTTGAATATTTTTCTGTACCTCCATAAGCATGTTTATAATTTTTATTTTGAACTCTCTTTCAGGAAGATTGGTGATTTGTTTCATTTGGCCCTGTTTCTAGGGTTTGTGAGGTTTTGGTCTTTACCATGTTCTTTTGTTGTTTCGTATTTCTGTGTGGTGCTCACTAGTGTGCAGAAACTCTAGTCTCTGGAGCTGCTCAGCCCCTAGAGTGAGGTTGGAAGTCATAGGGGAGTAGGACTGGTGCCTGGGGGGAGGAAAGATCTGTTTCCTGATTCCCGTCTGTAGTTCCTTTCTCCAGTGTCAGAGCCAGTGGGCCAAGCACACACATGTAAACCTCTGTGCTTTACGTCTCTCATAGTTGTAGGCAGGGCCTCCCTCTGGGTGGCCTGACACCTGCGCAGTGACTGCCAGTTTGGGAGCAGGTGCCTGTAGGCTAGTAGGAAAGCTCAGCAGGGTGTGTGTCACAGTGGGGTGCCTCGGAGCTGAGTAGGCAGCCAGGTTGATGGAGTACCTGAAGCTCCCCACATTCCCATCTATCTGGGCAGAGCTCGCCCAGACAACTGTTGTCCAGCTCTCCCTTCTCCCACACAGCAAGCTCCATGCAAACCTCGCCCCTTCAGCAGCCCTCTGGCTGCTAGGAAGCCTCTCAGACTGCCTGCCTTTCCTCTGGCACAGAACGGCCGGTGTGGATCCCCTCCTCCACAAACAGCTGGAATGTTAATTTCTCAAGCACTCTGCCTGTCCGAGCTCCCAAACATCCAGAGCACCACACACCATAGGATTCTGCTCACAAAGCAGATGTCCAGGGCTAGGTGTTCAGTAGCCCCAGTCTTCCACCCCCTCCCCCGCTCCGTTTCTTTTCCACCAGTGAGCTGGGGTGGGGGAAGGGCGTGGGTCCTGCCAGATTAAGGCTTTCCTTCGTTACCCTGTTTTGTGAGGTCTGCTCTGTTGGTGAGGTCTGTTTGCAGTCTGGTTTAGCCTTCTTTCTTGTTGCTGTTCCAAGGTTAGTTGTATTAACTAACTATATTTTTGTACTATTTGTGGTTTTGGGAGGAGTTCTCCATCTCACCTCTCAAACCGCCATCTTGAAAGCCTCAATATTCTTTTATTCTTAGAGATCCTTTTTTCTCTCTGTGCCTCAGCTCCTTTGTCTTCCTTTTCTCTAATTTCTATTTCATTAATCATCTCATCCACCATATCTAATCTGCTTTTAAAACTTTCCATTGTATGTTTCATTTCTGATACTGTGTTCTGTAATGATTGGATCTCCAACCAGAATTTATTCAAGTTCTTAAATATTTTTCTGTACCTCCATGAGCATGTTAATGATTTTTATTTTGAAATCCCTTTCATGCAGATTCATGAGGTCAATTTCATTTGAATTTTTCTCAGGGGTTGTATTCATAATTTTACTTTGAACCAGGTTCTTTTGGCGTTTCATATTTGTATATGGTGCCCTCTAGTGCCCAGAAGCTCTACTCTCGGGGGCTCCTCAGCCCCTGAAGGAATGTCAGAGGTCGCAGGGGAGTGGTATTGGTGCTTGGTGGGGAGGAAAGAGCTGTTTCCTGCTTCCCGGCCACTATGCCTGTCTCCACTGCCAGAACCAGCGGGCTGAGCACACAGATATAAGCCTCTGTGCTTTGCATTTGTAATTGCTGTAGATGGGGCTTCCCTCTGGCTGGCCTAACGCCAGGGTGCAGCTGACCGGGAGAAAGGCTCTGTAGGCTGCGTTATTACAGAGGTGGTCCTTGAAGCTCTGTAGCCAGCCAGGGAGCTGGAGCTCCTGAAGATCGTCAAAGTTCCCAACCTGATAGGCAGAGTGCACTTCGACAATTTTGTCTACATGTCCTTTCTCCTGAGCAATAAGCTCTGTGCAATCCTTGCCCCTTTAGCAGCCCTCTTGCTGTTAGGTAGTCTCTCAGACTGCCCATCTTTCTTTTGTCCCAGAACAGCTGGATATGAATCCCTTCTTTCCAGAAGCAACTGGAATCTCAGTCTCTCCTGGTATTCTGCCTGTCTTAGCTTTCCAGCCCCATAATCATGAGAGTACCATAAAAACACCATGAAATGTAAGTTTGTGCTCCCAGATCAGGTCTCCAGAGTTAGGTAGGTATTCTGCAGTCCCAGGCCTTCACTCCCTCCCCACTCTGTTTCTCTTCCTCCTGCTGGTGAGCTGAGGTGGGGGAAGGGCTTGGATCCCACCAGGCCACGGCTTTTGTACATTACCCTGTTCCATGAGGTTTATTTTTTTCTCCAGGTATATGCAGTTTGGCGCAGCCCTCTTTCCTGTTGCTCTTTCAGGATTAGTTGTATAAATTATATTTTCATATTATATGTGGTTTTAGGAGGAAGCCTCTGTCTCACCTCTCACGCCGCCATCTTTAATCCTCTCCTGCTGTGTCCTAATATTTGCAGATCGAGGCACTTTTTATTTATTCTAAGTGCTTGGCAGTGAAAAATAAAATGATTACAGTTTGGAGTTACTGCCTTGATTTGCACTAAGGCGCTGGCAGTTTTACCAATCGTTATTACTTTTGCACCATCAGTGCAAATGTTAACACAGTGAAAAAAGCAAATAATATCTTCATAGTATTAGGAAAATAACTTTAACCTTGTGGACTCCCTGAAAGGATCTCTGGGATACCTGGGGGTCAACAGAACACACTTTGAAAACTGCTGCATTAAAAGATTTGCCTTGATCAGGGTTTCCCAAAATGTTTTCTTTAGAATGCTAGGCCTACCTCATTTCAAAAAGGAGTTAAGTAAGTGCTTTGTTATAAATCACACACATAAAGTTCCATGAAAACAGTTTACATAGTTCCTTACCCTTTACCTAGTTGTTTCACATGTATTAGCTTATCCTCACAATAATCTTGTTGAGTGGATAGGTCAAGGTTTGTTATTCTCATTTGATAAAGAAAAAAAGCTCAGAAGGGTTAAATACCTGCCTGCAGTCACTGAGCAAGTTAAGTAGTAGTAAGTCCAGAGCTAGAAACCTAAGTCTCTTGACTGTATTTATAGGGCTCTTTCTGCTTCCTTGTTTAGCCTCTGAAGGGGTTGCTGGAGAGGGCTGACTCAGGAAAAACAGTGGGTGGAGTAATCACGGAGGGCCCTGGGCTTCTCAGTTCTTTATGTGTTGAGAACCATGGCCAAAGTCTGGGCCTCTGCCCAAGACTCAAATTGGAGAACTGGCTACCTTGGAGTCTGAGGCTTAGGAGACCTCATGATAAAGTGGGCTGCTTGTTGGAGCTGTCCCGTGTCAGTCCTAATTTTGGTTTGGCTTGTGAACTGTTTTTTTAATGGACTCAGATATACCTTTGTGCTTCATTTCAACTTCATATTTCTAGCATGATAGATGTTTTTACCTATAAGAATTTTTTCAAATGGCTTCAGTGGCTCTCTGAAGAGAAATTTATATTCAAATGTGTATTTTGGTATGTTTGTTAATTACATGTGGCTTTCATAATCTCTATCAATTTTCTATAGTAGAAGTCTCCTATCCTCTCAAAAGATATGGTCTATAAATCTATTTATAAAATATATGTAAAATGTCTTGGGTTACTCATGGACTTAGAGTCCGTTGCAAGTAAAAGTGGAACACTTCATATCTCTCTGCTCCTTTGCCACCACTTCAACTTGAATAAAATAAACTTTTTTAAAAAGGAGCCCCCCAAAATAATTCTTCTCTAGAAATACAAGCCAAAAGAAAGTGTATGTGTTGTATATATATGTGTGTGCACATCCCATACTCATGGAGGGTTGTTTTGTTTTACCTGCTGCTTCACAGGTTTTGATGAATTAACCTGCCACTGTGGCACATCAGTGATCCTCCCTCCAGTTCCCTGTGGTACCAGGCCCCCTGAATGTACTCAGACCTGCACCAGAGTCCATGAATGTGACCATCCAGGTGGGTCCCATCTCCTTGCCTCTGCACTTCACAGCCTGCTCACACTGTATCATTAGGATGTTGTCTGCTTGTCTTCAATGCTCTGAGGGCATGCTGTGATGGCTGCCTCTTGCTCCCTGTGCTCAGGGGCTGCTTCTGTGAAGGTGAGGCTGTGATCTGGGCCACAGCTGAGAGTCACAGTGCCTTCCATTGCTTTACTCTGAGGATGCCGAACCTAAAAGGTTAAGAGAATCCCCAGCTGGTCTTGTCTTCCAGGGACTTTTCTTCTTTTTGTCCTTCACTTTTGGTGCATATTTCAGAGTTGAGCATCTTCTTACAAAATTAAAAATACTTGAGTTTTTGTTGTTATAGAAGCAAAATATGTCTATTATATAAACAGGAAGAAAGAAAAGAAAGTGAAAAGACTGAAATGAAATTGTTATATCACCTTCTAGGAATTATAGTGTGTATTTTTCAGGGCTTTTTTCATGGGAAAAAAATATGTGTATTTGGATTTTTTTCCTAAAAGTGGGATCCAACTGAACTTTTTAAACTATTTTTTTCCCTTTTGTTATTATAAATTAAATCTCTTCCCTGTCAATGAATATTTTTAATCTACAGTATAGATTTTTAATGGTAGTAGAGTGTTATGTTACATGATGGGCCCTAACTTATTCAGTCAGTCTCATGTTGCTGGACATTTGTTTCCAGTTTTTCTCTGATACACTACTGTAGACACCAGACCAATAGCTACTTAACATCACCCATTTTCTGTCCAGTCTAATTGTTGGCTTTCCTCTTGGACCACACTGAGCCCATCATTTCATTTTATCAAGTCCCAGAGGCAAGCCTGAAATAACGCAAGTCACCATATTTGGTACTTAGAGTAAGTCTGGCCTTATGATTCAGACTGACAGATAATCAGTTCCCAGTTTTTTCAGTTAATAGAGTAAAACAGAATTAAATAAATTCCTTGTGAAGTGAAAAGTCCCTCCTTTCCTGGGGACCTTTGGATGGCCCTCCCAGCTTAGTTTGCAAGCCCCTACTGCATAGTTCACATCAGCATGAAGTAAATACCCGGACCAGTGCTTATCCAGATCCCTCCTTTATGTGCACTTGTTACAGATGAAGTCCAAACCCGGCTGGTTAATGTCCATAGTAAGAACTCAACCCTTTATGAGTTGTATTGTTTTTGCCTGCTTTTGTTCATTTAACTTTTATTTAGTATTAGTTGTATATCTAGCATGGTGTCAGGCTCAGAAGGAGGTACAGAGGAAGAAAAAAATAGCCCATGACCTTGAGCTTCTTATATTCTCCCTGAGAAGAAGAGGATGGTAGTTAAATGCACAGAACACAACAACCATTACACAAGGATGGGCCAGATAACATGGTAGCAAGCCATCTGCTTAACTACTAAGATGTCAGGGAGCATAGGAGAGCTCAGGGCGCAGGGTGTGGTCAGCTAAGGAAGACTTAGTTCTAGGAAGTGAATTTGGATGAACTGCCCCTTATAGGCAATAAGGAAATTGAAGGGAGCCAGAAGAAGCATGTCAGATGGAATGAGTAGCAAAGGTGTCTGAGTAAAAGTGAGCAGTTGCCATGTAAGGTAGGGCCAAAAGAATGAGTAGAATGGGCAGACTGGGCCGTAATGCAGGAGATGATCAGAAAAGCTGTCTCCCTCTCTGCTTGTCATGTCTGTCCCCTCTCAAGTTTTTTTCTCACTCATGCTCATTCTTCAACACTTAAATATAAAACCACCTGCTTTTTACTTTATATATATATTTTTATTAAGGTATTGATATACACTCTTACAAAGGTTTCACATAAAAAACAATGTGGTTACTATTATATTCACCCATATTATTGAGTGCCTCCCATACCCCGTTGCAGTCACTGTCCATCACTGTAATAAGATGCTACAGAGTCACTATTTGCCTTCTCTGTGCTACACTGTCTTCCCTATGATCCCCCCAACACCATTTTTACTTTACGATTTAAAAGGTACTCCCAGCTCCTAAACTTAAAAGTTGCACTTCATGTGCTGTTACAACATGTATAATAGTTTATGTGGCTTTATTTAAACATTAATCCCAGTTTTACCTTTCTTTTTCTATAGTATATCATTCTTGTCATAGTGAAGAGAAGTGTCCCCCTTGTACTTTCCTAACACAGAAATGGTGCATGGGCAAGCATGAGGTAAGTTTTCTCTCTCAAGTGTTCATTGTTCCAGCCAGAGATTTATAATTGAATTACTCTGAGTTAGTCTTTTTTGTTCTCAAAGTAAATATACTCCAAGAAGCTGAAGTTTGCTACTGTCATTATTTCTTTCTTTTTTTTTAGGGACTACTTTGCATAAAATTGAATTTATCCTTCTTAGTGTACAGGTCTACGAGTTTTGACAAAAGCATTCTTATGCTCACGTAACCACCACCACAATCAAGATGTAGTATATTTACTCACCCTCAAATATTCCTTCATGCCTCCCTATAGTTAGTCTCTACCGACCTCCAGGCCTTGACAACCAGTGATCTGATGTCTGAGTCAGTAGTTTGCCTTTTCCAGAATGTCACATAGGTGGAATCTTACAATAGGTAGCATTTTGAGTCTATTCTGCTATCATTCTTAATCTAGTTCCAATCAAGTGAAACTCCACCAGTTGGCCTTGAGAACATGAACTATGTTCAGAGACAACTTCTGGGCTAACCAGCAGGGGGAGAGCTTGCTAGCCTAGGTAAAAGTGTACAGTGAGAGCATCCCAAGGGTGGAGGTGGGCTCTCCACCAGCTTGCCACTGTTCCTTCTCTTTATGCCCGCCACGGTTCCTCGTTCCCACTGCTGGGTCAGAACACCTTCCACCAGTCTCACTTCCACCTCCTCATCGCCGCTACCAGGAAGCACTTCTGCCCTTGTTCTCAGTCTCTAAACTGTATTTGGTACTGTTGACTTAGACCCTTGAAGCTGTTGGGGGAGCGTTGTGTATTTTCCTCGGTCCTTGTCCCCACTGCGACAGAGAATTGAAGGGCAGAGACACAGTAGTAAAGTAGAGTAAAAGTTTTATTTAAAGTTACTTAAGGAGAGAAAAAGTATGGCCACCTCAGCAAGGAGAGGCACCCTGAAAGGTTGGAGAAAGAATGTTTAAGATTAAAAAGTTACACTTAGAAAGTGTGGGCGGCCTCAGAAAGAGGAGTATCCCCTGAAAGGCTGAAAAGAGAATTTCAAGTTAAAAGGTTATACACCTAGAAAGTGCAGGTGACTCAGAGAGAGGAGCACCCCCTGAAAGGTTAAAAAGAGAGAATTTAATGTTAAAAGGTTACGCACTTAGAAAGTATGGGCGACCTCAGAGAGAGGAGCACCCTGAAAGGTTGGGGGTTCCCCCTTTTAAGGATTCTTTAGGGATGTGACTAAGGGCTGGGGGTGCAGACTTGTTAAGTGGTCTTTGAATACTTAAAATTAACTTAACACAAGGAACTTCCTGGGATACCTGTGGCTTGGTCTGGGAGCATATCAAACAGACTGCCTGCCCAGCCCCCAAGGTGGGCTGAGTTATTGTCTGTTTGCAAAAGGGTAAGTTAAGAATTTTCTCGATTTCCTGGGTATTAAAATACAATCTTTAAGATGGAATCCTTCCTGCCTTTTACTATGTTGTTTATGGCTGGGCCTGCATGATTAACACAATAAAGACATGGGCTATGCTGAGGTACCCTCCTTTATCTGGGGAATTCTCAAACATTCCAGGCCAAGTTGCTCCTGGCTTTTTGAGCTTTAAATGATTAATTTTGGGTCTTATTAGTGGACTTTCTGGCCTTTCTCTCTTTCCACCCCGCTCATATCTATTTTCCTGCCTAACAAAGCACTTAAAATTTTTTTGTTGTAAGAAATACATATCCATGGAGATAATTAAGAAAGTACTCAGAAATACCTTAACATTCTGGTATATAGACTACTAGACACCTTGCCCTACTTAATATTAAGATTATACTGTATTGTAACCTGTTCCTTTTACTTCAAGTTAACCAACATTTCTTGAAACCCTATGACAACATGCTTTCAGTATCCTTATCTTGATGGACATATTTTTCTCCAGTGCCTGAGTGGTTCTCAAGTCATAGTTCTTAATGACAAGTTTTGACAAAACAATAGTTCTTTATTCTTCCTCTGTAAATCTCACGTCCTCTGAGAGTAACCAGTCCAAGATA
Source organism: Smutsia gigantea (assembly GCA_032199065.1). Taxonomy (NCBI): domain Eukaryota; kingdom Metazoa; phylum Chordata; class Mammalia; order Pholidota; family Manidae; genus Smutsia; species Smutsia gigantea. The sequence continues at coordinate 487,867 of JAVSCE010018380.1, forward strand.
TCTGTGTATCATCTTTGTGTGGATGGTTTATTAGGATTTCATTCAACAAATATTTATTGTGTACCTACTATGTGCTAATGATCAGAAGTGAACAAGGCATCTGTGGGCCTGCCCTTGTGGGACTGTTGGGGGATCGTTGTGTATTTTCCTCCGTCCTTGTCCCCACCGCAACAAAGAATTGAAGGGCAGAGACACAGTAGTGAAACAGAGTAAAAGTTTTATTTAAAGTTACTTAAAGAGAGCAAAAGTACAGGCCACCTCAGCAAGGAGAGGCGCCCTGAAAAGTGGGAGAGAGAAAGTTTAAAGTTAAAAGGTTACACACTTTGGAAGCGTGGGCCTCAGAGAGAGGAGCGCCCCAGAAGGTTGGGGGTTCCCCCTTTTAAGGATTCTTCAGGAATGTGACTAAGGCCTGGGGGTGCAGACCTGTTAAGTGGTCTTTGAATACTTAGAATTAACACGACTTCCTGCTCTGATTTCTCTGGAGTCTTGGTCTGGGAGCACATCAAACAAGGCTGCCTGCGCAGCCCCCAGGTTGGGCTGAGTTATTGTCTTTGCTAAAGAGGAAGTTAGGAATCTTAACTTCTTAACTTCCTGAGTATTAAAATACAATCTTTAAGATGGAATCCTTCCTGCCTTTTACTATGTTGTTTATGGCTGGGCCTGCATGCTTAATTAGTTACCTAGGTTACGAACTACTTGATTAGGTCCAGAAGGAGAAAAAAAAACAGCATTTAGGTAAAGTTAAAAAATAAACTGGGCCCGTATGATTAACATAATAAAAACATAGGCTATGTTGAGGTACCCTCCTTTATCTGGGGAATATGGAACATTCCAGGCCAAGTTGCTCCTGGCCTTTTAAGCTTTTATTGATTAACTCTGGGTCTTTTTAGTGGCCTTTCCTGGCCTTTTTCTCTTTCCATCCCACTCATATCTGTTTTCCTGCCTAACAGAACCTTCACTCTGGGGCAGGAGGCAGACCTGTAAATAGTCTTGTAAGTGCAGGAGTGTGGAAAGTTACTAACTGCTGAGAGGTATGGCATGGGCCCCTACCAGGGGAGGCATTGTAGAGGAAGTAACATCCTGAGGGGTAATGAGATGATAGGCAAGTAATGTGCAGAGGGGCAACAGAAGGCAAAGCATGTGTCAAAACTATCTCCAGTTCCCTGCTAGTAGAGTAGGAAGGTTTTTAATGATTAAGAACTACGTTCTACCAAAATACTGATTCCAAAGTGATTAGAAGCATGTACATCCTAGACTTTGGAGGCCTCTTCAAGAATAAAAGTTAATGTGTCAATAGAGTCAAAATATATTCCTGATTTTGAGGGCTTTTGAAAGAATTTGAGTGAGTATGAGTAACCTTTGATTCCACAGGAGTAAAATGCCAGCATCTTTCCCCTGGAGTGAGGAATCCTAGAGGGGGATTTCTCAAGAAAAAAATGAATGGGAATGGGGGTGGGGGTTCCATGGCCTATTGTGTCTTCATTTTTTAAGTGACAGAGCTGCCTGAAGCTATGGAGATCATGAATTGGGAGTTGTGACAAGACTTAAGTATTTAATTACATTGAGTATTTACATAAAACAGCCCTGCCAGCAGTCTGGAAAATTGGGACCCTGCCCTCCGGGCTTGTTTGTCTACTCAATACCCTAGCTGTTTGCAAAGGAGGGTAATGATTATCTGATCTCTCTGGTCAGAACATTTTCAAATACTCCCTAATTAACTGATTTCATGGAGCTTGTTACCCACCTTGGTAATTTTGTGTCCCCGATCAGGCTTGGCTGCTACCACAAATCCTTTTGGATTATTAAATAAGATTCAGATTTGTTTTCTTTTCAGACTTTGAAAATCAGCCTCATTTTTTTCAGATAAAAAGAACATTTTGAAAGTTCAGAGATGTTTAAATAAATAGGAAGTTAAAACTCACCCCAAATCCCACACAGAGATGAGAATCTGGCTACTTCTGTCTCCTAGTTACGAAGCAACATCCCCTGCCACCTGGTTGACATCTCTTGCGGATTACCCTGCAGTGCCACGCTACTGTGTGGGATGCACAAGTGTCAGAGACTCTGTCACAGGGGAGAGTGTCTGATGGATGAGGCCTGCAAGCAGCCCTGCGCCACCCCCAGAGCTGACTGTGGCCACCCATGTATGGCACCCTGCCACCCCGGTTTACCTTGTCCTGTGACTGCTTGTAAAGCCAAGGTATTTCTGGCTCCAGGTGGGGGCATTGAGTGGCTCTGGGGCAGCTAATGTGTCCAGAACTACCTGTGGTGACACCTGGGTACCCATCTTAATAGGGGTCATTGGTTGGAAGGAACTACACATTAAGTTAACAAAGGAAAGGTGGAGTAAATCATACAGGTTTCTGTCTGCCTGCCCAGTTCAACATGGCCTTTTAGTTTAAAAGGTACCCTCTGCCCCCTGACCACAGTCTCTGTCTCCCTCACATCTAAGTCTCAAGCGAGAATCTGATAGTCCACTCCATTTATTAACTAAATATTTGAGTATTTTGTGCAAGATATTTTACTATGAGACAGATGGTAACAGGAGACACAAGGTCCCTTCAATTAGACGGGACAGATGCTAGTTGCTCAGATAATTCTGACTGGTGAAAGAGTAGTTACACCGTTGTAGAGGGTGCTATGAGAGCATGTGACCGGGCTCTGAGCCTGGTCTGAGAGGTGAAGCAAACCCCCCCTCCCCTGCCCCTCCTCATCCCACCTCTCAAGGAGGTAAAAAGAAAGCACAAGGATGAGTGGAGTTGATTAGGCCTTTGCTGGCCCTGGTAAAAACTTCATTTTAGACCTTCTGCTTCTGGCGGGATTAAGGACAGGAATAGTTCCCAGAAAGGGGCACTGGAGACTGGTCACTTCCTCCTAGTATGTCAGCTACCACGTGGTCAGTTTGCATGTGTGGTTAGCTTCCTCCATCCTGGAGGGTAGCTACTCACTGTCTCTCTTATTCTCTGCCATAGATTGATTTGAGAGAGGCTTTAAAAGTGAAACCTGCTTATTCTTGTGGTTTCCATGCACTAAACATCGCTCTATGTTAATCTGATTTCAGATAGAGCTGCAGTGTGAATGTGGACGAAGAAAAGAGAGCATGGTTTGCTCTGAAGCATCCAGTACTTATCAAAGGTTAATGCTACTTAAGTTTTTTTTTTCTTTTTTTTATTGTGAAATGATTATCACAGTAAGTTTAGTTAACATCCTTCAACATACATAGTTACAAATTATTTTTTCTTGCAATGTGAACTTTTGAGGTTTTTTTGCTACTTAAGTTTTAACAGTTAGTGGATCTAGGTGAAGGGTATACAAGTGTTAATCATAGGATCCAGGCAAACTTTGTAAAGGTTGTAAAGTTTTTTAAATAAATTTTCTTGAATCTAGTTTTTCTGGCTTTAGGAAAGTACCTTTCCTTCCCTATCTTTAGTTTGTGAAATAACTGTTGTATTTCTCCTCCTCTGTCTTCCTCTATTTCCCTTCTGTTCTTACTACATCATGAGATCAAAAGGTGTCTTGCCAATGGGTTTCAGCCCCGGGCAAGTTGACTATGGATTCAGTGTGACCAAAGAAATGACAGTAGAACGTTCTTGGGGTGAATGAGTTATACCCAACTTTATTTCCACGGTGGCAGGTCAATCACTAAAATCCTGTTCACGCAGAGAGAGTCTGCACGCAACAAGCCAGTCTCTGCCTCTGGGCCTCTGTCCTCGGCGCTGCCACCACCCCAGCCTCTGCTCTGCTCTCCTGCAGCCTTGCATCTGTGCCACCGTATCGCCCAGAGCACTGGGCGGACCTCTTTATATTAAGTCAATAACAACGTATTGCCCACACGTGTAGTGAGCTAGCCAACCAGGGCCAGGTGAGAATCCTGGCCACAGAAACCTTCATTTTATCCACAGAAGTCCTGAAGTTGCTTGAATTGCTTTAATGTCCCAGCACTTGTGGTGACACAGCCAGGACCATGGCCTTTGCTCCTACTCTGGGGTGGGGATTTCTAACTTTTCTTTGAGGTGTCTTTGCAGCCTCCTGAAATCTTAGGACCCCTGTGGTCATACAGAATTGTGAGTACAGAGGTGGAGGTGTTAGGAACGGATGGCTGTGTCTATCTCTGATTAGATGCAGAGATGGGCCACAGAGAATGGATTTTAGGAGTATGCAGACAGACTGGTGGTTTTAAATACCTGCCTAGCCTGGATACTCAAGAGGGTACTGAATGAATTACCTCATCACTTTCTATGAGTTGCGTAGAATGTAATTGAGATAGGACATAAACCTGTGGGTAGTTCATAACACATGGGCTTCCAAGGCCACACAAATTATCCAGTGGTTGATTTGCCTTGAAAGAAGTCTTCAGTGTGCCTCATATGAGGAGATATCTTGTGCAACTTCAATGCCTTTTCTTCCCTTTCTTTTTTAAACTTCAGAATAGCTGCTATTTCCATGGCCTCTAAAATAACAGATATGCAGCTTGGAGATTCAGTGGAAATCAGCAAGTTAATTACTAAGAAGGAAATTCACCAAGCCAGGTAATTTTTTAAAGGTGTAGCTATGTCTTCTTTCTACTATTAGACTTAATTTCCAGAAAGCAGGAACCGTTCATTTTTCTCAGTCCCCACAATAAATCCTTGCACGCATATTAGGTGTTCAACAGACATTTGTTGTTAAGAAACCACACCTACTCCAGTCCAGTGAATCCTACTCAGGATATAGCTAAGACCAGAGGAAACTTGTCCAGACCTCACTTCAAAGAGTAGCCAGAGGAAGCAGAGACCTAGATGTGTTCAACCCAACCCATAGGAGAACAGAGAACCAGAGTGATGGCTGTGCTGAGTGTTGAGAGAGGGAGGTAGAGCTGTCAGAGGGGCACTGGAAGCATTTTTTGGGCTGAGCAGCTAGGGGACATTCTGGGGCCCTTTTGAGGACTCTTAAGACTCCCATAACCCAGAGGCCTTCCCACCTGTGCTTGAGGGGGACCTCATCCAGCCATCCTTTGGCAAGTCTGCTCTGTTTTCAGATTGACCAAAAACTTATTGCTGGATAGGAACAATGAAACCTATACCCTGACTCTGTTTTCTTCATTTGCTTCTCAAGGCTGGAGTGTGATGAGGAGTGTTCAGCCTTGGAGAGGAAAAAGTAAGTAGTTTCAACTGCTGTTTATCTACTTGTCCTTGAGTTCTGTGAAATTACTGGGAGGGAGCAACCCACCCTTCAAGCATTCGCTTAGCACCTTCTCTATTTTGTTGCTATTGGAGGGCAAGAGAAATTGGATCATCAAGAATTGAAGTGTCTGAGAATAAACCACTTAGGTAATTTCAGTATGTTTCTAAAACATGAGCCTGTGTGGTTTGGGGCATGGTATAAACACCACATGCCACAGCATACTTAGTGATTAGCAGACTTCCTGATTCCAGTGGAGTTTAAGGTTTAAAAACTTTTTAATGAATTTTTATGTTGAAACATAACATACAAATAAAAATCAGAAGTATACAGATCAGTGAATCATCACAAAGTGAATACACTGGTGTACATCAGCACCCAGGTCAAGAAATAGAAAATTACCAGAACCCTCTCTTGTACTGCACAAGATATAACCCTATCCCAACTTCTAGAACTTTAGTTTTGTGTTTCTAAACTTTATATAAATGATGAAATGATTTAGTTTGTATTATTTTTGTCTGGCTTCTCTCATTACATTTGTGACATTCATTCCTGTTCTTACATGTAGCAGTACTTTGTTCATTTTCATTCCTGGGTGATATTTTACTGTATTAATATATCATAACTTACCCAGTCTATGATTAATAGATATATGTGTTGTTATCAGTATTCTGCTATTACAAATAATGCTGTCTAAGAGCATCCTTATATTTGTTTTGCTGTATGTATGTACATTCCTTTTACAAATAAACTTAGGGGTAGAGTTACTGATTAATAGGATATGCATACGTTCAGCATAGTCAGTTCTGCCAAACATTGTCTAAAGTGGTTGTACCAAATTACCCTCACCAGCAGGATCATAGTTCCCATTGCTCTACATTTTTGTCAGCACTTGATTGGTTAATCCATTCTTAAAGATATATAGCTGGATGTCATTGGGTTTTTAATTTATATTTCCCTGATGACTGATGAGGTTGAGCACCTTTTCATGTTTATTGGCCATTTAGACATCCTCTTGGTAAAGTGCCTGTTCAACTCTTTTGCTTATATTTTAATCATGTTGTCTTTTTCATATAGATTAGTAAGAGTTCTTTGTTGGTTTTTATATATTATTTTCTTGCACTCTATGCCTTCACTTTTTATTCTCTTAATAGTGTCTTTTGATAAACAGAAGGTTCTAATTTTAATGTAGCCCACTTTATCAAACTTTTTCCTTAGTGAATAGTAAGTCCTGCTTAAGAAATAACTTCTCTCTCCTGAGGTCATAATGATATTCTCTGTTACTGTCTAGAAGGTCTATTTCACCTTTCACATTTAGATGTATAGTTGACCTGGACTGATTTTTTTTTTTTTGAGCATGGTATAAGGAATGATCACAATTCTTTTTTTCCCCATGTGAATATACATTTGACCAGCACCATTTATCAAGATGTCCTTTTCCCAGTGCTGTGCAGTACCATCTTAAATCAAGTATTTATATCATGTATGTGTCTATTCCTGAAAACATTCGGTTCCATTTCACTAGTGTCACACTGTCTTAGTTATTGTACCTTTTTAATGTGTCTCCATATCTGGTAGTGTATCTCTTCAAACGTTGTTCTTCAAGATTATCTTAGCTATTCTTAGCCATTTGCATTTCCACTTAAATTTTAGAATTAGCTTATCAGTATCTACCAACAAACTTACTGGGATTTTGATTGAGTTTGTATTTAATTTTTAGATCAATTTGGAGAAATGTGACATCTTTATAATATTGAGTCTTTGACTTAATGAGCAAGATATATCCTTCCATTTATTCATGTCATTGATTTCTCTCAATTATATTTTATAGTTTTTTGTACATAGAATTTTTACATCTTTCAGTAGACTCATTCCTTGCTGTTTGGTTTTTCTGATGCCATTATAAATGGTATTTTTTTCTTGTATCACGTTAAAATTTTAATTTTCTAAATGCTTATTGCTGGCGTATAGAAATATAATTGATATTTGTTGACTTCTATTTACCAGAAACAAAAAAATTCACAAGTGAATTACTAAATTCACTTATTTCTAATAGTTTATCTGTAGCTTCATTTGGGTTTTGCATGTATACAATCATAATTTTCTAGTAAGTTTTATTTCTTTCCAGGTCTCAACTTTTTCCTTTTTCGTGCCTTATTGCACTTGCTAGGGACTCTAGGACAATGTTGAATAAAAGGTAGTGATAATAGATATTCCTAATTTATTAAATATTTCACCACTAAATATGTTTACTGTACGTTGTTTAATATAAAGAAAATACTCTTTATCAAATTGAGGAGCACTTATTCAAGGACTCACAAACTTTGTGGTTCTAACAAAATTTTTATTTTTTTATTTTTTTAATTTTGGTATCATTAATGTACAATCACTTGAACAATATTATGGTTACTAGACCCCCTATTATCAGGTCCCCCCCACATACCCCATTACATTCACTATCCATCAGCTTAGTAAGATGCTATATAATCCCTACTTGTCTTCTCTGTATATACTGCCTTTCCCGAGTCCCCACCCCCCACCTGCTACATGATGTGTACTAATCGTAATACCCCTTTTGCCCCCCTTATCCCTCCCTTCCAACCCATCCAGTCCCTTTCCCTTCGGTAACTGTTAGTCCATTCTTGGGTTCTGTGAGTCTGCTGCTGTTTTGCTCCTTCAGTTTTTTTCTTTGTTCTTATACTCCACAGATGAGTGAAATCATTTGATACTTGTCTTTCTCCGCCTGCCTTATTTCACTGAGCATAATACCCTCTAGCTCCATCCATGTTGTTGCAAATGGTAGGATTTGTTTTCTTCTTATGGCTGAATAATATTCCATTGTGTATATGTACCACATCTTCTTTATCCATTCATCTACTGATGGACGCTTAGGTTGCTTCCATTTCTTGGCTACTGTAAATAGTGCTGCGATAAACATAGCGGTGCATATGTCTTTTTCAAACTGGGCTGCTGCATTCGTAGGGTAAAGTCCTAGGACTGGAATTCATGGGTCAGATGGTATTTCTATTTTGAGTTTTTTGAGGAACCTCCATATGCTTTCCACAATGGTTGAACTAATTTGCATTCCTACCAGCAGTGTAGGAGGGTTCCCTTTTCTCCACATCCTCGCCAACATTTATTGTTGTTTGTCTTTTGGATGTTGGCCACCCTAACTGGTGTGAGGTGGTATCTCACTGTTGTTTTAATTTGCATTTCTCTGATGATTAGTGATGTGGAGCATCTTTTCTTGTGCCTGTTGGCCATCTGAATTTCTTCTTTGGAGAAGTGTCTGTTCAGCTCCTCTGCCCATTTTTTAATTGGCTTATTTGCTTTTTGTTTGTTGAGGTGCATGAGCTCTGTATATTTTGGATATGTCATTAACGAATATATTCTCCCATACTGTAGGATGTCTTTTTGTTCTACTGATGGTGTCCTTTGCTGTACAGAAGCTTTTCAGCTTGATATAGTCCCACTTGTTCATTTTTGCTTTTGTTTCCCTTGCCTGGGGAGATATGTTCATGAAGAAGTTGCTCATATTTGTCCAAGAGATTTTCACCTATGTTTTTTTCTAAGAGTTTTATGGTTTCATGACTTACACTCAGGTCTTTGATCCATTTTGAGTTTACTATTGTGTATGGGGTTAGACAGTAATCCTGTTTCATTCTCTTACATGTAGCTGTTCAGTTTTGCCAACACCAGCTGTTGAAGAGGCTCTCATTTCCCCACTGTATATCCATGGCTCCTTTATCGTATATTAATTGACCATATATGCTTGAGTTTATATCTGGACTCTCTATTCTGTTCCACTGGTCTATGGGCCTGTTCTTGTGCCAGTACAAAATTGTCTTCATTACTGTGGCTTTGTAGTAGAGCTTGAAGCCAGGGAGCGTAATTCCCCCTGCTTTATTCTTCTTTCTCAGGATCGCTTTGGCTATTCGGGGTCTTTTGTGGTTCCATATGAATTTTAGAACTATTTACTCTAGTTCAATGAAGAATGCTATAGGTATTTTAATAGGGATTGCTTTGAATCTGTAGATTGCTTTAGGCAGGATCTCCATTTTGACAATATTAATTCTTCCTAGCCATGAGCATGGGATGAACTTCCATTTATTTAGGGTCCTCTTTAATTTCTCTTAAGAGCGTCTTGTAGTTTTCAGGGTATAGGTCTTTCACTTCCTTGGTTAGGTTTATTCCTAGGTATTTTATTCTTTTTGATGCCATTGTGAATGGAATTGTTTTCCTGATTTCTCTTTCTGCTAGTTCACCGTTAGTGTATAGGAATGCAACAGATTTCTGTGTATTAATTTTGTATCCCGCAACTTTGCTGGATTCAGGTATTACATCTAGTAGTTTTGGAGTGGATTCTTTAGGGTTTTTTGTGTACAATATCATGTCATCTGCAAACAGGGGAAGTTTGACTTCTTCCTTGCCAGTCTGGATGCCTTTTATTTCTTTGTGTTGTCTGATTGCCGTGGCTAGGATGTCCAGAACTATGTTGAAGAAAAGTGGGGAGAGTGGGCATCCTTGTCTTGTTCCCAATCTTAAAGGTAAAGCTTTCAGCTTCTCACTGTTCAGTATAATGTTGGCTGTGGGTTTGTCACATATGGCCTTTATTATGTTGACATATTTTGCCTCTATACCCATTTTGTTGAGAGTTTTTATCATGAAATGTTCTAACAAATTTTATTAGAACATATACCCTGTAAAAATGTTAACAGTTGGACAATTTAGGTGAAGGGGATACAGACAGTTCCTGAATTATGATGGTTCAATTTATAATTTTTTGGTTTTATGATATTGCATTATTACGTGATGCAGTAGAAATTGCACTTTGAGTTTTGGATTTTGACCTTTTCCCAGGCTAGTGATACACAGTATATACTTTCTTGTGATGCTGGGCAGTGGCAGGGTAAATAATGGGTACGCTTTCTATCATTTTGTATCCATACAACAATTCTGTTTTTCACCTACAGTACAGTATTCAATAAATTACATGATATATTCAGTACTTCATTATAAAATAAACTTTGAGTCAGATGATTTCGCATAACTGTAGGGTAATATAAGTGTTCTGAGCATTTAAGGTAGACTAGGCTAAACTATGATGTTTGGTTGGTTAGGTGTATTATATGCATTTTCAATTTATAGGTATTTTCTACTTGTGATGAATTTATCGAGGCATAATCCCATCATAAATTGAGGTAGATCTGTATAGGAATTCATTGTAATATTCTTGTAACTTGTCTTTGAAAATTTTTCAAGATAAAAAGTTAAACAGATTCGAAAATCCATCAACATCATCCACTACATCAACAAAAAGAAGGACAAAAACCACATGATCATCTACATAGATGCTGAAAAAGCATTCGACAAAATTCAACATCCATTCATGATAAAAACTCTCAACAAAATGGGTATAGGGGCAAAATATGTCAACATAATAAAGGCCATATGTGACAAACCCACAGCCAACATTATACTGAACAGCGAGAAGCTGAAAGCTTTACCTTTAAGATCAGGAACAAGACGAGGATGCCCACTCTCCCCACTTTTCTTCAACATAGTTCTGGACATCCTAGCCACGGCAATCAGACAACACAAAGAAATAAAAGGCATCCAGACTGGCAAGGAAGAAGTCAAACTTCCCCTGTTTGCAGATGACATGATATTGTACACAAAAAACCCTAAAGAATCCACTCCAAAACTACTAGATGTAATACCTGAATCCAGCAAAGTTGCGGGATACAAAATTAGTACACAGAAATCTGTTGCATTCCTATACACTAACGGTGAACTAGCAGAAAGAGAAATCAGGGAAACAATTCCATTCACAATGGCATCAAAAAGAATAAAATACCTAGGAATAAACCTAACCAAGGAAGTGAAAGACCTATACCCTGAAAACTACAAGACGCTCTTAAGAGAAATTAAAGAGGACCCTAAATAAATGGAAGTTCATCCCATGCTCATGGCTAGGAAGAATTAATATTGTCAAAATGGCGATCCTGCCTAAAGCAATCTACAGATTCAAAGCAATCCCTATCAAAATACCTATAGCATTCTTCAATGAACTAGAGTAAATAGTTCTAAAATTCATATGGAACCACAAAAGACCCCGAATAGCCAAAGCGATCCTAAGAAGGGAGAATAAAGCAGGGGGAATTACACTCACTCCCTGACTTCAAGATCTACTACAAAGCTACAGTAATGAAGACAATTTTGTACTGGCACAAGAACAGGCCCATAGACCAGTGCAACAGAATAGAGAGTCCAGATATAAACCCAAGCATATATGGTCAATTAATATACGATAGAGGAGCCATGGATATACAGTGGGGAAATGAGAGCCTCTTCAACAGCAGGTGTTGGCAAAACTGAACAGCTACATGTAAGAGAATGAAACAGGATTACTATCTAACCCCATACACAAAAGTCAAGTCAAAATGGATCAAAGACCTGAGTGTAAGTCATGAAACCATAAAACTCTTAGAAAAAAACATAGGTGAAAATCTCTTGGACAAACATGAGCAACTTCTTCATGAACATATCTCCCTGGGCAAGGGAAACAAAAGCAAAAATGAACAAGTGGGACTATATCAAGCTGAAAAGCTTCTGTACAGCAAAGGACACCATCAGTAGAACAAAAAGACATCCTACAGTATGGGAGAATATATTCGTAAATGACATATCCAAAATATATAAAGAGCTCATGCACCTCAACAAACAAAAAGCAAATAAGCCAATTAAAAAATGGGCAGAGGAGCTGAACAGACACTACTTCTCCAAAGAAGAAATTCAGATGGCCAACACGCACAAGAAAAGATGCTCCACATCACTAATCATCAGAGAAATGCAAATTAAAACAACAATGAGATACCACCTCACACCAGTTAGGGTGGCCAACATCCAAAAGACAAACAACAATAAATGTTGGCGAGGATGTGGAGAAAAGGGAACCCTCCTACACTGCTGGTAGGAATGCAAATTAGTTCAACCATTGTGGAAAGCATATGGAGGTTCCTCAAAAAACTCAAAATAGAAATACCATCTGACCCATGAATTCCAGTCCTAGGACTTTACCCTACGAATGCAGCAGCCCAGTTTGAAAAAGACATATGCACCGCTATGTTTATCGCAGCACTATTTACAGTAGCCAAGAAATGGAAGCAACCTAAGCGTCCATCAGTAGATGAATGGATAAAGAAGATGTGGTACATATACACAATGGAATATTATTCAGCCATAAGAAGAAAACGAATCCTACCATTTGCAACAACATGGATGGAGCTAGAGGGTATTATGCTCAGTGAAATAAGGCAGGCGGAGAAAGACAAGTATCAAATGATTTCACTCATCTGTGGAGTATAAGAACAAAGAAAAAAACTGAGGGAGCAAAACAGCAGCAGACTCACAGAACCCAAGAACGGACTAACAGTTACCAAAGGGAAAGGGGCTGGGGAGGATGGGTGGGAAGGGAAGGATAAGGTGGAAAAAGGGGCATTACGATTAGCAGACTTAATGTGGCGGGGGGGCACGGGGAGAGCTGTACATCTTAGAGTAGACAAGTAGTGATTGTATAGCATCTCACTACGCTGATGGACAGTGACTGTAGTGGGTATGTGGGGGGGACTTGGTAGTAGGTGGTCAAGTAACCATAATGTTGTTCAAGTGATTGTACATTTAACGATACAAAAAAAAAGAAAGTTAAACAGAAACAAACAGAGTTATAGTCCATTTTACCTTGAAGTTTGACATTTTCAACAATTGTTAACAGTACCTCTTTAAGTGTTTATATGTATACGAGGTAATGTGATGATTGATAGCACTGCCCCAATTTCCTTTGCTGTGAACCTTATGGTAGCTTTGTAATAACTGCTGTTCAAAGTTCTTGCCCTTTAAAAACCATCAGTCACAATGTTCACAGCTGTAAAATGTGAGCAAAGAGTCCTGAGTACACAGAACACCTCCAAAACCTGGAAGTGCACCTGTGTGTAGTTGAGAGACAGTAAGACAGGATTCTATAGTAGTTAGAGCCAGAGCTCTAGAGTCAGATTGTCTGGATTTAAATCCTAACTTCACAAATCCCTTAGCTATGTGACCTTGGGAAAAGTCATGTATTTTCTCTAAGCTTAATTTTCTTAAAAATCTGTGGAAACGTTAACAATAATAATGTCTTCCTCCCAGAGTTGTGAGGATTAATACATTGAAACTAAGGATGATACTCATAAAGCCCTTGGCACAAAGCAGCACACATAGATCCTCAGTAAATGTTAGTTATATATTAGTTATTGATTAGAACTGGCTATTTTGAAAGCCTTTTGAATTTCTCCTCAATCTTAGAGTGGTAATATAATGGCCCTCACTATATAGAGATTCTTTCTTAAATACTCACTGACCTAGGAAAAAAAGAAATGTGAATTAAAAAAAGAAAACACTATCTAAAGTTGCAAGTGTATACTTTGTTGCAGAAATAAAAAACTGGCAGACCAAATTCAGCCCACGGGTATGTTGTATTGGTGTTTGAATTTGAGTTACTGGCAACCAATCAAAATATCAAAAGATTTCCCCTTAGGAATTCTCTTGAAAATTTCAACTGGGCTTAAACCAGATTTTATTTTACTGAAGTATCGTTGATATAAAATTTTATATTGGTTTCAAGTATATAACACGGTGGTTTAATGGTTACCCATATTGTTAAATCCTCATCCACCCTAGTGTGGTGACTATCTGTCAACATGGAACGGTGTTACAGAATCAGTGACTGTATTCTCCATGCTGTACTACTATCCCCATGACCAACTTATGTTATGATTGAAAATTTTTGTGCCCCTTCATCCCCCTCCCCCTCCCCACCCACCTATCCTAATCCATCCCCCACGGTAACCACTAGTCACTTTTCATTGTCTATGAGTCTACTGCTATAAAACCAGATTCTTGTGGGCATTAAACTTACAAGAGACCCCTGTCTCAGTGTAAATGAAAATTGTACTAAATCTAAGATGAATTTTATCTATCTTTTAAAAAAAGGACTTAAGTCTGGGTGTTGGTGAGATGCCATGTGATTTGTACATTGCCAGTCAAAACAGAAATGCACAGTTGGTAGAGACCACTTAGACTGCGTTTTTCAAGAGTCTGATGTCGATACCATTTAACCCAGTAACCCGACATCTGGAAGATTTTCCAGAGAAATCATCTTAAAAGCTGCTTGTTCAGAGATATTGGATGAGTGAGTGCTTAAAATACTGAAAAACTAGAAAATGTTAAGAAAACCTAAATGGAGAGTGTTTAAGCAAATTGTAAGACACATGTACTTAGAAGGTTATGCAGCTGTTAAAATAGAAAATGTGAAAACTGTAGTAATAGTTACATGAGAAATGCTAATCATATATGATAGAGGGAAAAAAGATACAAAATTTTATATATATTGATTGCAACTACTTTAAAAGGAAAAAAATCTGAAAGGAAATTATTAAAATGTAGGGCCTATGTTGTTAGTGAAATTCTTTCGTGTATTTTCCAGACTTTTTGTAAGGTGATTAATTTTAATATTTATATGTCTACTCTATGTATCTGATGCGTAAGCGAAATATCAGAGAAAGACATCCCCCATTGGACCATTTGTAGTGTTTTCACTCCCCCAGCCTTCTCTTCACCAAATAATCCATGTCCCCAGCGTCAACCCATGGCTTGGTCAGACCATATCAATCTGTCTTGCTTATTTTCTTCTGGGAGCACAATACCATGTCTTGTCCCAAGTTGCTTGAATTCTTTACTTAATAATCGGGTTTACTGAAATGAGATCATTAATGTATAAAGAACTTAGGACATGGTGGGCATTCTGTGTTTGTCTAAGATAGTTTTCCACCCCCCCTCTTTCCTTTAATTTACATACTTCTTTCTTAATTTCAGACAGTTAGCAGAGGCTTTTCATATCAGCGATGATTCTGATCCCTTCAATGTACGTTCTTCGGGGTCAAAATTCAGTGACAGTTTGAAAGAAGATGCCAAGTATGTAACTTGTCACCTACTTTCTTCATTGTGGCTTAGTAGAAGAGTGTTTGGTCTACTAAGATGTAGTAACTAATATGTACTCCTCTGTGATTGAGCTAGTTAAAGCTTATATATCTATTATATGAGATTATATGATATTTAATAAAAATCCTTTTCTTGGTTTCTCAAAACTGGCCCCTTGAAGAATTGAGCTTGTATGTTTGTGTGTGGCCCCTGTGGTAGGAGGTCAGGCCTTCTCTAAGGTGGGACTAGCTAGAATTGAAGGATCTCTGGCCATGTTCCACTTCACTTTACTCAGGTCTCAGTCACGTGGGTTCTTACTTGGGCAGAAACAGCTCTGATTTTCTCATTTCCTGCCCTCTAATGGCTTTTTCTCCTTCTCTCTTCTCCTTTCACATATTTGTTTTCTCCTTTTTCTTCCTTTGTTCAAACACAAAGTCAAGTCATACAAGTCAACCTTCTGTTATCTGACAATTCCTGACCTTTGCAGTTTTTCTGCCCACATTGTCCATTGTCCGCACAGGCTGAGAGAGTGGATGGAAGGGATTTTCAGAAGAGCAGGAACAGATGAAATTAACTTGGTGATTTCTCATTTCAGGAAGGACTTAAAGTTTGTCAGTGACATTGAGAAGGAAATGGAAACCCTTGTGGAAGCCGTGAATAAGGTTGAAGTCAAAACTGGACGTGTCTCTAAGGCCAGATAATCAAAAAAAAATGTCAAGTCCCAGAAATACTGTTGGTGTAGAATAGTTACAGGAAAAGTCACAACTTCCTTGAGGATCCTTATCTTTCCCAAAAGCCCAGCCATTATAACTTCCATGAAAGCTTTGTCCGGTTCAGAAGAGATATCCGCATTTAAATTAAATGTAAATAAAAATCCTAGCTCAGTGCCTGAGTGGGTGAAGAAACTGGATGAGGGAGTTTCAGTAGTGATAGTTGAATGACTGCATGGGATACTTAAGACATGATCTCTGAAAGGCTATTGTATGGTAACTGCTTGGTTCTTTATTACCCAAAGGCAGGAAAGAAACTGTTGGGTGAAGATAAAAAGCTGAATAACTAGAGCTGCAGAGTAATGGGATGAACTCCCTCAAAAGAGTGAAGCCTTTGTCCTGGAGGCAGCCAGGGATATCGAAGGGGTAGCTTTAATTTAGTCAGAATCAGCGAACACTATGGTGGCTCTCTCTTCATTCATGGGGACTGTGAGTGAGACAAATAGCTGCTTTAGTTCTGTATCTAATGAAAATGGATTTCCTTCCCACCATATCCCTTACGCCCTTCCCTTCCACCCTTCCTGCCTTCTGTTCCCACTTCCTAGCAAGATATTAACACAGAGGACAACATGGTATCATTGTTCCTCTCCTAACTAGAAAACCTGAGCAAATGTATTTCTGTGGTTTTGTGTCTATATCTGCATAGTCATGATTTGTAGTGTAAAACGTACTATTATAGGAAGTGTGATTTTCTTGTTTTACAAATCTGCAGTTTGTTTAGTTCTTGGTACTATCACTCACTCCCCAGTTATGGGCTCCTTCACTGTCCACTAAGTCGTAGCTCACTTACCCTTTATACCTAACTCTGGCCACCTGCTACTCTTATGGCTCACAGAGTAGATGAAGAAAGTACATCAGCCCTCATCCGTCCAAACCCCTTGGCTTGCTTGGCAGTCAGTGAAACGCTATACACTGTGGGACTCTACAAACTCAGCCACCTCTGTTGACCTAGGCTATTCTGATGTGGTGGGCAGGACTTTTGTAAGCATACTCTATTTTCAAAATTACTTTACCAATCAGTCATCTTTTCCCTCAATACAGGGAAAGAATAGTAAGAAGAGCCACTGCTTCCCTCCCATGAACAGAGACCACCGCCGGATCATCCACGACCTAGCCCAGGTGTATGGCCTAGAGAGTGTGAGCTATGACAGTGAACCTAAGCGCAACGTCGTGGTCACTGCAGTAAGGTGGGTTGATCTTGCCATCACAGGAGAAACTGCTCAGTGGGGCAGACTGGACCTGGGAAGCAGGATCTGTTGATACTTGTTTTCCTTACTTCCTCTCTTGGAAGAATAGGTGGAAATTCTGCTCCTGGGAATGATCCAAAGGTCTGAACCAGAGCAAAGCCCCCATCTCCGTCCACAGGGCAGATACACCTAAAGTATCTGTATCAGATACTTGAGGCAGCATTTCCCCAGGCAGAGAACAGACCCGGGAGCCTGAGTTGAGTGCCTGCCCATCACATTTTCCCTGTGTCCTCTTGGCTTGAAACAGAAAAAATGCAACAGAAACAGAAAAAACGCTGGGCTGTGTGTAATTCAAGGCATCCCCTATAAACAGTGTTTGCCATTAAAGGAAACCGGGGCAGTTCGGTGAGCCAGGAGGGGACTGGAAGGACGTAGGGCCACTGTCAGGACCTGGGGAAGTAAAAAGAATTTCTAAAGAAAACTCGACTATGAGTTGAGAGGAGGCAAGCAACAGGCCCAGCAGTGGTAGGTGGGTGAAGGGAAGTTGGGAAGGGAAAATGAGGGATAAGGGCGGGGGGTGAAGGAAAAGTGACCCTGCCTGTGAGGAGGGAGACTCAGGCAGCAGCATAGTGAAATCGTGGCTGGATTTCCAGCTGTTGGCCTGTCTCCACAAGTAATTCTCACTTTTCAATATTTTTATCAGAGGGAAGTCCATTTGTCCTCCTACCACGCTGACAGGTGTACTTGAAAGGGAAATGCATTCACGGCCTCCACCACCAATTCCTCATCACAGACATCAGACAGACAAGTAAGGATTCTTCAGCTGTTCCCAAAGGGCCCTGTCTGTTCAGAGAAGCCAGCAGGGGCTGTACTACCGTAAGCTGTACCAGCCGTCGGCAGCCTCCTCAGGCCTGGTCTTGGAGTGCTGTATTAAAATATGTAAGGTTTGACTGGGATGTTGGACACATTTGTTCATACCAGAAGGGTCCCAAGGTTGATGTTTATAATGCCAACTTCCCCTCCAAGGAGAAGTCACTGTACATAATTTCACAGTGTGAATGGTGACAGAAGTGGATTCATTCTGTCACACCTGATGATTTAGGAACATCACATCGTTCACAGCAGTTACTCTGGAGATGAAAGGGGGTTGGGGGTGTGAAGGGAGCTGGCAGTGAAAGGGGGACTTTCATGTTTTGCTATGTCTACTTTTATATGGTCTGAGTCATTTTTACAACAAAAACAATAGTTGACTCTTGAACATCATGGGTTTGAATTGCGTGGACTCATATGCCTTTTTTATTTTCAATAAATATATTGGGAGAAAAAATCTCTTTTGGAGATTTGCAACAATTTGAAAGAACATTTTGTTTTTTCTAGCATTATTTTAAGAATACAGTATATAATACATATAACATGCAAAATATGTGTTAATTGGCTGTTTATGTTATCTGTAAGGCTTCTGGTCAACAGCAGACTGTTGGTAGTCAAGTTCTTGGGGAATGAGAAGTTATATGTGGATTTTCAACTTACATGGGGGGCCTGTACTTCTAACTCCTGCATTGTGCAAGGGTCAACTGTATTTGTGCTTTAGAGGGAAAAGAATATCACATTGGCAAGCAGCAAGTTTTCCAGGAGTAGGGAACGAGCATGATCCCCTCTCCCTTTCCTCCCTTGCCAAGAGGGAAGCCAGCTGCCCTACCATAACCAAGGCAGCATTGCTGAAAGTTGCTCTGACACTCAGCGGGGTCCCTACTCTTGCTCCGGCCTTCCATGCAGAGCCCTAGCAGTATCTCCTACACAAAACCTCTGGGAGGGTGCAAAAGGCAGTTTCCAAGGTCACCATGAGGGTCAGAGCAATTGGGTGTTCCCTTGGGACTGGACAGGACAGCTAGGTGTTGCCTGTTGGGCACCACCTCAGCAAGTAGGGCCATGTAGTTCCCCAGAGCCAGCCCTGCTCTGCCCCAGGAAGCAAGAGGCCTGGATTCAGTCAGCACAGCTGCATATCCAACATGGGCAGTGGTTTTGGAAATGTGAGGGGTGTTCTTCCACGTTTATTCAACAGCTGTGTCCAGTACCACCTGTGGAGTCATTAGCCTGTGGAGGCTATGCTTTTTTTTTTCCTTTGTTTGCTTTATTTTTGTACAAAATTTTATTTTGGAAAGCTTTTAGAGTAGCAAGAACAGTATTAATACAGCGAACCCCTGTATGCCCATCACCAAATTTCAAGTTCCCAGCTCATGTTGGACCCTGCTATCTTATCAAAGCTTTACAAATGGTAAATCAGCTGATTTTTAACTTTCTCAAGACCTGAATCTGTTTCGTCCCCACAGGAAAGATTGATCATTCTTTGTTTGCTTTTCAGGAATTCTGGGAGCAGTAATTTACAGAAAATAGCCAAGGAGCCAGTAATTGACTACTTTGATGTCCAGGACTGAGAAGATCAAGATGCACTTAGATGAAAGAATGATTAGGTGTGGTGGAAACTTATTTGCCAGCAGATAAATCTTGCTTGTTCCCAACTGCCTGGTGGATTCACAGCCTCACATACTGTCTTGTGCTGATACATCCAAAGCATGAGTGTGTCAGAAATTCCTTTGTCCTCTCTTCCATTTGTATAAAGTGGTTCAGTATGGCCAGATCTCTAACTGGATGTCACTAGTGATTCAGTCATGTATTTGGAGAGGCTCCTCATACCATCACTATGATTGCTCAGAGGGTTGGGGCTCGATTTGGACAAACCAGAATTTTAGCCTAAAAATGGCTCTTAGTCATAGCTTCAATTGTCCCGGTACATCCATTCTCCCTCTGAAAATGCTTACAGTATCAGATGCACCTCACTCTCTTAATCCAAACTGGTCGCAATCTCTGGAAAGACACAGTGCACTTTTCAGTCCCAAATACCAAACACTGAATTGGTAGACCATATCCAGAACCTCAAATGTTATATTAAACCCCACTACACTGAGTCTTTTGCCAAAAACTCTCATAAGTCTGTCTAAATGAACATATTTTAGTGGTTCTCAGTACTATTAGTTCTAGACGTAGGCAAAGGGTGCTTTACAGAATTTACAGAATTTCTCCTTCTAAAGCTTAGGGGATGCCTCATAACAACATCACAGAGCCTGTGTGTGATACTCACTTTAGCTATTTACCATGATAGGAGAGGACACAGAGCACGCACCTCCTCCTGTCAAGTTGACACTGTGGCCTCTGTGAAGTGAACAGTGTAGCCCTAACTCCTCTCTGGTTGACAAAGAGTCTCAGGTAGATTTACGTTTTCTGTATTGATTTCTCTCAGGCCTGCAGCAGCCATATTGGCTCTCCCCATCTCTGAGCGCTGGACTTTTGTTTGAATATTCAAAGAAATATGTGGACAGTCCAGGGCTTGTCCCAGCAGCCCTCTGGAGGCATTCTTCTGGCTCCTTTAAGACAGGTGCACTGACAACACTGGTTTGGCCCTCTTCACATTGGCACCCCTCCAAATTGGAGGCCAGACTTCTAACAACTTCCTACCGCTCCAGAACAAGCTGTGGGCCCTAGAGCAACAGAAAGAGATTTGAGAAGTGACACCACAAAACTGGCACTTAATTTTCATAGGAAGAGCCAGGCCACGTTTTGGTCCTAGCCAGACAATCTGCCTTGAAAGGGTGGCATCAGGTATGGCAGTGGCACCAGTCAGCTGGAGAGAGAGACAGAACTACAAAACCACTCGTCTCTGGGCCCATTGACACAAGGTCAGTGGCTCCAAAAACAGCAGGAAGCCCATGAAGTGTCTCTTAAATCATATAAGCTGTGGGTTTAGTGTACGGTGAGCATATTAGAATCAACCAGAAGCAGGAGACCTGATTTCAGATTCTAGCTCTGCTACATAACTTACTGTTTGACAGAATGGAGGTGTCACTACACCAGGGTTGTTCTGAGGCCTAAAAGAGATAACATACATGGAGTTGCCTCATCTGTCATAGGTGCTGAAAGTTATAATGATACTTGATACCAGGAAAATATAGAAGCATCATCTTCCTCCATACTTGTAGCCAAGTAATAGGTTTAGAATGCTAAATGGGCCTCTTCTGGTGCGTGCTTGTGTGTCTACCCCATGCCAGGCTTGTGCTAGGGCTGTGGGAAGCAGATGTGACCTGTTTTTAGTTAATAATGCAGTGGGAGACATATACATAAACAAATATTTATAGTGGAATTTGTTGGTCTGTCACATTAGTCTATTATTAAAAACTGAGGAGCCATAAGAAGATTTTTTGTGATGTGATAGGAATGGGTTAGCTCTCATGGTAGGGGAAGGGAAGCAGGAGGAAACATTTGAGCTGAGTCTTGAGATGTCAGACGGCCATTTGGAGGAGAGAGGTATGCCAAGTAAAGGTAAAACAGCATCAGACAAGCCCAGGGATGTGGTTTGTGATGGGTTTGAGGAAGGGTTAGCTGCCCAGAGTGGGCAGACAACTGAAAGATCCTAACCAAAGAGTGACATGGCTAGGTTTATGATCTAGACCGGGAGTTAGCAAATGTTTTCTGTGAAGGCCAGATAGTAAATATATTAGGCTTTGTGAGCCTCAGGGTTTCTGCCGCAGCTTTGCAACTCTGCCATTGTGATGTGAAAGCAGCCATAGGTAATACTTAAGCAAATGAGTAAGACTCTGTTCTAATAACACTTCCTAGACACAAATCAAAGTTTCATATAATTTTTACATGTTACAAAATAATTTTAAAGTTGTTTCCCAACTATTTAAAAATGTAAAAAAACCATTCTAAGTTTGTGGGTTGTGGCAGCAGGCTAGATTTGGCCGTGGACCTTAGGTTGCCCACCCTATTCTAGACATGGTATAAAGGGATTGGAGGGCTAACTGAGGCAAGAGGCCCAACCAAGAGCTACAGGAGTGATCCATGTGAGAGGATGAGGGTTGTAGGATGATGCGGCAAAGAGGGCAGAGATTCAGGTCTGGGAGGTAGGATAGGGTGCCAGGGGCCAGCAGGAAGCTAGCCTCCCCCCTCAGATCATCAGAGGAACTCCACCCTCAGCAAGGGGAAACTGCTTCTTGTGGCCTTGGTAATTCTCCACTGAGCAGCAGCTTTACATGAGCATACATGGAGCCCGTGGGCACCAGGACCCCACACTTGCTCCCTGAGAATCAGGTGGTATTCTCTCTCCCCCTTCCAGCCCCAAACTTGACATCAGTGGGAGATTCTTTATGGAGCCAGAGCTTTCCAGAGACCATGTCCTTATCTGTGGAATTCCCTCTGGCTTGTCTGGCAGGGCTGACTCCTCTCAACAGTGGTGCCAGCCTAGCGTGCTGTGGGGGGCTGTGTGCAGGGCTGCGGAGATGAAAGCAGCCTTCTTGACTGCAGGGTCTGTGTGAAACAGCTCTGGATCCTATCTTGGACAGGTCCTGACCAGGCCAGAGAACAGACTGGGGGAGGAGAAGAAGGAACATCGGTGTCATGGAGGAGGTTCAAAGTCTCAACCAGTGGGTCCTGATATTTAACTTTGTGGGAGTCCTTCCCACATAGCACCAGCTTTTTTCTTCATACTTGAAAGCCTGGAGGTCTTGTTCTCTAAAGGAGAACCTGCCAGTGTAGCCACCTCTTCTAAAATTGGGGAGGAAGTGCCCAGCCAAGCCAGATCTCCTTGACTCTCAGAGACCTGTGTTCCTCATCCATCCCCTCATACATCCTGCCATACCCTTTGAGGAAGTTCAGCCTCCCAAACCTCACATGGCCTCAGCACAAATGTCCCATTCCATCTCTCAGGGCCTTATAGAGCTCACAAATCCCCAGGGCATTCTGTAAGCCAATCCACCCTCTCAGTCTGCAAAGGTCCAGCCCCAGGGACCGTTGTGGGGTCACATTCACGGTACATGCCAGGCCAAAACAAATCCAGGCCTTAGGTTCCCTAGCCTAGAACTACCCTAAGCCAGGAGGGACCTGGGTCCTTGGGAAAAGGGGAGCTGTCTTCCACAAACAATTGCCTTGCAGTCCTTCCCAGTGGCCCAGGCTGCCCTTCGCTTCAGGCTTCATGGGGTTGGTCTTCATAAAGCACAGCCTCCTGGGAAACCTGGCTACAGAGGACCCAACTAACTGCTAGGTTGTCTAGTTGCCTGTCTCAACTCACTCTGTGACCCTGGGCAGTTTGCTTCCAGCATCTAGGCATTGGTTTCCCCATCTGTCAGGTGGGTAATAGTTCCTGCCCATACTCCACTCTGAACCACTAGGAGAGTAGTTGGTAGACAGTGGGGGTCTGAGGTCGGGAGTTACCTAGTGTCACATGCCGTCTCAGCTCAGTCAAACTCCTAGACCCTGTCCCAGGACTCTCTCTGGGTCGCTCCCTTCAAGTAAGGAACAGAGGAGTCATGTAGGTGTTCTGGCAAGGGCTGTGGCTTTCCATCACTCCCTGCCTCTTACACTCCCCCCAGCTCTGCCCACCCCAAGCCTGACGACATGGGTGAGGGAGTAAGAGTCCTTATGTACCCACACTTTACCAAGAATCTCTTCTGATAGTAGATAACAGCTTTTGAGCACTTAATTTGTGCCAAGGACTGTTTATCTCATCACTCAAAGCCCCATGAAATATGTATTGTTATAATTCCGATTTTACCAGTGGAGAAGCAGGAGGTTGGAGAAGTTAGGTCACTTGCCCAAGATCACTCAGTGAAAAATTGGGGATCAGAAACTGCTGCCAGGTCTGATCCCAAAACCTGTATCCTCTTCACTACACACACAGAGCAGTGGCAGCTCACGCAGCGCCTCTTGGAGTCCCTGGGACTGTGTGGCCCAGCAGGTAAGGACAAGTGGGAGTACGCTATGTTCCAGTGTAGAGAACACAAGCAACCCTCTAGCGATGAAACTTTCCCTGTAGTGACCGCTAGGGGGAAGTATGTACATCCAAACCCAGAGCCTGGGGATAGGGTGGGGTCATCCTTACACTTTGTCCTGGGGGCAAAGCTATTCAAAACTTTTTAGTGAAGTTTATAATCAATATTTTTTTTTAATGTAAGCCACACAGATACCTGAAGGAAGAACATCCCAGGCAGAGTCAACAGCCATTGCAAAAGTTCAGTAGTGGAGAAGGAACAGCAAGGCCATTAGGCTGCAGGGGAAAGAGTAAGGGAGAGTCCAGGGGCCTTAAGGCAATTGAAAGAGTTAGGGCAGAGGAGTGGATGATCAGATCTGGCCCATTTTTTTTTTTCAAAGATCACACCAGCTGCTGTATTTAGACAAGACTGTAGGGGCAAGTCAGAGCAAGGGGAGAGCTGGGAGACCAGCCATAAAACCACTGTTGTAATCCAAGAGAGAGACGACAGTGGCTCAAACCTGGGTGATAGTGGTGGGTGGTGAGAAGTGGTTGGATTCTAGATACATTCTGCAGATAACACTATAGGGTTTGCTGACAGCTGGGATATAGGGGGTGGGTGGGTTAGAGAGAGGAGTCAGGGATAACTTTAAAGTTTTTGGCCTGAGCACCGGGAGACTGAATTTGCCATTTCCTGAGATAGGAGAGAATGTGGGAGGAGCAGGCTTAGGAGATGAAAATCTGTCTAGTAGGTGGTTGTACATGAGAGTCTAAATTGTGGAAACAGTATTGGGCTGGAGATCTGATTTGGGGACTGTTGACATATAATGGTATTTAAAGGCTGCCGAGATCATGCTGGGAGGGAAGGTAAAAGAGGAGAGGTCTGAGGACTGTACCCTGGGCACTCCATCTATAGAGAAGGCAGGAGCTGAGGACAGGACAGGAGTCAAAGATCTGCAGAGCCAGAACTGGGGGGCCAAAGCTGAAGGACTCCATTCTACTGGGAAGTCCTGCACAGTGAGGGTCTCTGGGGTTTCCCTCCAGGTTTCCTAGGAGAGTGTGGGCTTCATTTGCTTGCCCAGGACCATCTGAACCTGCTGATGGCAGGGACTGTCCCCGGGGTACAAGTCAGTTAAGGCCTTAGAAAATTTGGGCTCCTGAAACCAGAGGAGATCATGGGCTTTGGCTGGCTCCTCCCCTTTATTTATTTCTTAAACATGGGTGCTCCCTGGGGCTGTATCACCTCTCCCTGGGCCACCTCATCCATCTGTAAACCTTCAAATGCCTCCCTGGGCTTAAAGACTCTATTTCTAAGCCAGGGCTGTCTTTGCCTGGATGGCCCACAAGTACCTCCAATTCAGCATATCTGACTTCCAAACTCTCCTGGCATCTCCACCACCTATACAGTTTCCCCTACCCCAGCACTGGGCCTCCCTGAGAAGTTCATCTTCTTTCTAGTGTCCCCTGACCTGGGGCCAGAGGCCGAGGCCAGGACAGAGGTCGGTGGAGTGTGGGGGGTGGGGGAGGACAGGAACACATTCTTGCTGGCCCTGGCAGGGCTGTTCATGGGCCTGTTATGGCCCCTATTTGAGGAATCTTCCTTATCAGCTGATGGGGGTTTGGTTGGGTCCCTGGAGAACTCAAAGACCCAGGCCTAGATTTATGTCCTCATCTGGGTGCCTGGGTGTACCTGGCTCTGAGTTGTGTGTCTTCTCTCAGCCCCTACCCCAGCCTCTGAGCCTCCAGCTCTACTCACTGGGCCTAGGGCACCCCCTCCAGAAGCCTCTACAGACACTTAGCACATACATACCCCTTCAGCTCCTGAGCACAGACATGAGCTCAGCAAACTACCCAGCCTTTCTCCATCGCAGTGGAATGTTACTGGCAAAACCTGAAGCACCTCACTCCTCTGAGCCTTGTTACCTCGTTTTATAGATGAGGAAACTGAGGCCCAGCGATGTTCAATAATATGCCAAAACTCAGTAGGGGGCACTTGAGTATTTGGGGTTTTTTGTTCATTTGGGAGGGGTTTTTTTTGTTTTTTTTTTGAGTGTTATTTTAACTGTACCTGTATGTTATATACACACATTTACAGAATATATTTCACAATTTAAAAATCGAACAAAAACTGGCCAAGGTTTTGTGAGTAAGAACTGTAATCCTTGCTCTCCCAGGCACAGTGGTGCGTGATGGCTAGAGGACCATAAGAGGGCACAGATAACAGCAAGCACATTACACTCCCACGTGCCAGGCACGGTTCATTTCATCATCCCAGCAACACTGTGAGTGGGGCTATTATTACCCTGTCTTACCTAAGGTCACACAGCGAGAGTGGCAGAGCCAGAATTTGGATCGCAGCAGGCTGGCCTTATGGTCTGTGCTCTCATGGGCTCTGCAGCGCACAGGAGGACTGGAGTCACACCTATTCCCGCTTCAGGGCCAACAAGAGGTGGGTGTGGTGCTAAAGTCAGGTTGCATGGCTCCTCCCACTGAGGGTGTCAGCACCCCAGCCTGGCCCAAGGTGGCTGCTCTCACCTCTCCCTGGGCAGAAGGACCCCATCTGAGGTAGCAGACAGTAAGGGGCTCTTCCCAAAGCCAGGCCTATGAGGCTGAGGACCAAATCTTTATCTGCAAAGCCCTGAAAGGGCATGGCCTGGGGTTGGGTGTCATTCTTGCCCCAACCATGTCCCCATCTCAACTGCAGCCTCAGCTGGGGCAAGGGGTACAGTAGAGCAGAAAGTGAGGTTATGACTTTCAAAGTGCTGGAAAAAGTTAGAGCTGGGGGCTCCCCAGATGCCAATAGACCCAAGCTTTATCATACAGATAGGGAAACTGAGGCCTAGTGAGGGGCGAGGTACTGTCTAGTCCACTCTGGGTTTGGAACTGGGAAAATGGAAGAAGAGCCAGGGCTCCCATGGCTCACGTCCTAGCCTGGCTCCCAGAGCTTCACAAATATGTCTCCTGGGTCCAGCCAGGAAGTGTTTACCAGAGGAGGAACCGCACGTGTGTGTGTGTGTGACAGCATAGACTAGACCAGGGACCCACAAGGCCCCGTGATACCTGCCCCACCCCAACCTGTCTCCTTTCTTCCTTCCTGCAGTGGGACCTGCCACTCTCCTCCAGACATCTCCTTCATCTTTGCCCCAAGCACTGGGCTCACCTCTCCCCTGGGCCTAGCCTCAGTTCACCCTACCACCTTTACTTCTCTGACTTTATCTTCCACACTCTCCTCCCTCTTTCCATTCCAGCAATGGTATTTCCATTCTCCTACCTCAGGGCCTTTGATTTGGCTGTACCCTCAGTCTGGCATGCTCTTCCCCCAGGTGTCCGCATAGTTGACTTACCTTACCCTCATCAGGTTTTTACTCAGTCAGCTCAGTGAAGCCTCTGGTCTTCACACTCTCACATACTTCCAATTCCCCTTTCCTGCCTTTCCTCCTCAGTATGTATTATATGTTTTACACAAAATGTCAGTTCCATGAAGACAAGGGCTTTTGTTTATCTTCTTTGTGCCTGTGTTCTTGATGCTAGAATGGTGTCTGGCATGTTGTAGGCTTTCAACCAATGTCCACTGAGAAAATGAAAGGGGTCTATGTTCTGTGTGCAGACATTGGGATCAGAATCTGCAGGATGTCATGGGCAATGGGCCTAGTGAGGGTCTGCGGCAGAGCAGCAGACAACAGGCAGGGGCTCTGGACCGACTCACTGGCTGCCCTGCCTCTAAGGCTAGCTCCCAGGGACATGAGGATGTCCGAAAGCTGACATGGTCGGATGGGGCAGAGGAGGGGAGGAACCAGAACCCTGGGGCACCTCCCACCTGTGACTGAGGCCTCAGGGTCATGCTTCTCTGGAACGCTGGGAATGAAAAGGACCACCCTCCTCACGTCCATAGGGCCACTGAGGCTGAGAGAAGGAAAGAGGTTTGTCCAGGGTCACAGGTGGAGGCAGCTGGCTGGGACTTCCAGCTGGGGGCCTTTGGTCACTCCCAGGTCTGGTTCCCTAGCTCAGCTCCTCCCACCCTGGGGTGTCAGACACACTCACATCTCTCCCCTCCCTCTCTGCACCCCCTGTAATCTCAGCAGGGCCCTACCTATCATTCTTCCCACTACCTGTTCTCATGCCATAGCCATTTCTTCTTTATCTTTTAAAATGTGTGATACCTACCAACAAACACATACAGAAAGTTATGTTATAAAACACTCATATAACAAACCCATACATCCTCTGCCCCCCACCAAGAATTAGAAAAGTGTTAGCTGCTTCCACTACCCGCATGCTCATCCCCATCTAATCTCCCATCCCTATGTTCCTGGAGGAAGCAGCCCTTCTTTTTTCTTTTTAAGTAATTTTATCATATATTTATGCACAAAGACTATATTACATTTTGCTGTTTTCCAACAGTGTAACTGCTGTCATGCTATATACAGTCTACTGCACAGCTTTTTATGCCTCCACCCTTTTCCGTGTTGTGGCAGGTCACTGTGGTGTCTTAGTTCACCCTGATGGATCATATACTGTTGTAGGTGACTGCACTGCAGTGTAAGTATCCCCTGTTGATGGACTTTTGAGTTGTTTCCAGTGCCCCCCTAACCACCCACCTGGCGATCTTCCTTAGCCAAAATTTTTGGGGTGCTCACTCCACACCGCCCAGCCACCTCCCAGCTGTGCGCGCATGACGCTGCCCACTGATCCCCCTTGCATTATCCTTTGGCCCCTGTTATATCCACACTCCACACAGCCATGACTTCCCCAGTCTGTCTTCAACTCTCTCTGAGTGCCAGACCACATGAAAGGCAGCATTGTTTATTGAGCATTTACTCCATGCCAAGCACTATTCTTGGCATTATACATGTTTTATTTCATTAAATATTCACAGCAACACAAACTGTAGGTAATACTTTTAGACCCATTTTATGAATGAGAAAACCAGGGCCCAGAGATGTTGTTAATTTGCCCAAGACCATACACCTTTTGCTCCCAAGTTCCATAGGCAACTCAAACTCAACATTTCCACACTATATCATCCTCCTCTCCAAACCAGTTCCTGTCCATGCTCCTCTCTCATGGGGTACATCTGTGATGCCCCAGCCCAAGCTGGAAACTGGAAGTCAGCCCTGACCCCTGCTGGGTCCTCCCCTACTCCTTTATCCAATCTGAGCTCCTACAGATTTTACCTCCTGGGAACTGAGTGAATCCTTCCTCTCCTCTCTGTACTCACCAGCACTGTCCTGTTAGATGCCCTCCTCTTCCTCCTGGATTTTTGCTTCTCACCACACTCCCTTGCAGGCTCCACGATCCCCCTTTCCAGTACCCTGCACACTGCGGCTCAGATGGGCTTTCTAAATCTCAATCTCACCCTGTCCCTACCTCCAAAAGAAAGCCTATCTTCCTCATGCAGTAAGGTACAGTAGCCAGCCACAGAGAGGACACCCTCACCCCTGACTCTGCTCTGTCTTCTCCTGCGGGAAGCTGTCCCAGGGCCTGAGGCTGGGCTCTAAGCCCCCTTTGAGCCCCACGGTCTCCATGCAGACCCCTCTCCACCACTTAGCTCTTTCATCATGATCAGCTGTGCCCATTAAACACTCCTCAAAGGCTCAGCCACTGTGTCATCTCCAGTAATTGTTGATTGGCTGACCACAGAAGCAGCGACCGGATCCATGGGTAATGCTGCCTTCTGAGACCCAGAAAGCAGGATGATTCCTGCCTGGCCCCAATCAGTGGATCCTGGCTGCCCCACCTCCACCCACCCTCTGGGCCTTCCCCCCAACCCCACGAGGCTATTTCCTGTCTCTGTACCTTTTGTAAGGATTTCCCTCTGTGCATCTTTCTTCTAAGTCTGGAATTCCTAAATGTGGGAGGTGCTCTGGCACCAGGAAGAAGGAATAGGAGTCCAACCCCTTACCAGCTTTCAACCTGTATCAGGCATTTTCAAGGTTGGGGGATGATTTTGGCCCCAAGGAAAAGAAATTTGATTCTTGAAAGGGGGAGATGAAAAAAATCTTACTCTTTTTTAAATAAAGCATAGATATACATACAATCCATAAACAGATATACAGTATATCTGTGGTATTAAAAAAAAAAAAAGGCCTAAAAGTCTCCTGAGGGGGGCAGTAATGAAAAAAAAGTTGAGAAACTGATCTACACACTGAGGCCTTGCCTTGTTTGGTCCAAGGATTGGCCAGAACTGAGAGAAAGTCTAGAGTCCTAATCCAGGAGGGCAGCTGAAGGTATCCCCAGAGCCGACCCCCACCAGCTAACTGTTGTCCTTTCCCCAAAACCATCCCCTCCCTACCCCATGATTTAAAGTCTGACCTCCTTTAATCTCATCCTATTCCTTCTGAGGCCACAGATCAGCCCTTCCCCATTCTCCCCCAGGGGTGCCTCAGCTCCCAGGTCTGGAAGGAGTTGGAAGCCTCTCAACTCTATGCTCCCTCCTTGGCTGCAGCATAACCCTGGAGTTTCTGGAAAAATCCAAGAGGGAAGCCCAACCACAAGGCGCACCCAGGAAGTGGGGGTGCCACTGTGGGACAAGGCTTTCTTTATTGGGGTGGGGATGGAGTCACAAATCTTACTTAGAAGTGCTCTAAGCAGATGGAATCACTTAAGGGTAGGACAGGCTGGACTGAAGGTTTGCTGTCAGGGGACCCAGAGACAGGGGTAAGGGAAGAGGTCTTGGGTGAGTGAGCCATGGTCTTGGGCAACACAGGCATTTGGTTGTCTTCATACACCAATACGCGGGGCTCCTGTGGCATGCTGGAGCCAATGAAGACCAAGTAGATGACGCCACCTAGGTAGGCACCCAGGGGCGGTGCCACCACTGGCACCCACCACCAGTCCCTGGCCCTGCAGGCAAGAGGCAGAGGCCTGCTGAGGGGGCTGATGCCCAGGATGGCACCTGCACCCACCTTGGGGCAAGTGGGGAGTAGAGCTTGAGAGTAGAGGAGTGACCCCAGGAGTCACCCCTGGCCTGGGCCCCTGCTCAGCTTCAGCTTGGTTCAGGGACTGGGGGCATTCTGGGACAGGAGTGACATTCAGTCCGGGGCAGGATCTGCATCAGTGTTAATCTGGGGAAAGTTGGGACCCACTCCTGCCTCCCCAGCCCACCTGGGAGCTTTTTGGGACTCTCCTGTGCTGCTCCTCACATCACCCCCAACGCTTCTGCATGCAGGTGACCCACAGAAAACTCACAGGAATGGGCAGGGCAGTACCTGAAGACCTGTACACCCCAGCCAGCGATGAAGGTGAAGAAGCGGGGAGGCAGGTCCCGGGATGGGTTGATGGCATATCCTGTGTTCATGCCCAGGGACACTCCAATGATGAGGATGAGGAAGCCAATCACCAGGGCCTGTGTCCCTTGCAGTGCTGGGTTGTTCCCCTTGTCCGTGATTGCGAAGAGACACAGCTGGAGCATCCCCGTCACTAACACCTGGGGAGCAGATATCATGGCAGGTACCCCCGGGGCCCTTAGGCCCAACCCACAAGCAGAGACATATCTTGGTACAGTTCCCGTCCAGAGTTCTTGTCCTCTCTATCATGAGGGGCTGCCTGCTGGTCCTTCCTCCCTTGAGGGGGCCCTACCCTAGACCACTGACCTCATCCAGGAAGCCCCTCCACAGTGTCATGTGGTCAGGAAGATAGGTGGCAAAAATGTTAGCAGTGGCTGTAGGACCGGTCACTGTCAGATGTCCGCCCGAGTAGTTGATAATGGCTGCTGTGGAGACATAGACTGAGTGTGAACCTGCCCCCAGCTAAACCCACTGGAGTCCCAGAAATCAGGGCAGAGGGTAGAGGGATGGGGGGCACCTCCAGGGCTTTTCTCTCCCAGGAATTTTCCCAGGCCAGGACACTAAGGTCAGATCTGCCCATATTCCAGAGGAGGAGGCTGAGACCAGAGGCAGAAAACCCAGGGCAGGACACTCACAGTAAAAGAGGCAGTAGATGGTGGCAGCAGCCAGGAAGGAACCCAGGAACTGACCCAGTACATACACAGGAAACTTCTTCCAGGCCATGCGGCCTAGTGCACAGTTGGTGAAGGTCAAGGCCGCATTCATGTGGGCTCCTGTGGGGAGGAGAAAGTGTGTAGGGACAGTGAGAACAGAAACAAACAGCAATAAAAAGTAATATTGAAAGCAACAACAAAAATGATCATAACATGTATGGAGTGCGTTCACTCATTTAATCCTCACAAAGGACCCCATGAGGCAAGGGCCACCATCTCCATTCCACCATTAAGGAATTAAGTGAAGGGTGGAGAAGTTTACAAGCTTGCCTAAGTTGACCCAGCTGATAAGAATGGTGGGTTTTCCCTCCCAAGGGCCAGGAAGGCTAAGGGGCAGGCTGACCTGGAGGAGGGGCTGGCTGGAGGTGGGCAGGAAGAGCCTGCAAGGGGACACAGGGCCTTGCCCATCAGGCAGGGCCTGGGCTCACTCACCAGAGACGTTCCCTGCCAAGTGCACTCCCATGGTGACTCCGAAGCCAAAGCCCAAGTTGACACCAAGGTAGCTCCCGAATCTATCTCCCACCACCATATGGGCCACGGCGCCAAGGCCAAACACCTGCAAGGGAGGGCCTCTGAGGGGACAGCCTGCCCGAAGCCCCACCTGCAGAGGAGCACCCCCTGAGCCCTGGACCTCCCTGCATCGCCCTTGGAGACCCTCTGCCTACCCACTTCCTTCAGAAACTTCCCTCCTTGTGACCTCCCTGCTCTTGCCCCGGTCGAGGCCTCTAAAACCTGACCAGTGAGAGCGGGAGAGGGACGGTGGTTGTAAAAGCAGCTGGAATGGGGCAACCACTCAGGAGCTCTTACAGACACATCCAGGCCCCTGGACCCCAAGCTCACCTGAAACTCAGAGGACGGGGCAGGACTTTGAAGAGGGTATGGCTGGTGTGGATGGAACCCTTCAGAGCATCTCACACCAGCCTAGCCTGAAGGAAGTTTCTTTAGTCAATCACTGAACTTCAAGCCCCAACTCTGCCAGGACTTCCCCCAACACCCCCCATCAGCTGTATGGGTTCTGCCTCTTCTG
Source organism: Smutsia gigantea (assembly GCA_032199065.1). Lineage (NCBI taxonomy): Eukaryota > Metazoa > Chordata > Mammalia > Pholidota > Manidae > Smutsia > Smutsia gigantea. The sequence continues at coordinate 520,823 of JAVSCE010018380.1, forward strand.
CCTCCAGCAACATCCCCATTGCCTTCAGGCCTCCTTCCTGAATTTCTTGCTTTTGCCAATCCCTAACTGCTGGGTTCAGCTGACATCCCCCACCCCCTCACATCCTTCCCAGGGAGTTTAGAAGTCTGAAACTAGGCCCTCACTCACCCTCCCACAGCCACCAATAGGACCCACCTGAATCTGTATCTACGTCCCTCTTCAGCTCTTCTCTGCTTCCTGAACCCAGCCTTTCTGTCCCCTGCAGAAGCCTCCCTCTTGCCTGTATTTTCACCCTCCCCTTGACTGGATCCCACAGACTCAGGTCTCATCCTTCCTAAAAGTAAACTTTCCCACCTTAGCCCAGCCTCCCTGTCCAGTGGTGGACTCCTGGCTGCCCGTCTCTGTGTCAGGCTCCAGGAAAGGACCTACTGGCTGGTTGCTTTATCCCTTCCCTTGCTCTCCCTCCTCAATCTGGCTTCTGCTTCCACATCTCACAGATGCTGAAGCTCTCTCCAAGGGCTCCAGAGTCCCAAAAGTCCCTTCAGACATTTAGCTTACTTGACTTGTTGACTTTGACCCTCTTAACCACTCAGTGCTTCCAAAAATTCCCTCCTCTGTGGCCTCCATGACATCTCTCCTGGTTTCTGTCTTACCTCAGTAGCCTCTCTGCATCTACAGTTCCTCCCTACATTCTTCTTGCTTCATCTGCCTCACAATACAGATGGCCCCAGGGCTCTATCCTGGCCCTTTTCTCATCTCTCCCCACTCACTCTTCTGGGTCTTCTAACCAGGTCTGTGGCTGCAGATAAGTCTGATGCACTAACATTCCCCAAACTTCCTGAAAGCCAAATCCCTGCTTCCAAATACCCACTGGAAGTCGGGGTTTTTCACAGGCATCTCAGGCTCTATGTAGAAAGCTCACCATCTCTTGGAAAATGTGATTCCACATCCTGGCTGCCAAAGCCAGAAAACTGAATGCCACAAATAAGAGCTTCTACTCCCCGCTGCCCTATACTCCTCTTTTCCCACATCTAATTAGCTCTGCTTACATTCTCCCCAGCCTCCTCCATGCATCCAGAGTGACCTTTCTAACACAAAAATTTGACTGTGTCTACTTTTTGTTCAGACACTCACTGGCTTCCCTCTATTTCTTGGATAAAGTCCAAACTCTATAGACCATCATTTAAGACCGTTTATAATACCTGCTCCAGTGTTCTCTATGTTCAGCAGTAGTATTACTACTAAATAATAATAATAATTTATTGAGCACCTACATGTGCCAGGCACTGGGAAGCAAGTTCTATCTATCACCTCCTTTAACCTTTATACCCACAACATATGTGTTAGGTACTCTTACTCTCCCAGATCAGCAACCCAAGATTTAGAGAAAATGAATGGCTTTGTCCAGAGTACACAACCTGCATGTAGTAAGCCAGAACTTGAATCTAGGCAGTTACTTTTGCCAGATAGCCTCAAACCAAACAACCACAGCTATCTGCCTGCCTCTCTTTCTCATGCCTCTGTGCTTTTACATGTGCTGTTCCCTCTGTCTGGAAACCTGATACTAGATCCTGAAAAACTGATACTCTAAGGCCACACTTAGATGTCATCTCCTTTGAAAAGCCCATTGATTTGGACATGTTGTCTCTGAGGGACCACCAGATGTCCAGGCTGCTGGAAATCAGAGTCCATATATTTGTGTCATCTAATATGATAACCAATATGGCTAATATATGCTCATAATGTGGCTAGTCCAAATTGAGGTCTGCTGTAAGTGTAAAGTATGCACCAGATTTCAGGTACTTGGTAGGAAAAGGAGAATGCAGAATATCTTTTTAACAATTTTATGTTGATTACATGTTGAACTGGTAATATTTTGGATAAATTGGTTAAATACAATAATTATTAAAATGAATTTCATCTGTCACCTTTTGCCTTTGTACTATGACTACTAGAAAATTTTAAGTTATGTATGTGACTCATACTGTGTTTCCCTTGGACAGTCCTGTTCTCGACATTTAAAAAAAGAAAACCTGGAGAATTATGGACTGAGGGCTACAGTTGAAGCCACCAGGGAGGATGAAGATTCCTGGAAGAGGGTGCAAGGTAAGAAAGCAGCATAGGGCTGCACCTAGAGCCATACATCAGCCCTCACAGGTGGGCATTAGAAACCCCAGCTGGAGCAGCTGGAGCTGGGAGAGGGTTACCAAATGGGAGAACAAAGAAAGAATGTGCCCTGGACACCAGAGAGAAGCAGAGTTTTCCAAAGAGGTGTGTGGTCTGCATAGTCACTTGCAGCCTCTGGGTCAAGTGCATAAAGGGCAGAAAGCATCCCTTTGGATGTGACAATCCAGAGGTCATTAGTAGCATGGTGAGCACTATACCATCAAGCCATGAGGACAGAAGCCAGATCCCAGAGACTGAGAGGTGAGTAGGTGGTGAGGAAGAGTTGGACGGCACCAGTGTAGAATCTCTTTGATAACCTGCTTGAGAATGATGGACGGGAGAATGTGATAAATGATGGGGTTCACAGGGTGAAGGGAGAGATGTTTTGCTTTATACTGTGCTGTTTTAAGTAGAGACACGTCAGTATGTCAAGGTTGAGAGGGAAAGAGGCTGAAGATAAAGGGGAGAGAAAAGAACAAGCAAAGTACCTGAGTAAACTGGAGGGGTGGGACTGGCATGGAGGTGGGACTGGTGTGGGGTCCTCTGTGAAGGATGGGGCCCCACACTAGCCAAGAGGATTTCTGTGGATGCACAGGTAGGTGATGTATGGTAGTGAGAGGAACAGGTGGGTGAAGACCAGACACAGGAAGCCCAACTGAAGATCAAGCCATTTGCTGATTTAAAAAAAAAAGACAGGCAGGTATAGATCAGCTTTGGGGCAGACTGAGAAAAAGTGAAATGGCCTGGATAGGGCAGGGGTGAGGCAGGTGAGCAGGTCATTGGGTCCCTCAAAAACCCCAGGACAGGTGCAAGGGTGCCCGGAGGCAGGCTGGCTTAGGGCCAAAGGCAGCATGAGGCAGGAGACTAAAGGAACAGATTGGGGGTAGGGGTGGGGAGTGGGGCCAAGACAGGCTGACAAGCTTGGAGTGTGGGGTCCAGAGGTGCAGGGTTTGGAGCAGGCATGGAGGGACTCAAGACAGAGGGTCCTGAGTTCCAAGTGGGAGCTCGGAACCATTTGCTAAATATAATGAATGAAGGAATAAATACCGCATGATCTCCTGTATCAGAGTTGCCAGCTGGCAGCTCATGGACCTGATCCATCCAACACACACATTTTGTTTAGATAACTTGGTTTTGACAGGAAGTTTCAGCTTCTCTTGAAAAATTAGAAGTTCAGAGGGTTCTGGGAAGATGGCAGCATGAGCAGCGCGGTGGAAATCTCCTCCCAAAACCATATATATTTATGAAAATACAACAAATACAACTATTCCTAAAAGAGAGACCAGAAGATACAGGACAGCACCGAGCCTGCATCTACACCTGAGAAGACTCGGCACCCAGCAAGGCGGGTAAGATACGGAGCCGTGTCCCGGCGGGACCTGAGCACTCCCCCACCCCAGCGCACTGGCAGGAGGAGAGGATTCAGACCCAGGAGGGAGTGGAAGAACAGGCCCGCAAAATAACCAGCCCTGGTGATCTGCGCCGGGAGCACTGACACACATCGCATGGTGTATCGGAGATTGGAGAGAGAGAGAGGGTGCAGGATCTGAGCCGGGGAATGCACTGGGTCCTCACAGCTGGCTCCCCGGGACAAAAGAAAAGCGTGTGCTTTTTTTAGTGGTCTTAAAGAGACAGCGGCCTAATGGAGGAGCAGTATCGTCCCAGCACACTCAGCCCAGCAGGCACGATTATCATTTAAATATGACGGAGGGAGTCCTGGGGAATTTCGGACCCCTTGGCTGGCGAGTGGGAAAAAGTAGCCATATTAAGACTTCCCACAGAGATCAGCAGCCTCCCATTCATTCCCACCCCGGCCAGAGCTACAAAGGGCCCTGCAGAGTGGTGCAGCCGTGGCTGCGGAATAGTGGAGCAACAGCGCCACCTACAACACCCTCACAGAATCTACTCCCAGCGGGAGTTTTTTTGGTTTTTTTGTTGGTGTTTTTTTCTCTTTTCTTTCTTTATTTTCTTTCTCTTCTTTCTTTTATTTTTTCTCTTTTTTTTTAAGTCTTAAACAGCCCAGCTGACATACGTGGCACCTACCAGTGACCACTTCTATTGCCATGAAAAGGCAGAGGAATATGGTACAAACAAAGCTTATCCAGACCCAGACACCAGAGAGGGAGTCTGAAGGGATGGAAATGCACAATCTTCCTGAAAAAGAATTCAGAATAAAAGTCATAACCATACTGATGGATCTACAGAGAAATATGCACGAGCTGAGGGAGGAAGTGAGGGAAGTGAGGAAAGACAATGCAGAAATGACAAAAGCGAACGATGAGCTTAGCAGCAGATTGGACGAGATGCAAAAGACTGTTAATGGAATAGAAATCAGAGAACAGGAACACAGAGAAGCTGAGGCAGAGAGAGATAAAAGGATCTCTAGGAATGAAAAAATATTAAGAGAACTGTGTGACCAATCCAAACGGAACAATATTCGCATTATAGGAGTACCAGAGGAAGAAGAGAGAGAAAAAGGGATAGAAAGTGTCTTTGAAGAAATAATTGCTGAAAACTTCCCCATGCTGGGGAAGGAAATAGTCCTGCAGTCCAGGGAAGCCCACAGATCTCCCAACACAAGGGACCCAAGGAAGACAACACCAAGACAGATAGTAATTAAAATGGCAAAGATCAAAGATAAGGACAGAGTATTAAAGGCAGCTAGAGAGAGAAAAAAGATCACCTACAAAGGAAAACCCATCAGACTATCATCAGACTTCTCAACAGAAACCTGACAGGCCAGAAGAGAATGGCATGATATATTTAACGTAATGAAACAGAAAGGCCTCGAACCAAGAATATTGTATCCAGCACGATTATCATTTAAATATGACAGAGGGATTAAACAATTTCCAGACAAGCGAAAGCTGAGAGAGTTTGCCTCCCATAAACCACCTCTACAGGATATCTTAAACGGACTGCTCTAGAGGGAAGCACTCCTAAGGCTAAAGAGCTGTCACCAGAGAAAATAAAATCATAGCAAAGAAAGCACACCATCCAAATACTAACTAAAGGCAAAGAACAAAACACCTAGTATATAAAGAATGGAGGAGGAAGAATAAGAAGGGAGAGAAATAAAGAAACATCAGACTGTGTTTACAATAACTTAACAATAAAGTTAAGTTAGATTGTCACATAGTAAAGAAGTACCTTGAACCTTTAGTAACCACGAATCTAAAGCCAGCAATGGCAATAAGTACATATCTATCGATAATCACCCTAAATGTGAATGGACTGAATGCACCAATCAAAAGACACAGAGTAATAGAATGGATAAAAAAGCAAGACCCATCTATATGCTGCTTACAAGACACTCACCTCAAACCCAAAGATATACACAGACTAAAAGTGAAGGGATGGAAAAAGATATTTCATGCAAACAACAAAGAGGAAAAAGCAGGTGTTGCAGTACTTGTATCAAACAAAATAGACTTCAAAATGAAGAAAGTAGCAAGAGATAAAGAAGGACATTATGTAATGATAAAGGGGTCAGTCCAACAAGAAGATATAACCATTATAAATATGTGTGCACCCAACACAGGAGCTACAGCATATGTGAAACAAATACTAACAGAATTAAAGGAGGAAATGGAAAGCAATGCATTCATTTTAGGAGACTTCAACACACCACTCACTCCAAAGGACAGATCAACCAGACAGAAAATAAGTAAAGACACAGAGGCACTGAACAATACACTAGAACAGATGGACCTAACAGACATTTACAGAACTCTGCACCCAAAAGCAGCAGGATACACATTCTTCTCAAGTGCACATGGAACATTTTTCAGAATAGACCACATAGTAGGCCACAAAAACAACCTCAGTAAATTCAAAAAGATTGAAATTCTACCAACCAACTTCTCACATCACAAAGGTATAAAACTAGAAATAAATTGTACAAAGAAAACAAAAAGGCTCACAAATACATGGAGACTTAACAACATTCTCCTAATTAATCAATGGGTTAATGACCAAATCAAAACAGAAATCAAAGAATATATGGAGACTAATGACAACAACAACACAAAGCCACAACTTCTGTGGGACGCAGTTCTAAGAGGAAAGTATATTGCAATCCAGGCCTATTTAAAGAAGGAAGAACATCCCCAAATGAATAGTCTAAAGACACAATTACTGAAATTGGAAAAAGAAGAACAAAAACCACATGATCAACTCCATAGATGCTGAAAAAACATTTGACAAAATTCAACATCCATTCACGATAAAAACTCTCAACAAAATGGGTACAGAGGGCAAGTACCTCAACATAATAAAGGCCATATATGACAAACCCACAGCTAACATCATACTTAACAGCGAGATGCTGAAAGCTTTTCATCTAAGATCGGGAACAAGACAGGGATGCCCACTCTCTCCACTGTTACTCAACATAGTACTGGAGGTCCTAGCCATGGCAATCAGACAAAACAAAGACGTACAAGGCATCCAGACTGGTAAAGAAGAAGTCAAACTGGGGAAGATGGGTGGGAAGGGAGGGATAAGAGGGAAAAAGGGGCATTATGATTAGCAGATGTAATGTTGGGGGGGCACGGGGAGGGCTGTACAACTCAGAGAAGACAAGTAGTGACTCTATAGCATCTCACTATGCTGATGGACAGTGACTGTAATGGGGTTGGTGGGGGAGACTTGATGAAGGGGGTAGTTTAATAATCATAATATTGCACATTTAATTGTAGATTAATGATCCAAAATAAATTATTAAAAAAAAAGAAGTCAAATTGTCACTATTTGCAGATGACATGATACTGTACATAAAAAACCCTAAAGACTCCATTCCAAAACTACTAGAACTAATATCTGAATTCAGCAAAGTTGCAGGATACAAAATTAACACACAGAAATCTGTTGCTTTCCTATACACTAATGATGAACTAACAGAAAGAAATCAGAAAAACAATTCCATTCACAATTGCATCAAAAAGAATAAAATACCTAGGAATAAACCTAACGAAGGAAGTGAAAGACCTTTACTCTGAAAACTACAAGACACTCCTAAGAGAAATTAAAGAGGACACTAACAAATGGAAATGCATCCCATGCTCTTGGCTAGGAAGAATAAATATTGTCAAAATGGCTATACTACCTAAAGCAATCTTCAGATTCAGCGCAATCCCTATTAAAATATCAACCACTTTCTTCAATGAACTGGAACAAATAATTCTAAAATTCATATGGAACCACAAAAGACCCCAAATAGCCAAAGCAATCCTGAGAAGGAGAAATAAAACAGGGGGAATTATGCTCCCTGACTTCAAGCTCTACTACAAAGCCACAGTCATCAAGACAATTTGGTATTGGCACAACAACAGACCCACAGACCAGTGGAACATAGAAAATCCAAACATTAACGCAAACATGTACAGTCAATTAATATTTGATAAAGGAGCCTTGGATATACAATGGGGAGATGACAGCCTCTTCAGCAGTGGGTGTTGGAAAAGCTGGACAGCTACATGTAAGAGAATGAAACTGAACTACTGTCTAGCCCCATACACAAAGGTAAACTCAAGGTGGATCAAAGACCTGAATGTAAGTCATGAAACCATAAAACTCTTAGAAAAAAACATAGGCAGAAATCTCTTGGACATAAACATAAGCGACTTCTTCATGAACATATCTCCCCAGTCAAGGGAAACAAAAGCAAAAATGAACAAGTGGGACTATATCAAGCTGAAAAGCTTCTGTACAGCAAAGGACACCATCAGTAGAACAAAAAGACATCCTACAGTATGGGAGAATATATTCATAAATGATGTATCCGATAAGGGGTTGACATCCAAAATATATAAAGAATTCACGCACCTCAACAAACAAAAAGCAAATAATCCAATTAAGAAATGGGCAGAGGACATGGATAGACACTTCTCCAACGAAGAAATTCAGATGGCCAACAGGCACATGAAAAGATGTTCCACATCGCTATTCATCAGAGAAATGCAGATTAAAACCACAATGAGATATCACCTCACACCAGTGAGGATGGCCAACATCCAAAACACAAACAACAACAAATGTTAGTGAGGATATGGAGGAAGGGGAACCCTCCTACACTGCTGGTGGGAATGCAAATTAGTTCAACCATTGTGGAAAGCAGTATGGAGGTTCCTCAAAAAACTCAAAATAGAAACACCATTTGACCCAGGAATTCCACTCCTAGGAATTTACCCTAAGACTGCAGCAGCCCAGTTTGAAAAAGCCATATGCACCCCTATGTTTACTGCAGCACTATTTACAATAGCCAAGAAATGGAAGCAACCTCAGTGTCCATCAGTAGATGAATGGAGAAAGAAGATGTGGCACATATACACAATGGAATATTATTCAGCCATCAGAAGAAAACAAATCCTACCATTTGCAACAATATGGATGGAGCTAGAGGGTATTATGCTCAGTGAAATAAGCCAAGGCGAAAAAGACAAGTATGAAATGATTTCACTCATATGTGGAGTATAAGAACAAAGAAAAAAATACTGAAGGAATAAAACAGCAGCAGACTCACAGAACCCAAGAATGGACTAATAGTTGCCAAAGGGAAAGGGACTGGGGAAAATGTGTGGGAAGGGAGGGATAAGAGGGAAAAAGGGGCATTACAATTAGCAGACATAATGTTGGGGGGGCACGGGGAGGGCAGTACAGCTCAGAGAAGACAAGTAGTGATTCTACAGCATCTCACTACGCTGATGGACAGTGACTGTAATGGGGTTGGTGGGGGGGACCTGATGAAGGGGTAGTTTAATAACCATAATATTGCACAAGTAATTGTAGATTAATGATAATAAAATAAATTATATTAAAAAAAACTCAAAATAGAAAGACCATTTGACCCAGGAATTCCACTTCTAGGAACTTACCCTAACAATGCAGCAGCCCAGTTTGAAAAAGACATATGCACCCCTATGTTTATCGCAGCACTATTTACAATAGCCAAGAAATGGAAGCAACCTAAGTGTCCATCAGTAGATGAATGGATAAAGAAGATGTGGTACATATACACAATGGAATATTATTCAGCCATAAGAAGAAAACAAATCCTACCATTTGCAACAACATGGATGGAGCTAGAGGGTGTTATGCTCAGTGAAATAAGCCAAGCCGAAAAAGACAAATATCAAATGATTTCACTCGTATGTGGAGCATAAGGAAAAAGAAAAAAACGGAAGGAACAAAACAGCAGCAGACTCACAGAACCCAAGAATGGACTAATAGTTTCCAAAGGGAAAGGGACTGGGGAAGATGGGTGGGAAGGGAGGGATAAGAGGGAAAAAGGGGCATTACGATTAGCAGATTTAATGTTGGGGGGGTATGGAGAGGGCTGTACAACTTGGAGAAGACAAGTAGTGACTCTATAACATCTCACTACGCTGATGGACAGTGACTGTAATGGGGTTGGTGGGGGGGACCTGATGAAGGGGTTAGTTTAATAACCATAATATTGCACATGTAGTTGTAGGTTAATGATACCAAAATAGATTATTAAAAATAATAATAATTATTTAAAAAAATTAGAAGTTCAGGCAGTGCTGGCCTGCACTCTGCCCTGCATGGCAACAATTAGCTGAAGAAGTGGCTGCTGGGTCTTTGCACAGGTCCAGACCCTACAGTTAGCCACAGTCCCCATCACCTTCTCGCTCTCTGACCCCCATAGCATATGAGTTTGCAACTCCTGCCCTATGGCTCATGTCTACAACAGGTTTTCCAGGCCTCCCTTCTGCAGTCAGTCACTGTGGCCCAGCAGCCTGTCCAATTCCCAGTAGCCATGAGGCCACTCCAGAGCACACCACCTCCAGAGGCTGCAGAGTGGAACCTGGTGCGACAACCCACTTCCCTCATCCTGCCTGCAATAACTGGGGCCCAAGGTCACACTAGCTTTTCTGGCAAAAGCTTTACCCTGATGACTCACTGAGCTTCTTATCAACTGAAAAAGCTCCCTTTTTGGCACAGGCCTGACAACTAAAAATAGCAATACAATGTCTTATATGAGTTTAAACTTCACAAAAGTTATTTTACAAATGTTACTTCCCTTCATTCCTCACAGCAAATCTGCATGGCAAATGTTTCTGTTCTCACCTATAGATGGGGAAACCAAGGTCTGGGAGTTATCTTAAAATACCCAAAGCCTAAAAATGAGGACCTTCCCTCAGCTGTGGGGAGAGTTACTAAACCAGGGTACTGAAAATCCTGCCATAGCTAAGCTAAAGGACAGAGCATAGAGATTAATGGTAAAGACTGTGATATTAAACTGAACTGGACTTAATCTTAATTTAAAATGTAACCTTGGGCAAGTGACTTAATCGTGTGGAGCCTCAGTTTCCCCATCTGTGAAATGGGGATAATAATAGAACCTCCCTCACAGGGCTGTTTTGGGAAGATGCTGCACATGAGTGATTTAGCATCATAGCACCTAGTGTGCAGTAGGTATGTAGTGGGTGCCCAATAAATCTCAACAAAAGGAAATAAACACGGCTGTGGGCAGGCATCAGTGTACGTGGGTGGTGCCTGCTTTCCCTCAGAGCTCTCTGAGGAGGCTCCCTCCTGCCTCTCTGGTTCCAAGGTTTAACAGTCCTCATGGAGCTGGAATGTCTTGTCATAAATGAATGACTTTGCCCTGGATTAAAGCAGGACAGGATCCAGCTGCTGTCCTCATAGCTCAGGAGGGTGGGTAATGGAGAAGGGGCAGAGGGCAGGAGGCAGAAACAGAAGAGCAGATGAATACTTGTCATAATGATAGATATCAACACATGTGTCCTACATGTGTTCTGGGTGTCAAGCCCTTGACCTTCTTCACACAAGTCTGCCAGCTCTGTGTTAGTGTCACATTTACCAACAAGGAAGCTAAAGTCCTCAACAGTTAAGGTACTTGTGGACTATCACAGCTAGAAGAGAGCAAGGCAGGAAATCAAACCCAGCTCCAACGCCCCTGAAGGCCCAGTTCAGCTCACTTAATACCTGAGAAGACAGGCTCTGGGCCTCAGAGACACCTGCCCAAAACCAGCTGGTGACTCAGTGGTAGGATCAGGATAAGGATAAGAACCCAGGTGTCCAAAGTCCCGTGGGCTTCATGGGCCCCACCGTCTCCTACACTGTGGCTCAGTGCACACATACACTCACAACCACACACACCCAGGCACACATACACACATTGCCTCCCTCACCCCCACTTCCTCAGGTGCTTCTGAACACCTTAGCTTCTGTTCCCAGAGGCTGTCCCTTCTTTTTCGTGGACCTGGGCCTGCTGTAAGCAGCCAACAAGCATGGCTACAGCTTACAGGCAGAGGCTGGCTGGGTCAGGTGGCAGGGCTGAAGAAGGCGGAGAGAGAGGGAGTTTCTAAGAAACTACAAACCCCACTTGCAGTCTGATTTCTGTCCCATCATCCACCAACAGAGCCTTTGCCAAGGTCCCCAGTGGCCTCCATGTTGCCAAACGCTATGGACGCGTGTGGGTGCTCACCTTCTATGGCCTGCTATAGCCTCCCACACTGCTGACCAGTCCTTGCTGCCTGTTAGCGCCACACAAGCCAGGCTACTGTTCTGTTTGTATACTTTCTAACAGAGAGAATGGATGGTTCCCCCTCTGTGCTGATGACATCGCTGTCTGCAGCCCAGGCCTTTCTCCCCATTGAGGATTTTCAAAGCCTGACACTCAATGTTCTCTCGCTAATCTCTTCATTCAGTTTCTCTTCTCTCCACTTCCAGCCATGACCCTGACACCTCCCCACCACCCCATGGTTTCAGTCTGTCACCATATACTCTGAGCCCTTTCTCTCCCAAAAAGATTTGGTGAGAAAGACAGAGCTCTTCCCTATGCTACTCCCTCAGGCTCCCGGCTCAGAGGCCAGGGAATGAACACTGTGACCTGGGGGTCAGCAGTGGGGTGGAGGTCATGGATTACCTTTACTGAGCTCCACTTTCCTGAGGCTCTGGGGTTCATGGCCCTTCCACAAAGCCCACACACCCTGGGCCTCCCACCTACTCACCATCATGACATATGTGCTCATGAGCTCGGCCAGGAACTCTCGCACCATCTCCTTCTGTAGTATGGCTTGCATCTTTGTCATCACAGGCCACGAGACCATCTTGGAGTTGAGAGTGGACCTGCAGCAGCAGCCCGAGCCCCTGGGCAGAGATGAGACTAAGTGCACTTGCTGCCCGTCGGCCCTCCGACTCATGGCTAGCTGAGTTAATGGGTAACCCAGTGGCCTTTCCACATGTACCTCCTCTTGCTCAGAGCAGCTGGTACAGCTGGGATCAGAGACACCTGAGAGTCACAGGGATCTGGAGAAGGACGGGTACATGGCCAGGCCAGGCCAGGCCCCTCCTTCCTTCTGGTGGGGCAGAGACTGGTGGGAGGGGTACACCAATGGGGCCGCTTTGCAAAGGGGGCTGTTGGGAAGCCAGTAAGTGCCATCTGTGGTGCCATGAGCCTCCAGGGTGAAGCAGATGGGAGAGAGCACACAGGAAAGTAGAGCTACTTTGTCTTTCTGCCTGCCTATCTGCAGGCACCCAAGCCCTGGGGACACAGGCAGGCCATCAGGCTGGGCCTGGCAACAGCAAGGCACTCTGCAGATAGCACAGGGTGTGGCAGAGTCTGCTTCTGGGCTCTATAACAGCACCAGGTTCTGCCAAAGACGAAGGGCTCTGCAAAGTGCACCAGGCTCTGCAATCAGGTCAACACAAGCAGGTGTTAGTGGGAGAATGGATGAGCAGAAGATGAGAGGGAGGGAGGTAGGAAAAGAGGAACCGGATCTTACTCCCTCATGTATCCTCAGTGCACAGCACAGTGCCTGACACATACCAGTTGTGCAATACCTATTGTCGAATGAAAACTGAGAATTCATCTGTCTCACTCTCCACTAGATGCCCAGAACTTCCTCCAGTGCCTGGCACATGGTAGGTGCTTGATAAATATTTGTTAATCAATGCATAGTTGGATGGATAGATAGACAAAAAAGTGGGTTACAGGCTCTCTGGTCTGTTTGGGGTGGGGGTGGTAATAGGACTTGAGTTTGGGGAAGAAGATGGGGTCTGGACCCTAAAGATGAAGAGGGTACAGATATCTCTTAGTGTGGCTTTAGTGTTTTCAGGCTGGTGACCCTCCCCCTGCTGAATACCTGAAGCTGACACCAGCCCCTCAACCACGTCACCCTGCTCGAGATGGCAGTAACAGCCACCTCCTAACCCCAGGCTTCCTGGATTTCCTATCCTTAGAGCAGCAAAGAGTAATCAGAGGGAGAGAGAAGTGTAAACCAGGCATAGATAAAACGCCTTCCACTGTCCTACCCTGCGTTTATATCTCATCCACCCTAGTCCTTGCTCTGTCCTTACCCCAGGGAAATAAACCCAGACTGAGTGTATGGCAGGGTATGTGGAATTGCCTAGATAATCCACTGACCCCCATCCAGCTCCAGCTTCCACCCAGCATCATAGTGTTCCCCTTGTGTCTATGACTAGTCTCCACAGCCTTGGAGAAGAGCCTGTGAAAGCAGGCAGAGAGGTGGACAGAGCAGGAGGTCAAAGACACCAAGAGAATTCTGGAGCCCTGGCCCCTACACCCCCGCTCCACGCAGAAGGCAGGACACAGTAGACAACAAAAAACACTAACCAGCTACTGAACCAAAAATCAAGTGGTTATTACGCCTACTCTGTCCAAGCATTGTACTAAGGACCATTGTCATGATTCCTGCTCTTAGAAAGAAAAACCATTAATTAAGCGGTTACTACGAAGCAAGAGTAGTGTTACCCCAGATAAAGAATGAGCACTTATGGAATTTCAGGGAGGAAGCAAATGACAGAGGAGAGGGTAAGAGGCTCTCCCAGAGGAAGGGAAATTTAAGTTGAGAATAGAAAGCTGGCCAAATGAAGGTGCATCGGGGAGGCAGGGGAAAGCTCTGTGTATTGGAATGGCCTGGGCAAAGGCTTGCAGCTAGACAGTATCTGATGTGTGGAGGAATTCTACAAGGATGGACTGGCCAGCAAGAGGAGTGAAAGTGACATGAGATGGGCCCAGAGGGGCACAGGCAGGTGGTAGAAGGCCTCATGGCCCGTGTTAGGGAAGCTGAACTCAACCCAGAGGGCCATGAGGTTAGGTGGAGGATTTAAGCAGGAGCATTGCCTCCTCTATGGAGGCAGGGATAAGGGAGCAGGAGAGGAGGCGTAGTGAGCAATCAGGAAGCTTCTGCTACTGACAGGCTGAGGTGATGACAGCCTGAGCCTAGAAGGTGCCGTGGAGATGGCCAGAAGACAGTCAAACTGACGAACTTGGTGTTTGATGAGGGAGAAGAACAGAGAGGGAAGTGTCTGGCCCATGTTCTGGCTAAAGCCGCAGAATGACACGTGAGGCACAGAAGAGAAGCTGCAGGAGGATGAGGAATCTCCTTCCGGGTGTGTTGAGTTTGAGAAACCTACTAGACACTTAGGTGTAAATGACCAGCAAGGAGGCATCTGATCATGTGGTCTTGTTTAGAGAGATACATTTAGACGTCACCTAATCATAGGGTGTAGAATGAGAAAAGGGGATCTAAGAAAACTAGCCTACAAACCAAGAAACTGACAGCCAATCAGATAAACATCCAAGTAATATCTGCTAACCAAGGAACTAAATAGCTAACAACTCAGCAAACAACCCTTCAACTAATTAATTCATCTAGCAACTCAACAACTAACTGACTCCCCTATGAACCAGCTCGTTTATCCAACCCACCAACCAACCAACAGTAAATGAACTAGGCACCAGGGATACAAAGTCTCTACCCTTGGACTGTCTCATCTAGTGAGGAGATGAGTAATGGCAACACTGTCAGAGAAAAGAAAGCGTAGCATGGCACTTGAGGCCTGCAGAGATTTTTTATGGCAAGTGTGGCCTAAGGTGGCTGTGGGGGAGTAGGGGGGTGATAGAAAGAATGGTGGGAGGGAGCGCATTCTAGATCTTTTAGGAGACAGGCAACATGCCTCACTCTGAGGCATGGGGAAATCATGAGTATCAAGGACAAGGCCTTGATTTCTGGCAACAGAAGAGAAGGGGATCTGTGACAGCAGAGACCACAGGAGGTGGAGTGGGCTTGGGAGAGTAGAGGAGGGTGTTTTCAACTGGGACAGAGGTGCCGGTGGGACACCAGTGGATCTTTAGAAACAGGGTCTAAGGCCTAGGAGAAAGGCCTGGGCTAGAGAGAGCACAGAGAGGGAACCAAAAGTATGCAAACAGAAAAAGAGCCCTGCTTGTGTGGAGCTGACAGGCAGCAATGGAATATAAAAGAAAGTACTCTTGTGTGTTAGAAGGCAGTGTGTCTTATGCATAAAGATAGTGCAAGGAAAAGGGGGTGGGCATGGTTTTAACTGGGCAGTCAGGATACGCCTCATTGAGAAGGTGGCATTTGAGTGAAGACATGAGGGAGGTGAGGGAGTGATCCCCATGGATAACTGCAGAAAGAGCATTTTAAGCAGAGGGAATGGTCGGTGGAGGATTCAGCATGTTTGAAGGAAAGGAAAGGAGGTCATTATGACTGGAGTAGGGAGAGCAGGGGTTTAGTGGGTGAAGGTCAGAGAAGAAACCGGGACTAGACAGGCAGGGCCTCGGCCATTGCAAGGACGCTGGCTTTTATTTCAGCCCAAAGAGACCTGAGCCTGAAAAGGGGACAGGTAGTGAGTTCAGTTCAGTGGAGCACCACTTGCCTAGGGACAGTTGGAACCCACTGACCCTCATATCCAGGCCTTTCTGAGCCTCTCCTCATCCCAGGGCCTAGCTGTGTTTGGCTATGGATGCAAGTGAGAGAGGCCTTCCTTTGAGCCCCATGAGCGCTAGAGGGAGTGGAAAGAGGGTATGTGGGGATCAGCTGTCATGGGGGAGAGGCTGAGATTGGGGCAAAGAGGGCACTGGGTGGGGGACAGACGGCTGGTGAAGGGGAACGTGTGGGGTGCTTACCGCCTCTTCCTGTCTGCTTGAGTCATATTCTGTCTTTGGAGCCAAATTCTGTGGAGCCAAAGAGAGGTCACTGGGACTGGGGGGCAGGGTCAAACACTTGGAACAACATTCTCATCAGACCTCATCAAAGGGGAGAAGCCACAGGGATAGCTCCTTCTAGTTCTAACCCCTCAACTCAGCCAAGCTGGCAGTGAAGTGGGGGGGGGTGGGGGGGTGTGTGCTCCAGCCAATGGGGAGAAGCCCTGGAGTCCCACCTCTTTACCATGCTGGCTTCAAGACCCCTGACCCCTAGACCAGGACTTTAGAGGTCCTCCTGACCTTCCCAAGTCTGAAACCCAGTTTTGGACAGTGGAGATGCCTACAGCCTCCCCTCAGTGGCTCCATTCTTACATACACATGTTATTGCCCTTAGTCTCACCTCAAGCCCTCTTGCTGCTGCCTTAAATGGTGGTTTTTCCGGGGCATTTTCCTTGCATACACACACTCACACACACACACACACACACACACACACACACACACACACACACACACACAGGATGAGGTTCTAAAAATTCATTTTGTCCATACCCCCACTTCAGAACAAAGTCTACCCTCTCACCTTTCCTGAAAATTCCCCCTTGTATTCCCATTTTCTGTGCAAATGACAACATCAAGGCAACCCTTGAATTTCCCAATCCTGTATGTTCCCCTGTTCTGTAGCCAGTTCCCTCTAGCTGCAGCACAAGTTCACATCCTAGCTCCAGCCCCAGCCTCTCAGGAGGGGCTTCTGGCAGGGGTGGGGGGCGCTGTGAAACCACTCCAGCAAAGCCAGCAGCCACACAGCTCTGATCTGCAGCCCTTCTGTTTTGGTCTAGTGTTGCTGGTCTCCACATTCTCCTTGTACCAACTTAATGTTCTGCTGACAGCCCAGCCCAACACATCCTTCCAGTCCCAGCTCCACCACTGATCTTCCAGGTAAGGAAACTGAAGCCCAGGAGAGTGGGACGGGTCCATGTCATGCAGCAGCTCAGGACTAAACCGGAAGAGACATCCAAGCCTTCAGCTCCCAATTGGGGCTCCTTCCCCAGCTAGACCCACAGTTATTTCCTCCCCAGAGGGTCCTCAGAGAACGGCAGTCCCAGGCCTAGGACCCTAGGGAGGCCCCATGTCCCAGCCCGGCCTGAGGCCAACTCACCCTGCTGAACTGCCTTCTGTTCCACAGCATCCGCTCTGGGGGCTTCCTAGTTACAGCAGGTCTTGATCTGTCCCTCCATGACTGTCCTGGACTCTGACTCTTCCCTCAGCTGGGATTCCACTGTCCTTGTGCCCCAGCCTAAAGCCTGCCTTTCAGACTCCCTTGGGGTGGCCCTGAGCACTTCTTTGCACTGTTCCTCCAGGGGAGAGGTCAGTGGAACAGGGGTTTGGCCCGTGCCATTTGAGCCAAGTCCAGATATACTGCCCAAAATAGCATCCGTCTCCCGCCAGCAGTGCCACGGAAACTGGATTCTAAGGCAGCCCTTGTGAGGTCAGAGGTGGAGCTCCGGGTGGGCACTCTGGGCCTTACAGTCCCAGAGGAAGGGCCTGTCCTCCAAGCCAGGTGTCCAGGACAGAGCCAGTCCTGAGAAAGCCGTACCAGGAATCCAGTCCTGGGAAAGACTTCACAGGCTCCTGAGCCCCTGGTTGTAGGGAGAGCTGTGCAGAAGGGGACGGTGGTGGAAAGTTCTGGGGATCAACAGCCAGGTGGAAGGGTTGGGGAAGAGATCCTGGGTCAGTCCTAGGGAGCTCCAACTCTGAAGGAGGAAGGGGAGACTCAGGCCCTGGACTCAGGGGCCTTCTGGTCTGAGGGGAAGGAGGACACACAAGCCATTATTTGCAGGGAAAGCCCAGTCTGAGAAGAGAGATAGAGCCTAGGCCTTGTCCTCTGGGGTCCTTAGTCTGGGGAGAGGAGGAGAAGCCTGAGCCTTGTCCTCTGGGAGCCCACATAGGAGTGGGGGAGGAAGAAACCTAGGCCTTGTCCTTAGGAAAACGCCTCCTTTGGGGACAGCAAGCGAGGCCTCTATAAAGGAGTCAAAGACAGACTAGTGTGTGGGGCTCCCATCCAGGGCTGTGGAAGCTCAGTGACCAAGGTGGGGTCATGAGGGAGCCAGAGATGACTTCTGAGCCAGAGCATGGCGGGGCCTCCAAGGACGGGGCAGTGTGGGATTTGAGCAGTTGACCCACTGGTGAGACACAGTGGAGTGGTTGCTGGTCTGCAGACTATAAGGAGACTCACCAGGGGGAGTGGTGGATGGTGGGTGGTAAGATCAGGAGCTTCTAAGGCTGGGCAGCCCGTTGGCTGTAAGGAGGCAGGATAGTACTTGGTTGCCCAAAGCCAGCCCTGGTAATAGAACTGTCCTCTAGAGGGTGCCAATAAACTGGGCCAGGTCCCCACCCCAACTTGCCCTGCAGGTCACTCCGCAGGGAGAGGCAGGGGTAGGCTGCATTCCAAGGGCTTCCTGGTCAGAAGCTGTCCTTAAGGAGCAAACTCTTCCACTACACCCCCCAGGGCTGAGACTCTGCCCCTCACTCCCCTGTGCAGACTCAAGTGGGTTCTGGATACGAAATCCTTCCCGTAGGAAGGGAGAGATGTACCTCTAGACATGCGGAAACCTGCCCTCGTTCCTTTCCTGTGTGTGCTGTCAGGGTCAGGGTGAGGTAAGGGTCAAAGGTGGAGCAGGGGTTTTATATGAGGTCAAAGCCTGGGCAGACCTGGATTGGGCTAGGATCCGGTTGGTGAGGGAGGGAATTGGGATCCATGTTGTAGTCAGAGATGGAGCCCAGGCTCACTTACCGGGCTGGGTGCTGAAGACCCAGAGATGGAGAAGACACAGTCTACCTGTCTCTTAGGAGAGATGGATAAACAGCAGGTGATTTAGGATACACTGTGATACGGTGGAAGGAATACAGGCAGCAGCTAAGCCAGCCTAGGGGGCTTGGGGCAGGAATCTTCAAGAAGAGGTGATGGACATGGGAGCTGAGTCCTCCAAGGTGAGCAGGGGCAAGAGGGCATTATTTAAAGCCATCTGAAGCCCAGTTGGATTGTGAGGAAGCCTAACATATTCTAGGAACTGTAAGTGGCTTGCAGAGGCCTGAGGAAGTGGGCAGGGACAGACCATGAAGGGCTTTGTCAGCCAAGACATAGAGTCAGACTTTATCCTGAGATTTGAGGAACGCTTGGAGGATTCTAAGCAAAGAGAAGAGCAACTTAGCCAATCTGGGGTCCTTGAGGCCCGGGAACATCCCGCAGGCAAGGGTACAACTAGGCCTGGGCATGGGAGAGACATCTGGCTGGAGAAAGAGAACAAGAGATATCAGCCCCTGAGCATTCACCTCCGGAGCTGATGGGATTGCCAGAAAGCACAAGGGAGTGGGGCAAGGGATGAGGGCAGGATTTGGGGGATAGGAGGGTGACTGTGAAGGAGCAGGTGAGGAGACAGATGGAAACTCAGACCCTGGGCTGTCAAGACGCCACCAGGGGCTTGGAAGGGCTCTGGCCTCAGAGTTTGGTGCTGAGGAGGGACCAGTTTTGATGAGCTGGTGTGATGGAGGCTGCCCACAGCACTGAAGGGGTGGAGGCTGAGGAGGTAGAAAGTTCAACTGTGCAGAGAAGAGAAGCAGCTAAGGTTGGACGTTTGGGTCAAAGTAAGGCCTAGACATAGCCTGGGGGTATCACCAGAGCCAATGGGAATGGTGGGGATAGAAAGGGGACACCTGGGGTCCTGTCTTCACTGATGGGCTCTGTGTAGGGATGCCAGATAAAATACAAGATGCTCAGTTAAATTTGAATTTCAGATAAACCATAGTTGCAGTATTTGGGACATACTGATACTAAAGCATTATCCATTATTTCTTTGAAATTCAAATTTAATTGGGTGTCCTAGCTCTGAACTGCAGTAAAGACCCCTCTGGATACCTTGCCCACTGACCTGGATTTGAGTCCTAGCTCAGCATCAAGCTCACTGCATACCTTGGCTCAGTCCCTGCCCCTGGGCCTGTGTCCTCATCTGTGAAATGGGGTTGGGAGATATGTGGTCCTCCCACCCAGCTACCTTTGACAGGGCCCAGGAAAAGGTTTATGAAAGCAGCAGCAGTCAGTTAGGTGAAAAACTAATTTGGTGAGAGTGATAAATTAGTTGAAAATGAATTGGTAATATCAGCATGCTACAGGGAAATTTTTACAAACTTTGATGTGTCTATAAGCAGTTAGTCTCTCCTTCAGAAATTGTTTAGTTTTCCTATCCTAATTTTGCATGCAGTACACTAATTTTGCTAGTGAAGTGTTGAAAATAACCCATTTCTTACTGACTACACTAAAAATCTTACAATGTGTACTGCTGATTGAGGACATTAATGTTCAACCTAACCAAAAATTTAAATATTTATGAACACATAGCCAGCCAAATGGAGCAAATATAATTGTCTGTCATTAGAGTGGAAATTTTAAAAAAATAGAAAGCAAATTAAAAATCTCAGATCTTTTTCTTTTATTATCTAAAACACTAACAAGCCAAAAGAACCTTAAAAGACCCATTTTCCCTCCATAACTACTACTACAACTACTACCAGCATGCTGGTGGCTTGCTTTCTAGTCCTCTTCTTATGTGTACACATCCCCTCCCCACTTTGTCAGCAATAAGTAGAATGAAACTTACATAAAGTTTGCAAAGTACTTTTTTCACTCATTTATTGAGACTATCTTTCTGTGCCAATATCCACGTCCCCATCATGTACATGATTGTACAGCACAAAATGTCTCCAATTTTAAATGTATACAACTCTTCTCTATTGTAAAGGCAATGGGGCAGTCACAAACTGGCTGAAACCCAGTAAGGATGAAAATGCAAATAGAAGTCTTAAAACATCAGAACAAAGAAAAGTGCCAAAAGATGCTAAAACTTCTCTGAGTTTCCCTCAGAGTCTCCCAAAAGTGCTCATGTGTAAAATAACTAATCATTTCAGCTATTTGTTTCAACCAACATGCCATTTGATTAACTTACCACATTAACTGCTTTCAATTTGCTGAGTTTCAGTCAAATGCTTGGGGGTTTTCAGACTCTTTTGAGCCATGGAATCCTTTGTATAACTTGGGAGACTGTAGTAAGGAAGGAGCTACTGCTCTGGCACAAGGCAGCAATGGGGACGGGAGCTCAGTGCAGGTCCCTTGAGGAACCCTGGTTTCTCTAAAATCACGAGCAGTCATGAAGATTCTCATTCTGCTCAAAAAAGAAAAGACCCTTAAGCCTCACCCAGGTAAACATCCCCCTTTCAAACTCATTTTTCAGGTAGGGAAACTGAGATTCAGAGCAAGGTAGCAATTTGTTCACCCAGAACTAAAACATCCAGGTCAGGTTCTGCTCCCTGCCCCTGGAGCCCAGGACCCCCCAGCTAGAAAAGCTGCGAACTAGACAGCTAGGCTGTGGGGGAGGCAAAGGCAGATCCCAGGATGGTCTACAACACTGACTGTCTCTGATTACAGATCCCTCTGCCCCTAGGCCAGCCTCTCATTCTTCTCAGAGTCATATGTGTGCCTCCAGGACAGAGTTAACAGAGACTAGGGCACCCGGGGTCAGGAGTCACAACCATTTGCCTAAGGATAAACATCCTGTAAGTCAAGGGAGCTGAATTCAAACCCAGGCCTGCTCCATTCTAAAGTCCAGGTCAGGCTGCTTAATTTGACCTCAGAATCCAGGCATAGAGCTCAGGCCTGTCACTTTCTAGTATAAGCTAGAGTGTGTCAGGGAGGCTTCTTGAGGAAGGCAGGTCTTACTGACAGAAGTTGGGAAATGACACTGAAGGAATTTGCATGTGATGTGTGCAAAGCATTTGTGTCTTTGTCTGTATGTGAACATATGTATGAGTGCAGGGGCAGGTGTGTGTGTGCATGTGCATACCAGTGCCTGGTCTTGCATGTGAAAACCTCTCTGTGGATGTGCTCTGTCTGTCTCTGTCCTCTCTCTCTGTCTCTGTCTCTGTCTCTCTCTCTCTCTCACATACACACACACACACACACACACACACACACACACACACACACACAGATATAAAGTCATGCACATGTGAACATGTGCCTATTCCACTGGGTTAATATTTTCCTGCCTGCGTCAGCAGAGTCCCATTCAGTGGGCAGCTCACTGCAGAAACGTGCCGTATCTGATCTAGTCTGGAGCTGTGTGCCTGGAACAGGGGGCTTGGGATGGGCAGGAAGCCCATTTTAGCTTCCACAAGGGAAGCTACTCTCTCTTCACTCTCCTGATCAGCCTGAAAAAGGAGGTAGGCCTGGCAGCCTGGTGTAATGTGACTGTCCTGACTCCCCACTCACACTGGGTCTTCCTGAGTGGGGCAGCCTCCCTGCCTCCCACTGATGAGCAGGGTCAGCTGCTCCCTGAAATACCTCCCCTCTCCCTCATCTTTGCCCAAATCCTGAGGCCTCTCCACAGACGGATGTTCCACTGAAGATAAATGGAGTAGAAACCCTGAAGAAATGCTCACAGGGTGGGTGCCCCTCTTCAGCAGGAAAGCAGCTTTAAAATGACCATGCTAGCCTGTGGGAAGGTGATACTTGATTTATAGCTTTCCAGGAACACACTGATTGCACAAAGGACCTGTGTGGAGGTGCATGTGGGCAGGGACTAAAGCACAGGCACCCACGGCAACTGAGCCTCATCCAGGAAGGCTCGATGGAACACAGAGACCCTAGGCAGAGTGTGGCCTTCCGAGTTCCTGGGCCTCTCCCAGTGTCAGTGGGGGGTCCTCCCACACCCTCACCAGTCCCTGGGATACAGGCTGGGCCTGACTGGGCTGAGTGGGCAGAGACAGTTTCTTCTGCTCTGGGTACAGCCTAAGGTCCAGGGTGAGTCAAATCCAGGTGTTCTGGCTACTAGCCCTGCTTGAGGGCGCCCTAATGTATCTCTGTACAGGAGGCACATGGATGGAATGTGGAAGGAGGAAGACAACCCCCAGTGGGGTTATCCCCCTCAGTACAGACTTAGTGGCTCCTTGCCTCCCTCCCTCAAGCTCCATCTCTGAGCAGTCTCCTTGCCACCCCAGGGCTGCATTCTGACCTTCATGGCCCTTGCATTTTGCATTTGTGGGCCCCTTCCTCCAATAAAAAATTAAAGATTATATTTTACAACTGTGTTGGTATAAAGACAAATATATTAATGTATATTGAAATATTTTCTTCAACCAACAAATTTTTATTTTATTTTAAAACAAAACTCTTTTTTGTGGGCCCTTAAGTAGAACATCTTCTCAGGCACTATACCTCCCATGTCCACTGAAGATGTCGACTATGCACTTCGCCACTGTCCTCTCCCACCACGCAGACGCTGCCATCTCCCCGTCCTAGTACCAGCCCAGATCTCACCCACTGCTCCAGGATAAATGAGTCAACATCCCTTTCTCCTCCTCTCTGTTATACGTCTGTGGACATGTCTACCTTCATCTCCTCCAACCCAACCTCATCTAAACCCCCAAATCTGTCCACTCTAGTTTGACTCTGGGAATGATTTGGGGTTCGGCTACTCAGGCGGCTTCCCCTCCAGGTAGTGAGCTGTAGTTCATAGCTCAGGCTTTATAGCTAGGCAGAACAGAGCTTGAATTCCCTTCAGCTTCTTAATTGGCACTGGATGACTTTGAGCAAGATATTTAATTGGGTGTCTTCACCTGTACAATAGAGTACTAATCCTCACCTTGAGGGGTTGTTGAGAGGATACACTGAGTTGGTAAAGGGTGTGGCAATGCCTACTAGAGAGTAAGCACTCTATATGGTGGAGAAGATGCCTCTTTGGGGAAAGGGACTCTGCACCCCACCCCTTCTGCCCTGACCGACTTTTGCCTGATGCCGGGACCAAGCTAGAAGGGCTGTGGGCAGAGTATAACTATGCTCATCGTTCAGACAGCAAGACCAAAGCCGGTGGACATCCACCAGATTTCAAGCCACTCCAGATGGGCCTATCTGGTCTGCCAGCCCTCCGCACTGCAGCCTGGCTGCTCAGCTCTCTGGCCTTAGCACCCTGGTGGCTGTTTCTGGTCTGGAAGTGGGGCTGCCGTGGGCACCATGCAATCACCAGCTCAGTCAACAGGCAGCTGGGAGATTCAGGCATGACAGGGTCTGGGGCAGGCAACCTCCTGGGGATGCACCAGCCTGCATAGCACATTGTTTAACAGGTGCACAATAAATGTACGTTGAGAGAACTGAGCTCCTCCTGCCCTGAGTGGGGAGACATAGGTTGTCAGGGAGGATGACCGTGTCTGGGGGTGGAGTGAGGGTGTCTTGGGCATCCTGTAAATTCACGGCTTCAAGACCCAGAGCCCTGGGCCAAACAGGGCAGAGCAGATAACCAGGAGCTCTTCACTCCTGTACAAGATTATTTATTCCCTCCCTGCCTGCTCCCATCCACAACCTGGCCCCCAGTTAGCCTCTCACTTGCTTTCTGCAACAGTTGAGACAATCCAGCCTGCAGCTTCAGTGGGGTAAGGTGGGGGACCGTCTGAACCCCCCACCATATCCTTGTTACAGCGCTCATGAGACTGGCAGCTAGCAGCCCCTTCTGGGGGTCTAACCTGACTCCTTTGGCCTGAGTTCCCTGGAGGCACCACCTAAAAGGCCCTCCTCCAACACTCTACAAGTACTGACAAGGCCTTCCTTAGCCCCAGGGTCCTGCTCTGAGGGAAGGCACATGGCTCCATCCAGCCCAGTTCACACACCTTCACTGCAGCTTCCAAGTTTTCTTTTCCACATCACCTGTACTGCTTCCGTTTTTGTTTTGTTGACTTTCGTGCTCTTTGCTCTTGCTAAGCCTGCAGCCCCAGAATGAAAACACTGAACTCAGGAAGCATGAACCTGAAAATTAGGGGTGGGGACAGGGATGGGGTGAATGAAAGAGGAGGGCTATGAGCTAGTTCCCAACATCAGTCTGGGGGACGCTGCTGGCAAGCAGGGCTGGGAGGAGCAGGGATGGGTGGACAGATTTCCCCAGCCTCTCCATGGGCAGGTCTTGGCATGTGACGGTAATTTGTTTTGAAGCTAAGTCCCAGAACTCTGAATGCCTCACTTCACCAGGAGGTTTGAACACCCATTTCAGGGCACAGAGCAAGTTCTCTGCAGATTGTTATCTGCCTTCTAACCCTCGTCCTTTACCCAAACAGCATGGGGAATGCTGCCATCCCCCTTGTAGAGCCCCCAGGAGCAAGCCTTCCTGACTTTCCAAACACCTCCATGAGAATCTGTCACCCAAGAGCCTGTGAGGTGGCCCCACAGGGATTATTACAAAGGGAAAGTTGAGCCCCAGAGAGGTAAAGGGGCCTCTCCAAAGTTGCTAAGAAAGAGCTTGAAGTAGAGCCCAGCCTTTCCAGCCAGGCTCTTTGCCCCACCTCAAGCATCTGTCAGACAATGGAGCATGATGGGAAGGCAGTACCAGGCCTCAGGTACTGGGGCAGGGGTCAACACACCCAGGCGTGGATCTGTATGCACAGCATGTGTCAGCGCACACAGTGCCCCACAAACCAGGGGCATGGGCAACCTGGGACGGATGCGCTCTCCTCATGTCCCAGCAGACCAGGCGCTGCTCAGACCCTATGTCCTTTCCACCTGCAGAAAGATTGAGAGAAAGCTGCAGCTCAATGCCAACCTGCCACAGTCACTGTTCCTGGCCTACCTGTGTGGCCTGTGGGGTTGTGCATGCCCTTCCAGGGTTGGGATGGGAGAGCCACCCTGGCCTGCAGTGGGCTCTTAAGAGATAAGCTTAGGGGGCTGCTACCATCTTCACAGGCTTAGAATGCCCAGCTCTGCCAGCTGGTCAGGCCAAGCCCTCCTTGGGGAGGATGATCTGTCACCAGGGAGCCCTTCTCCCCTGCCACCACTCAGCCTCCTTCTCAATGGCTCCACAGGCTCTAAACCTGCTTCTGTCTTTCATAAAAGACACCTGTACCCATGTACTGAATTGCTGTGTGTTCATCCTCACCGCCTCCACCTCATACCACATGCACCCTCCACACCTGTTGCCCACATCTCTGCACAGCCCATGTGGGCTGTGTGCTCAGGGACATACCAACCTATGCACAGTAGACATGGGCACACCTCTCAGACTCAGGCATGTAATATCGCATATACCCCATATGGATGAATACACCAATGTTCCATTCTACATACCCTCTTCCCCTTCCTGGACCAGGCCAACTGAGGGTACAGATGAGTCACCTGCCAACCTGTGGGACCTGCTGAGCCAGCAGGATGGGAAACCCCAAGCTGACAGCTGTGGCCTCAAGGGACTAACACTCCTAGTGAGACCTACCCTGCCACCAGTCTCCAGCACCCCCCAACCCTCCATTTCCACCCTTATTACCTCCTGCCCACTCATTACCTCCAGAACTCATGACAGAAAGGCCCCTCCATTCTTTTCAAATGTGAGTGTGTTTGTGTATCTGTATGGGCAGATGAGCTGTCAGTCACTATGCCCCAAGGGGTACCACCAAACTTCTGCTATTAAATACAGATGCCCCTGGGGAAAACCAGGAGGGCAGCAGGATCCATCCTCTCTCCTCTCCCTCGTCCAAACCCCAGGCCTGCTATCTATGTCCTCTCCATGGAAGCCCTTCCTGTGGATGATAATTCACACTTCTTTCTCCTTATAGCTTGCATGCTCTTGAGCCAGAGCCCCACTCTGGGCCCAACAGGCTTTGTGCCCTATTGCTCTCACCCTCCAGTGTATTCCTGCTCAAGAGTCTGTCCCTGAGTCTGCGAGCTGCCTGAGGGCAAAGGGACAGTCTGCAAACACAGAGAATCAGGAGGCAAGAGTAGCCCAGGTGAGTGTTTCTCATCCACCAGGTGAAGGAAGCTGATAAAGACCTCTTACCCTGGCTCCCATCCCCCATTATTACTGAGTCAAGTTCTGTTGGGGCTGAAGAATGTCCTCAAGCTCCGACTATATGGCAGACATGTCAGTAAATACACGGTCAACTTGTACATTCATTAAAATTAAGAAACATCACTCCAAGTCTCACCATCTTTTAAGTTTGAAAATATACAGTAGTTAAGAATGTGGCCTCTGAAGCTAGACCCTTGGGTTCAAATCCCAGCTCTGCTAGCTATTGATAATCTCTCTATGCTTCCTTTTCCTCATCTGTAAAAAGGAGATAGTAGTATGTACCTCATTAAGTTGTGCCTATTAAATGAGTTCATAACCCGTTCGAAGTGCTTAGGAGAGTGCCCGGCCTATAGTTAGTGCTAAGAGTTTGCTACTGTTCTCCCTCCCTCCACTAATTCAGTACTTTATAATCTGTTCCTAACAAACTAATCTTCACACAGCTGTCAACATGATCTAAACACAAATCTCAGGGGGTCTCTCCTGTACTTGAAATTCTTCCAAGGCTGCCCGCGACTCTCAGGATGATGTTTCTACAGCATCAATCGCTCTATAGAATGCTTTCTTTAATTTTGGCCAACCTTTATCTGTAGCCAACTGACAGTTGCAATTCATACAGGATCTGACAACATCAGACTATGAACAAGTGCTTGATTACTCTCTGATTCTGCAAAAAGTCATTCACATCAGAAAGACAAATACCATATGATTTCACTTCTCTGTGGAATATAAAAACAAAGCAAAACAGAAGGAACAAAACAGCATTAGATTCATAGACACTGAGAAGTGACTAGGAGTTACCAAAGGGGAGGGGAGTGAGCTGGGGTTGGGGGGAGAGGGAGTGGGACTGTTGAACCACTGTGATGTGTATTTGATAATTAAAAAAAAACTTTTTAAAAAAGTCATTCACACCATTGACTAACAAGTATAGTTCTGACATAATTTACATTAAAGAGTAAGACAAAAATAAAAGAATGAAGACATGTTGAAACTTCATTCATTTGCCAATGATATAAGAGACCTTTTTTGTTGAACTGGATGAAAGTTTTCATATATTGGAAGAATGTTTCCTCAAGGTTTTGCACTATTCACAATGTAGTGACTAAAGACATGACAAGCTTTTAAGTTTAATCTTCATTATAACATTTTCACCACCACTTTCTTAAGTCTAGACCAGTCCTATGTAAACCAGTCTACTTCTTTTTTGTAAATGGTCAAGCAGTAAATGTTTTAGCCTTTGCAGGGCATGCAGTCTCTGTTCAACTGCTCAGCTCTGCCATAGATAATATGTAAACAAATGAACATGGCTGTGTTCCAAGACAATTTTATTTTTGGACACTAAAATTTGAATTTCATATAATTTTCATATGCCTCGAAATATTCTTCTTCTGGTTGTTTTTCAACTCTTAGAAAATATAAAACCATTCTTAGCTCACATTCTTGGCCTTCAGGCTGCGGTCTGTCAACCCCTGGTCCATGCAATCAACAAAACAATATATTAAGCTTTAATTTGTAATGTTAGTTTCAACCATGCAAATACTGCCACCATGGCAAGTTTCAAACTCCCAGCATGACATCACGGAACAAAGAGTTGGGAAGAGACAAGCAGCAACACACCATTATATAGTTTCTCCACCTTAAAGATAAAATAAATGTAAATAACTTCAAGAGGATAGATAATAGGAAAATGTACTAACAATTAGGAAGTGATTAGTTGGATAATTTATTACCCTTGTTTTAAAAATAATTTATGTAATTATACATTTGTATAATTTAATTTATAATACTGTGTTTAACAACCAGTTTGCAACATTCCTGCAAACTTAACCTTTGGCTCTTGTGAGCCTGCGGTGGTGGCTCCAGAAGCTCAACCTCTACCTCTGCCATCCCCCCACCCTCCTTGGCAAATGTCAGCTGGCCCTTCCAGATTCAGGATCCAGGTTAACTCTGCCCGACTCACCCCCCACCTCTCAGCTGGATGTGGTGCCTTCTGTGGGTTCCCACAGCCATGAGGGCTTCTCTCTTTCATAGCCAGTACAGGCTAAGCTACCTCACTTACTTGTCTGTTTTCCCTCTGCAGGGAATGAGCACAGGGACCAACACTTATTCACCTCCGAATCCCTAGGGTTTAGAAGATGCCTGGAGGATAGCAAGCACTCATAAATATTTGAGGAATGAAGCAGAGAGGGCTGAGGAGCCTTGCTCGGGACCCTGGAGCAAAGAGACAGGATTAGAGAAGTGGGCGTCTGATGAGAGGGGCTTAATTCAGGGGACTCAGAATGTCATGGGGGCTTTCAAGCAGGGGTGTCTCATCAAGCTACAAGCATCCTACAGCACCACTCTGCCCCCAGCAGGTCCAGCCTCCCCCATTCTACCCACTCAACCCAGATTTCAGCTGAGTTTTAACTCCCAGGACTGTGAAAGAACTTACAAGGGAGACTCCCTGGTCTTTGGTGACCAGGTCATGGAACACTTTGTTGTAGGCAAGGACCAAGGAGATTCTCCTCATTTCACAAAGGAATAACTGGGATCCAGGGCTAGCAGTTACCTAATCCAGGCCTTAGATGTCCCAGAGCTTCCCTTCCAGTTGCAAATTCCCCAAACCCTGGCTGAGGACTACAGGCTACCTTGTTCCCCAGGTCAGCCTTTCCATCTCCCTGCCTTCTAACAAGACAGCCCTCTCTCCCATGGAGGGACTGGGTGGTATGGCTTTTCCTCTCCCTTCTGGGAAGTAGCCCAAATTAAGAGGGGCCTCATCCTCCCTGATTCACTATCATCCACCCCTCCTGTACTCTAACCTGAATCCCTCCTGCTTTCATGATACTTGCCTTTCCTTCCCAGAAAAGGACCCTGGCTCCCACCCTAGAAGTGACCTCACCAGGGGCTGTTCTCCACCCCTGAGTCCCTCCCCAGCCCCACAGCAGAGCCAGGACCTAGCCTGACCCAGCTTCTGTCTCTGCAGGTCCTGAAGAAAGTCACCAGCAAGGGCAGCCAGCCTGCTGGAGCCACCTCTCCCATCCTTGACCTTTGCCCAGGATCCACCCTCGTCTACCCCCTCTCCACAACACATACACACAAACCCCGTCCTGGGGCCCAGGTTCCACTGTCCACCTGTCCAGACTCGCCTCTGTTGGCTGACACACCTAACCCAGCCAGTCCCCTATGGTAGAATGTCTCATTCAGGTCAGAGAAAGGAGCAGGAAGAGAGAACTTCAGCGGGCAATGACCGTGTCTGACATGCCTTCCCAGCTTGGGATGTTCCATGAAAGACCCCAGGGCCCAGGTCTCTAAATGCCCCAGTTTTATGAGTGGGCAAAGTGAGGCCCCAAGAGGGACTTGAGTGTGTGAGCACTGAGAGCTGGCCCAAGGCCTCAGGCTGGGTTAGTAGCAGGGACAGGACTAGATCTGGGGCTGGATCGTATGCTCAGGCTCCTATCCCTGCACAGGATGCCTCCTTCTTGTAGACAGCCATCAGTAAGGAGACTCAGACGGTTCCCCTTCAGAAACTGGAGGGGTGCCAGAGGACTCACAGGTGGGTCCCAGTTCTGGCAGAGGACAACCTTGCCCTGAAGAGTTTTGAGAAGTTGAGCAATTCTAAAATCAATCCCAGCTCAGTGCAAATAGGAGGAAAACAGACCAGTTAACTCAGCAAATTGGGGTTCCTTAATAGTGGCCTACTAAATGGGGGTGGGATGGGAGCAGTCCCCCCTGGGGACAGGCAATAGGCGGCATGATCAGCAGAGAACATAGAAACAATAAAAGTGACTAAAAGTCAGTCTGCTTTTTATAATCACCATCAGCAGCAATTCTAAACAATGTCAGTAATAAAATTCTCCCAGATAGGGTGCCTCCCCCTACCACCACCCCAGGTATTCCACTATTCCTAACTGGCATATTCATCTCCAAATTCCTGCCTATCAAATCTACATTCGTTCTTAGATCATAAGACAATTCCATCTTCTTTGGAGAATGTGTGGGTCCTTTTAGGACATGTTTTTCTGAATGTCGACTTCTGAGCATCTTGAGAAGCATTCACAGTTCCTACAAAGGTACTTAATATATTCATTACTCATTCATTCATTCATTCAGCCCTACCAAACGCTGGGTGCTGGATGTGCAGTAGAGAGCAGGTCACAATGCCAGCGCTGGAGGCACAGAGGAAGCTGGTGAGTAAACAAGAGGCTGCAGTGCAGATATCAGAGGTAATCAACACGGGGGGCTTGTGGGAATTCAGATGAGGGGCACCAAACCAAGCTGGGGAGTCGGTGGGGGGTGGCATGAGGGAAGAAGGGACATCCTCTTCAACAGCTGAAACATGAGAATGAGTTAGTCAGGCAAAGGACTGGGGGTCAGAAAGGATCATTTCCCCTGGAGAAGAGAAACCTCTTGCAACGGCCCAAAAGGAACCTGTACAATGCTAACGGTGAAAGTCCCTGAGGCTGGATTAGGGTGGGAGTGAGGTCATGACAGAGAGGTCAGCCTTAGCCAGATAGTAACTGTCTTGTACTTGCTCCTGAGGGTGATAAGAAGCCATTGAAGGGCTGTAACTTGTGTATTAGAAAGCTCATCAAGGCTGTAGCTCAGAAGTCATGAATCTGGGGTGGGAAGAAGAGTGGAGCAGAGAAACTGGTTGGGAGGCAGCTGCAGTAATGAAGACGAGAGTTGGTGGTGGCTGGAACAAAGGGAGTCCCATTAGAGAAGGAGAAAAGGGTTGGGCTGGAGCAGCTGTGCTGGGGAGTGATTGGCTGTGGGTTTGCAGGGACAGGAAGCGTCGGGTGGCTCCTGAATTCCTGGCTGAGGTGGTGGCCCTCTCTGAGACGGGAACACAGAAGGAGAAGTAGGCTTAAGGTGTTTTTTTCATATTTTTGATAAGAATTTCTCAAATTCACATTGCTTCATAAATGTACCATCATGTGTGTGAGGGGTTTTGTTTTTGTAGATCAAGGTAGCCCCCCAAACACTTTCTGTGTAGGGAGGGTTTATCCTGAGGAATTAAAGTGAAAATTAGTGAGAGATACAGCCAAAAAGCACATTTAATTAATTTTAAAATTAATTTAATTAATTAACTCCATCACACTTTACCTATCATTCTCTCATTCAGTCCTGCTGCAGGCCTCATAGGATTTATAGCCTAGTAAACCAGAAAGAATATGAGATTAAAAAATAGTGACATTTTCACATAAAACATTACTGTTGCCTCTTAGTTGTTGTTGTTTTTACAAATGCATAGCTTTTATTGTAAAAGTAATAATGCCTATCAAAGGATATGTGAAAACTACAAGAAATAAAACAAATTAAATTGTTCACAATTCAGAAACAGCACAATGCCTATTAATTTTCTCACTCCTTTTCATATTTTAATCTCCCTAAGTACTCTGTTGACAAGATTGAAAACAATCTAGTATACACCTTTTGTATAATGCTCTTTTCATCTACTGCCACGATGATAGAATAATTACCAGCTCCAGAACCATGATTTTAATAACATAGAGACAAACCATACTTTATTTAATCTGTCTTCTGTCACTGGGTATTCAGTTTGTTTCCAACTTTAAAATTTTGTATTTCATTTTTTCTTTCATAAATATACATTTGTATTTCAGTGTTTCTATGGTATAAATAATGTTACAATGAAGATCTTTGGGCAAAGGCTTTGTCTACATCTCCAATTATTTTCCCAAGGATAAATTCCCAGAATTTATCTAGAAAAAAGAGTATGAGAAATATCCAGGTTTATTTTAACAATTTTTATATTTACCTCTTTAAAACCATCAGTTTTATGGCGTGAGGTAAGGATCTTATTTTGCTTTCCAGAGCTCAGAAGAGGGGATCTTCTTCAGGTATCCCCCATTCCCTGCTTCCTCTTAGGCCCCCATCTTCTTCTACATCCCTTGGAGTGCAGAGAGATGATGTCAAGAGGTGACATTACAAGCTACGGCAAGAAAGTGTTCTTCCTTGTTCTGTGAGTAACTGACTTTCTCTGAGTGTCCTCACTTTCTGATGAGTAACTGGAAATGTGCATCTCTGCTTGAATTTTGTCAGAAGTGCTTGTGCCAAGTCAGCTAAGAAGCTCTTGAAATGCTCATAAGTTAGTAAGATAAAAAGGGATGTGAGAATACAACAGGGATTGAACAAGTTAATATGTGTACATCACCAAGTATGGTGCCTGACACTAAGTGCTCAATAAATATTGTTTATTCACTCAACAGACATTCATTGAGCCCCTACCAAAAGCCAGGTACTGTGCTAGGCTTGGGGACCTAACAGTGACCAAGACAGACATAGTTACACCCTTCCACAGTGACCTGTCTAGTGGGCAAGACTGCCTTAAACACATGATTATACCAATAAGTAGTTGATCTTAAGAGTTACATGTCAAGGTACTGTGGGCCATGAAAGTGTATCATAGGGGTAGGTAGTGACATCGGAGGAAAAAAAAGGGAAATAATAGTTAATTTAGCAAATGGAGATTTTAGTTCTAGGCTGTGTGAAAGCAACTGTCAGATGTCATAGGTGCAGGCCAAGAAGATTCAGGGCTTCCTGGCAAAACCTCCACCCAGTACTCTTTCAATACCCTGGGAATAGATCCAGCTGACATAGGGGCGAAATGAAGCACCCCTGGCCAGGGCAGAGCAAAGGTTATTTCCATGACAGTTCCAGGATGGGAACCCCAGAAGAGGCCGAAGGCTGGAAAGACAGGGACAAAGGCTCAGAAGTGAGCTCATGTTGAGAATGTCTCCTCTGGAGGGGAAAGCCCATCTTGGCACCTAGATAAGGGGCTGGAGACAAGGAGGATATTGGTGATGATGACAGGGAGGAGGCAGAGATGGGAAATGCTGGTAAACTAACAGAGGGGATGGAGAAGGGTGGTGACAGTACAGAGGACTTAGATGTAATAGGGACTGGGACAGGTGGAGAGGGCTATGGTGACAAAGGTAACTAGGATGACAGGGACAGGTGGTGTCAGTCCAGGTGACAGGGGAGATGGGAATGGAACTAGCCAGTGACAGGGTTGGGAGTAGAGGCAGTTAATAAAGAAGACAGGGTTCATTCAGATGGCAGCCGCCTTGAGCATGGGACTGGGACGGGTGGTGGCAATGCTGGGGAAGGAAACCCAGTGATGGGAACTGGGTCAAGTGACAGCATGGTTAAGAAAAGGGCAGTGGTTGTGATGCAGGGAAGATAGTGAGGGTGACAAGTGAGTGACAGGGTGGGAGATGAGTGGTGACCATGAAGGTGACCCAAGAATGACAGGAAGTGTAGATGGTGATGATGTCTGTGCCTGTGGCAAACTAGACACACTCACCCCACCCCCTCCCCGGGCCTGTTTCAACACTGGAACTGTTTCCTAGGCCTCAGGTGCCATTACTCAGTACCATGCCTCAATCAGGCCCCAGATAAGATCTCCAGGCATAACCAAGGCCAGGGGGGCTGGCTGGGTGCCTTTCCCAGCTATGCACAGGCCCATTAAGGGACCCAGGTGTGGAACCCTAGTGTCATTTCTGCCTCCTCCTTCCTGGATCCACATCTACCCCAATCTGAGGTCCACCAAGAACCCCTATTCTACCTCTCCTTGGAGAATATAACTTTGCCACAGTTGTCCTGGCCAGGGTTTTGTCTGTTCAACCAGCTTCTTCTGCAGCTGACCCCATTAGAAGTTTCTGGGCCTTCTAATGCTTTGTTATAACCATTCCCTGAGAGGAGATTGAAAGGAAGGTAGGCTTCAAGTGGGGTCTGAATAATTCCATCCATTCATCCCACAAATATTTGTTGAGCCCCTTGCAACATACTAGGGGCTGTCTTTTACCACCAGACCTATATTCTCCTGTCTCCATGAAGCTCAGCCTGGGGGACAGACATGTAAATGGCAGTCACCATCAGGAGATAGTGGTATTCCTTTATAAAAGACGGGGAAAAACTGGTTTGTAAAACCTGAGAAGATCTTATTAAAGGAAATCTCAGGACCTGTGCTAGTGACCTACTTGTGTTTTGCTCAGCTGAATACAAAAAAAAGAAAAAATTGAGATTACAGTAAGCAGTTAGGAGGGAGAAAGTGAGGAGGGGAGATAAAGGAAAGAAAAACAGCAATGTGGCCAGAGGCTAGGATGCTAAACAGGATGAAGATGCTGATGAGAAATTGCCGCTGCAGAGGAGCCGAAATGATTTCCGAGAAAAGAGATGTCTAATATTCAACTAGAAGATGTTAGGTCTGTGCAAAATAAACTCCCTCCATCTCCCCAGCCTTCAGCACAGTTACTAACATAAAAACTCGACACCCAGGCCTCTCCACACTTCCCTGATCTGTTCACAGTGCATCTGGTCTCTGTCTGGCCACCAGCTGGTTCTTCCCTGCCTCCCTAGCTTGGTGATGGATGGGCCCACAGGGGTCACCAAGCAAGAGCCCTAGGGGCCCTCGGTTTCCCAGATCTTCCCTGACAAAGATTTTGTCCGACCTTACCCGCCCACCTTCCCATTCTCATCCGGTACTCTCAGCTCCAGCCGTCCTGATCTCCTGCCACTAGGCCTTCGCATGAGCTGTTACCTCTACCTGGAGTACCCTGCCTGGCTAGTTCTTCGTAATTTTTCAAGTCTCAGCATAGAGGTACAGGGCTGGCTTTATAGGCAGGTGACCTAAACCTTAAAAGGGCCCTGTGCTTAATTTAATACTGTTTTCTGACTTGAAATTCTAAATAATTTTTGAATAAGGGGTTCTGCATTTCATTTTGTATTAGGCCCTGAAAATTATGTAGCCAGTCCTGTAGAAGTGTTTTGTTCTGGTGAAATGTTCCAATTCTCAATTTTCTTTGATTGGTTTTATCTGTAGTCTTCTCCACTACTTAGGCTTTGAGTTCCATGAAGACAGGAACCATTTAGTGGACTTTGGTTTCCCATTTCCTAACAGTCCCCAGTTTCCATTTGGAAATCCATCTTGTTCAGATAGAGTTGACATCTCTCTTGGGAACAGAGGTGAAACATGTGACTTAGGCTAATCCAATCAGCTTGGGCCATCCTTATGACTCAGGGCTGGGCATATGACCAAGCTGGTCCAATCAGAGTGCACCTCTGACCTATGACAGGGATACTCCCTCTTCCCTGATGGACATTAATAAGAAATATGTAGTCTGGGGCTACTGCCAGGTGTCTTGGAACCACAGGAGGATCCAGGCTTAGGATGAGGCTAACACTATGGAAGGAAGACAAGAGAAAAAGAAAGGATGTGGGTTCTGGATCAAGTGTCACCTTAAGTTTCCCTCTGATTTTTTAGTTATGTGAATGAAATGAATGAATTGCCATTGTTACTCAAGCCACTTTGAGTCAGAGTTCCTCTTTTCTGCATCCAGATGTATTCTACCTGATATTGTATGTATCTTGCTCATCGTAGTATTCCTGGTATCTACCACAGCCTGGCATTAAAAAGATCCTCAATAAATATTTGGTGAAATAATAAACAGCTAAATGAATTAAACCCAGGCTCTCTGGCAGAAAGAACAGAACTACTACTTTACACATGAGAGCCTTCCAGGAGCCCTTCTTCAGAGTTTCTGCTGGTCTCCCTGATCCTACATACCTCAAGGGACCTCTACAGGTCCTCTTCTTTCCTGCCTAAGGCCCAAATCTCCGGGACAGCCTAGAGCTCAGGTGCTTTCTGTTCATCCCCAAGGATCCAGGTCTTCTGTGGCTTCTCTGTGCAGTCAGCTGTCCCTGAGCTTAGAAGCTGTACCCTGACACTGAGGACCCAGACCTAGACACTTACCCAGTAGCTTCAGGCAAGTTACCTGTACTTGAGACTCAGCCTCCAGCTCTGTAATATGATGTGAGGATTTGGACCCATTGACTTCAGAGAGTCAGATGGCCCTGACTCTGGTGACAGTGGATTCTACACTTCTGTGAGACAGACAGGCAGCTCTACC
Organism: Smutsia gigantea; assembly: GCA_032199065.1. NCBI lineage: Eukaryota > Metazoa > Chordata > Mammalia > Pholidota > Manidae > Smutsia > Smutsia gigantea. The sequence goes on from JAVSCE010018380.1 coordinate 557,704, forward strand.
AGCTGGAAAGTGGGAATTTTAGTCAATCCTGCTGTTCTGTTCTTCACCAAGTATTTGTTGACAGCCACTGTGTGCCCTGTCTAGACACTGGGACTCTCAGTCACATTCTTTAAATCTCCTGCTTCCTGACCCCTTGCTCTGAAAATCTAGGTTGTAACCTCAAAAAGGCTTCCCAACCCCACATCCTGACCCCGTGACCCTTATCTCCTTATCCCCTGAATTGACCGCCTACACACTTCCAGCCTGTCAGACTCATTGCGTAGAGGTATGGCTTCTGTCAACCCATGGATAAGAATGTATTCTAGTGTGAGTTCCGGGTAGGTGTGTATTCAAGTTGGGGTGCATCGTAGTGTCAGCGTGTGCTCAGGCACGCATGACTGTAAGGTGTGTGTGATGTGAGTGTAAGGACATGGAGGGTAGGTATGTATGTGTGTGTGCCAAGTATGAATGTAGAAGTGTGTGAGTGCACATGAATGTATCCAAGTGTGTTTGCAGATCTGAATGTTTGAGTGAGAGTCACTGAGTACGAGTGTGCATGGGTGAGCACAGGCAGGTTGAGTGTGGAGTGAGTGTGTGCATGTGAATGTGTCAATGAATGAGTGTGGGTGTAAATGTGCACATACCTCCCTTACTCCATCCTTCACCAGTCACAGTAGACACACCCTCACATTTGTGTGTGGGCACATATGCACCTCCAAAGACCAAAGGTGGCTCATGCCATAAACCTTAAGTCCAATAGAGGGAAGACTTTGTGTACACGCTGGAGTCACCCTTCCCTCTCCACTCTTGTCATGAAGCTAGGGATCCCCCAGCTAAAAGCTACTTCTACCAGAAAAGAGCTCCCTCAGACCAGGACCTGTGTTCTGCTTCCCCTCCATCAACCTGATTCCAGCCAGGCCCTGACAGCGAACCAGAGTGGAGAGGCAAAGGATGAGGGTGGTGAGCAGGACATGTCGGGGCACCCAGAGTCCTCTCTTCCCTCACCCAGCCTCTCCCAGCCCAGGCTTCTTGGCTCTAAGTGCAGCAAGGAAGCCTAGCAAAAGCCAATCACTCCTCCCAGGGGCTTCCAGAAAAAACAGCAGAGGCTAGAGGATAGTTGTGAGTATATCAGAACAACTTCTCAGAGCAAGAGATAGCAGAGCCCTTAGAGGTGATTGAATCTGGCTTAAGGCTATGACTCCAGAGAGCACTGGAGACAGGGAAAGGTCACACTCACCTCTTCCCCATACCACGTCATGTCTCACTCTGACCTGAAGGTGTGACCAAGCTGGCCAAGGGGTGGGACCCTGAGTGGGGTCTGGTCAGTTGGTTTGCAGCCTACTTGTAATCTCATCCCACTGGCAAGCTCTGCTGTTCCACAGCACCCCCACTAAGCCCCCCAGGCCTCTTGTACTTTGGCCATATGCAGGATGGGTGGGTCAAGGGACACAAACCCTTTACTTCTACCAAAGCTGCTGGAACTCCCAGTGTATTGGTGAGAGCTGGAAAAGGCCCCCAGAGTCATGATACTTGTCGTGGTTCCTGTCCCATTCTTGAATTGCTGAAGTGGGATGTCAGTGAGTCCTGAGGAAAGATTCCTGATCAGGCTCAGAACGGTTAGAAAACCCAGATTATATTCTGTTCCTGCCTCCAGCTTCCCTGGTATTGCTCTCTCCCTGACCCTATGTATATATATTCACCCTCTAAATCCCTAATGCATCATCATAACCATTCTCAACCCTTTGCAGACCCCAGAACCCAACAGAATGGTAGGGTATCCACCTCTTCCTTTTTCAGGAACCTGAGTTTTCTGGAAAAGAGCTAAGGTAAGAAAGGGGCTCTGGCTTTCATCTCCACTGACCCGTCTTCCCAAGAAAACTCGCTCTTTTTGGAGGGATTGAGACTAGACTCCCAGGCTGACTGAGGCCCCAGGGAAGCTCCAAATAGCCAGGAGCTGGAGGAATGGCCTTGGAGAATCAGGCATCTCATTCCAAGCCTGACTGCACACTTTCCCTCCCCACAATACACAGGGAACTCACAAGGAAGCATGATAATAGCAGGACTGATATTACTGTATGGCACTTGCTACCACAGTGGGCATTGTTCTGTGCATGTGTTAATTCACTTAATCCTCACTTTGTGCAACTTAATGAGGTAGGTACTATCCCCATTTTACAGATGAGGAAGTTAAAGAGCAGAGAAGTAGAGTCTGTCAGGGACCCAGCAGGAAGTTTATCCTTGGAGGGCATCCCTGGAAAAGGTTTATGAAGGGACTATTTACAGAAGCTGGGACAGAGTCCCAGGGACCAACAAGGGATGTCCTGGGGACTAACAGCAGGCAGCCACGCCCCACTCAGCCAGAGGGGTCAGTGTTACTGGAACACAGTGAAAACCCTTAAAAGGAATGAATACCTGGCCTTTCTCTCTTACCCCACGTAACCCTCTCTGCCCTCTGATTTCCTGGCTGTGCCTCCCACTTACCAAACCCAACTAGAAGCCAGTGGGAAGGAAGCCCAGGCGATGCACCCCGTAGATTTTAGCCTCCTGAGAGGCCCTCTTGAGAAGGCTGGAGCTTGGATCTGGGGAATATGGAGACCTCCACATGCCTGAGGTCCCATGGCTGGGAAGGGCTGGCTTGGATCGCAGATGATAGGGGCACAGAGCCCTGATACCTGAGATGGTGTAAAAGTGTTGTTGGGAAGAAGAGGTCGAGGGGAGGCAGGTTGGGGACAGAAGACGGGGTTCTAGTCCAGGTTCTGTTGCACTGCTCTGTGACCATGAGTGAGACATGAGGGGCCTCAGGTTCCCCTTTACAGAAGGAAGAGGTAGGTGCCACTCTGGGATAGTCAAGGTGCCCAGACCAGATGGAGCCTCTCCTTTACCTCAGATAAACCTGGCACCAAAGGCCAAGGCCCCAGGAGTGGAGATGCTGGGTCCTTGAGGCGGCCACCCTCAGGTGCTGGCCAGACACATGGTTCCTCTGCCTCTTAGGACTCAATTGTGCTCCTTGGTAAGCTCCCTTCAAACTCCCTGAAGGCCCCTGTGCCTCAGTCACTCCTCCCTTTGCACTGCCAGCATGCCCTGGCCCACAACTCGGGGACCCCACCCCAGGCCAGACTCCCTCCTCCCAGTGAGGAGGTGCAGATCGCTGCCCACTCAAAACCTTCACAGGCCTTTAGGTTATCAAAGGCATCTCTGGCGTCTGGGGTCTCTGTAGGGGTGGAGTAGTCCCTCTTCTATCCTTCCCACTCCACCCAACTCTACCCCACCCATGCTTCCCCAAGCCTAGGGGGCCCCACCCAGGTTTTCAGACAAACAAAATCAAGGGGAAAGAGTTAGCAAGGAGGGTGCTCATTACCAGGAATTAAGGAGGAGGCATGCCCTGGGGTAGGATAAGCTGGACAGGCTGGCAGGAGAGTCACTGGTAGGTACAGAGATGGGCACACAAGGTGTTCTCTTAAAAGTTCACAAAGAAAGATGCAGACTCAAAGAGTCACGCACTGACAGAGACACAAAGACATGGTTGGCCTGAGACACAGACCCGCAGAGACACAATCAGCCGCACTGAGAGACAGGCACACCCAGAAACATCGAGAAATACACACTTGCATGTGTGCATACACACAGAGGGAGGCACACAAGGAAACAGGAACCAAGCTCCGGTTTCAGGGATTGTTTGATTTCAACCCAAACAAGTCAGAACTTTAAGGAAACTTGGGCACCTGCAAAGTGAGCTGTGGACAGGATGAGGCTCAGGAAGAAGGAAGAGAGGAAGCCCGGGATCAGCCTGCCCACCCACCACCACATAGTGCTTCTCCCTCCAAGCTCACACTGGAAAACGGTTTAAGAGACTTTCCTCAAGCAGATGAAGAGATTTTTTTTTCTGGAAGTTGCTGTTAGCCAGAACTGCTGCTAGGAGGCAGCCTGGAAGTGAGTGGGGTGGTAGGCAGTTTCCCTCTGGCCCCTGGAGGGGTCACATGCTGCTGCTTGCCTCATGCCCCTACCAACCCCTGGCCTGACTCAGTGCTTCTGACCCCTGCCAGGCTTTACTCTTTCTCCCTCAGTCTGACCCTCCACCCAACATGTCCCTTTGGCTGCACACTCTGTCCTCTACACCTGTGCATGTGGCCCCATTTTGTGTCTCCCTTCAATCCCTCCCCAAAAGCCTCCTCAGGTCAGGGCACAGCAAGCCATCACCACCACTCCACCTCCCCCTTCTCAGGAAATTCAGAATCTGTGGAAAGAATCTGAGGCGGAAGAGGATGTTGAATTCACTGACCTTTAAAAAACAGCCTTCAGCATCTCTCCTCCACCCACTCCCCCTGCAATTCTGCAGAAAAAATAATGAGGTGACATTTATTGACTATTTACCATCCACTGGTCACTGTGCTAAGTCCTTTTCATGAGTTATTTTCCATTATCTCCTCCTGTCAATATCTCCCAGTTCACAGATAAGGAAACTGAGACTCAGGGAAAGAAAATGACCACTCTAAGGTCACACAGCTAGAGAAAGGCCACACTGGGCCTAGAATCCAGGTTTGTACTGCTCCTTAACCACTGTGCCAGAAGGCCTCCTACCAGCCCCTGGGCTGACTGCTCAGGGCCAACTTCAGTATTTGAGAGGAAGGTATGACGGAAAGGCAGGGTTGTGCTGGGGAGGACAACAGGGTAGGAGCACCAAAGGTGGGACCAGTGTAGCTGGAATGAAACTCTGAAGCCACGTTCCCCTCCTGAGGTTTGCCCTTCCTACCCCCAGGGCCTGGGAATCGGACACTCCCTCTGGCTCAGATCCCTCCAACATTCCAGACACACCTCTTGGGAGCTGGGGACAAGGAGGTTGGAGGCCTGAGATGGAACTACCTTCTCGCAGTCCCAACTCCCCAGAGTCCTGACTATGTGACCTTACGTTTGCCACCCACCCTCCCTGGGCCATGGTCTCCTCATCTGTGAATAGCTGAGCAAGAGCTAGCTTAGCCTCTAAAAACCTCTAAAAACAGTTCTCCTGCTGGTCCCAGTGATCCTCTGGCTCCCAGGGGTTAACTCTGCAGGAGGGCTTGGATTGGGGCCACCTTCCCTTTTATTCCCAATGAAACTTGAGGAGGATCTGGTAAGGAAGAAGGTGAAAAGGGTCACATGATCATCTCCTGACAGAACTTCCTGGGCCCAGATATGCTGAGCACCTTGCCTGCCTGGGTAGTCAGGGCAGCAGAATGGTCAGTCCAACCCTGGCCATACAGTGTGTCCTCAGACTGAAGAACAGAAGCAGAGGGCAAGACAGGGATGAATGCAGCTGTAGTCTCGGTAGGAAGGTAGGAAGGCTACTGAGGGGGCTATGGCCAAGGTCTCAGTGGTGGAGCCTGAACCTCTTCGAGCTGTTAAAGGCAATGCAAATTCCCACTCTGATTGGTCCCCTCTGGCAACAGGGAGCTCACTACTTTGTGGACAGCAGTACCTCCCCTTTGGGCAGCTCTGCCTGGGAGGAAGTTCTTCCCTAGGCCAGACTCAAGCCTGCCTTCCTGAGGTGATGGATGGGTGCAGGGATGAGGAAGGGATGCCACTCACTCTGCTGGAGGCTCCCAGGTGAAAGCTTAGGGGAAATTGTGGCACCCCTGAGTTCAAGCTGAGAGGCTTGGTGGAGAGGCTCTCTGACCTGTATGACTGGCAGCCCGCAGGGCAGGGCTGCAGTATTACCCTCAGGGTTTCCTGTCCAGGTCAGACACACAGCTGGGCCCCCTGGATATTCATGGCCAGATACCCTGAAACTCCTTAACTGGCCCCAGATCAAGAGTGGAGCAAGCAGTTATTTGTACAATTGGCAATTTTAGGCATACATTTTATTGTTTTTTTATAAAAGGCAGAGTACATGTGTTAAGTGGAGGATTAAAAGAGAAATAAGGCTACTTTAAAGAGGGTCTTCCTTTCCTAGAGAAGACCCTCTTTAAAGTAGTCTCCAAACCCCCATCCCTAAAACTGTAATATCTGCTATATGTTTTTTTTTTTTTTAAAGAGAGAGCAAATGTGAAACTTATGGCCTAGACTTCACCCCACCCTCTCATGCCTACCTTATGACAAAACATGTTAGTTGGCTCCTATTTATGTATAGCCTGAGTTCCATACCTCGGCTGTGGCCCTCTTCTCCCAGCCTTATCCATATTCCTGCCCTACTTCCCCCAAAGCCTTGAGAAACCCCCTTCTTAGTAAAAAGGGCAGACACACAAACTCAGAAACACACATATCTGGACCCTCCTCCGCATGGAGCTCCTGAACCATGCAGACCCCCGGTACCTTGCTCACTCACAGACAGACACACCACCTTCTCCCTCCCGTAGGGCTCCCTGACAGCTAGAATCCTTTCCACTTGGTCCTTTTCCCTGAATATCTGGAAGACACACCCACACCCACACCCACACATGTACACATTCACACCCACTGCCCACTCTCTCCTTTTGGGAGATGAACATGTTGGCCCTACACCCTGTCCCACCACAGCTGTAGGTCCTATTTGTCAGGGTGGGAAAATCCTGAAGGGGGCTGTCCAGTGAGATGGGATGTACGAGGCGCTTTGCAGCCTGGGAGGGGGACCATGGGGTCTCCTAGGGAGCAGCCTCTGGGCAGTCAATGGGTGCTCAAGTGGCAGGGTGGGTGGGGGGTGCCCACTCAGATCTGCTCCTTGTGCTTCACATGTGCCAGCTTCACATTTTCCTGCTCCACGGAGGGTGGAGGCTGTTCCAGGTGGCAGCCAATCATGAGCTGGTACACGAAGACACCCACAATGGAGCCCAGGAATGGAGAGACGATGGGCACCCACCACCAGTGGTGGCCAGTCCTGGGAGAAGAAATATGTGGTCAGGGCAGGTGGAGCAGAGTAGAGAGGAGGCAGGTTAGGGCAAGCTGGGCTGGGGCTACACTCACGTGAAGACTTCGGAGCCCCAGCCAGCAATGGCAGTGAAAAGGCGGGGGCCAAAATCCCGGGCGGGGTTGACAGCATAGCCAGAGTTGAAGCCCATGGAGGTGCCGATGACCAGGACCACCAGGCCCACAGTGAAGGCCTCCAGGCCACGGGGAATGGGGTTGTTGTAGGGGTCAACAATGGCCAGCACACACACGATGAGGGAAGCTGTGCCGATGAACTGTGGAGTGGGGGAACAGGGTGAGGAGCAGCTCCCCCCAATAGCCCCTTCTTCTATCCTTTGGCTTCCCTCCAGTTCGTAGAGCCTTGTCATCTCTGTGCTCTCTTTTCTAGAGCAGGGGTGCTAGAATTTTTATGTGCATAAGGATCCCGTGGCAAACTGGTTAAATATGCAGATTCCTAGAAGTCTGCATGTTTTATAAGTACCTGCCATCATGATTCTTAAGTAGATGTCCCCACATACGATTACCCCTGCTATAGACAAGGAGTCCTGTCCCCCTGCCAGCCTGTGAGCAACATGGAACAGCTTGGGCCTCCCCGCTGTGCTCCATACCTGGTCGAAGAAGCCATTGATCATGTCCAAGTGTCCAGAGGGGTAGGTGGCGAAAATGCCAGCTGTGCCATTGGGACCCGAGACTACAAGCTCATTCTTGGCAAAGTCCCAGATTGCATCTGGTGACAGATGAGACCTCAAGTGGGTGAGGGCAGAGGCCTAAGTCCAGTCTCCCATTGCAGGCTGGGCCCACTCTCCCAGGGTCGGGTGAGTATAATCACTGTTGTATTACTCTGGAGTCTGAGGGGGTGGAGCAGGTGGAGTAGAAGACCTAAGACTCCATTGTTGCCTAACTCGTTTCTTTCCCCACGTGCCCCCCACCTTGGGCCTGTGCATCAATGAGTCATGAGCCTGGGGCCTGGGCTGGCTCCAGCTGTCTGTCAGTAAACGGCCTGGTGCCAGCAGGTCCCAAGCAGAGGAAGGGTGTAGTGGAGGAGGGCAGGGTGGGGAATGCTCACCATAATACAGTCCAAAAACGATCCCAGCACCCAAGAAGGCTCCCAGTGTCTGAGCCAGGGCGTAGATGGGCAGCTTGATCCAAGGCTCACGTGCCAGGAAGCACAGGGCAAAGGTCACAGCAGGGTTCAGGTGGGCCCCTAAGCAGAGGAGAGATGAGATCTATTAGCTATCCTGTCACAGTAGGGAGGCCAGGATCCCCAAACCCCATACTCCCCCTGTCTAGCCCCAGTGAGCAGGGATGCAGAGAGGAGTTTCTTGTACCAAGAGAGCAGGTGGACTACGTAGCAGGCCAGCTCTGATAATCTCTTATTCCAAGGAGAGAGTTTAAGTTTCTAAGTATCAAGTTCCTTCTCCACTCTTTTTCCAAAGGCTCAAAGCTGAAGCCACAGTTATGCCCTGCCCTTGGGAATGCCCCCCAGTTGGACACCTATGAGAATGCTGTTGAGGGGTGATGACTGAGGGTGGGATAAGGCCTTACCAGAGACCTGGCCAGCAACAAGGATGCCCAGGGTCACAGCAAAGCCGAAGGCCAGGTTGATGGTGAGGAAACCACCGTGCGTGCCCCGGCTGAGCACAACCTGGGCCACAGAGCCACAGCCAAACATCTGTGTTAGGAAATAGAACAAGGCAGGGAGGTGAAGCCCAGCTGAGGGCCAGCAAGTCTCACTCCAGAAGGAAGGGGTGAATCCAGCGACTTCTGCCTGGGAGGAGGCCCTTCCTGGAATGCACCCCCAAACCCCTCCTGCCACAAGTGCATGCTGCAGAAGAAGCAGACAGGCCCTCCCACCCCAATATAACAGGACCCTGTGGAAGGGACTGGAAGCAGAGGCTGCAACCGGGAGCCCAGGTGACTGAACCATCTTTGATTTCTCTTGAATCTTGACAGGAGTGGGTGTAGGATAACAACTCTCACCTTAGCACCCTTCAGGCCTGGCCTGTAGAGACGGGAAGGCTCTCACTCATCCCCAACCTGCAGCTGCCTCCCTTTTTGCCCCAAACAGATGGTGGTGAAGGGGTGGAGGACACAAATAAAGAGAGAGGAGGCCAAAAGTTAGGTTGAATCCACTTCTGAATCTGGGATTCAGAGCCTCTGCCCCTGGCTCTCCCCTCTCTGCACCCTCATCCTCCTTGACCTCTTCCTGTCCCAGAGCCTCCTATTTCCACTCACCCTGACTTCTCTGCCCTCAGGGATGCAGATTCCCCACTCAGATTTGGAGGCCCTAAAGACAATGATCTGAGTGGTTTCTCTCACTGGCCCCAGTCTGGGACCCAGGGCAGTTTAAGTGGGGAGATTGGTTTTAAGCTTTCTCTCAGGAAGGGAGCAATTCAGGAGAACTAAGGTCCCTGGTATCCTGCAAGAACAGGACATATTGTATGTCTGTTCCCCTTGTTCAAATGTAAAAACGCACAGCTCCTGTACCAGCTGTGAGGAGCTGTTGCCCTGAGCCTAGGTGTCTCCCAAAGCTGCTCCAGCCCCTGCCCTCGGAACCTCTTTCACCTCCCCATAACTAAAAGTTTGCTGCCTACTAAGCAGACAGTTTCCAACACACATGCTAAGGACCACTGTGCATTCTGATGGGTCAGTGTTTTGTTGAACTGGGTTATTAAGCATTTTGATTATCATCCCTCAAAGACCAAGAGATAGTGGGGAGACTGGCGGCAATGATGCAGGGCAAAGGTGTGCAGGCAGGTGAGAGCAAAGATCAGAGATTGTGAGTATGTGTGTGTGTGTGGGAGGCACGTGGGGGTCTGGGGCACCCTGCCCAGCTTGGCAGGCCCTGGCCTCAGCAACTTGCCTGCCTGAGGCCCAAACCTGGCTCCATCCCAGGAGGCCATGGAGAGAGAAACTGTCAGAGCCAGTTCCACCACCTTAGGGCTAATCTTTCTCTTCTTCCCTGCTCCTTCTCCCCCATCCCCCTACCTTTCTAGTACTCAGAGAAAGGAGCTTCCCTCACCCTAAAGCCAGCCCTGGTATTGCCACTGGGGTTCTAGGTCCCCAACCTACAGAAGTTTGCAGGCAAGCCCTCACCCACCACTCAGGCCTCCCAGGCCTGGCCCCTCCTCTTGGGGCAGCACTTGAGGTTCTGACACCGGATGCCTCATACCCACCAGAGCCTGAAAGCCTTCACAAGTGAAACACCTCCTCTTGTGGTCAGGGATAAGCCAAATGAGCCTAGGGCTGGCTCAGTGAGAGGCCAGACTGCTCTTTTGTCAGGGAGGCACACAGACTTGGGAGAACCTAGGGAGGCCTCCCTGTGAAGGTAGAAGATAACTGCCCCTGTCCTAGCTGTTCCCAAACAGGGGCTGGACCAGAAGTCAGAGTTGGGGAGCCTTGGCCCTGGGGTAGGAGCGTGATAAGCACCTGCTCCTACTCCTTTCTTGGCACAGGGGAGAGAATGACAGGACCACTAGTCCTGTGCAGGGCTGTAGATAAAGGGCACCACTTGGCTTCCGCCCTTCCTGTCCCTGGAAGCCAGAGCTGAGTCTCAGCCCTCCTCTCCCCATGGAGGCGCGCTCTACCACCCCAGTGCATTTGGAAGGGGCCACCCCAGCCCTGCTTGTCTCTAGTTAAGCTTCCTAGTCCAAGGGGGGCTGGCTGGTCTGCATTACGTAGGATTAGGGCTGGGGCAGTAATGGAGTAAGCCAGCAACTGCAATGGAGCAACTGAACCCAGAGGTAACCCAGAGGAAAGCAGGTGTAATCACAGGAGTAGCTGAAAATCACAATAGCAGGGACAGGAAATGGAGACTGTAACTGGTGTATCAGCCAGACCAAAAAAGTGCAAACAAGAGTCACCCAGGAACAACCCAGGGACAAAAATGGTGTAACCAGGGAGTAACTGGGACTGGAGAGTAACTCAGTCACGGCAAGTGTCCCACTCAAAGAACCCGTAGAATAACTCAAAAATCCAGGGAGTAACACAGAGTGCTTCTACACGGAAGCAGATGGCATCCATCTGGGTAACCGAGGTTCTAGAGCTGCTCAGCACCACGTTCTCTGTGCCTGGGGTTCCCTGCCTTCCACACAGCCTCCTATCTCCAGGATCCTCCTTTCTTCCCACTCTATTTGCACCTTGCCTGGCCTCCACCCTCTGCCTCCATTTGTGGCCAACTATGGTCACAGAAACGTTTGGACTTTCTAAGGCTTAATTATTCATTAGGAGCCAGGCATCCAGGATCCAAATAACCTAATAGGGACCCATTTGCTTCTGTCCCCTCTGCCTTCTGGGGCTGGGACTCTGGGAACCTGGGGAGCTCTGGGAACCAGGAGAAGGGGCTAGAAGTCCCAGACTACAGGGGTGACTCCTGCCACCAGCCTGTGAGCTGGGTCACTGGTGGGAAGATAAAGGATCATAGCTGTCACTGGGGAGTAACAGCTGTCATTCTGGCAAGAGTCAGAACTGTCATAGATGGGGAGCGAGAACTCTGGGAGGGGTCAAGGCGGGAGGTGGGAGAGGACTCAGGGCTGTCTAAAAAAAAGTCTCTCAGGCAAACTGAGGGAATGGGGAGTGTGGGGCCTGGAGAGAAGTGAGCTCTCCGGGTCCTTCCACTCACCACGAGGATGAGGGTCCCCAGGCACTCAGCCAACGCCTGGCGAAGCAGTCTGTAGCGGATGTGGAGCATCTCGCCGCAGCGGGACACCAGTTCTTTCTGTCGACCCATGGCGGGGGCGGGAGGGTGGCGGTTGCAGCGGCTGTGGCCCGGAGCGGCGGTGGCGCCCTATATAGGAGGGCGGGAGGCACGCGCCCCGCCCGCCCGCCAGCCCGCCCGCCAGCCCCGCCCGCTTAGTCCTTGCCGCGGGGAGAGGGCGGCCACCCGCTGGGCAGGCCTGGGGAGGCTGGCCAGGACGCTGGGTTGAGGTAAACTGATGTGGAAGGTAGGGGGGGTGGGGTGTGAGGGGCTTTAGTAATGGATCTGGCTCCGAGAGGGCACTTAGGGGAGGAGGCATCTTGGGGGCGGAGAGCCAGTGGTGGGGTTTAGGCGTGTGGAGGACCAGGTGAGCCCTGCTCTCATCCCCATGATGGTAGGGGTGAGGAAGATAGAAAGGAAAGGACTGCTCCAGCTCTACAGGACAGCTGGACCCAACGTGTCCTCAGTCATGGGGCTGGAGGGAGGAGACGATGGGCCCCAAGGGAGGAGAGACCCTTTGTTAGTCCAGCCTGTGGAGTCGGTGGGCCCTTGCTCCTGGTGCCATGAGTACTGTCACATGTTGCATGTCCTGACCAGCTCTGTCCACAGCCGGGCTCACACATGACATCTGTCCCGTGTGACTGATCACACTTGCTGGGCATTGCTCATGGCTGTGCACATAGCTAGTTTAACTGATTTTGTCACATGTGTCCCTGCGTGTGTTTTGCACATGGCTCTAGAGGCCGAGCTGCAGGTGTTCTGACAGGCCACAGGCTACCTACTTGCCAGCAGGGTGAGCCCCAGCTGTTTTTAACCCTCTCCTCTCCCACGCTGGCTGAACACCAGCCAGGGAGAGTCTGTCCCTTTAAGAGGTTAAGCGGGTTAAAATCCTAGGGTGTGAGCCCCATCTGAAGGGAGATGGGGCAACTCTGCCCCTGTGCTATATTTAATAATCTGGAAACAGGTCTGGTGGCCTGGGCACTACTTCCACAGGACCAGGAGCAAATATGCCCTTACTCCAGTCTCTACGGCAGCACTGCCAGGGTTTTCAGAGGGACTTCATCCATCCAGGTAGGCCAAGGGCCCCACGGACCTGTCCCTTGAGAAATGGCTGTCAGAAATAAGGGCTCCAGAGATGACTCATGCCTAAAGAGATGAGGTTTAGCAATGCACACAGGGTAGAGTCACACACATGCACATGCATGCACACACACAAACATATCCTGAGGCCGGCAGCCACACCCATCTGTTGACACTGAGCTCTGCTCACATGCTTATGGGATCTCATTCACATGACAGCCTGGCCATGGGCTCACACATATATGTACCCAGAGGTCTCCGTGGCCCTTGGCCAAGGGAGAAACACACCACTCCCTAGGCCCCCACAGGCTGGGAGGCCCCATGGTGAATCAGGGAGCCATCACCAAGTGCCTGCCCACAGCCCCACATCAGTCTGTGACTCAAGACGAAACCCTAGACTCTTGGTGCCAGATCCCAGACTGTGGGAATGGGAAACATCCATCATGCTGCCCTCTCATCTCCCCACCCCAAGGTGTGCTTCTCAGGTGGAGCTGCAAAGGCTTCACAGGGCAAGAACTGGCAAGGGGTTCCCAACACTGCAAGAAAGTAGGAAACCCCAGCTCACAGCACCCCTTCCTTATCCTACCCCTTCGTGAGCCTGCCAGCAGCCGAGGCTGGCCTGAGAACCAGAGCAGGGAGAGAAACAGGGGCAGCTTTGCCACCAGCCAGCACATGCAAGGCCTCTGTAGACACACGTTTGCACTCAGCCCTCATAGAGGTCACATGTGCTGCACCAAGAGAGAGCAGATCACACACACAACTGTGCATTTGCGTATCTTATTTGCATTAAGTAACATTTATTTACACACATGTACCTGTATGTACTCACACATATGTGCACGTAGGTATGTGCCTATCTATAATTACGGGGCTGCAGCTTACCATAGAGCATCTCTGTGACCCCCTCTAGTGCATGCAGCCCCATGCTAAAGCACAGGGCTTGGCAGGTGGAACAAGAGCTGCCCCCCCATCCCCCCTGACCCAAAATCAGGGCCCAACCTTCAGGACCATGACCCCAAATTCATTCCTATCTATACTAGACAAGGGTGTACACACATGTTCATACATACACGTGCACATTGTAGGTTAGGGTTAGAGCTGAGAAAGTATGGGTAGGGCTTCATGCTTCCTCGTGAGCCTTAGAGGACGCTGCCCGGAGGAGGGCAAAGAATTCAATGCCCTCCAAGGGCCCCCTTATTCCTGTCAGCCTTCTTTGTGTTGTCTGGGATGGAGAGGGGTAAGGACCTGGTGATGCTTATCCAGAAGCACCCAGCTGGCCCAAGTCTGGGGGGCAGAAGCAGGGCCACATTGGATGACTCAACACCTGGGGTGTCGTTTTCATTGTAGTCAATGTGAATGGCATCCCTGAAGCAAAAGGCAGAAGAAAGCATGGCTTCAAAGAGAAAAGACTGAGTTTGCTGAGCCCTTGACTCTGAGTCACACAACTTACACACAGAGAGAGTCCTTTGTGCTCCCTCCCATGCTTTGGGAAGGAAAGCCAGGGCTGAGTGTATGCTAAAAGCCAGCCCGCTCCACTCTGGGAGGACGCAGATGAGAAGGCCCACTTCCTCCCAGCGCATCTTGAGCAAGGTCTGCATCTCACCTGGGAGGAAGGGCTGAGCCCAGGAAGGGACCTTGACAGTCTAACCACCCATGGGAGGCCGTGACTTTTGGGGATCACCAATGGGGGAGGGGGTTATAAGGCAAAGGAGGGGCTAAAGATGCTGGACCAGAGGGGCTGGCTGGGGCCCTTAAGGAGTGGGATGGCATACCCTTCACTTCCTGCCCCTCAAACTCTTTTTGCCTGAATGGGAGCAACCTGAACCAGCGGAGAAGGAGACATGGGCCTTGCTGTCAGCAAGGAGAGTGGAGAAGAGTAGACACAGGAAACAAATCATGCTACAATCCTCCCAGCTTCCCTGAACCCTCTAACCTGTTCCAGAGCATTGGAGTAGGATGGGAGAGGGGCAGGCCAAAAGAGACATACATTTTTAAGTTTAGAAAGCTTTCCTCCCATTTGCAAAACAACCTCCAAAGTAGGTATATTTTCCCTCTTTCACAGATGACAAAACTATGGTTTGGAGAGAAGTCATTTTCTATGGTCTCACTCAGCCATTAAATGTTGAGCCAGGATTCAAATCCCATGAGGATGGGGAGCAGAAGTGAGGAGGGCAGACAGGCCAGGGAGCCACAAGTCCACGGCACAGGGGAGCAGAGAACCTGTTGAACCCCACACACTTGAGCTTCCTTCTAGAGTGTGCCCCACTCTTAGGCCACTGCTGGACATTATTCCTGCTTCTGGCCCTTGAGAGTTGGGGGCTGGTTCTGGGCTGGAATGGAGAATAGAGAGCAGAGCTGAATTACCCTATTATGAGCATCCCCAGACTGAGGTGTGGCCAAGCAGCTTCTCCTACTGGGCCAAGTCACCCTGTCTCCAGACAGACAAAATGGCAGAAAACCTGTGAGCACAAACTGCCCCCTCAGCACCTCCAGCCAGGTGTCCAGCTGGACCTTGAGAAAAACCTACTTTTTGACCCATATCTTCAGACTCTGGGTTCACATTCTCGTGTCCCTGAGCTACCCTTGGTACTCTTCAAGAACAGCAGAGTCATAGAAAGGTGGCAAAGGGATGGCACAGAGGCCAAGAGCTGTGCAGAGGAGGGGCCTAGAGTCATAGAGATTCTGACTAATGGGGCAGAGTCCTCTTGCAGACCCAGAACCACAGCTTCAGGCCTGGTATGGCCTCTGACCAGTCAGATGATGTAGACAGCTCTCTTCTCTCACCCCCCAGAGTCTCAATTTCTTCAGTCACCTGGAGGTTTCAGATGGAGTCCCTCCCTCCAACCCATAGCCTCTATGAGAATCAAACATGATTGTGGATGTTTCAAGCTTTGAAAACTGTATTACAAAGACAAAATAGAAGGAAAGGTTCATTCTAGAATCTGCCTCCTTAATCAGAGCCACATTTTTCATGTGTGAATGTGTATTCTTGACCATGTGTGTGCAAGTATGCATGAAGGTCTGTGTGTACATGTAGGTGACCATGGGGTGCATACATGCATGTGTGTATATCCATGAGGGCTGTGTGTGCATGTGTGTGTCCATGGGAGTCTGTATGCATGTCTGTGTGTATCCCTGCTTGAGCCTGGCTGTGGGTCTGAGCTCAGTGTTTATAAAAACTAGAGATAGGAGATGGGGATCTGTTGAGGAGTCTGGAGATGAACTGCCTGGACATTTGGGGGCCTGCCCCATGCCAGCCTGGGAGGAGGGAAGTGAGTGACATGGAGCTGACATAGACCAGGCTGTCATTGCGAACAGGGCTAGGGTGTCTGAAGGGCTCTGGTTCGCACCTCAGGGATCAGCTCCCTGGAGCCCCTGGGCTCTCTGATTCACATCTCCCTGCTCACTAGCAGGAAACTTCCTAGAATTAGGATAGCGTTGCTTCAGAGGTTGAGGGGTGAGGACCAGAAGTTGAAGAGGGATGGAAAGCTCACAGGCTTCCTTTAGGGGCCTGAACCAGAGTCCTGCGTCTGTAGCCAGGAAGGGAACATGGAACATCTTTTGGCCTGAGACAATCAGAGGGCTTCCTGGAGAGGAAACATTTGGCTGGAATTTTACAGATGGTCTTCCAGATGAAAGACTGCCTCAGGTAGGGATGGCTGCTGGCCTGGTACCTGATAAGAGCAGCCCCAGGTAGGGACGTGGGTAGCACAGTGAGGGCCTTAGGTATTAGATTAATCTGTGGACCTTATACAGGAGGCCACAGATATTCAAGTGGTGCTTCTTTAATCCCCAAGTCTCCGAGGAAGCTCTCACAGGGACTGCTGCAGCTGGAGATGGGGAGAGGGAAGCCAAGGAGGCAGAAACCTGGCCCCACATCCTGCTGCAACCACAGCATTTTAACCGTTTTATGTCAGACTTTACACTTGATGAATGTTCCACCCCTGAGAACAGTGGCTAAAGGGAGACTTGAGGGGTTTAAAGTAGGGAGTGGAATGATCTCCATTTGCCATTTAGAAGGATCTCTCCAGCTGCAGAGGGGAGGATGGGTTGGAAGGGAAGAAACCAAGTTCAGAAGGCCTGGAAGGAAGCCACAGAGGAGGGAAAAGAGGCCAGATGCAGGGCAATGGCTGTAAGGATAGGGAAGGGTTTGAATTGCAGATTTAGGAAGCAGAGTGGGCAGGGTAGGTTGGCAAGAGGCTGATGTGGGAGGCTGGCAGAATTGGTTAGATAGGAAAGTGAGCTTGAGGTGAGGCCCAGGACAACTGCTCTCTGAGACGCCTGTGGTTTGAAAGGAGTACGGTAGGGGACTGCATCTGAGATTCCAGAAGGTGACGGGAGTGCAAGAAACCCAGTACACTCTCCAGCCTGGGTGCTAATTACAGGGCAGCCACCAGCTGCTCACCTGAGGGGAGAGGAGTCACAGGGAAAGGATCCAGAGACCCCACTGGTTGGGAGATGGGGGTGAGGGTGTTGTGGAGGGAGACTGGGGAAAGGTCAGGATGCCACATCTATCTTTTCCTTTTTCTTTTAATTGAAATATATTTCACCTATAACATTGTATAAATTTAAGGTATACAACAGATTATTACATTTCTGTGTTGTAATATGATTGCCATTGTAGTGATAATCAGACCTCTATCACATTACATAATTATCCTTTTTTAGCGGCTGGAATTATGTTTGTTGATTGTAATATTGTCTGTATTCACTATACTATGCATTCTCTGGGGCTTATTTACTACTTGTTATAAATTTATACCCTTCAACATCTGTTCTATTCCTCCATCCCCCATATAGCCATATTTTTTCATTCAAACCTTTGGTAGTGGAACAAGGGCTGGATCTCAATGCCCCCTTACCCACTCAGTCAGGGCCCAACCTTGGCCTCATCAATCTCTAGGAGATCCCAGCCCTGTCCTGTGGAGGTTTCCAGTCTAGGAGAATAGAGGAGAGCTTGTCTTATTTTTGAGGAGCTTCCAACCTGGGGAACAAAGAAGTCTTAGGTTAGAGCTTGTTGGACCAGAGTGATCACGCTCCCACCCCCAGCCCCACCCCTATCATCAACCCTGCTCCCCTGGGTCCTGCTGATAATAACTTCATTCAGTTGCCTTGGGCAGAGGGAGGGGGCAAGGCTGTCAGGCTGCCCAGAACCAGAGAGGGGCCAGGCTTTCCACTCCTCCATGCCCCATTGCAGAGATCTGAAGCTCAGGCCTCTCTACTCCTTTATTCCTCCTCACCCCCACCCATGGGTCCCAGGAAAGCCCAGGCTCAGCTGCAAGGCCTACAGTCAGGGTGCCTAGATTTTCTGAAGCTCCACCCCCAACTCCCTGTGTGACCCTGAATAAGTTCCTACACCTCTCTGGGCCTCATGCAAACCAGAAAAATTATCTTTCCCACACCTTTCCCAGAAACTGAATTGGGATTGGGAAGTGAACCTCCCTTAAGGTTGAGAACAACCTGGTCCCCCTTAGTTCCCTGGGGCAGCCTAAGATGCCTCCTTCTACCCACTCTCTCTGCAGCAGAGGGAGGGACATGCTGGCCTTTCCTAAAAAGGACAGGAGTGACTCACATGCCCCAGGCTTCCCCTCCCCTTTATCACTCACCTGGATTAATCTGTGACTCACAAATCAATACCGGGTGTTGGTTGGGGGCGATTCCATGTGTACTTATTGGGAGGGGCACAGACTAGCCCAGATCTGAGCAGCCCCTCAGGACTTCATTGGATTTAACCTGCTGCAGGGACTTTTAGGCTTTGTGGTCTTGCTCTTTCTCCAAAGTAAGGCTCTGGGAAGAGGAAAACAGGGTCTTTGGCTAAAAGGATTCTGGTTTAGAGGAGATTGTCAGATACCACAGCCAAAAGGGAATTCACTAAATGTTCCTACATAAAGAGACTTGGAAGGCCTGATAAAACTGGAGAAACGGAAGCCCAAAGAAGGGGAAGCCTTTATTTAAAGCCACAGGAAGGAATCCAGAGTTCTTGCCTCCTACCTGAGAGCTTTTTCTGCTGACTTGCTCTTCAAAAATTGACTTCCTCTTTTACAGCAACCTAGAGCTGGAGGCAAAAACCTGCACTGACAACCTAGTGCCTACAAATGTGTCCACGCACCCCCCAACACACACACAGCAGACAAATCACTCCATACACCAGACACGGTCGATCAGTGCCCACCTGCAAAGTGAAATGCAGAGACGCACCAAGGCAGACGCACCCATGGGGATGTACAACCTACTTCACCCTGTGCAGCCTTGCTCACACCTGTCCTTCTAGCTTCTCTTCTTCCCTTCTTAAATTCCAGCTTCTCATGCGACCTCCCCACCCCCACCCAAAGGTTATCTTAGACCACACCAGCCTCCTCACCTACTTCCCAGAGAAAATATGAAGAAACCTGGGTTGGAGTTTGCAATGAGGGACTGAAATCGGAGCCTGGACTTCCTGCTCTCCCCACACCTAGCCCCATAAACTGGCACAGGGAAAGCAGAAAACAATGGTGCAGTTCCCAGGGGTCTCCACCCTCTTCCCTTGCCATGTTGGGCACCTGACAGTCATGATGCCCATTTTAAAGGTGGGAGGCAGCAAAGCCAAAAAGCTCATTTCCCCTTGTGGGACTGGTGCCTGTGCCTCTTGGAGCCACTGGCTGCATGATCTTGCCTGGGAGCAGATTCTGCCCCCTGCACTGGGGTAATCTGAAACCGGGTTGTGCTGGAAACTGCAGGACTGAAGCTGACCCAGGGATGAAAGTGGACAGTCTGAAAATGGCCACCCCTTCCCTCCCGAAGCCCACACAAGGACTGTGGAGAAAATGAGTGAGGGGCCAAGGGAAAAGGAGGCAGAGGATGAGCCAGGGACAACCACAAACCGCAGGGCTCTGTGAGTGCTGGGACTGCATCTCTTTCACTGAAAATAAAACTTGGCACACTAATGTTTGCTTATGAATGAACAGCACAGGGAGAGAGATGTAGACGCCAGGTCACACAGCCCTTCAATGTATTTGCTATGCTAATTTCAACCCCAGGCTGAGCTTAATTATTCCAACCACTGAAAAAAAGGATAATTATGTAATGTGGTAGAAGTCTAATTATCACTACAGTGGCAATCATATTACAGTATAGAAATGCAATAAGTTAACATGTGGTATACCTTAAATTTTTATGTTATATGTGAAATAATTTCAATTAAAAGAAAGAAAAATAGATATGGCGTCCTGGCCTTTCTCGACAGTGACAGGTACAGCATAGGTTCCAGAGACTAACAGAATTGGGACAAAACTGGAAACCAGAGTTCCCATATGTGGCTTATCATCTTGAGGATGAAGCTTGATAGCATCAAAGTCCCTCCACAAATGGCCCCTGCCTACTGCTGAAACTGTTCCCTCAATCAGAATATGCTAGTCAAAAAGTATGTACTTCTTAGGGCTGGTATGATTGTATGATCAAATTCCCAAACATAAGGTAATGTAAAATAACAAACAGTGCCTAGCATTTACTAGGCGCTCAGTAAATGTCAACCTTTCATTACCTCTCAGGCTCTATCTCTCACCATCACCACCCCATCCATTTTAGGAAGAGATCACAAATTATGATTCTCTCCTTGAAGTCTTCTGCCGGCCTTCCCTGCTTGCCATCTGCCTGGGTGAGGTGCCTTTTCTGCACACACCTGTATCCTACTTGAGTAGAGCACTGTACTAGGGTAACACGAAGGTCCAAGAAAGTCTGTGTTCAAACATGTACTCTGGCCCCAAAGAGATTACATATAGAAGACAATGTTAAAGGTAGACAAGCCAAGAACATGAGAACATTAATTTAATTTTAAATCAGAGTTTAAGACAACAGGAGCATTTACACTGCTATACACGACTATGAAGTAACTGAACAGACAGCAATTGCTGTAATGTTTCAGAGGAAGGAAAGCACCTCGGGCTGGGGGAGAGCAAAGGGTCTGATGAGGCACTACTGGAGTTGAGTCTGGGACAACAGGATTAGGGGAGATAAAGAATGGAGAGGCTGCCTGAAGTGGGGTGTGGACCAGGCTGAAAGGAAGCAGCAGCCCCCATTCCTCAGGACACTGGGAGCCCCTGGAGAGTAGGATTTGGGTGTCCCTCTCCACTGGGCACCTGCTGTGGGAGTGGAGTGGGGGAGGTTTGGACATGCATAGGCAGATGCACAGAGCTAGAGGGACTCAGACTGAGACCACGGCAGCCCCTCCATGCTTTCTATATCTCCCCTGGACTTGGGGACCACCAGTCTCCCTTACACCTCTACTGACCCAGCCCCTTCCTGTTCTTTATGCTTTCAACACCGAAGCTACTGTGCCCCTTCAATGTGGTCTACTTATCCATACATTGCCCCACTCCACTGCTTAGTGCTGGCACTCCGTGACCCTCAGGAAGTGCCACACTTTCTCAGGGCACCATTTAAAATCACACTGAGGTCTAGGCACAACATCCTGGCAATACAAAGGGGAGACAGCCTCAGCCCTGAGCACATGCCCTCCTCTTCAATTTCCGGAAACAGCCTAGGAAGGGGAAAGAACAAAAGCCCAGGTGAAGGATGACAGGTGGATGGAGCTCCTGGGTTCATTCAGTTCCCTCTCTGAGCTAGCTCCCACTCCTCTTCTAAGAGTTCAGATAGACAGGCCCTGGGACCCCATAGGACACCATGGCCCTTTGCTCCAGTGCTGAGGCATCAGAGAGAAAATCAGGGCAGGGCTTTTGCAGGGGATGACTCTGTGTGTTCAGGCCAGCAGGCCCTCCAATGAGGGTCCATATGCAACAAGTCTGGAGGTAGTGCCACTGATATTCTGCTCCAGAGGTCTCAAGTCCTGCTGTCCATCTACAACTTGCTCCTGGGGCTGGAGATCACACAGTCCACCTCTCACTTTGGGTCTCCACAGCCTGTACCAGGCCTTCGCCTAGGATGACAAAGTCCTCCAGGATTGCTTCTACATTGGGCACCATCACCAGCTCCCCACCTTGAGACACCACCATGTGCCCCTTTGTAGTGGAGGCCTGGGGAATCAGAGAAATATGGATTGAAGTGTTGCAAAGGCACACTCACAGATACCAAGAGGGGCTGGGGGAGGGAAAGACATACAAGCCCACATGCTTCACACCTGAGACAGGGTCACTCATCCAGCATGCCACACACACACATGCATGCCCACATGGAGCCACACGTACACACTCAGGAACATGTGGCTGTCACCAGCTGGCACACCTTAAAGGGCTGAGGTTGGAAGCTGGTGGGCTTCCAGAGGACACCAATCACCTCTCCACCATGCTGGTCATAAAAAAAAAGGGCAAGGTTCCTGAAGGCCTCCTATGAAAGGGCAGGACAGAGACGAGATTACAGGTGGACACCTGAGAGCTACCTCCATGGCCCAAGCTCCACCCAGAAGTCCCCTCCCCAGAGTCCGTCAGTTGTTTGGGACCTACTCTGAGCTGTGTCAGATAGAGCTGAGCGGGATCATAGCCCAGCACAGGCATCAGGGATGAGGGCCCTGGTTCACTGAGCAGGCCACGGCAGAAGGAGGCCGCTGGTGAGTCCACAGCCTGGCGGTGCCGCGGAATGTGGCGGGGAGACAGGCGGATCAGCACATCATACATGTCCAAAGGTGGTCGGAACACCATCTGAGGAACGGTAGGGAGGGGTCAGGAGTGCCCACTTGGAGTTGGGAGCTGGGCCACAAACCCCTCCACATGCCCACTTGGTTCCCTCTCTTAGTCTGATCCCCCAGTATGGGCCCAAATGCTTATCTGAAGGTAGGAATGCCACAACTCAGTTGGTGGCAGCTTAGGTTCAGCAGGAACAGCACAGGCCATTAGCACGAGGCCCAGATGGAGCCTAGATGGCCCTAATTCTCCTTCAGGCTCCACCACTGCCAGGCACTGTGGACAGCTTCAATGCCTTCTCTGGACTAGGTGTCACCAAACAAGGAGACTGGACATTGCATGAAGGCTCGTGGAGCTCCAGACTTCTAGGGTTCAAAGGTAGATGCCCTAGAGCACCTGGAGTCACTTGGTCAAGGGCTTACCCTGATGTCTCCTGGCCCCTGGGGATCCATTAGCTGCTTCTCTAGGACAAGCAAAGCCTTGGCTGCCAGGACCACAAGCTGCTGTAGGATCTGGAGGGAGCATATATCCGTTAGGTTAGATCTGACCCAAGTCTCTCTTAGCTCAGGCTGGGCCTGTTTTTCCCTTGAAAGAGAAAAAACACATATTTGGGGGCACAGATGTGACTGAACCTGGGGCGAGGGTCCATCCTGTGTCCATATGGAGTTTTTGCGATCGTGGGGGGTAATAATGACCATGATGGGGAGTTGTGTCCGAGTTGCCAGGAAGCCACTGCGTATCTCCACCTGCTCCTCTGCTGTGGACAAGAGGGGTTCTTTGGTTAGCCAGCCCCTCTCTCCCAGCCACCTTCCACTGACTCAGGTCCTCTTCCTATGCACCTAGCAGCTGCCCATCACAGGGATTTTTAAAAATCCTAACCCCCCAACCCGGTGGCAAAGGTGATGAAAGGGACAACACATTGGCCTCAATCAGGCAGGGCCTTAGGCTCCCAGCCTTAGCCTACAGGCAGAATTTTTCCACTCCCTAATACCCCAGGCATTACCCAGCCTGCACAAGCTGAGGCCTGCCACTGACTACCTCCCACCCTATGTTCCCACACACCTGGGGAGTTAGGAAACTGATATCCTCTTCTGTGCTGGGACAAGGAACTCCTCATATTACAACCAGAAATCATCACTTCCACCCCGAAAAGGGCTGGGCATTTATTCTAATCTGGACCCTTCCCTGTTTCCCACCACATCCTCTCACCTGGTGTTAGGATCCCCCTTCCACTCTCCTCTTCCTTCACAGCCCTGAGGTAGCCTGTCTTCCACCTCCCAGTCCATTCTGTTTCTGATCATCTTGTAGGCAAACCACATCTCTAAATCCTTAGGCTTCTTCAAGGCTTGAAACGGCCCTCTTTCTCCCAATAAATCCCCACTCCAAGGCAGTTAGGATCAGGCACAGATATTTGGGATAGAGAAGGCACAGGAAAAACTAACAGAATGACAGGGAAAACCTTCACTTGTCCTACTCTGCAGTTCACAAAGGTAGTTCTTCTCATAGTTTGACCCCAGTCCTACCACTTACCAGTGAATTCAGTATTGAGGTTGACAATAAGGGGGTTGTTCTTCCAATCAAAGGTTGACATCAGAAAGAGGAACCGAAGGAAGCCCACCTGAGGGGAGCTGAGAGGAAGGAGTGAGCAAAGAGTCTGGGGCCCAGCCACATATCCCCAGGCTTCCCCCAGTGTAGGGAGTCTAGACCCCTTAGTGTGGATTGAGGGTGTTCTTAGAACCCCTTTGCTCACTCATTTTAGCCACCCTCTACCATTTGGATTGAAGGTACAGCATGAGGGATGAAGGCTGGCCCCAGGAGGAATTTTATGGCAAGGGGAAAGGTGGAGGCAATCACCTGGGAGGAGTGAAGGGCTCAGGGTGCAGGAAAAGGGCAGCAGCCACTAAGTCCAGGCTCTCATCAGTGAACCCCTCACCCAGAAGCTGGGCACGTACCCACCGCTTGGCCAACCGAGCCACACCAGAGAAGGCTGGGTGTTGCTGCTGGAGTCTGTAGGGAAGAGGAGAGTGGCAGAGACCCAGGCACTCAGCCCAAGAACAGTGTTTTAGCCCCACTGCCACTCTTTATTCAGGCTTTACCCAATGTTGGCCTCTGTGTTAAGGCCTTACGTGTATGATCTCATATTCTCCTAATGCCCCAGTAGATTGGTGCTAATATTATTCCCACTTTATAGATGAGAAAAATGAAGTATGGGAGGGAATTCTGCCCAAAGGAACATATAACGAATGAAGTGGCAGGGCCAGGATTCTACAACTTGCCTGACTCTAGAACTCATATCCCTATTGTACCACCTGATCTTCCAGAGAGACAGGCAGCAGGAGAGCAGAATGGGAGCAGGAAAGGGTCTACAGACAGAAGAGTCTATTCAAGTGGCCTTACCCATGCAAGGCACTGGTGAGCAGGGGCAACTGCCGGGTGTCCTTCTCTAGGCAGAGGGAGTTGGGTGTGTCCCTCAGTGAGATCATTCCCTCAGGGCTCCGTGTTTCCCTCAGGATCTGGGGCTCCCGCTGATAGGCCACACGAATCCGGAACACAAACCCATCCTATTGCAAGAGGGTATGGGATAAGTGATACATGTCATCCTGGGGCACCCTGACGCCCCCATGCCCTCCCTGTCTGAGGGTATCCTTGCCCTGCACCAGACTAACCTTAAGGACATCAGTGTGCATGGCTGAGGCACGGCACTGCAGTCCATGCTGTTGCGTCAGCAGCTCTGCGAGGCGTAGCTGGAACGCAGCTCGGACCCGCCGTACGGCCTCAGCATCCTGTGGCCACTGACCACTGCCCTCCAGGTGACATATCACTGGGGAGAAGAGTGAGAGGGCTCAGACTGCAGCCTGGAGTGGGAACAGTTCCTCTCACCCCTTCTCAAACGCCCGCTCACCAGTCATGGGCTCCACGTAGGCTGGACAGGGTTTGTCAGTCCGAGGCAACAGTGAAGCCCGCTCTCGGAGGTGCTCATAGAACGAGTAGGCTGGCCGGACTGGGGTTGGTGGGAACACCTATAGAAGAAGTGGGGCTGAGAATGGGGCCAGGACTGGGGGGAATGCTGTCAGGAGTGGGAAAGGGCAATATTGGGTAAGTGAAGCAGAAGTTAGAGATCACTAAGCAGAAAGGGCTTCCTCCCATCTTGCACCTCACCTCAGTGTAGCGCAGCACTGGGTGCGCCCCTTGCACAGCAGAGACAGTCAGCGGGAGACCTTCCAGCCCCCACAGCAGCCGGCTGAGGTCATCATAGCAACGCACCGCCGCTGCCAGGGCCTCTTCACCTGTGCTGGAGGTCTGACAGGAAGAAGAGAGTCAGCAGGCCAGCCCTTTCAGAGAAAGCCCCCTCCCACACCGCCTGGGATTCCACCAGGGCTCAGGCTGCTGCGGAGCCAGCGCCCCCTCTGCTGGACATTCCAAGAAGGGCAGCCTGGCTGAGGTGGTAAGGGCTCTCCACCCCCAACCCAACCAGGCCACACAGGCTACTTCACATTTCCTAGTTTAACCCTAGCCCTTACCTCTTTAAGGCCTTGGATCAGTGCATCCAGGAGGCCCCCTGTATAGCGGACACAGGTACCTGGAATGTCAGCATGGCTGGAAAAGGAGCACAGACATACTGTGTGGTCAATTGGGGGCTATGGAGTGAGCTGCTGGACATGAACAGCTCACCCCAAAAGCCTGGGCCAGACCCTCCCAAAAGGCTCCCCAGGCCACAGTTATCTACGGCATCCAGATGCAGACACTCACAGTGCCAAGAGGTGGGTGATGACCTGGTGGGGAATAAGGCGCTTTTGGGCCATAGAGGCTGCCTCCCAGACCACAGCTTCCCGAATGGCTCCATCCTGGAAACGCCGAAGCTCCGAGCGAGATCCCCAGAACTGGCGGAAGTCAGATGCCTAAGGAGAAGCAAGGGGTGGTGGGAAAGATCAATAAAGACGGGTTTTGTTAGAAATTTCCTTGACAGGCCTCAATACAGGTGGTATGAGGTCTGTCCACCCTACTCCTTCCAGTGCACAGGCTGGACTTCCCAAGACAGGGTCAAATCACCCCCAAGACCTCAGACCTCCTCACCTTGGGCTGGTCGGCCTCTGGACCCAGCTCGAGGACACTGATCAGGCCCTCAGGCCGGAGGAGCAATCCCAGTGTCAGGGCCCCAGAGTCTCTATGCTTCGGTGGGTCCTGGCTGATATCCCACTGTAGGATATAGAAAGGCTGAGCTCAACCCCAGAATTCCCCAGCTTGATCTAGAAATCCACTTTCGAGCTAGTTTGAAAGATCTAGTCAGAGAGATGGTATGTCTCATATCCCCTGGGACCCTGGATCCAGCCCTGCTCAGACCCACAAATTCCCCAACCTACATCACCTCACCTCTGAGACTGGGGGCCGAGAGTGGGCCAGCAGGTGTATCCGGGACCCCAGGCCCTGCTCCAGGAGAGTGGTTAGTGGACCCAAAGCAGCTGAGACATAGTCCCCACCGTGGTCCTGTAGCTCTGGCCATAGCTTCAGCCGGTGGCATGCTGCCTGCAGGCGACTCAGTGGATGGAGACTAGGGGAGGCACAGAGGAACAAAGAGGGGGAATCAGGTATTGCTGGCCCCAAGTATCACCACCTGTCCCCTCAACCAAGATCAGAGCACCGACTGAGGACCTTTGTCCCATCACTGTAGCCTCAGGGAAACAGGACTCACTGACATCCCATCACCCCTAAACTTACTGCAGGACATGGTCAAAAGCCCGGATCATAGGTTTGGGAGTCATCAACAGCAGCTGGAATCCATCATCAACTTTGCTGTCCAGCAACGCCATAGACAGCTGTGCCTCATGCTGTACCTGGGACCACAGGGCACGGAGGGAACTCAGCTGTGAGACTACCACCAATGCACCCCTCCCCTCATTGACCCGAGGGCTCAGATCAAAAGACCTGCCTGATTTAAGCTCTTTGGAGAGGACTTTCTGAGGTTCTGGTGCTGGCAAAAGGGGCAGTCTGGGCTGGGACATCTGGGGAACCCAGGAGTGGGGGACCATTGGTACCTGGTGGTAAGTGGAGGCAGTGACATCAGCACAGAGGTTAAGTCGGCCCGAGGGGTCCAGGAACACCACAGAGAAAGCCTGGTGGAAGTCAGCCAGGGCTGGCTTGGTGGGGCAGAGAGAAGCCAGTCAAGGTTGGGGCCTTGCCTTTGAACCTCCCCAGACTCAGCCCGGCCCCACTCACCAAAGAGGGATCCGAGCTGAGACATAAACTGATCCCACTCACAGTCAGATCCGTGGTGGCTGAAGTGAACCAGAGAAGGTGGGAGTGTCAGAAGGTGCCCCTCTCCCTGGCAACCCAGCCCTAATGACATCCTGCCTCCAGACAGGCAGCTCCGACTGCCTGCCTCCAGGATTCATTTTGGAATTCAGTTTGTTCATCTGTCTGATGGCAAGAAACCAAATGATCCCTGATGTGATGGGAGGATTCCCAGGACACTGGAACACTTGGTCTTTCTGAGTCTAACCACCTCACCTAGAAACTGCAAGACGCTTCTCAGGACCTGGTAGCCGCTCATGGTGGTGTGGATCTTGTGTGTGGACACGAGGAAGGCAACCAACATGGAGACAAGAAACCCGCTGAACCCTCCCAGGCCCTGAAAGAGAGATGGAGAGAGAGGCCCGAGCTCAGAGCCAGCCCACCACTCAGCAAGGAAGGGAAGCTGGGCCACTTTCAGCTCACCTTGTCCAGTTCCCGCTGTCGCAGCCAGATCTTCAGAAGTACCACACCATCCTTCAGCCCCAAGGCTGAGCCTAACGTGGTTGATAGCAGCTGCACATGGGACTCGAGGGCTGTGTCCTGTAGGACCCATGTGTTATAGTGGGGGGTGGGGGGCTCTGGGCTCCCTGTGGGAGGAAAGGGGGAGCCATGAGAGAAGTCCCCACAACACCCTTCCCTCTAGCTCCATCTTGACACCAGTGCCTGCTCACCATCCCCTGGAGGACTCTGCCCTCGGTACCACACAGAGCGCACATTGTTCTTGGATGGCAGCAGGCGGCATAGGCGGAAGAAGTCAGGTGGAGGGCATGGATGCAGACGCACAGTGACCAGGTGCTCATCCTTCCCTGTGGCGGGGTGGGGAGGCAAGGAGTGCTGAGACCCTGTATTTCCCTGGGCCAGAGGGGCCCCTGTACCACCCCCTCACTCTTCCTTGACAGCCCATGCCTTCCCACCACAGAATTTGAGGTCCTTATACCTTCCCTCTCAAACTTGACACACAAGCCTCTCACCTTGGACTTGAGGGCCCTGTGCCTTTCCCACCAGATATGTCACCCCATACTGTGCCCCCAGCCCAGTGTGTGTCTCCCACCATGCGGCCGCAGCAACAGTGATGGTTTCAGGTGGCAGCCATTGGTGTAGGAGAAGCGAACACTGCCAAAGATGGGGTCTTGGGCCAGATGGTGAGCCAAGTGGGCTAAGTAGAGGGCACGCTTGCGGAAGTAGCGCTGGTTCAGCCCATCCTTGTCCTGTAGGATCTCCTGGGGGAGGTCAGGAGGAGAGAGATATCAGAGACAAAATCATTAGAGAGAGCTTGGGTGCCAAGACGAAGCCAAAGTGAGAGAAGCAACCCCAGGGGTTCTCTGCTGGCCAGAGCACCTGAGCCAAGGCGAGCAACATACCTACTTTCAGATGAAAAGGGCAAAGTTCCAAAGGGGCAGCAACTGGCCTAAGGGCATATCTAAGCTGTCCTCAGGACAACTGCAGTGGTCTGCTCTTTTGACTTAGAATTCGATTTCAATCTCCTGGCAAGTGGCAGGTGGGAAAGAGGGAGGAACCCAGGGACTTGTGAGGGTGAAGTAGCAGGCCTCTCTATCCCCTAAACTCTGGACCTCACCCTGGGCATGATCAGGACCATATCCACATTGACATCCGGCCGGATGCAGGTACCCAGGAGGTAGCTGCCCACAACAGTGACCTGGGTTGGGGGCAGGAAGCGGAAACAGCCCTTCACAGTATAAGGCACTTGATGGAGGGGAACTCGAACCCCAGTCGGGAGCCATGCCTGATCAGTCAGCTGTGGGAACAGAGACAGCGACAGCAATATATATTGATTTGACAGTCTTACTAACATGTCCCCTTGATGTCTAGTAGCATCTCAAATTCAACACATCAACATGTTTGGCACCAAACTCCTGATCTTCCTATAAACATGTCTCCCCTATTAAGGCAACTCCACACTAGTTGCTCATGCCAAAATTATTTAAATCACCTTGACTCATCCCTGGTAAGAGCTCCCATTTCACTTTCAAAAGGTATCCAGACCCTGATCACTCTTCTACTTCTCTACCCTAGTCTGACCCACCACCATTTTTCAGTAGATCACTGCACAATAGGTTCCTAATTAGTCTCCATGATTTCACCTTTGTGTCTTGATGTTCTACTTTCAACACAATAGCCTGAGTGAACTTTTTAAAACTGAAGTTAGATCACATCACTGCTCTACAACAACACAAACAAACCCTGCAGAAGTTTCCTGTTTAATCAGAGCTGTAGCCAAAGTCCTTGTTTTGGTACATAAGGCCTGCCTGAAGTACCCCCTTCCTCCATTCCCTTTCTGAATTCATCTCCTTCTATCTTTCCCTCATTCATTCCAAGGAATGTACCAGACCAGCTCATGACTTTGAGCCTTTCTGTTGGCTGTTTCCCCTTCCTGGACTGCTCTTCCTCACTTGGACATCTATATGGCTAATTCAGTTCCTTCAACTTTTCACCCAAATGTCACTTCAATAAGGCCTACCTCAACCACACTATTTAAAACTGCAAACCACTTCCATCCTTGATATTCCCACAATCCCCTTACCCTATCCTATTTTTTCCTTTTTTCATAGTGCTTACCATCTTCTAACATTGCCAACATTTAGATTACTTGTCACACTTATTATCTGTTGTCCATAACATAAAACATAGGCTGTTTTGTTTCCTAATTTATCTAAGAACACAACGGCTGCAAGGCATGTAAGTGTTTGCTGAATGACCACACTCCCAGCTTAGTCTCCTGGTAATGAAAATGAGCTCCCTAGCACCCCAACCCCTCCAGAGAATAGCAAGGCCTGTTTCAGATGCCCATACTGAGGACCTCTTCTGGGCTTTCCAGTACCCCACACTACCTGCTTTACCTCTGTTTCAAGAGTTGAGGGCACCTGCATGACCCGCTGGTTGACTTCCCATAGGAAAGCATCGATCCGCTCCTTCTTCTTCTCTGGTAGCCTCACTCCCTTTAGTAGCTCTTCTACCTGCAAGAAGAGGCAGGGGAAAGTCCTTTAGCCTCAGGGTCCCAGGCCCACCCCTCTAACCCAAGCCCCAGCCACCCAACCATACCTGTAAACGAAGCAAGCTGGAATGGAACAGACTCTCGGTCTCCCGAAGGCGATTCAGCTCTTCACTGGTAGGCTCCTTGTATAGTTCTGCTCGGCTGAGCTTCACTGGCTGCAGGAGGCCCTCCACTGGAGACCTAGCCACTGTACGCTTCTTTGAGGATTCTTTCTTCCCCACCTTGCCTGTGCCTTCCATGGCTGGCTGCATTACCTGTAGCCAGTAAGAGGGAAAAGCCAGTGTGAGATCATAGACGTCAAGCATCCCTGCCTGAAATGCCACCATGATAGGGTGTAGGTAGAGGCTTCACTGGCTCCTGGTCCCTCTTTTGAATGAGAATCAAGACTGTAAAACTCAGACTAATCATTACTTAAAAGAACATTATGGAACTCTAGACTGAAAACTACTTGAGTTGAGGCTCCTTGTCTACCTGATAGCACAAGCATGGACCTCTGCTTAGAGTTGGTAGGAGTAGTAAATGACTGGACCTTGCTCTAAGCAATGCCTGAGATCCAATATATCAGGGATCCTCCTCTTCTGCTGGTTAGTCCTGGGGCTTGGCAATGCTATCTCCACTCTTGTTCTATCCAAAGCCTGTCAAGTTCCACCCACACTAACAAGCCCTGACTACAGATTGCACCAGTATACATCAAGTGCTCGGTGATGGAGAGAGCTAGGATTTACCGGCTCTGGAAGATATACTCCGTAAATTATTCAATTTTCACAATGATCGCAGCAGAAAACGGACACTTGACGGAAGTCCCTTGAGCTCGAGTTTACACAGTTGGTATGGCTATACTGTGAGCAGACTTCACACCTTGGTCTGCGGATCCCAAACCACCTCTCCTACAGCCCTGGGCCTGCTCCACTCCACAGTCCCACCACAAGGGACCTTTATGGAACGATCAAGGAGTGCCACCATGTGCCCTTCGTTACAATGAGGAATACAGAACTGAGCACAGTATGAAAGAAGATTCCGCCAAACGTTTCCTGGTCAGAGAAATGCCTTAAGCCGCGAGGCTCTATTCAAAGTGCAGAGCTCCCGAAGGAGAAGCTCAATAGGCTTTGCTGCTTCTATCCAAATAACGGTTCCATCTCCCCTAGCACACCCCGAGTGTCTCAGTGCCCCAGGCGGGAAGCATCGGGAGGAATGGGGCTCCTTAGGGATGACCGCCGTCGAGCCCCCTCGCCGGTAAGCTGTTGGGCTCTGCCATCTCCATCACGTTAAGCTTTCCTTCCTCCCAAACGGCTCCTTCCACCCACCTCCGGTTCTCTAGCAGCTCCGCGTTGGTGCGCTCCCGCAGGCGCCGCCTTCATCCCTCCAGGTCCAGGTCTCGCTCCCAAACTCCTGATTTATAAGCCCAAGTGCTCGGCACAACTTCCCACGTCGGCGGAACTGTTGAACTCCTCGACAGTGCTGCCGCGGGACCGGCCAAGTTGCCGCCGCAGACGAGCTGAGGTCCCAGGCCCCAGAGCTGCTAGCCACGTGCTGTCGGACTCCGCCCACCTTCAGAGCCATTGGGCAAGCTTCTGATGAGTCCCTCGCCACTCTCCAGGGCCTCCCATTATGGGGGAGGAACCAAACAGGGTTCTCCGATTTACGGTCTTTTTGCGACACCAGACCGGAAACGTGCCGGTAGCCTGGCTGTTGCTTCTTCTTCCTCACTTCCTCTGCTCGGATAGCAGCTAGAAGGCGGCACTGGCTTGCCCTTTCTGGGAGTGTTTATTTACACCAGTGACTCCTCTCCTTTTCCCTATCCACCATATCTTATCAGTTAACCAGTCTTGTCAGTTCTACCTCCAAAATGCATCTTGAATTTATTCACTTTTCTCTGTCTTTACTGCCAATTGTAGTCCAAGTCCTAACATCTTGTGCCTAGACTCTTGTAACATAGCTTTTCTCCAGTTATTAAATTTTTTAAATTTCCAAATCTACGAAATGCGTCAATACTAATATAACGAACGCATATATACCTT